>CM053029.1:510271691-511471691 GCA_028564925.1 Lithobates sylvaticus | reverse complement strand
TGCAAGCAAAAATTCAATTTTTTTTCTTGTGCATGTTGTGCATGTGCACGATGTACCCGGGGAGGGTGGGATCTGGGGGCCCCCTTATTAATGTCTACTACCATAACTTACTACCAAAGAACAACCCAAAATAGATTCTCCTGCTCCTAATGATCGCAGTGATACCACATATGTGTATGTTAGTTGTTGTTTG
Organism: Lithobates sylvaticus; assembly: GCA_028564925.1. Classification (NCBI taxonomy): domain Eukaryota; kingdom Metazoa; phylum Chordata; class Amphibia; order Anura; family Ranidae; genus Lithobates; species Lithobates sylvaticus. The sequence continues at coordinate 511,471,498 of CM053029.1, read as the reverse complement.
TACCCGTAGTGCAGCCCAGAAACAATAGTGGGCATTTTGCTTGCTTTTTTTTTGTTTTTTTATCCTACCTAAAACACACTGACACTAATACTAATTCAAAATCACATCCAAAAAATACTAATTATGACCTTTGGCCCTAACCCAAAACACTAACACTGGGGCTGACCTAGATCAAGCCTTGATCTAGGTATTTTTTTTTTTTATGCAAAGCAGATTTTGCTGAGTTCATTTTACTTGTAGTTTCTGCTCATCTAATTTTGTTTGAATTTTGTTTTTGTTCTTGTCATTCTGACCTTCTTTTATGTATAAACAACTGTTACAATATAAACAATTAAAAAAAATCTAAATGTTACTTGTCTACCAATCAGTTACATAATGAACCACATGAATGTATACAGATTTATTTATATAAAGCTCTAAAGAGAAATATCATCTGTACTAATTTGTCGCTATCAATAAAGAAGGTAAAAAACACAATCAGTAAAAAGAAATGCAATTCAAATGTTTCTGGAATCTGTCATTAATGTTAAACTGTCTAAAAATTTTCAAAATGGTGTGTGAATTGGGTCTGGTCCGTCCTGTTCAGGATTTGGCAAGCCTTTTCTACATTTTTGGTCATTCCTGGAGGCCCGCAACTGAAAACTCCCACTTTTTTAACCTGAAAAAAGAAAATAAATAGCATTAAAGTAATACTAAATAAATAGCATTAAAGTAATACTAATTGACGGTATCCCTTCTCTTTCTGTATATGGATGATGGCACTGTATTTCATTTTAATAAAAGAATATCTAAGTACCTTTTTTTCTTAATCGATATACAGCTGTCATGTGACCCAGCTTTTTCTCTACCTGTCTGCAGGGAAACAGCGGTTGGAGGAGCTTCTAGTCCTCTGCTACTGGTCACATGTTACAAAAAACAGCCTTTGTCATGCAGAGTAAAAACTGTTTTTAATTGCTAGTGGAAGTGAAATATCTGCACTCAGGTGAATCTATGCATATATTAGCTATATTAGCACCAGTGCCGTATGTCAGGGACCACCAGTGCCAAATGTCAAGGACCACCAGTGCCAAATGTCAGGGACCACCAGAGCCAAATGTCAGGGACCATCAGAGCTAAATGTCAGGGACCACCAGTGCCGCATGTCAGGGACCACCAGAGCCAAATGTCAGGGACCCAGTGCCGAATTTCAGAGACCACCACCAAAGCCAAATGTCAAGGACCACCAGTGATGAATTTCAGGGACCACCAGAGCCAAATGTCAGGGACTACCACCAGTGCCAAATGTCATTGACCATCAGTGCTGCCTGTCAGGGACCACCAGTGCTGAATGTCAGGGACCACCAGTGGCGAATGTCAGGGACAACCAGTGCCGAATGTCAGAGACCATCAGTATGGTGTCACCAGTGCAGATTATCAGTGCCCATCAGTGCGATGACAGCAGTGCCTTATCAGTGCCCATTAGTGCATAGTTACCAGTGCCTTATCAATGCCCATCAGTGTGGAGTCACCAGTGCCTTATAAGGGCGGTGACACCAGTGCCTTATCAGTGCCCATCAGTGTGGTATCAGGGACCACCAGAGCCAAATGTCAGGGACCACCAGTGCCGCATGTCAGGGACCACCAGAGCCAAATGTCAGGGACCCAGTGCCGAATTTCAGAGACCACCACCAAAGCCAAATGTCAGGGACCACCAGTGATGAATTTTAGGGACCCCCAGAGCCAAATGTCAGGGACTACCACCAGTGCTGCCTGTCAGGGACCACCAGTGCTGCCTGTCAGGGACCACCAGTCATGCCTGTCAGGGACCGCCAGTTCTGCCTGTCAGGGTCCGCCAGTGCTGCCTGTCAGAGTCCGCCAGTGCCGAATGTCAGGGACCGCCAGTGCCGAATGTCAGGGACCACCAGTGCCGAATGTCAGGGACAACCAGTGCCGAATGTCGGAGACCATCAGTATGGTGTCACCAGTGCAGATTATCAGTGCTCATTAGAGCAGTAACAGCAGTGCCTTATCAGTGCCCATCAGTGCATAGTTACCAGTGCCTTATCAGTGCCCATCAGTGTGGAGTCACCAGTGCCTTATAAGTGCGGTGACACCAGTGCCTTATCAGTGCCCATCAGTGCGGTGTCACTAGTGCCTTATCAGTGCCCATCAGTGCGGTGTCACTAGTGCCTTATCAGTGCCCATCAGTGCGGTGACACCAGTGCCTTATCAGTGCCCATCAGTACAGAGCCTGTATATATTTACAGATCATCAGGATGACAGAGCAGATGTACAGTATGTGAGAACACTGCTCGTCGTACAGCCCCACCTCCCTGCACCAGAATTGTGATAGACAGAGCAGAGCGCACTGTTCCAATGTACAGGGATGCAGGGCTGTACCACGAGTGGTGTTCTCACTTACAGACCTATCAACCCGAGATGCGGCCTGTCATTCCGATGATCTGTAACTCTCCCCGCACTGGAGAAAGATGGCAGGATGGCGAATGGGCGGTGGCGGCGGGGAGGACAGGGGCGGTGCTGGCAGGGAGGAGGAGCAGGTAACAGAGGAGTTGGCCACCACCTCTATGGGCGACCAGGGGCTGTGAGACCCCCTCTGCCCACTACAGCAAGCCAGGCGGAAATAGAACTCCCTGCTAACTTTCAAAGGACTACAAGGGGGCGTGTCAGACTGCTGGCTGAGGTTACTGGAGGGATAGCAGCCAGCGGTCTTACAAACAGAAAATCGCCAGGTAATAACAGTTTTTCAGCAAGTTCAGCAGGCTATTGCAGAGGAACTACAGAGCTCAGAAGAACATGGCTGACATAGTTGGTGAAGGTAGGAGATCAGCAACGAGAACATGGAAAAAAAGTTTTGGCCGAAATTCTGCTTTAACAACTTCCGGACCGCCGCACGCCGATATAAGTGGAATATTGTGGTTATGGCAGCAGCTAGCTGCCATAACCCCCTGGTATCCTCTTCTTCGGCCGGCGGTCCGGTTTCTGCTAATAGTGCTCTCTGCGGTGGATTCACCGCAAGATCACATTTATTGCCCTCCCGCCACGCTTCGGTGCCCTCTGCCGCTTACCGTAGCCGTCGGCAGCGGTGGAGGCAATCGGATCGACGAGTGAGGGGAAGATGGACCCCACCTGTCTCCATACCATTGCAGGGCGGAAGCAAAGTCAAAAGGTCACTTCCGCCCATAGCTCTTAAAGGGCCCCTTTTTTTTAATGACAACATTTTTATTTTTATTTATTTTTTTGCATTTTAGTGTAAATATGAGATCTGAGGTCATGCTTTTTTCTATTACAAGGGATATTTACATTCCTTGTAATAGGAATAAAAGTGACACCATTTTTTTTAAAAGAACAGTGTAAAAATAAAAAATAAATGGTAAAATAAATAAGAAAAAACTTTTTAAATGCGCCCTGTCCCGCTGAGCTCATGTGCAGAAGCGAACGCATACGTGAGTAGCGCCTGTATATGAAAATGGTGTTCAAATCACACATGTGAGGTATCGCCGCAATCAGTAGACTGAGAGAAATAATTCTAGCCCTAGACCTCCTCTGTAACTCAAAACATGCAACCTGTAGAATTTTTTAAATGTCGCCTATGGAGATTTTTAAGGGTAAAAGTTTGTCGCCATTCCATGAGCGGGCACAATTTTGAAACGTGACATGTTGTTACTCGGCGTAACATTATCTTTCACAATATAAAAAAAATTTGGCTAACTTTACTGTTTTATTTTTTAATTAAAAAAAGTGTATTTTTCCCCAAAAAGTGTGCTTGTAAGACCGCTGTGCAAATACGTTGTGACAAAGTATTGCAACGACCGCCATTTTATTCTCTAGGGTGTTAGAATTTTTTTATAATTTTTGGGGGTTCTAAGTAATTTTATAGCAAAACAAAACTGTTTTTAACTTGTAAACAACAAATCTCAAAAAGAGACTCAGTCCTTAAGTGGTTAAAGATCTACAACTTTTTTTATGTACATAAAAGCCGGTTACGACGATGAACTGCAGTCAGGACAGGAACCCGATGAGGACGACAAGCATGCAGATGAGCTTCCCTGATATGGTTTCTGACAGTTTGTGCAGAAATTCTTTGGTTATGCAAACCGATTGTTGCAGCAGCTGCCTGAGTGGCTGGTCTCAGACGATCTTGGAGGTGAAGATGCCGGATGTGGAGGTCCTGGGTTGGTGTGGTTACACGTGGCCTGCGGTTGTGAGGCCGGTTGGATGTACTGCCAAATTCATTAAAACACCTTTGCAGATGGCTTATGGTAGAGAAATGAACATTCAATTCAAGGGCAACAGCTCTGGTGGACATTCCTGCAGTCAGCATGCCAATTGCACGCTCCCTCAAAATTTGTGACATCTGGGGCATTGTGCTGTGTGATAAAACTGCACATTTTAGAGTGGCCTTTTATTGTGGCACCTGTGCAATAATCATGCTGTCTAATCAGCATCTGTGAGGTGGATGGATTATCTTGGCAAAGGAGAAGTGCTCACTAATACAGATTTAGACAGATTTCTGAACAATATTTGAGAGAAATAGGCCTTTTGTTTACATAGAAAAACTCATCGATCTTTGCGTTCAGCTCATGATAAATAGAGGCAAACACAAATGTGTTGCATTTATAATTTTGCTCAGTGTATAAAATAATATGCAAAGTGGTTGGAGGAAAGCTTCAGAATGGCAAAGATGTTTTTATTACAAATTATGTGAGCAGACTGCAGTTCCTCTTTAACAAACACTTTAACACCCAAGCTCTATTCCATAGTACTGTATACAGGTATAATAGCCAAAGCTTTTAATACATATGCCTTGTGTATTATATTGTGGCATTTCCCCTGAGTTACTAAAGGAGTAGAGCATGTTCACTTGATAATGGCATTTTCACTTAGTAAGTAAGTGTTTTTTATCCAATCCAATCATGTACTTGTGCAATTATTATCTTTTAACTTTTTATGGAATGAGAGTGGATATTCTTTGCAAAAATAATTTTCATCATAATTACAATGCTTACTAAAATGAATCTTGCAAAGTGAACATACTCAATCATTGTATGAATTTGTTCCTTACATCCCTTTTCGATGCTGTATATCAGCAGCACATGCATTTAAACACTGACCACATCATTTATAGAAGCTCTATGTACTAGCTTGGCAAGAACAGAGATAACACTAAAAGCCTGTAACAGCAACTTTATACGCTATGACGGGGTCACTTACAAACAGACTCCGCAGAAAATGGTTAGTGACAAGCAGCTAATTACATGTAAGAGCTTATATTTTCCTTGTAGTCAGCAACAAAACAAGACAAGCCTTTGTGCAGCAATGTTTTAGAACCATATTATGTTTATTAGATTACTGAATATTACGATAACTCAATAATTAGTTCTGGATGTTTATTAGCTTTGCTAGCATATAATAATGTGTCAGAGTAAACTAGCAAATTATGGTAATGGATTGGTGATGGCTATACGCAAATTAACAATAAAATACATTTCAGTAAAAAAACACTTACCTCTGGATGAACTTCCTGCAGAGAAATGAAAAATGGCACAAACTGCGGCCTTCCAAAATGGGTGATAGATCGTAAACCAGTAAATAAACTGCGATTTAGGACTCTCTGGAAATGACGCTCACATATGTACTACAACACAAAAGGATGGATAGAACCATTTATTGCAGAAGTTGCAATTAGATAAAAAAAATATATATATCTATATTTTAGGCAGTTGTGAAGATATGCTGTAAAGTAATAATGATATCAATGATCATCAATTTTATATGTAGGTTGAAACACAGTCAATAACTGAATCGGAAACAAATGTGTAAAAGGCTTAACACTGTGTGAGGTACAGCCATACTCTGCTACTAAGGCAGGGGGTGTCAAACTCAATTTAATCATGGGCCGCATAAGCATTATGATTGTCCTCAAAAGGGCCGGTTGTATCTGTAAGATTAGATGTCCACCGCATCCCCTCCCCTTACATCAGATGTCAAGAGCCACCCCACCATCAGAAGTTGAGTCCATCACTCTCCCTTACATCACAGTGCACCCCCTTTCCTTATGCTGCTGCTGGAAAGAAGCTGGATGCATTGCTTGAAAGCAGAAAGTAGGGGTCTGGAGGAGGACCAGAGGAGGGCTGGAGCTCTCCTGCAGCTGCAGGAAAGGTGCGAGGGCCACATGAAATGGCCTGGAGGGCCGGATTCGGCCCACAGGCCTTGTGTTTGACACCTGTGTACTAAGGCAAGGTTGTGGAAGACAGTTTCATGTCACAGGTCATACACCATGGCAAGACTAAGCACAGCAAAAAGACATAAGGTAATTATATTGCATCACCAATGTTTCTCCCAGGCAAAAATTTCAAAGCAGACTGGGGTTTCAAGATGTGCTGCTCAAAGAAATGGGCAACATTGAGAACTGTAAACTTAACCACTTGCCAACCAGCCACTGTTATTATACGACGGCAGGTTGTCACGATCCCATGAACCATTGTAGCTGTTCGTCGGCTCCTTTAAGCGGAATAGCAGGCATGCTCACACGCCAGCTGCACTGCGGGGGGTGCCAAGGCTCGTGACCGGCGGTCATCACCACGAGCGTGAGAGGCAGAAAAGGGAAATGTGTATGTGTGTAAACACACAAATCCCTGTTCTGCGAGGAGAGGAGATGCAGATCTTGAGTTCCTAATAGCTCAAGAAACCACACTATGTGATCTCCTATAGTCAGTCACCTCCCTCTACAGTTATAACACACACATAGGGAACACAGTTAACGCCTTGATCGCCCCCTAGTGTTAACCCCTTCCCTGCCAGTGACATTTATACAGTAATCAGTGCATTTTTATTTCATTGATAGCTGTATAATTGTCAATCGTCACCAAAAATGTGTCAAAAGTGTCCGATGTGTCCACCATAATGTAACAGTCTTGATAAAAAATGCAGATCTCCTCCATTACTAGTAAAAAAAAATAATAAAAATAATAAAAATGCCATAAATCTATCCCCTATTTTGTAGACGCTAAAACTTTTGCGCAAATCAATCAATATGCGATTATTGCGATTTTTGTGGAAGAATACATATCAGCCTAAACTGAGAAAACAAATGTGCTCTTTTTTTAAAATTGGGGATATTTATTATAGCAAAAAGTACAAAATATTGTGTTTCTTTTCAAATTTGTTGCGCTTTTTTGTTTATAGCGCAAAAAAACGGTAGAGATGATCAAATACCACCAAATGAAAGCTCTATTTGTGGGGGAAAAAAAGACATCAATTTTGTTTAGGTACAGCGTCACACGACCGCGCAATTGTCAGTTAAAGTGACGCAGTGCTGTATCGCAAAAAATGTCATGGTAATTGTGAAGCCAAATCTTCTGGGGCAGAAGTGGTTAATGCAGCAGATGAACGATATATCATGCTTACTTCCCTTCGACACTGTAAGATGTCAAGCAGTGCCATCAGCACACATCTGGCGGAAACCAGTGGGACCCATGTACACCCATCTACTGTCTTTAGAAGTGGTCTTCATGGAGGAATTGAGGCCAAAAAGCCAAACCTCCAACATGGAAGCAAGGCTAAGCGACTCAACTACGCACAAAAACATAGGAACTGGGGTCTAGAAAAATGGCAGCAGGTGCTCTAGACTGATGAGTCAAAATTTGAAATATTTGGTTGTAGCAGGAGGCAGTTTGTTTACCGAAGAGCTGGAGAGTGGTACAATAATGAGTGTCTGCAGGCAACAGTGAAGCATGGTGGAGGTTTCTTGCAAGTTTGGGGTTGAATTTCTGCAAATGAAGTTGGAGATTTGGTCAGGATCAATGGTGTCCTCAATGCTGAGAAATACAGGCAGATGCTTATCTGTCATGCCATAGGATCAGGGAAACATGTGACTAGCCCCAAATGTATTCTGTAGCAGGACAATGACCCCAAAAATAAAGCCAGTGTCATTTAGAACTATCTTCAGTGTAAAGAAGAACAAGGAGTCCTGGAAGTCATGGTTTGCCCCCCCCCCCCCCCATAGAGCACTGATCCCAACATTACTAAGTCTGTCTGGGATTACCCGAAGAGACAGAAGGATTTGAGGCAGTCTATATCCATAGAAGATCTGTGGCTAATTCTCCAAGATGTTTGTAACAATCTACCTGCCGGGTTCCTTTAAAAACTGTGTGAAAGTGTACCTAGAAGAATTGATGCTGTTTTGAAGGCAAAGGGTGGTCACACCAAAGATTGATTGGATTTGGATTTCTTTTTTTATTTATTTTCCATGCTGTTAATTGATACAAATAAACAATTAACATTTCTATTTCTGAAAGCATTCTTAATTTATAGAATTCTTTCACACCTACCTAAAACTTTTGCACAATATTGACTATATAAATAAATTGAATAGAAACTCTGTACTAATCAATATAGTCCATGCCCAAGAAAAACACTACTTCTTCAGTAGTCCATAAGGTAAATGGGGACCAGCTTTACAGGCCAAAACCTTTTATTTATTTTTAGACACAGTCTGGAATAATTAAAACCTTTGACAGGTTTCATCGCCTTTTTTGTGTTCACTGAGACATAACTTGAACACAATTTATTCAAATGGACACAGAAAGTTATAAAAACTGTGGGGTTATTTACGAAAGGCAAATCCACTTTGCACTACAAGTGCAAACTACAAATGCAAAGTGCACTTGAAATTGCACTGCAAATGAACTTGGAAGTGAAGTCGCTGTAAATCTGAGGGGTAGATCTGAAATGAGGGGAAGCTCTGCTGATTTTATCATCCAATCATGTGCAAGATAAAATGCTGTTTTTTTTTGCATGTCCCCCTCGGATCTACAGCGACTGCACTTCCAAGTGCACTTTCAGTGCAATTTAAAGTGCACTTTGCACTTGTAGTTTGCACTTGTAGTGCAAAGTGGATTTGCCTTTTGTAAATAACCCCCTGTGTCCCCATTTGTGGGATCTTCTCACTTTCTGTATGGTCATCAGCACAGGAACTAAGGTAAAATCTCCTAGACTTGGACACAGTTGGCAATAAAAACAGACAGGGTTTTTAATCCTTTCCTACTCTAACCAAAACCCCAAAAATACATTTGACAAAGATCTGGACTCTAAGACCCCATACACACTATTTGATTTTCTGCAGATTTTTGTCCTTAGATTTATCTAAACCATGTAGTGCTAGGGCCTGCCTGATCGCATACAAATTTAAAATCTTAAGGTTTGACCTCATATTATATGGTTTTGGTAAATATCAAGACAAAAATCTGCAGAAAATCTAATAGTGTGTATGTGGTCTAAGTCTATGGTGGCTAAACTTGGGGAGAAGCTTTAGGCTGTATTCTTCTCAGTGATTCATTGTTGTAGATTGCATTACATATAAAACTCAGAAACCAAAAAAACAAAAGGGAAACCTAGCGTGTAACTAAAGGGGGTGCAGGAGATATTCATATTCTACCCCTTTTTGACCCCCTCTGGGGGGGTTAAAAGCGCGCTGCTAGCGGCAGCAAAGCGCTGCTTAAACAGCGTTAAAGCACGGCTAAAACTAGTGGCGCTTTACCGCTACCGCCCCCACTGCCTCAGTGTGAAAGTGCCCTTGATGAGCTTTTTTTACCGCAGCATTGACCCAGTGAAGAGTGTTTCCCTGAAGTGAACAGTGAATCAGATCTGCTGGCCTGTATCTTGGATATTGGTCCTAAAGACTCAGGCGTGAATGCTGCTGTAAGGGGCAGCCATTCCATCTGGGGGGTGTTGACTCTATGGGGAAGTGATGGCTGACCTCTGAACACTTACATAAAGGACTGTTTCTTCATGTGGGGAGGCTTCGAATCTTCTTATCACTATTTTGTTTTATTTTGGCTTACATCTTTCATGAACTTGATAGCGATTGTGTTTTATATTACTCAACTCCGTAAAAGCCTATGTGTTAATGTACACATAGGCATTTGGATTATTTAGGAGCTGCTGTGGTTAGGGGAGCTTCAACCTTCCTCAACCTCCCTCTCCTGAACACAGAAGAATCACGTTCAGGATAGGAACGTCTTGACCGCCGGCCACAAATCGTGGCAAAATCATGTGTACATGAAGCCTAAAGCTGCCATTTTTTTTAATGTCCAATGTGCTTGGGGCCTTAGATAAATATAATTAGTGTAATTACAAATGGGCCAAATTATAATACAATACAGGGACATTATAGGAACAGCAAAATGCATATTTTTTTATCTACAGTAGTGCTATTTTTTTTTAAATCAGCAAAGTAACTTTTTTGTTTGTTTCGTTAAATCGTTGTCTGCATATAAAAGACTGTATATAAAAAATAATCATTTTTGCAAGACAATGATGCCAAAAGAAAGCCTTGTTTTCCTGAAAAAAACAGATATATGTATTACCTCATTATATTAAAGCCTAACTCCAGGTTTAATATGACTTTACATAATTCCGCCCACCTCTCTACAACAGCCAATCAAGGACAGCTTTTTATTCATTCATAAAAATTCAACGTCTCCTGTGAATGGCTAAGCAGGATTCATCGCGACTCAATATTGTTCCAGGAACAGCACAGAAGTCTCCATCCCGCTGCCGGAACCCAGTGCTGTATACTGTAAGTAGCTGATGCTACATACAGTATATACAACACTGACAGCAGGCACATTTCTTAGCAGTGGAAATAGTTTGTTGGTCCAAACACACTGTTTAAAGTCATAGTAAACTTGAGGTTCAGCTTAAAGTAAATACAAAGTTATTGCCAAATAAATAGGCCAATGAAAACCAAAAATTGCTCAGGGTTTTACAAAAATGGCTAAAATACTGGGAAGTAACTATTCCTCTGTAGAAAATGCAGCCAAAAACATGAACTTGGCTCTGGTCATGAAAAGATTCTGGTATGCTACAGATTGTAGACTGCATTCTTATAAACTGGTTTAGCCCCTTGACTATGTAAATTTCAGAATATATTGACTTTATTAAATAGATAGGGCTAGTAAAAATTTCTAAGGTAATATAGTAAGGTGATGCATATAACAATGGTGATGTACATAGTGCAGTATCCCATACCATCCAGTGAGATATGTACACACGATAGGATTTTCCAAATGTTGGATGTGAGCTTGTTGTCGGAAAGTCCGACCATGTGTATGCTCCATAGAACATTTGTTGTCAGATTTTCCGCCAACAAATGTTTGAGAGCTGGTTCTTAAATTTTCAACAAAACTTGTCGGAAATTCCGAGCGTGTACACAATTCCGACGCACAAATGTCCACGCATCGGAATCAATCAGAAGAGCTGCACTGGCTATTGAACTTCATTTTTCTCAGCTCGTCGTACGTGTTGTACGTCACCGCCTTCTCGACGTTCGGAATTTCTGACAACATTTGTGTGACCGCGTGTATGCAAGACAAGTTTGAGCCAACATCCTTCGGAAAAAAATCCACGGTTTTGTTGTCGGAAAATCCTATCATGTGTACAGGGCATAAGAAAACTAGTTGTAAGATGAGGGATCTGCATAAGACTCCATGCACACTGGGCTTAAAAAATGACCGTTCCCTTGGCAGAAAAAAGCTCATATAGAGCATTTTTGTACACAGGTTTAGGCTAGTTTAGGAGTGTTTAGTGTTTTTTCTGCTAGAAAGCTCCAATCAAAAACACAAACCAGAAGGGTTTTTTCCTGCCTCGAAACGCTGATCTCAAAATATGCCTCTAATCATCCTAATGTGCATGGACACATAGCATAACATTGAGTGGCTTCTACAGGCAGAACACAAAACTCCTGTGAAAGCAGCGATTTTTAAGCCAGTGTACATGGACCCTCATGTTAAAGTACAGCTGCAACATTTTTTTCTCTCCTTAAGCCATTTATTTTGGAAAAAATGCAAAAGTCATTTGAGGATTACTTTATCAGTATATTATTCTTCACTGTGTATGATCTGTGAAGTAAATGATTGAAGCCTGAATAAAGAATGATGTTGATAGAGGACCATTATGTGCTCATTTTGTTTAAAATACTATATATATTTTTTTTAAATCAACTTGCATTAGCAGTTCTATGCCACTTTGTAATGCAACCTAATTAGTTATATTATATCAAGAGCTATTTTTACTCCATATTTATTCATCATCTCAAATGGATTTAGAGAATGGTGTTCTGGAAAGATGTAAGAGTAATGCTAGTTTTCTAAGGTAAAATTGCAGTAAAATGACTTGTAAGTACATGTCTGTTATTTTTCTTTTACACAATCTTGACAGGTTTAAAGTAGTTGCATCAGCAATGAGTATTAAACATCTTTTTGACTCATCACAGATTCATAGACATAACATGCAAAAAACTCCTTGTTTAATGGGATCTTCTCTTCAGATCCTTTCCACCAAAATTCTACACCTAAAATAGCAGGATGAGTGAGTAAAGCACATTTATATTTCAACTTGGTACCCCTATTAAATCTACCACATAACTCTTATAATAAAACATCTATGGTTTACTGTAAAAACGTTTCACGAAGATGTGTAACATAATTGGAGGATTTATTAAGATATTAATGAAGGTAACAATAGGTGTCAGCTAGTACCCTGGCACATTTCATGCTATAGAGCACTTCATTAGTAGGCCTTATGGATAGATTCCACTCATCTATGAGCATGGCTATAAACAATAACCTTTCTTTTAAACATCAGGTTTTAGCTGGCATCAGCTGCTCCTTTCACTATCTCAGGAATATTACAAGAATCAAACATCTCATTCCAGCAGAGGAAATGCCAAAATGTGTCTTGATGACTGCAACTCTTTATACTAAGAACCACATTGTTTGCAACTGGTAGAGAATGCAGCAGCCAGACTACTAACCCACCCACCCAGTCACTGCAACATCGCCCCAATTCTTCCTTCCCTACACAGGCTAAATAGGAAAATCACACATGCCCACAATAATCTTAAAAAACTTTGGATTTTAAACATTGTATTAGACATGTGCACTGACAAAAAATGTGTTAGTTTTAATTTCATTCATTTTTTTTTGCTTTATTCGGAAATTCGGAATTTGGAAATTCGGAAATTCAAAAATCCGAAAATTTAAAAAAAGAAAGAAAATCAGTAAAATTCTAAATAATAACTAACTAATAATAACTAACTTTATAGGCATTGGAATTTCCTTTCAAATTTGGCTGTTTGTGAATGTAACGAATACAAATTTATCTGAAGTTACAAATTATCCGAAATAACGAATGTCGTATCTAAACAAATGGAATTTAACAAATTAATAATAAATAATAATAATAATAAGGTTTATGACCTTTTTTTTATTTTTTATTATTGTTATTTATTATTATTAGATCGTTATGTTCCATTCTTTTAGATACAGCATTCGTTATTTCAGATAATTCATAACTTTGGATAATTTCATACTCGTTACGTTCACTAACAGCCAAATTTGAAAGGAAAATTACAATACCTATAATTTAAAAGTTATTATTAGTTAGTTATTTTCTAGTTTTTAAAATTTCGGTTTTTCATTCTTTTGAATTTTCTGATTTTCATTCTTATTTAAAAATTTCCATATTTCCGAATTTAGAATTTCAGAATTTCTGAAATTTTGAATTTCAGAATTTCTGAAATTTTGAATTTCGGAGCTTCTGAATTTCCGAACTTCCGAAATTCCGAATTTCCGAACTTTAGAATTTTCGAATTTCCAAAATTTTCCAATTTCCAAAATTCCACATTTCTGAATTTCAGAAATTTCAATTTCAGAAATTTCGAATTTTCCAATTTCTGAATTCCTAATTTCGAAATTTCAGAAATGTAAAAATTCGTAAATTTCGGAATTAACAAATTAGTCAAAATTTGTTGAAAAAAACGAATTTGGAACTGAACGAATTGCACATGTCTACAATGTATCATGCAACACCCACAATATTGAACTCACTGCTATTTGTTGTCAGTATAGCACCCTCTCCCCCTGGGAGAAAAGCGCTATAAAAAATATTGTTATTATTATTTATTATTTATATTACTATTTATTAGTGGTGCTTTAGTGATCAGAGAAGGTTTTCCAGCCTGTACAAAACTTTCCTATAGAGAACCCAGATGGCAGTGTCTGTGGAACCCATAGACATGAGATTGTTACACACATATGAAAATGTCAGTTGATCAGGCCAACTTATTTTCTTACCAGCATGGTGGTACGTAGGTCAAACTTTTCAGCAAACTGAGTGATGTAGATGTGAACAGACACTAAGTTATGTTCATCATTCTCTTCCACTTCTCTTATTATGTCTGTTAGCCACTCAAAATGTCGCTGTGTACGGGTGATCCATATAAAATATATCTGAAGAAAAAGTGTTTTAAAACATTGTTAATCAATTATTTTTTCATAAATACTTTCATATGAATGCCTTTGACAATTAGTTTATGAATATATATATGTTATTAAAGTGATTCTAAAGACACATTAAAAAAACAATCATGTTATACTTACTTGCTCTGTGTAATGGTTTTGCACAGAGCAGCCCAGATCCCCCTTTTCTCAGGTCCCCCACTGACACTCCTGGCTCCTCCCCCCACTGAGTGCCCCATAGCATGCCACTATGAATGCCTAGGTTTACTTTGCCTCATTTTTGTGTTAGCAAATCAGGCCTAAAATCAAACTTGTCAATGTTTAAGATAACAAAGTGATATACAGGTCCTTCTCAAAAAATTAGCATATTGTGATAAAGTTCATTATTTTCTGTAATGTACTGATAAACATTAGACTTTTATATATTTTAGATTCATTACACACAACTGAAGTAGTTCAAGCCTTTTCTTGTTTTAATATTGATGATTTTGGCATACAGCTCATGAAAACCCCAAATTCCTATCTCAAAAAATTAGCATATTTCATCCGACCAATAAAAGAAAAGTGTTTTTAATACAAAAAAAAGTCAACCTTCAAATAATTATGTTCAGTTATGCACTCAATACTTGGTCGGGAATCCTTTTGCAGAAATGACTGCTTCAATGCGGCGTGGCATGGAGGCAATCAGCCTGTGGCACTGCTGAGGTGTTATGGAGGCCCAGGATGCTTCGATAGCGGCCTTAAGCTCATCCAGAGTGTTGGGTCTTGCGTCTCTCAACTTTCTCTTCCCAAAATTCCAAAGATTCTCTATGGGGTTCAGGTCAGGAGAGTTGGCAGGCCAATTGAGCACAGTAATACCATGGTCAGTAAACCATTTACCAGTGGTTTTGGCACTGTGAGCAGGTGCCAGGTCGTGCTGAAAAATGAAATCTTCATCTCCATAAAGATTTTCAGCAGATGGAAGCATGAAGTGCTCCAAAATCTCCTGATAGCTAGCTGCATTGACCCTGCCCTTGATAAAACACAGTGTACCAACAACAGCAGCTGACATGGCACCCCAGACCATCACTGACTGTGGGTACTTGACACTGGACTTCAGGCATTTTGGCATTTCCCTCTCCCCAGTCTTCCTCCAGACTCTGGCACCTTCATTCCCGAATGACATGCAAAATTTGCTTTCATCCGAAAAAAGTACTTTGGACCACTGAGCAACAGTCCAGTGCTGCTTCTCTGTAGCCCAGGTCAGGCGCTTCTGCCGCTGTTTCTGGTTCAAAAGTGGCTTGACCTGGGGAATGCGGCACCTGTAGCCCATTTCCTGCACAAGCCTGTTCACGGTGGCTCTGGATGTTTCTACTCCAGACTCAGTCCACTGCTTCCGCAGGTCCTCCAAGGTCTGGAATCGGTCCTTCTCCACAATCTTCCTCAGGGTCCGGTCACCTCTTCTCGTTGTGCAGCGTTTTCTGCCACACTTTTTCCTTCCCACAGACTTCCCACTGAGGTGCCTTGATACAGCACTCTGGGAACAGCCTATTCGTTCAGAAATTTCTTTCTGTGTCTTACCCTCTTGCTTGAGGGTGTCAATGATGGCCTTCTGGACAGCAGTCAGGTCGGCAGTCTTACCCATGATTGCGGTTTTGAGTAATGAACCAGGCTGGGAGTTTTTAAAAGCCTCAGGAATCTTTTGCAGGTGTTTAGAGTTAATTAGTTGATTCAGATGATTAGGTTAATAGCTCGTTTAGAGAACCTTTTCATGATATGCTAATTTTTTGAGATAGGAATTTTGGGTTTTCATGAGCTGTATGCCAAAATCATCAATATTAAAACAAGAAAAGGCTTGAACTACTTCAGTTGTGTGTAATGAATCAAAAATATATTAAAGTCTAATGTTTATCAGTACATTACAGAAAATAATGAACTTTATCACAATATTTTGTGGGGAAAACTAGGCTTTACGTTTGGCAATATTTTCCTGCAAAATGAATTGTTTTCTATGCAAATTAATGTCATAGAACCGATGCAAACATTTTTTGCTGATTTTTGACGAGTACAAAATGAAAAATATCTCCATTGTTTTGCGCTTTATGAGTGACCAAAAACGTTCAAAGTGCAGAGCAGCTGCACTATAACTCAAATAATACACTCAATAAAATAAAAATATGAATTGATGACTTTGCAATAATAAAGTATTTTCTATCACAAGATATACCATTGTTGGTTCTCCATATACAACTCTTTGTCCAGATTTTTGGCTTGACTCACTTCTAGTTGTGGAGGTACCCTGTCTATCGGGACAAATTGGTTTAAACTGTGATATGGACTTTGCAGCTTGGTAAGAGCTCCATTTTTTAGAAACACATTCTAGCCGGTGAGCTGCTGTCTTATGGGTGGTGTCCACTGGAGCACAGAGTGAACACTTATATCAGGGGTAGGCAACCTTAAAGAGGTGGAGATCTACCTAAACAACATGGGAGAAGTCAAAGATCACTGGGCACAGTGTCGACCAGTGTCGCCTCCTCACACCTGATTTAAACCTCTAATTGCCGTACTACACTGTCACAATCTCGTGCATTGCACGGCAATCATGGGTTTACATCAGGTGATGAGGAGGCAACATATTGCCTCCTCTTCACCTGTCAAATGCACTCAGATCACTTTTCAGAGGAGCAGCAGTGCCTGCTTCGCTTGAGCCCTTAGTTGCATTCGGCAGCAGCACCCTTAGGGCTCATTCACACGTAAAGTTGGGGGGTGGTAAAACTCTGCAGTTGAGTCACAGTTTTGGTTGGAGTTTTGGTGCTCTTTCAGAAAGTGCACCAAATCTGCAAGATAAAATAGAAGCCTATGGCTAAGCACAGAAAACCCGCTGGAAAGCTGAAGGCATACTTCACTGCACCCACGGTGTGGGTAAACCGCAGCACATCAGCCCTATACTATTATGCCCAGTGTATTGCTTCGCCTGAAGATGTTAACCTGAATAATTCTTGTTTTCTGCTGCTGGCACCACTCTGGAGCCCGCTAACCGGGATAAGAGGTGGAGTGCAGTTGGTATCACTCCACATGGGACAGGAGCCAGCATTTCAGAGGAGACATTGGCTTATGGGGCTCTTTCTCTTTATTACAGCTCCAAATTTACATATAGTCCATCTGCATTGCACTCTGATGCTCTGGAATTGTGGATCAGCAAGCCCAGATCGCGATCTACCATTCACCTGTCTGCGATCTACTGGTAGATTGCGATCTACAGGTTGCTGACCCACGAATTATATATTAACATAAGAAGACACCACACCTGAGCACTTTTGATATAAAGTATAGGTTTATGTTCTGAACTGTGTTTGATGAATTTAATTTGTGTCATATCCCAAGGATTTTATTATAAGCATGTCACAATATTGTTGTTATTCTATGTATTAATTATTAATCTAATTAATTTCACTTGGCTTATTTTATGGTATTTATTGATTACTTTGCTCTGATTTTGCACATTCCATTGATTATTTTGTAGAGCTGTAATCTATATTTTTATTTTATTGAGGGTATTTTTTTAATTATACTGCAGCTGCTCTGCACTTTGCATTTTTTTTTTTTATCATCTTGAAGTGCAAAGTAAGGGAGATATTTTTGTTTAGTACTGCTCAAAAAAACTACTTTTTTAAAATTGTCTATACACATAAGATGCATAGAAAACAACTCAATTTGTAGGAAAATATTGCCAAATGTAAAGCCTAGATTTACCCCAAGAAAAACAATATTACTTTGTTATATTAAACATTGACAAATTGGATTTTAGGCCTGATTTTCTAACATAAAATTGGGGCAACGTAAACCTATGCATTCGTGAAGCATGATCATGTGATTTTCTAAGCTTTACTCATCCCTCCAGAAAAGACTGAGGCCACATGCAATTACAATTTTTAAACTGGCCAGGAGGTTTCAGCAAGCTCAGAACAATTTACTTGAAGTCTTGAGAGTAGTTAAACAATTACCTGTAAAATGGTAAAAACAAAACTATTTTTGTTTAATTTCAGTTGAAACGGGAAATCATTTAAACCTCCATCAAATTACTATTGCTGTCTGCATCTCCATCTTCCACCATTTGCAGCTCCAGTGACACAATAGAAAAGGGAACACAGCCCCTACCTTTGTATGCAGGGAGCTGAAAAAAAAGAGTCTGCAGGAGCCCTGGCATTGCACCTGCGGGCCTCCAGGTGCAATGCTTTGCAGGCTCCTATGCAAAAATATAACAAATAGACATTTTTTCGTGCAAAATTATGTATTATATACATTTTTAAAGTTGGACTTAGTCTTTAACTACTCTGAGATGTGGTGGCTGTGTTTGTTTTGACTTTCAGGCTAAGAATGTTTTCACCAAGTACAGAAAAAACCTGTTGATCCTACCAGAAACTCAGGGCCTTTGTGACTTTCTTTGAACTTAAAATAAAGCACAATGTTATCTTTATACTGTAAACTACTCATTAATTCATAAAACCAAGTAATGGAGATGAACAAGAGCATACAACCTGAGGTTCAGCCTCTATGACATCCATATCTGCATTCATAGATAGTACAATGGAGAAATGTAGACATAAAGGGGTTTATTTACTTGAGCTAGAAAGTGCAAAATTATGCGGCGTACACACGGTCGGAATTTCCGATGGAAACAGTCCGATGGGAGCTCTTCAACGGATTTTCCGACCGTGTGTATGCCCATTGGTCTTTTTCTGTCGGAATTTCCGACGGACTTTGGATTGAGAACCTGTTCTCAATTTTTCCGACGGAAAACCTTTCTATCGGATTTTCCGATCGTGTGTATGCAATTCGACACATAAAATTCCGACGCATGCTCGGAAACAATTCGACGCATGCTCGGAAGCATTAAACTGTGTTACAGACCGTCGGAATTTGGTGTGACCGTGTGTAGGCAAGACAGTTTGAGCAAAATTCCGTCGGAATTCCGACGGGAAAACCATCAGAGCTTTTTTCGACGAGAATTCCGACCGTGTGTACGCGGCATTAGTCCCATTTCTACATAGAAAACCAATCACATAGAAATATAAAGATAAAATAGAAGGCCAAAAGAGAAAGCTAATTGAACCACTTCATCTAAGGAATGTTAAGCTGCAATAAATTATTTTTGTTGTTAGGATATACAGTACAGACACTTTAAGGTTTAATACTCCCACGCTAGAGCTGAAGTGTATTCAAGGGCTCAAGAAACCCCCGTGAAGCTTTCTGAACAGCAAACACATGTTGTGTACACTGTGTTTTAGGCTATTGTTTTTAGGTTTGTGTGAACCAGGCAAAGAAGATGTAAAACTTGGACTTTTAACTGTCAGCACAGATATTATCCTGCTTCTTAGAAACTCAGTCAGTGAATGATAAATTTGGAAATAAACATTTTAATTAAAGTATTTGTTAACTCTAACAATTCATTTTTCTTATTCACTCCTTTATGGTCCATTAAATTTCAAGAAAAATTATCACTTTTTTTTATTTAGGCTCATCTTCCTAGATGCCAGGTAAGTTACAGGGCATCAAGGAATGTGGTGTAAAAATTGGGACCAATTTTTACACCACTTGACTCCTGGATGATGGTACATGTTCATATACTCGCATTCTAGCTTTTTATTATAAGAGGTCACACTCAATTCTTATAGGGCATCAAGGAAGATGAGCCTAAATAAAAAAAAGTGATAATTTTTCTTGAAATGTTTAATTTAATAGGACCATAAAGGAGTGAACAAGAAAAATTTATTGTTATGCCCCCCACACACGGGTCGGAAATTCCGACGGAAAAAGTCAGATCGGATTATGTTGTCGGAAAATCCAATCGTGTGTGGGTTCTATCGGACTTTTTCCGTCGGAATTTCCAACGGAAAAAGTTTGAGAGCTGGATCTAAAATTTTCCGACAACAAAATCCAATCAGACTTTTTCCGATCGTGTGTAGAGAATTCCGACGCAGGCTTGCTCAGAAAAAATTTGTAGACAAAAGCTATTGGCTACTGACCTCTACGTAGTCCCATCATACGTGTTGTACTTCACCTCGTTCGGAATGATTTGATTTTCCGACAACTTTGTGCGACCGTGTGTATGCAAGACAAGTTTCGGACAAAATCCGTCAGAAAAAATCTGACGGATTTTGTGGTCGGAGTGTCTGACCGTGTGTACAAGGAATTAGAGTTGTAACATAGGACATTGCATAGGACACATAGGACATTGCTCACCTTCATCGGCATTTCTCTTGCCTGCCTCGGGCAAGTGCTGAGAGCCAGAGACATGGGGCTTGCTATCAAAGCAGCCATTTTCTTGTCAGCTTTGGTGTGAGTAGGTCACCAGCCAAGGGTGGGGGGGGGGGTAACCTATTCAACATCAAAGCTAGTGTTACAGAGAAGGAAGATGGGACAAAGTACTGCATTCATTGTTTGCCATCAGAAACTAAATAGTTTACAAAAAACAATTATATATAATTTTTTAAGTGTTTTGTCATACCTGCTTAATAAGTGTATAAAATACCTATTGATTTTGCCAAATTTTGCCAAATTTTGCCCATTTCCTGGGCTCTTTGCCTTCGCTGACTTATCAGTTAGCATTGTTCCCAGCTATCTCTGGACTACAGAATGCCACTCCTCTTTGTTATAAGAGAAACACCACTACTCATCCATAAATACAGTGTTACTGGCAGGATCCTGTACATCGCTGAGGAACTTCCTGGTTTACAGGCACATGTGCGTTTTCGCCCTGCTGTCGGTGCTGTGGTTGGACACAGCACAAGTTTGTCAGCAAGCTTTCAGCCAATGATTTTGGCTGTGAACCTGCTGATGGCTGTGGCCAACCACAGCTCAGAGATGTGTGTGTGTTAGTAAACACGCAACCCAGAGCTGGCTGGTTCTGCTTCCTAATGTCACTTACCGTTCAGAGGTGAGATCAGGAAGCAATCCAGCCAGTCTGTAAGTTAAAGCAGCACACATACACTTGTTAGGCACACAGTTAACCCCTTGATGGCCCTCCTGATCATGCCTGTCACCCACCCAGTGTTATTAGTACAGTGACAGTGTATAGTATTATGACTGATCACTCTATTAGTGTTACTAGTAAAGTCAGATAGTGTCATTTAAACAGTTATTGGCTCTCCCAGCCAGTGTAAGTTAGCGCCAGTCCCTAATTGCTCGCCACACTATCGCAGTGACACTAGAAGTGTGATAGGCTTAAAAGCTGCATAAGTTCCAATATATATACACCATAGATTGCAGATGCTATAACTTTCACACAAACCAAATAATATAAACTTATTGAGATTTTTTTATTACAAAGACATGTAGCCGACTACATTTTGGCCAAAATGTATAAAGAAATTAGATTTTATTGGATATGTTGTATAACAAAAAGTAGAAAATATTTTCTTTTTTTTTTTTCAAAATCTGTCTTTTTTCATTTATATAATAAAAAAGCCAGTGGTGATCAAATACCACCAAAATAAGACTCTATTTGTGTGAAAAAAATATATATATTTAATTTTGGCACAGTGTTTCACGGCCAATCAATTGCTAGTTAAAGTAGCACAGTGCTGAATAGCAAAAAATGGTTTAGTCATTATTATTAGTTATTTATCACTGTTCTAAAATAACAAAGGCTGAAAGTGCTTTGCCACCTGATCTTTCCAGTGCTTTATATAGTAATAGAAGTAACATGTGCCAAAAATTGCCATATCCAAGAAGTGTTTGACTAAAAAGCAGTCTGACTTTTACTCTTACCTCTGTTGGTCCGGTTAAAATATCTATTTAGGATATAGGTGGTGAGAAGATTGTTTCTGCCTTACCTTTTTGCACATTATCTTTGTATTCACAGATGATTTGAACACCAAATCTTTAAGAATCGAGGAAAAAGGAGTAACACCTATGCCCCCTCCAACCAGCACAGATACTTCATACGTGTTCCATTCTTGGTGCCCTTCACCAAAAGGTCCATCTAAATATATCTATAGAGAGATGTGATTTTTTAAGCATGATATTTGGTTGTAAAATGTAAAAAAGTATAAAAATAATGACCATAACGTCTACCTGTTAAATCACTGTACAAAACATTTGGGGGGGGGAAATCCATTATTAATTTGCTATAGGACACTAAAAGAACTAAATGATCACAGTCTTCAGAGCCAGTGGATTATACCCAAGGCCAACACTACCTGCACCCTGACCTAGTGGCACAGTCTCAGACTGCAGGAGCACCAGGAACAGGACCTGCCGACATCACTAATGTCCTTGTTCAGCCAAATGCCCAGAATGTCCAACCTGCAACGGTTTCTTCAATTATCAAGAACACCCTTTAGGCTGCTATCTCAAACCTAAAATAAGGCATTCATGGCATGGCAGAGAGGCTTGCTAAGTTGAAAAAGGTAGGAGACAAACATGTTTTATCAAGTCACACACTGCAACAGGTGGTGGTGTCTAGTACGTTGTAACACTCATCTCATAGAAATGCAGGGTCTTGTAGAATAACTGGATAATAGGGGCCAACAACAAAATCTGCAGATCAGAGGAGTGCTTGAGTCGTCTGAAACGGACCAGATACGCTCAGCGCTTCCATCCATTTTAAACAATATTCTGAACAGGCCCCAGGAATCCCTGATCAGATTTAAAAGACACACAGGACACTGGGCCCTAGAAGAAGGGACACTGACCCATCAAGAGTGTGTGCTGTTTTACTAGCTTCTAACTTATGGAAGAAGTTCTGCAGAAAACTAGAATCAGATAAAAACTTCTGTCGAATGGAATAGAAATTGGAGTGTTTCAAGAACTATCCTCCATCGCGCTCCACAACAGATGAGCTCTGCATCCCATTTTAGAAGTGCTGAGAGGGAGGATTATTGCATACTACTGGTGCTTCCCCTTCAGTTTTTCAGAAGCACAGGGATGCACAGCAGTATATACCACCTGTGATGACATCCAACGCTTTAATGAATAGCTGCATCTGCCACTCACCCATGTCCCAGAATGATATAATAAATGTCAGCTTCCTGAACACCTCTATATACCCACCTGTACCCCTCCTCCCCCTTTTTTTCCTTTCCCCTTTATTCTCTTACATATTTCTCTTCCTCCATCTCCCCTTTCTCACTTGACCTTTATATCTTCTCCTCCTCTGCCCTTTGAAACTCTTTCCTCCACTTTTTGTCAGGGAAAGGAGTGCACCATTGTGCAAACTGAGTCATCAGTTGTCTTGTCCAGGGTGAGTTAATTAGAGACCAACTTGTGCTCACAGCCTACTTATCAGATCCCTCTATCAATGCATTTTTACCCCTCTTCCCCCAGAGGAGGTGGATCCAAGAGTCTCTGAAACTACTTCTGGAAAATATAGCATATACTTTAGCTATTGTTTCCACCCCCTATGTGTTAAACTTGCATTACTATAGAAAACCATACTTAGCCATCTTCTTATGGTAGTGATACTATATATCTATTTGCTGTATGACAATATGTACACCTCCTTAATAAGTCTATTCTTGATATTTGTTGATTTTCACCTCATCTTTCCTCTTTTTCATAAGTACTGTTCTGCATGAATAATTAAACCTATATAGTGCAGCGCAACTAAAGCATTGTGCGACAAAATTCCTTAATCCTCTCCAGATAACTATTATTGTGAAACTTCAATCTCAAAATACTATTAAACAAATGAAAAAAGTCCTTTCAAGTCCAAAACAATAGTATATAAAGCAATTGTTTGTGAAAAAAAATGTACTCCGCCACCAACAGTGCTCTTCTATAAAATTGAATTCATCCAAAGTTGAGTGTACCATCGACACCAGGTGAAAAACCTGCTGACCTCATACATGAAAGAAGAGGATCATAACTCCTTTGAATACCCTGGGGTGGTCATCTCTCCTTTCTCCTGGAATGTGGCACACTTTCTACAATTCCCCAATTTCCTTTTGGGATTAATAAAGTATTCTGTATTCTTATACTTATACTCCACACACTGACCACATTTGATTAAAAGGCAAATACATAGTGCTTTCTCGTTTGACAATTTATTAAAAGCCCCCACTAAAATACACTTACAGAAAGACAATATAAAAGTGGTTGTTTCAACCACATCAACTGGCTCACCACTCCAAACATCAGCGGCGGTGGCAGCGCAATATCATGGGCTCAGCTCCTCCCTCTTAGACGCGTAGCCCTCTCTCACTGGGCTTCCTCAGTAGGTAGGGGAGCCGCTCTGTTCAAGCCCTTAAATAGCTTTTAACCCCTCTCCTATGACAACCACATAAGCATCGCCGTGGCCGCCAGATGTCTATGTGTTCTCTCGACCACTTCCTGTAGACCACGGAAGATGCCAAATTCCATACTTGTCCCTAAGGACTTAGTCTGTTAGTGTACAAAGCATTGTTACTGATATTGATCACAATGTATTACTCATCCCCATTCCATCTATACATTTTCAGTTGGGCATGAAACACATAGCTCATTCCAAATGCCGGTATCTATACTCAAATGGCTATATACAAACACATCTAAATTCAATATCTATGTTAATACAAATCCACATATGTATATACTGTAAATAATACACCTGAACATATGCATCCAAATACACATGTGTAATTTATCCCACTCAATATGTGTCTAAACAATATAAATCTAGATGTAAAATAAATAAAATTAATTATGTATAAATCATTGATATTAAACTTATACCTCCTATGGTCCCTTATTAAAATCCTAATGGACAGCAAATGCACCCATATTTTATTTTAACTATTACTAATAAAGCAATCAATGGTAAGACCTCCAGGTGTAAGAACATTTTTTTCACAAACAATTGCTTTATATACTATTGTTTTGGACTTGAAATTACTTTTTCCATTTGTTTAATAATATTTTGAGACTGAATTTTCACAAAAAATATTTATTTGGAAAGGATTAGTGTTATATAATTTGTATATTTTTGTTATTTTATTTACACACTTAAGGAATTGGAGGTTGCGCTGATTGTATATACTTATATAATTAGGTTACATGAATGTTATACATTTTCAATAACAATGTTTGTTGAAAAACAACAAACGGCATGCTCTCCCGTTTAAATAAATGACAAAGTACAAGTGAAATGGTTAAAAATAGTTAAACATATCTTACTTTTGGATAACTACCAAGCTCTGCGATGCTCTGTGGAGAATACATCTCACGCAGGCGAGTTGTCCATGGTCCTGCAGCTCTGATATGCAGGCTCAGTGTATCTTCATGTGGAGCACAAGTTAATGTGAAGGGATGATATTCATTGGTTCCTAGGGACAAGCAGGCTATTCTTACCCACTGTCCAGATTTGTATTCAAAGTCATTGGGGCGCTGAAATTTAAGAAAAGTGACATCTGTGGAACAAGTGAAACAAGAACAGCATTTTGAGTGAGTAAAAATCACAGGCAAGGTATTTTATTTTAGTTTTGGTCAGAAAGATGCTTGCAGTTAGACTTTAAAGTGATTGTAAAGTCTTATTTTTTTTAAATTTAAAATAATGAACATGTTATACTTACCTGGTCTGTGCAGTGGTCTTGCACAGAGCTGCCCAGATCCTCCTTTTCTCGGGTCCCCCTTCGGCTCTCCTGGCCCCTCCCTCTTGTTTGGTGCCCCCACAGCAAGCAGCTTGCTATGGGGGCACCCGAGCTGAGTCACAGCTCCCTGTGTCCATTCAGACACGGAGCTGCGGTCCGACCCCATCCCCTTTCTATTCTCATTGGCTGACATTGATTGACAGCAGTGGGAGTCGATGGCGCCCGCTGCTGTCTCGGCAGCAATGAAGAGGGGAGTCCGGGATGGCCGAGACATTACTAAAACATCACTTGAACTAGAGGGACCTCAGGTATGTATTAGGGGGGCTGCTACACACAGAAGCGGATCCTACCACCTTCTACGCCTGCTACGTAGACTCATCCCCTTCATTCCAGAAAAGGACAAAGCCGTAGTGGTAGGAACAATCATCAACTCTCGACTCGACTACGCAAACTCCCTCTACATAGGACTACCTAAATTCCAGATTGCACGACTACAAGTCGTTCAAAACACGGCAGCAAGACTAGTCACAGGAAAAAAACCATGGGAATCCATCTCCCCATCCCTGAGGACCCTCCATTGGCTAACCGTAAAGAATCGGATCACATTCAAGACCCTCTGCTTGACCCACAAATGCACACAAGGAGATGCTCCTCAATACTTATGCGAAAAAATACAACACTACACCCCCAATCGCAACCTCCGATCTAACGACCAAAACCTCCTCCTTGTCCCCAAATCCCGGTACAAGTCAAGGGGAGAACGAAGATTTGCAGTCCAAGGACCACGGCTATGGAACGCTCTACCTACGAACATCCGCTTGGAAAAAGACCATCGGGCCTTCAGGAAAAAACTCAAGACCTACCTCTTCTAAGAAGGAATCAACGCAGGTCGGATCAAGCGCCTCGAGGCGATTCAGTTCGCAGTTGCAGCGCTATACAAATCATTCATTCATTCAGAAGGATTTTTATCTTAATGCATAGAATGCAACATTTTCTGCCTTTACAACCCCTTTAAACTTCAAAAGCAATTTCATTAATTTATGCATTCCATAAGGGCTTGTCCACTCCAGGTGCATTGGGACTGTGCTGGGCGCTTCGTTGTCCAGTTCAATACCAATACCAATTGCACAGTTCATACCACCACAACACAGTACTGTGCCCTGTAAAAAGAAGTACAGCATGCACTACTTATTTTCAGTGCAGCATGATGCGACACAATCCACCGAATCACTTTGTGATACATTCAATAGAACTGAATAAATATGACATTTCAATAAAGTACTAATGAAAAAAAAAAAAATTATAATAAGTGAACAGGGTGATGCACCAGAATCTGCATATTGGCACTCCCAAGGGCACGCCAGTGTGAATGACCCCTAATAAAATGTATTTTACACAAAACCATCATAAGTACTCACCTCTGTCTTGATAAGACTCAGACTAGGAGAGGGAGGGCCATCAGTCAGAATAAATTGGGCTTTACTGCTTTGTATATTGAATATTAAACTTGTTTATTGAAGGGAATGGCATGGAAATGGTCTCATCCCTGGGCTGTTTCTTTAATGTACAGTTACACCCTGGAATAGGTCCAAGACCAACTACATTGCTTAACTGCAGTGTGGTAAGCAGAGAGATTCAGGACCTGGTTATGTAGTGCGGCTGTAAAGCCTGAATCATTAGACTGGTAAGGGAATTACAAACCTATTTTCAGGGAGAACATTACATATTTATATTTCAGCTGTTAGACTGAAGTTTAGTTTATATATAGAAGTCAGTTCTGTCATAGAGATGCTTATTTGATAGAAAAGTAGGCAGTCTTATTATATTGTCATAACAGGTTTTTGTATATTAGTACACACTGACCACAACACTGACCACAACACTGACCACAACACTGACCACAACACTGGATTGTATCTGCAACTTTGCAGCTGGTAAAATCTTATGATGTGAGGTTCAAGGCATTGGGAAAGATGCCATGATGTAGTTGTCCTGTTGTCTATAGTTCTATGTTTTTAAAAACGAATGCATATACACTATATTACCAAAAGTATTGGGACATCTGCCTTTACACGCACATGAACTTTAATGGCATCCCAGTCTTAGTCCGTAGAGTTCAATATTGAGTTGGCCCACCCTTTGAAGCTATAACTGCTTCAACTCTTCTGGGAAGGCTGTCCACAAGGTTTAGGACTGTGTCTATGGGAATGTTTGACCATTCTTCTAGAAATGAAATTGTGAGGTCAGGCACTGATATGGATGAGAAGGCCTGGCTCACAGTCTCCGCTCTAATTCATCCCAAAGGTGTTCTATCAGGTTGAGGTCAGGACTCTGTGCAAAACTTGCTCATCAATGTCTTTATGGACCTTGCTTTGTGCACTGGTCCAAATCATTTGGGGGGATTGTGGTGTAGGTTTGTTTTCCAGGGGTCGGGCTTGGCCCCTTCGTTTCAGTGAAGGAAAATCTTAAGGCGTCAGCATACCAAGACATTTTGGACAATTTCATGCTCCCAAGTTTGTGGGAACAGTTTGGGGATGGCTCCTTCCTGTTCCAACATGACTGCGCATCAGTGCACAAAGCAAGGTCCATAAAGACATGGATAAGCGAGTTTGGGGTGGAGAAACTTGACTGGCCTGCACAGAGTCCTGACCTCAACCCAATATAACACCTTTAAGGAAAAACAAAAAAGCACCTCTGAGTGCAATTTTTATTGAACAATATCAAAGATATTCCAACACTAACATGGAGTCGATGAACAATAAGGAAGTAATTCCCCCTGGATCGTCTACAACATCTCCTGTGTGAACTGTGAACCCGCAGCGAGAACCGCAGTGAACCAAGGCGAGAAGCCAGCTGATCCTGTATGATAACTGGGTGACCAGATGTGAGCAACTCGGATCGAGACGCCTCTCGGCGTGTGACGTCACCGGGGTATGAGATAGCCACAACGCATTTCAGAGCATGCGCAAAGCTCATACGGGGCATGCTGGCTCCATACTCAAGTGATAAGGGAAAGAAGAGGAATGAGCATAAACGATCTGCACACAAGAGAAGTTAATTGGCCAATTTTCAAATTCATATTATCAGGGATATTATTAGAAAAGGTGGTAGTAAGGGAATGACCTTACAACATACAAATGTAGTAATTTTTGAACAACCATTCATTTTGTTGTAGTAGTGTAAAAGTACAGGAAAAATTTGTATATGAAAAAATTATAAGCAAAGTGTTATTGAAAGGTGTACATGTTGCACAATTATAGCTATATATTGTAGCTGTTTATTAGAGAATATAGAACTGTAAACTGGCTAAAAAGTATTGGCAGTGATATGGCTATATTATGGTTCAGATTTCTAATTCTTTGTTCAACCCATTAGGCGCAAGGGTATCGAGGGTGTATATCCAGAATGTTTCACGTTCACATAGTTTCGAGAAACGTTCGGCTTCCGATAGGTTTTTAGGTATAGCTTCTATGACCCATACCTGCAAACCCGTGGTGGATTTATTATGATGTTTCAAAAAGTGTCACAAAGCGACCTTGTTTGCCGAAGCATTGTCTCAGTGGACGGATGGTGCGGCCAAAATATAGCAACTTGCAAGGACATGTAAGACAATATACAACATAATCAGTGGAACAGTTGTAGAAATTGTCTAGATGGTATATCTTATCTTTATGCTTAAAACTTTTTTGCCCATGTCTCACAAAGTTGCAAGTCTTACATAAGGACTTATGATATCTATACATCCCTTTGAGGGGAATTAGACATAAGGGGTTTTCTTCTTTAGGACACTTAAGTTTACTAGGAGCTATTTCGTTTTTTTAGTGTAGGGGCCCTCATATAAGTAACCTTAGGTTTATCACAGAGAATGGTGTTAAGGTGGGGTTCTTGTTTTAGGATTTTCCGATGTTTATTGAGGATATGTTCCATTTTCTTGTATTGTCCATGATACCTAGTGATAAACAGAGCAGGTACATTTTCAGGGGGTTTGTCAATTTTCATTTTTTTGCCCGGAAGAAATGTGGTGTAGGCCTGGACGACTAACATTTTTGGGTATCCTTTTTCAAGGAATTTCTGCTTGAGATGTGTACTCCGAGATGTAGTCGCAGTCTCTAGTGCAATTCTGCCTTAATCTACAGAGCTGCCCTTTGGGTATGTTTTAAACCCACTGTGGGTGGTGACAACTGTCAAAATGAAGGTACGAGTTCCCTGCAGTAGGTTTAGTGTAATTGCGGGCAAAGACTTGATTATGCTCATGGCCCAGTTCAAGGTCTAAAAAGACCAAACTATCCTTGTTCCAGACAGCTTTAAAGGAGAGCCCGAGATCATTGGCATTACAATGTGCGAGAAAATCGTCAATACAGGACAGAGGGCCATCCCAGATGATGACAGTGTCATCAATGTATCTGCCATAAAATACCAGATTCTTGGCGAATGGGTTGTTTTTCTATATGAACTGATTTTCCCAAAAGCCCATGGTCAAGTTGGCATATGATGGGGAAAAGTTAGCACCCATTGCTGTGCCGTGGGTTTGCAGGTAGAAATCACCTTTGAAATGAAAATAATCATGCGTTAAGCAAAAAAGGGTAGTATCTAAAATGAAAGCTGCCTGTTTGGTGTTGAGCATGGGATCTGATAATAGGAAGTGTTGTATGGCTAACATGTCTATGTGGTGAGTAATGAAAGTGTACAGATAGTTTAAATCAAGGGACAGCCAAAAATAGCTGTCAAGCCATATGTAGTTTTTTTTAGTGTAGGGGCCCTCATATAAGTAACCTTAGGTTTATCACAGAGAATGGTGTTAAGGTGGGGTTCTTGTTTTAGGATTTTCCGATGTTTATTGAGGATATGTTCCATTTTCTTGTATTGTCCATGATACCTAGTGATAAACAGAGCAGGTACATTTTCAGGGGGTTTGTCAATTTTCATTTTTTTGCCCGGAAGAAAGGTGGTGTAGGCCTGGACGACTAACATTTTTGGGTATCCTTTTTCAAGGAATTTCTGCTTGAGATGTGTACTCCGAGATGTAGTCGCAGTCTCTAGTGAAATTCTGCCTTAATCTACAGAGCTGCCCTTTGGGTATGTTTTAAACCCACTGTGGGTGGTGACAACTGTCAAAATGAAGGTACGAGTTCCCTGCAGTAGGTTTAGTGTAATTGCGGGCAAAGACTTGATTATGCTCATGGCCCAGTTCAAGGTCTAAAAAGACCAAACTATCCTTGTTCCAGACAGCTTTAAAGGAGAGCCCGAGATCATTGGCATTACAATGTGCGAGAAAATCGTCAATACAGGACAGAGGGCCATCCCAGATGATGACAGTGTCATCAATGTATCTGCCATAAAATACCAGATGCTTGGCGAATGGGTTGTTTTTCTATATGAACTGATTTTCCCAAAAGCCCATGGTCAAGTTGGCATATGATGGGGAAAAGTTAGCACCCATTGCTGTGCCGTGGGTTTGCAGGTAGAAATCACCTTTGAAATGAAAATAATCATGCGTTAAGCAAAAAAGGGTAGTATCTAAAATGAAAGCTGCCTGTTTGGTGTTGAGCATGGGATCTGATAATAGGAAGTGTTGTATGGCTAATATGTCTATGTGGTGAGTAATGGAAGTGTACAGATAGTTTAAATCAAGGGACAGCCAAAAATAGCTGTCAAGCCATATGTAGGGTGACAGAAGTTCCAATAGATGCATAGAGTCTCATATTAATTGGCTATTGGCAGCCTGATAGTCTATTGCGTTAATTGGCCAGTTAACTTCTCTTGTGGGCAGAGCATTTATACTCGTTCCCCTTCTTTCCCTTTATCACTTGAGAAAGTTGCCCGCATGCTCCTTATGAGCTTCGGGCATGCTCTGAAATGCACTGTGGTTTCCCCATACCCCGGAGACATCGCACACCGAGAGGCGTCGCACTCCGAGCCGCTCACATCTGGTCACCCAGTTATCATCCAAGATCAGACAGCTTCTCTCCTTGGTTTGCCGTAGTTCTCGTGGCGGGTTCACAGCTCACACAGTAGACGTTGTAGACAATCCTGGGGGAATTCCATCCTTATTGTTCATCACGCCTCACCTCCATGTAAGTGTTGGAATATCTTTGTTATTGTTCAACAAACATTGCACTCAGAGGCACTTTTCTGTTTCTTCTTATGTTGCAGTCCAGAGTTGGCTTCACTCCTGAGAAAAGCTGAGCCCTTGGGGCATGTCTCACCCTCAAGACCCATCATCCTCATCATTAAGGAAACATCACCTCCCTTTACTTGGACTCTGTCTACCCTTATTGTTGGATGTTTTAGATCATGTTGATATCTATACCCATATCCTGAGAGCCAGCATTTTGTTGTTTACGATAGAAAACCTTTGGGATGAATTAGATCGGAGACTGTGAGCTAGGCTTTCTTGTCCACATCAGTGTCTGATCTCACAAATGCGCTTCTGAAAGAATGGTCAAACATCCCCATAGACACACTCCTAAACCTTGTGGACAGCCTTCCCAGAAGAGCCGAAGCTGTTATAGCTGCAAAGGGTGGGCCAACTCAATATTGAACCCTGCGGACTAAGACTGGGATGCCATTAAAGTTCATGTGCGTAAAGGCAGGTGTCCCAATACTTTTGGTACTATAATGTATGTTGTATACTATAAATATTTAAAGCCCCATAATACCACAGTATTAGCAGTAGCTTAGTTAACAATTTTCAGAAGTACCTGATGGAAGCAGTTCTGCTTTTATGACACTAATTTCTCTCTTTTTTCTGCTTAGACTTATTAAACTGTCCCCAATAAAGACTATAGCAGGAACTGACAAGTATACATGGAACTTGGGTAACTGGATAAGTCCAAAGCTGCCATGAAGGATAATCTGAAAAAGAAATGAACAGTATGTTAATAGGAGAATATATGTTATTTCTATAATCAATTCACCTATGCTTCATATTGCTTAAAATAACCTTAAATTAGCAAACATAATTTAAAATAAAAACAATATAAATAAAATATAAAAAATATAAAAAATAAAAACCTGCTTTTCTATTTTTCATGCAATTCAAATACCAATAACTCTGTTTAACCACTAGCCGACCGCCCACTGTCAAATGACGGCGGGACGGTGCGGCTCTTGTGGCGGGACGCCGTCATATGACGTCGTCTACATTTTGGCCACTAGGGGGCGCGCGCGCGCCCGCCGCGTACCTGGGGAGCCAATGCGCGTGCCCGGCGGCCGCGATGTCCGCTGGGCACCCGCGATTGCCCGGTAATCGAGCAGGACGTGGATCTGTGTGTGTAAACACACAGATCCACGTCCTGTCACTGGAGAGGAGACCGATGGTGTGTCCCTTGTACATAGGGACACCGATCGGTCCCCTCCCCCAGTCAGTCCCCTCCCCCCACAGTTAGAATCACTAACATAGGGAACACATTAACCCCTGCAGCGCCCTCTAGTGTTAACCCCTTCCCTGCCAGTCACATGTATACAGTAATAAATGCATTTTTATAGCACGGATCGCTGTATAAATGTGAATGGTCCCAAAAATGTGTCAAAAGTGTCCGATATGTCCGCCGCAATGTCGCAGTCATGATAAAAATCGCAGATCGCCGCCATTACTAGTAAAAAAAAAAAATAATAATAAAAATGCTATAAATCTATCCCCTATTTTGTAGACGCTATAACTTTTGCGCAAACCAATCAATATATGCTTATTGCGATTTTTTTTACCAAAAATATGTAGAAGAATACGTATCGGCCTAAACTGAGGAAAAAATTTGTTTAAAAAAACAGCACCGCGCAATTGTCATTCAAAATGCGACAGCGCTGAAAGCTGAAAAATGGCCTGGTCAGGAAGGAGGTGTTCGTGCCTGGTAGGCAAGTAGTTAAAGAAACATTGTTAACAATGCATGTATAGTGTTGTAGCTCCCCCACACATTATCAGCCACATACATTTTTTGTAGCTATATTCAATTTAGAATAAAATAATGTGTGACATTAGGATGTATCTGTGCTGTAAACCAGCTGTGCATATAGCAGTTATTTGCATGGCTCCACCCACTATCTTAAAAGGAGAAATGAGTCCAGGTGTTTTGGATAGCAATAGAAGTAGTGATATAAATATCTTTTTTTTTTTAAGAAGATTCCACTGTGAGTCACACTAGTTTAGTTGAGGGCATTTTGGTATCTTAAAAAGGACAACTTAAATTTTACATTTTAAAGAATAGAACACTGCTTCCACTCTGCAGCTGCTGGCGAGGAAAGACTTTTCCACTCAGGCTATGGCTGCTTTGTAAAGAAAATGAACTGTACAGATTTAATCGCTTGCTGCCCACTCACAGTAAATTAACTGTGGACAGGCAGCACAGCCAGGCTAGGCGCCGTACTTGTATGTCGCCTAGCATGCCTCCTGGGGCATGCAGTGGCGAGATCCCGTGACAGTTGTGTCTGATGGACACAGCGGATCACAGCAGCCGGGGAACCATGTGATTGCTATGATTGGTCATAGCAATCACATGATTATAATGTAAACAATGGTTTCCATTCATGACTTTTTTGCCTTCTATTGTGATGCTGTAATTGGCCTACAGTTATCACATGGTACCTGGGCCAATCACAGAACCTTGTACAATGTGATTGGCTGTGATTAGCTGTAGCCAATCACAGCATGTCAACAGTAAGCAAGCGGTCATGAATAGAAAACCATCCATGACAGTTAACTATTGCTTATAACAGGATCATCACTGTTAGAAGCAATAGCAGTGTAAAAAAAAAAATCATGATGATCATCCCCCAAGAGTAGTACAGTGTCACTATGGTGACACTGAACTACTCTGATGAAAGTACTGAATGTAAAAACAAAATTGTAAAAAAGAAAAAAAAAGTTAAAAAAAAGAAAAAAAAATTTAAATATGTAATTAAACTATTTAACTAGTTATATACACATAGTCACCAGTCAGTATCCCTGATCACCGCCGCACCAGTCATATGATGACACTGTACTGCACTGGTGACAATATGTAAAAATTTGTAAAATAATGTATTTCATCTCTTCTTTTTCCCAAAATTGTGGTAAAAATTAGGACTTCAAAAACTCACCATGCCTCTTACTAAATACCTTGTACTGTCTACTTTCCAAAAAAAGGGGGGGGGGGGGGGGGGGGTATTTGTACTTTCCTGATATTTTAGGGCCGACAATACATCAGGAATGATCCATTTTCAAATATACTGTATATACCATAGTTTGTAGACTCTATAACTTTCACACAGACTAAAAAATATACACTGATTTGGGTTATTTTTACCAATGAAATGGAGCATACTACACATTGGCCTAAATTTATGAAGAAAGATTATTTGTTTGCAAAATTTTATAACAGAAAAATTTGTTGTTTTTTTTTTTTCAATATTTTCTGTAATTTCTCATTTATATAGCAAAAAAACAAAAAACAGGGGTGATTAAACACCACTAAAAGAAATCTCTATTTGTGTGGAAAATAATTATATAAATGTAATTTGCATCACATAACTAAGCAGTTTCCAGTTAAAGTAGCACTGTGCTGAATAGCAAAAAATGCCCTGGTCATGAAGGCATTCCTGAGGTCAAGTGGTAAACAGTGTTTCTTTTGACCTCCTGGAATACATTTAGCTAATTTTCCCTTAATCACTTCCCTACCGCCCACTGTCATATGAAGCCCGCAAGGTGGATCTCCCATCCTGGGTGGGCGTCATATGACGTCCTCCCATTCCCGGCCGCCTGGGGTGTGCATGTGCGGCGTCGCTCGGGACCCGGTGCGGGTGCCCGGCGGCCGCGATGTCCGCCGGGCACCCGCGATTGCCCGTTAAAACAACGGGACCGAGCGGGACCGTGGAGCTGTGTGTGTAAACACACAGCTCCACGTCCTGTCAGTGGAGAGGAGACCGATCATGTGATCCCAGTACGGAGGAACACTGATCGGTCTCCTCCCCTTGTGAGTCCCCTCCCCCCACAGTTAGAATCACTCCTATAGGGAACACATTAACCCCTGCAGCGCCCCCTAGTGTTAACCCCTTCCCTGCCAGTCACATTTACACAGTAATCACTGCAATTTTATAGCAACGATCGCTGTGTAAATGTGAATGGTCCCAAAAATGTGTCAAAGGTGTCCGAAGTGTCCGCCGCAATGTCGCAGTCATGAAAAAAAATCGCAGATCGCCGCCATTACTAGTAAAAAAAAAATGCAATGAATCTATCCCCTATTTTGTAGACGCTATAACTTTTGCGCAAACCGATCTTTATACACTTATTGCTATTTTTTTTACCAAAAATATGTAGAAGAATACGTATCAGCCTAAACTGAGGAAAAAAAATATTTTTTTTTTTTTAAAAATGGGATATTTATTATAGCAAAAAGTAAAAAATATTGTGTTTTTTTTAAAAATTGTCGCTCTTCTTTTGTTTATAGCGCAAAAAATAAAAAACGCAGAGGTGATCAAATACCACCAAAAGAAAGCTCTATTTGCGGGAAAAAAAGGACGTCAATTTTGTTTGGGTGTAACGTCGCACGACCGCGCAATTGTTAGTTAAAGCGACGCAGTGCCGAATCGCAAAAAGTGCTCTGGTAAGGAAGGGTGAAAAATGGCCCGGTGCTGAAGTGGTTAAAAGTTCAGTTGGACTTTAAATTATAGATGGCTGATGTGATAAAAGTAGTTTATTAGTACATTTTACAAAAATATACATTTTACTTAATATAAATCTTACCAAAATATACATCAGTATGTATAAATGATGTGTCAGCCAGAATCCACGGAAACTGATTCGCCGAAAATGCCGGGAAGAGAAAACATACATCAATGCAAGAACGGCCAAAAGGAGAATTCCAGTAAATCCTTTAAGAAGAACACAACATTATCACAATGGTTCACTGGTTAGTTATATTAGATATCTTGCCTTGCAATTCTGAGATGGAACATCTAAAAAACAAGCTTATAGGCTGCATCAAAACATGGTCTTGTCAAAAAGTAAAACAGAAATAAATACTGTAAGCAGTTAAGCAAATATATACATACAATAAATAACTAAGATAAAATAATCAAATATTAAGTTATTTAGAAAACACTGCAAATTGATATAGGTACATAATGGGAAATATTTACCTATTTAATTTTTTTGATTGAAACAATATTTTTACATTGTTTTCATGTTGTATTCAAGTTTTTTGGAAATGTCACTTTGCAACTAATTCTTTTGGGATTATTGGATAATCAAGGTTGCCATCTAGTGGCCATTTAGTATATACTTTTTCCTTTCAGATATGGTTTTTAATGCATGATAATTTTAATTATGCCTTTATTCTTATATTTTGCTTTTCTTTTTTTTGTGTTTTATCCTTCATGTCCGACTAACAGGTTATTATTTATATATTGTGTGAGTATTATTGTTACAAACATAACTTGTAGTATTTTTTTATTATGTATTAATTTTAATATATTTTGTTATGTAATTGTATAATTTTCAAAATAATTTTTTAAAATCTGTACACATGCACCTTGTGTATTTATTTTTTTTAAATAGTTTTCACTGTGATTAATAACTAATACAATTAAATAAATTAAAACAAATTTGAAACCCAGCATGACACATCAGGCCTATTGTTTGGTTCCCCCATGACATTGCCAATATTTGAATTAATATGGGCTGTGATGCCAGAGAGAACTATGGGGAGACATCTCCCAAGAGAATTCTATGGCATTTTAAACTATGACTGCTGGTATGCAATTGATAGGATCCCCCTAGTTTGAAAAGTGAGCTTGCTTCCTCTCTTTGGCTTCCGACACTACATGAGACTCACCAGAGAAGGGAGAGGGGGCACTTTGAAACCTTGAAAAGTATGTACAGAAAAACTATAAAAATAAAGTGTTTTTTTTTTTTTTTTGTTTTACTGTAACCTATCCTCATGCACTGTGAACTGGTATTACAGTTCACCTGAAAGGGGGCAGCCACCATCTTATTTTTATTTGATTTTTTTTCCCAATTGCTTTTTTTTTTTATTCTGTTACTAAAACCCTAGAAAATAACGAGGCTAATGAGGGGCCCTTTTTCTGGCACATCAATATGTCATAAGATAAATTAAAAGAGCTTTCATAATTTTGTGGAACATTTTAAAGCCCTTTGTAACCTTATAAATCACCATGCACTACCAAAAATTGTGCTTCCCTATTGGACATTAATTTCCCAGTACTTTCTACTGGCTCATTGAATTGTTAATAACAATAACATCAGTTATGCTGAGACAGACTGCCACACATTGTTTTCCAGTTTTGTAAAGGTCTACAACAGAAACAGTTCTACAAGCCTAGGTGATAGTTCTTCCTTCTAACACCTGGTAAGTATCTGGAGTAACAAATAGTCTCAGCAAGACTTATTGTTTATAAGTCTAGGTACACATCTATGTGGTTGTGGTTGTGGTTGATACAGTTTCCAGGTGCGTTTTGCAGTGCGTTTTGCATTTTTGATGCGTTTTTGCATGTAGTTTTCATGCATTTTGCGTTTTGTATTTTTATTTTCTTTAAAAACATTGTATCAGCTGTTAGGCCTGATTCACACCTATGCATTTTTAGTGCTTTTTGCATTTTGCAGATTTGTACTACAGTCCAGTTAACATGGTTTCCTGTGGAACAGGTTCTGTAGTGCAAATCTGCAAAATGCAAAAAACACTAAAAATGCATAGGTGTGAATCTGGCATTAGCATTGAAAAACAAAAAATGTGGAGTCCCTCCCAAAATCATACCAGACCCTTATCTGAGCATGCAGCCTGGCAGGTCAGAGAAGGGAGGGGATGAGTGAACACCCCCCCTTCCAAACCATACCACATGCCCTTAACATGGGGTGGGTGATTTGGGGCAGTATAATATATATATATATTATACTGTATATATAGTCTCTGTAAAAAAATGACTTACCTGGTATTGTTTTGAAAAACCACCAGTAAAATTTATATGGAAATTCAGATCTTCAAAAGAAAAATATTTAAAAGTTTATAAAAGCAATTAAAATTAGATAGCACATAGGTAATTAGAAGGAAAATAAATCAAGAAATAAGCCTAGGAAATAAGGCTAAGCCTAAGTGCAGGCCAAATAAAAAACAAAAACATCAGCATAATAGAGGTTACTCACAGCTAGTAGAATTTGTCCCTTGAATTAATAACTCTTCTGTTACTGAAATCCTCCTCCATCAATAGAGGAGTTAATAGAACTATAGGAGCTATCACAGGCTTTCATCAAAAGTGCTCAACTATGCCTGCCCTTTCTGCCCAGCTGTGCCAATCATAGAAGCCATCACTATAGCTTCAATGAATAAAACAGGATCTATGAATGAAGGGGTCGGACCTTTTATTCATCTGCCTGTCTTCCAGTCATAGATCCGGTTTCATTCATGAAAGCTATAGTACTTCTATGAATGAAGGATATGGATGGAAAGCAGGAGTGGGGGGATTTCAGCTAACAGAAGAGGCATTAACACAAACTGTAATAAATGTCCTTTGTGCTGATATTTTATTTTTTTGAGAGATGATAAATGCAAGAAAAATAACAAATGGATTACATCAATTATATTTTGATTTTAATGAGTGACTTAGCAAATGCAAGTCTGAAAAATCTAATTTATCTTGTTTGTAAATTATACATTTTATTTATTACAGTATCTGCATGTAGGCTTGTACTGTTTATGGAGATTCACGCAGAAATTGGGATTCATGAATTATATTATTCTCCAAGGATCAGACAAGTATGTGAATAAATATAAAGTATATATATTATATTATATGGGCGGCACAGTGGTGTAGTGGGTAGCCCTCCCACCTAGCAGTATAAAGGGTTAAATCCCAACCACAACATTACCTGCCTGGAGTTTGCATGTTCTCCCTGTGCGGGTTTCCTCCAGGTCCTCTAGTTTCCTCCCACACTCCAAAGACATGCTGGTAGGTTAATTGGCTTCTGTCTAAATTGGCCCCAGTATATGAATGTGAGTTAGGGACCTTAGATTGTAAGCTCCTTGAGGGTAGGGACTGATGTGAATGTACAATGTATATGTAAAGCGCTGTGTAAATTGACGGCGCTATGTAAGTACCTTAAATAATAATACTAAAGGAAAGAAAATTTGTTATGTAAGTTGCTAATAATTGTGATATGTGAAGTGATCAAATGACCCATATTTTATCCTGCACTTCTCTCTTCAGCCAGCAATATTGCCTTTAACCAATTAGCTTTTTCCACATACTGGAAAGGAGAGAGGGCAGAAGGAAAAGGAAAGAAGGCTGAAAACATCATGGCATCATTTTTATTTAGTTAATTAACTCAATTTTACCCATCATCTCGAAAAACTTTAGGAAAAATGCAGGACAGAGTACTAAGAGGCGTGATGGAAAACATATAAATGTTGACTGCATGACCCATACTATGAAGAACTGTAAAATAAAGAGAAATACGTGTCATTTGATACACATTTAAATATGTTGAATAGTGTTCATCACAACAATCATTTTTGCTAAAAGTATACTTAGAATGTTTAAAATGTATTTATATATATATATTTTTAGTTTTTGTATGGAGTAGGGAAGGATTGAAACCCCTGTCAAATTTTTACTGCTATCTGCCTCCCTTCTGGGAAAATTCACTCTCACTTTTGCCTTGGTGACCGTTATTGGGACACAAAATTATGAGAGAGCCAAATTTGTTTAGTTGTCAACAGAAAAAAAAAGTTGAACATAAATCTACCAACCGGGATACATATTCTGGTGGCAACTGCCTAAGAGGGGAATTTCTCTCATTTTGTAGAGACTTTCTCTCATTCCCTGTTGGGGCTCTAAAACAGGAAGTGACAAGAAATCCCCCCAAAGATACGAAGACATCAAATAAAAAACTAAAATGGGTTCTAACCCTTCCCTGCTATATCCAAAAGCTAAATATTGTTGTTAAAACAATATTTGCATATGTGAGGGTACCTGAAAAATGTGCACTACTAGCGGGACTTGGGACTTCACATATGAAAAAAGGACTCTGTTTCTACAAAGTCATTAAAAGTACTTATTAATGGGGTGGGCAACTACATGGCAAATGAGGTTTAATGTAGAAAAAATTAAAATAATGCATTTAGGTGGCAAAAATATGAATGCAATCTATACACTGGGGGGAGAACCTCTGGGGAAATCTAGGATGGAAAAGGACCTGGGGGTCCTAGCAGATGATAGGCTCAGCAATGGCATGCAATGCCAAGCTGCTGCTAACAAAGCAAACAGAATATTGGCATGCATTAAAAATGGTATTATCTCCAGAGATAAAATTATAATTCTCCCATTCTACAAGACTCTGGTCCGGCCGCACATAGAGTATGCTGTCCAGTTCTGGGCACCAGTCATCAGGAAGGATGTGCTGGAAATGGAGCACAAAGAAGGGCAACAAAACTAATAAAGGGTCTGGAGGATGTTAACTATTTTGAGGAAAGGTTGCAAGCACTAAACTTATTCTCTCTGGAGAAGAGATGCTTGAGAGACACGTGTCCACTCATTAAAATTAGAAGAAAAGAGGTTTAGCCTTAAACTATGTAGAGGGTTCTTTACTGTAAGAGTGGCAAAGATGTGAAATTCCCTTTCACAGGCGTTGGTATCAGTGGAGAGCATCGATAGTTTAAAACAACTATTAGATAAGCACCTGAATGACCACAACATACAGAGACATACAATGTAATACTGACATATAATCACACACATAGGTTGGACTTGATGGACTTGTGTCTTTTTTCAACCTCATCTACTATGTAACTATTTAACTTATGGGCATTTCAATATATACTGAAAAACTAAGTTAAATTGGTGCAAGTCATGTGTGTTACCACCTACAGTATATTGATTGTGGTTAAACATAAAAATAAATAAGGTTGTGCTAATCTGTCATGTTTATATAAATAGAAATTCTAAATAAAATATACAATAAATTCGAAATCCTGGTGTCAGTCTCCACCATCCACCACCGTAGTGATCTTTAATTATCAGTGCCTCCACCAACAGCTGAAAGACTCGCTTACCAGCTCCCGTTGATTCCTCATTACAAGGGACCATTAGCGCTTGTGGCTTTAGCCCAGCCAAGGGTTTTCTCCAGGATCGGATGGTCTCCTACACAAGATCACCTCTTAGCACTGTGTTGGGTATGAGGATTTCTCAAAAAAAACAAAGTGCTCCACATAGTGTAAATTCCTTATAAAATTTAGAAATATAAAATATTGCACTTACAGCTGCTGGTGATAACATGCACCTTTAATTTGAGTGTGTCTGCCAGCACACAAAACAAACCCGTCCTTCTAGGGCACGTGTGGGATTGGTGATGCTCCCTGGGGCATAGCGATGCGTTGATGCCACCAATCCCACACATGCCCTAAGGACGGGTTTGTTTTGTGTGCCGGCTAAAACACTCAAATTAAAGGCACATGTTATCAGCGGCAACTGTAAGTGCAATATTTTATATTTCTATATACATTTTATAAGGTTTTTACACTATGTGGCGCACTTTGTTTCTTTACAGAAATCTTCATACCCAACATGGTGCCAAGAGGAGACCATCCGGACCCGGAGAAAGGCCTTGGCTGGACTAAAGCCACAAGCGCTAATGATCCCTTGTAATGCCATTGTTTGTACACAAGGATTATGATATATGTGATATGTGTCTGAATAAATACCTCCTGGTTGTCAATGAGGAATGTTTTTGAGTTGCCTTAAAGTGATTGTAGGGCTTTGTTTTTGTTTTTTAAATAACAAACATGTCATACTTACAGTACCTCCACTGTGCAGGTAATTTTGCACAGAGTGGCCCCGATCCTCTACTTCTGGGGTCCCCCGGCGGCGCTGGTAGCTCCTCCCCACATTGTATAACCTCCTAGGAGAAGGGGGGTTACCTTGCGGGCATGCTCCTCAGTCCAGCATTGGATACAGATGCAGAATGCTGGACTCGGGCCCGCCCCCCGACACCCATGTCATTGGATTTGATTGACAGCAGCGGGAGCCAATGGCTGCGCTGCTATCAATCTATCCAATCAAAAGCCAAGACAATGGGCACAGGGGAAGAGCGCGTCTCCAGCATGTGAATCAC
Organism: Lithobates sylvaticus; assembly: GCA_028564925.1. NCBI lineage: Eukaryota > Metazoa > Chordata > Amphibia > Anura > Ranidae > Lithobates > Lithobates sylvaticus. The sequence continues at coordinate 511,428,557 of CM053029.1, read as the reverse complement.
AGGACTCAGGTGAGTAAAACGGGGGGCTGGGGGGCCAGTCAGTGACAGACGTTTTTTCACCTTAATGCATAGGATGCATTAAGGTGAAAAAACATGGCGGTTTATAACCCCTTTAAACAGTTAAACCATATCGAACCTCAAAAACTAAAGAAATACATATTGCAACTTACCAGTCCTTAGATGTAATGCCTACATTATTTTATTCTTAACTGATAATCCTGCCAGTAGCTTCCTGCCCTAGTGTGACAATGCATGCTTACTGCACTGCATCTTTGGAGGAGCATTGTTGTCACCCTAAGCTGCTCACCTTAATTGAACTACAAACACCTCTCACTCTTCAAAGAAGACAGAAAGCTGATAAAAAAAAATCAGAATTCAATTTAGCACACAGGAAGTTACAAGGACTCAAGATCTCTCACAGGATCAGCTGGTATTTTTTCCTACTTCTACGAATATTACCACTTTATATAAGAGCTAGTAAGTTGCAATATATTAAACTGTGTTTTTGGTTTAGGTCAATTTTTAGACATACAGTATGTTATACCACATTTATTTTCCTAACTTTAAAACAGAGGAAGAAGAAAACCCACCTGCCAATATAAGAGCAGTTTTTGCAATAAGTCGATGAAAATCCACAGCAGCATCAAAGGGAATGTACTGGTTTAAAAATGTCTCTCTCAGAAAAGTGATGAGATTACGACACATAGTGAGCAAAATGTATGCAAACATAAAGGAGATACTCGCAGCCGACCCTCTGGAAACAATAATACCTGGCAAAGTCACTTCAGCAATACCAATGTGTTGTGACTCAAAAGTATAATCTGCATATAATTCAAAAAAATATTTTATTAGTTCATTACGCAAAAGAAAAGTAAAACCATTTATGTGTTTTTTTATTCATTTATGCACAATAGTTTATCGGGGCAATTTTTATCATGCTACAAAAAGGTATTTAATTTAAATTTGCCTATAGCCTGCAGATATGTCTATCCAAGATGGGACAGGTATTTCTGTAATTTGCCAGATGGATTTTATAAAATATCTTGAACTGATAAACAAATCATTAGAAAATAATTAACCATTATTACAGCATTCAGAAAACATGTTTTTTTTCCCTTTTTGAAATGTCTATATTCATTAATTTATAGATGTATAAGAAAATAATGCTAAGTTAAGTTATAGAATGTATTTTCTTGAAAGATATAACAGGGAAAAGTAAACAAGAGGTGAAGTTGATTATAAGGTCAACAAAGTATCAATGTTATCTTAATATGTTATGTAAGAAATTAACCTGCCCTAAGGAATTTAAGTCTCTGTAAAAGTGACTTATAAAATAAAAAATATGAATTAAGAAAAAATTATTCCCATAGAATTAAAATGGGTTAAGAAAGAAGGTGGGGGAAATGGTGGTAAGGAATAAAATAAAAAGGATAGATGGAACAGGATAAAAAATAGAAAAAAGAGAGGATCATCCACATTGACTCCCTGTGCCAAAGTTTGTTAGTTTTACAGTAAAAATTCTTTTAATTTCCGGTGAGTTTTAAGAAGAAATCTATGCTGCCTAAGATTTTTTTTAAGGGGATCATTGGCATCAATGTCATCATCGATCAACTGTCTCATCCTAAAGAGGAGCTTCAGGCTCCTGCAGAAAAAAAATGAAAAGTCAACAACTACAAATACTGTAGCTGCTGAATTTTAATATTAGGACACTTACCTGTCCAGGAATCAAGTGGTGTCTTCATTCGAGACAATTTTTCAATCGCTATCGGGGGCTGCTGCCAGTATCGCCACTAAGTGAAACCATCAGTAAAGCCATGTGGCTTCACAGCCAGTTCCCCACCGCGTATGCGCTGTGCTCTCTAATTGGGCTGGCTGGAGGGGAAGAAGGATGGGGACAAAACCAGGTACCCTCTCCCCCCTCCCCCAAAAGGTGCCAAATGTGGCAATGGAGGGGGGTGGAGGCAGATAAGCGGAGCTTCCACTTTTGGGTGGAGCTCCACTTAAGTATACAATCCATGTCCTACACCAAATCTGCCACATCTCAGTTCATGCAGGGTTTTTCTTATGCTCTTTTAATATTATAAATGATCTTTTTTAATTTACACTCATTGCATTTTTCAATGTCGACATTGGCTCCATTATAATTACAGTACTTACGGTAAGCTCTTTCTATAAACAGTCCGGCAGATATTCCATAGAATATTACTACACAAACAATGTGCCGGCGGTAATTTTCAATAAATCGCTTAAATGCCTGTATTTTCTGATACAGTTTGCTTTTTTGGTATTTTTCTTTTTTGGCTTCTGTATATAGGCGATTTTCTTCCAGAATATTGCCAGAACTGGTTGAAAAAGGAATGAAGAAATAGATCTATATCCAAAAAGTATAAACTGTATCACAGGTTCATATATTTTATAGTTACACTACTGTACAGTAAATTTGCTGTAGTATTAAACTGAAAAACTAAAATGTATTAACACTTTAAAATTACTTGGAGGTTAGTATGAATGGCTCCAAAAAGGTGGTCTGATCTTGCATCACAATAATTAAGAAACACAATTTTACTAAACTAATAAACACATAAATTGCTGCACTCTTTTATGTAATGGATTTGATGTTTAAATGTTCTAACTGAATTCTTGAAGAGGTACATGAATTCTTGAGTTAAATACCTGACAGAACCTTTTACTGAGGTTATGCCACAACATCTGAAACGGATAACTACACTTAAGAACAAAAATTTGATATATTGCAGCTTACGAGGCCTTAGGCCGGTTTCACACTGGGGTGGTGGGGGCGGCGGCGGTAAAGCAGTGCTATATTTAGCGCTGCTTTACCGTCGTTTTAGCTGCGGTATGCGGCCGCTAGCGGGGTGGTTTTAACCCCCGCTAGCGGCCGAAAAAGGTTTAAAACCCCCCGCAAAGCACCGCTCCAAAGATGCTGCTAGCAGGACTTTTTTTTACCGTCCTGCTAGCGCACCGCTCCAGTGTGAAAGCCCTCTGGCTTTCACACTGGAGTTAAAGGACCCGCTTTTTTCAGGCGCATTATAGGCTGTAGCGCCTGAAAAATGCTTAGGTGTGAAAGGGGCCTTAGAAATGGGGACTGTCTTAATATTCTTTTATGAAGCTAAGAACATTTCAGCAAGTATCAAACATGCATGTTGATCTTGCAGAACCGTCACTTTCTGTGAGCTGAGCTGAGGTATAGAACAATGTTATCTTCCTTTTTTAAACTACTAATCCCCCACCCCCCATGTAAGTAAAATGGACAAAGGCCTAGGTGGCAACTATAGATCCAGTAGAGCAGTGAGCATATCTACCCAAAAACAAGAATTGTGTTATTCACAAGACTACCAACTAAACTTTTAGGGGGGAAAAGCATGGAAAAACTGAAAATCAAAACAAAAAATGCAGCCACCACTTCTATAGACTGGTAATCGCAATATATTACATTGTTTTTTAGATACATTTTAAATGAACTGTGGTCTGCACTTTGACTTTGCCACTCAAGAATAAGCACAATCTTTTTTTAAGACATACTATTGGGTTGATTTACTAAAGCCAAATATTCTGTTGATTTTACAAGGGAAGGTAAACTTTGCAAGGGAATTTGTCTTAGGAGTTTACTGAATGAGGTAGCCCCTATGTCTCAAGTCTGCATCACCCACCTTTTATTAGGCTTTAGGTAAGAGCCGTTCACACAGGGGCAACCCGAGATCCGACTTCAGGTCGCCCCAAGTCGTCCCAAGTCGCGCGGTTGAGAAAATCAATAGTAGTGAATGGAGCCGTCTTAAAGCGGTTCTGCACACATTTCATTTAGTAAATCTCTTTGCCTTCCAAATCAGGCAAAGAGTACTAAATGAAAAGTGTTTTTTTTTTTTTTTTTTTTTACTTACCTTGTAATTGATGACTTCCTGTCTTCTGTCTCTTCGGGGGTGGGCGGGGTCTGTGCGGGGATCCTCGTCACGCCGCACTGTCTCCTGGGATCTGGTGTCATTGATCCCAGGAGTCAGTGCGGGCATCTTCCGAAATCTCGCGAGATTTCGGCCACATCTTCCGAAATCTCGCACGCGCGAGTAACGGCGGTGCATGCTGGGCCATCTAAAGTGCCTGTGGGGTTTCACATGCCCACAGGCAAGATGGACCCCAGCAGACAAGAAAAAGATGAAGAATTTTATCGGAGGAAAACTGGCGGCGATCGAGATGGAAGATGGAACAGGTAAGTCCCCCAATTGAGCTATATGCCCTTGGCATATAGCCCAAAAAAAAACGAGTGCAGAACCGCTTTAATGTACACTACAGCAGTCGCTCCGACTTCAAAAAAAGTTAATGTACGACTTCAAACCGACTTCTAGGCGACTTGTACCCATTGATTTCAATGGAAGTTGCCTCCAAGTCGGATCTCCATCTATATTGAAGCGACAATGTTGCCTCTCTAATAATAAAAACCGGCATGGGTTCCCCCTCCAAGAGCAAACCAGGCCCTTAGGTCTGGTATGTATTTTAAGGGGAACCCCTATGCCAAAAAATTGCATGGGGGGTCCCCCCAAAATCCATACCAGATCCTTATCCGAGCACGCAGCCCGGCTGGTTAGGAAAGGAGGTGGGGACGAGCAAGCGCCCCCCCCCCCCTCCTGAACCATACCAGGCCGCATGCCCTCAACATGGTGGGGTGGGTGCTTTGGGGAAGTGGGTGCCCTGCGGCTCTCCACCCCAGAGCACCTTGTCCCCATGTTGATGAGGACAAGGGCCTCTTCCTGACAACCCTGGCTGTTGGTTGTCAAGGACTGCGGGCGGGGGGCTTATCAGAATTCAGGAGCCCCCTTTAATAAGGGGGCCCCCAGATCCCAGCCCCCCACCCTATGTAAATGAGTATGGGGTACATTGTACCCCTACCCATTCACCTGAGGGAAAAAAGTGTCAATAAAAAAACACACTTTTATTAGGCAGCTCCGGGGGTCTTCTTCCGACTTCGGGGGTCTTCTTCCGACTCTTTCGCGCTCTCTGGCATCTTCTCCGCGCTCTCCAGTTCTTCTCCGAGCTCTCCGGTTCTTCTCCGCTCTCTCCGGCCTCTTCTCCCGCTCTCCGGTTCTTCTGCCGGGCTTCTCCGCTATCTTCTTCCAGCTCTTTTACTAGAGTTGACCCGGGCTTCTCTGTCCTTCTTCTCTCTTCTTCCGATGTTGACACGACTCTCTCTCTCCCGCTGTAATACCGTGTGCGAGGTTCACGACGACTTATATAGGCATGGGGCTTGGTCACCGGGTGATGTCACACGGTGACCCCGCCCCTTATTACGTCACAGTCCCAGCATGCCCCGGGGCGTCATAAGGGGTGGGGTCACCGTGTGACATCTCCCAGTGACCACGCCACATGCCTATATAAGTCGTTGCGCACCTCGCACGCGGTATTACAGCGGGAGAGAGCGTTGTGTCAACATCGGAAGAAGAGAGAAGAGGGAAGCCCGGGCCAACGCTAGTAAAAAAGCTGGAAGAAGATAGCGGAAGAGCCCGGCAGAAGAGCCGGAGAGAGCGGAGAAGAACCGGAGAGCGCGGAGAAGAACCGGAGAGCGCGGAGAAGATGCCGGAGAGCGCAAAAGAGTCGGAAGAAGACCTCCGAAGTCGGAAGAAGACCCCCGGAGCTGCCTAATAAATTACTTTAATAAATTTACTCTAGTGAGTTTTTTTATTGATACTTTTTCCCCAGGTGAATGGGTAGGGGTACGATGTACCCCATACTCATTCACATAGGGTGGGTGGCTGGGATCTGGGGGCCCCCTTATTAAAGGGGGGCTCCCGGATTCCGATAAGCCCCCCGCCCGCAGACCCTGACAACCAACGGCCAGCGTTGTCAGGAAGAGGCCCTTGTCTTCATCAACACGGGGACAAGGTGCTTTGGGGTGGTGGGCCGCAGGGCGCCCCCCTTCCCCAAAGCACCCGTATTTTCGTATTTTCGGCATAGGGGGTTCCCCTTAAAATCCATACCAGACCTAAGGGCCTGGTATGCTCTTGGAGGGGAACCCATGCCGGTTTTTTATTTACAATTTGGCATGGAGTGTATAAAAAAAATGTTGACTTGACTGTTGCCCCCCCCCCCCCCCCCCCCCAGTGATTAGGGTCATACATGATGCTTTTCCAAGCCTGAAGTATCAAGAGCCACTTCAGACCTAATATATGGCAACTCATAGAGTCTATATACTTTGATGCTATGTGAATGTTGCTTTAATAGGATGCAACGGTCAAGTTTTTTTTAATGTATATGTGAACCATCATCTTGGAAAACAACCCATTCCGTTTAAAATAGACACATTGGTCTTTCCGGTGAATGGCTGTGCAGGGGGGGGCATGTCAGCACAAGTCTGATCCTTGGAGGAGAGCAGGCTGAGTTCCCAGCACAGCTAGAAAACTGACAACACGGAGCATGCCTAGTGTGGTCAGTTTTTAATAGTAATGCAGAGGGGCTGGCAGAAACAATTTCAGATAAAGGAAACAATTCAAAGAGAACATGATACTTTTTCAAACAAGTACATTGTATAGCAGGCACATATCAGGAATATGAAATGTTGGGTTTATAAATTCTTTAACCGCTTAATGCGGCAAGGTGGTCCTTAAAGTGGCTGTAAACCCCTTACAACCACTTTAACCTACAGGTAAGCCTAGATTAAGGCTTACCTGTAGGTGCAAGAAATATCTCCATATTATATCTCCCAAGAATAGCGTCACCGATGTCTACGGCGCATGCGCCATAGACATCGGGCGCAGGCACACTGAGCATGCCATTTCTAACGGTGATCATGCCGTTAGTGGCAGCACCAGCATGCATGCTGTTAGTGGCAGCACCAGCACTCCCGCAATGATGGGAGTGACGTCATCGCGGCTCCGGGCAGTCACAGCGCCGGAGCCGCGATACCCGGAAGTCACTCCGGGTATGATGGCGGCGATGAAGGAGGTGACCGAGGACTGCTGTGGGGGCTTCGATTTGAGGTAAGTATGCTATGCATACTAGCTCATTATGCCTTTGCCTTGCAGGGTAATTTTTAAGAGGCTTTACTTCCTCTTGAAGCGCAAAATCACATACTTGTATGTGATTTCTACTTTCTGGTCTGGGGCGCATGGGTGCGCTGCAGGAAACTCACTCTCGCTGTCATTGGACACAGCTAGAGCCAATCAGTGGGTCTGGTGGACCCAATGTCTACCGGGAACCCGGCGATCATTCGTAGAGAGGCAGAATAGTGGTCTGCCTATGTAAACAAGGCAGACCACCGTTCTGCCAGAGTAGAAAAATGGAGATCTTGTGTTTCTCCTAAGCAGAAACACTTATCTCTGTTTTCCTTTAGTCAAAGCACATCCCCCCAGTTAGAAAGCACCTCCTAGGGCAGTGATTCTCAACCAGGGTTCAGTGGAACCCTAGGGTTCCTCCAGAGGTTGCTAGGGGTTCCTTCAGCATTGGGCAATTTCTGCCTCTCAGATAAGTTCACACTGTTCCCAAGATCCCATTGATCTTTTTAGCTATCTGTAAGGAGGTCATTCTTCCCAATGACCACAAGTGTAAGGACCATTCCTCTCACTGACCATCACACTAATGTATCATAAGTTGTAATTTTCAAATTTTTAGCAGGGGTTCCCCGAGACCGGAGAATTATTTCAAGGGTTCCTCTGTGTTGAAAAGGTTGAGAAAGGCTGTCCTAGGGACACATTTAACTCTTTGATTGCCCTGATGTTAAACCCTGCATTTTTTTAACACTGATCACTTTATTGGCGTCACTGGTCACCAAAAAGTGTAACTTAGTGTCAGATTTGTCCGCCACAATGTCACAGTCCCACTAAAAATCGCTGATCGCCGCCATTACTAGTAAAAAAAAAAAATATATAAAGTGCCTAAATCTATCCCATAGTTTGTGGATGCTATTAACTCTTGCGCAAACCAATCAATATATGCTTATTGGGATTTTTTTTTACTAAACACATGTACCAGAATACATATTGGCCTAAATTGACGAAGAAACTAGATTTTTTACATATTTTAATTGGATATGTTTTATACCAGAAAGTAAAAAAATATATATATTTTTTTTTTCAAAATTTTCGGCCTTTTTTGTTTATAGCGGAAAAAATTTAAACCGCAGAGGTGAAAGAAAGAAAGCTCTATTTGGGGGAAAAAAGGACATTTGTACAGTGTTTTGCACGAATGCACAGTTGTCAATTAAAGTAAAGCAGTGCCATATTTGCACAAAATGGCCTGGTCAGGAAGGGGTAAAACATTCCGGAGCTGAAGTGGTTAAGCTGGATGAAGCTTTTATACATAGAAATGTGAATAAAAGAGTAATTTACCTGCAACAAAAGTCACTGTGCTGTGACCCTTTTGGGTGTCTTTTATGGGCAAAGTATATACAATCCAAAAATCATTCTGTCTAATTGATATCATTATCTTGGAAGTTTACATAGTTTTTCCATCAAGGACCTAGTTTTAAAAACATTTGCTAAAGAAGGTTTTGCCAATATAAAATGGTATTTGTGTTATTTTTTTATTTTTTTAGATAAGGCTGTCTTATTATTATGATGTATCTGTTATTATGACTTGGATAAAGTTCATATCACATTTTAGGAGCCATGCATACAGCTACTTCCAAAATATTCAGCAAATTAACTTGCATGTTTTATAGCAATGCACATTTTTGCAGTTAGAAGTTGGAAGCACCTAATATCTGTTTTAGGATTTTAAAGTGGACCTTGCATAAAAATGCTAGGTTTATCCTATCTTGTTCTCGAAAAAGTAAGAAAATATTAGCAGAAAAAAAAAAACAGTTAAATTAGATGTGCACCTTACACCTGGATTACACAGAGTTCACCTAGGCAAGAATCATAGTACTGGGACCTTTCCTGAGATCTTGGGGAAGTTGGTGATCCCAAATCACACACAATGACTCTCCTGCACAGTGCTAGAGTGATTTGGCTTGTTGACGTTATGCTTTCTAGAGGAAGGCAGGATGTAAGGTAATGCTTACTTTTTTTTCTACTAATATTGTTTTTTTCCCTTTTAACTGATTTTGTAGACCTCGTTCACATGGGCATATTCAGGGCTGCTGATAGAAATTGCGGGGCCCCGTACAGACGACCTGACAGGCCCCACCCAGGAAAATATTAACCTCTTTGCGCCAACATAATGCAAATATGCGGCCTTCTGCTTGAAGCGGTTGTACCGGGGTGATGCCTGACGGTCGGCTTTCTTGTACTAACAACTGATGCGGTTAAGATCAGTTGGCCAGATCGACCAGTAGGCCAGATTGACCAGCCGGCACATCCACAGGCTGGCCGGAGACCTGAACAGCTTCGATCAAGTCTTGGATCTAGTAACCCGGAAGCAATGTCATGACATCACTTCCTCTTTACTGGAGGCTTAAAGGCGACAAATTAAAAAAAATATCAGTATTCAAAACAGACCAAATTGGTGTTTTGAATGCTTTTAAGTGCAAAGGAGGGATTTGGGGTCTTTTAGATCCCCGATCCCTCCATAAAGAGTACCTGTCACTGCCTATTACTGTCACAAGGGATGTTTATATTCCTTGTGCCAGCAATAAAAGTGCTAAAAAAATATTTAAAGATCTGTAAAAATAGAAAAATAAGAAAAAAAAAATGTAAAGTGCCCCATCCTCCGTGCTCGTGCGCAGAAGCAAATGCATACATAAGTGACACCTGCAAATGTAAACGGTGTGGTATCACCGCAATCGTTAGAGCGAGAGCAATAATTTTAGCACAAGACCTCCTCTGTAATGCTAAACTGGTAAAAGTGTTGCCTATGGAGATTATTAAAGAGGGACTGTACCTGCAAAATTTTTTTTTAAAAGCCAGCAGCTACAAATACTGCAGCTGCTGACTTTTAATAAATGGACACTTAACTGTCTCCCAGTTCCAGCGATGTCGGCAGCAAAGCCCGATCAATCGCTCGGCTTTCTGCTGTTGCCTGGCTCCATTCTCGGTGAGGGATTTAGGAAGTATCGCCTTTGCGGCTTCACTTCCCGGTTCACTACTGCGCATGCGCGAGTCACGCGGCGCAATGAGAATCTTTTGCGCTGTCTGCCTGGACACGTGTGTGTCCCGGCAGACAGCGTGCCGGGACAGGAAGTGACGTAAACTCCCGTGGGAGTTTATGCCCGGAAGTGGGAGCAGATACCTGTCTTAGACAGGTATCTGCACCCCCCTCCCCCCTGAAAGATGCCAAATGTGACACCGGAGGTGGGGAGGGTTCCGAAAAGCGGAAGTTCCACTTTAGGGTGGAATCCCGTTTTAAGTACCGTCGTTTTTGTTGCCATTCCACAACAAAGTGTTTCTCATTATACAAAAAAAAATGGGCTAAATGTACTGTTTTTTTTTTCATAAAAGTGTACTTCTTCCAAAAAAAATTGCATTTGAAAGACTGCTGCGCATATACAATGTGACAAAAAAATTGTAAGGTTTGCCGTTTTATTCTCTAGGGTCTCTGCTAAAATATATAATGTTTGGGGGTTCCAAGTAATTTTCTAGCAAAAAATACAGATTTTAACGTAATAAACAAGTTTTCTGAACACAAAGTTACAGGGATAACAAACTCAGGAGCAGATCTAACATTAGAGCCAGCTCTGGGAGGGAGGGTGGGCCCGCACAGGGAGGGGGATTAGTGAGGGACAACTGTCTCTTTCTCAGCAGATAAAAGCTGGCAGCAGGGAGAGGGGGAGAGACCAGCTTTCAGCTGTCATCTATAACCAATCCCACTCCCTGTGTGGTCCCCCGTCTGCTTGGGCCACGAAACACTTGTGCATCCCTGTGTGGGAAAACACGGCCCTCAGTATGCATGTGTGAAAGAGGTCTTACATGTAGTAGGGCTGAGGATTTATAAGATAAGCCAACCTTGCATTTTGAGGCCACTGCTGCAACTGCTGATCTGAAATGAATGAATAAATGATTCATTTATTAGCTCCTCCTTGCTCCCTTTTTCTCCATTGTAAGAGGAAAGGTAGGCTCACAATGTAAACACTACACTGTTTACATTTGGGATTGCTGTGATTTGTCATTCTAGTGATCACATGGCACAAAACTCATCAGATTCGATCCACCACTTTGCTATCTATACGGCAAAGGGGTGGAGCCAATCCAAGGAGCTCTGTGCCATGTACACAGATGGTGGTAGGTACATTTTTTTTAAAGCGAACTTTATGTCAATATATTTTTATTTAAAAAAAATTAGAGGAGCTCATGTCTGATTTATGATGGACCACTGATAAAAAGTATCTGAAATATCAAATACATAAAATGTGGAAAATGATACATACCTTTTTTTACCTTCTGTAACACCAGATACTCTTCTGCACATGTGATTGATGACATCTGAACCATCCATACCTGCCAAGCAAACATTTGCCAGATGGGGTGTCAAAAACAACAAACAAAATCTAAAAAATATAGCTGACCTCGTGTTTAAAACAGTAAAACAGGAAGTTACTTGAGTTTAAAAATATAAACATTCTCAGAGGGTAAGAAATATACCAAAAGCCATGAGGCTTATCTTTAAATTATCTTTGGTAATGCACTAGGTGTGCGCGCCTTCCATTTCTGTTTTTCTTGTAGTTCCCATAAGTGTAGCCTCATCAGTGCAGCATATCAGTGCAGTCTTATCAGTGCCCATAAGTGCGGCCTCAGTGCCCATCAGTGCAGCATATGAGTGATGCCTTATCAGTGCCCATCTGTGCAGCTTATCAGTGCCCATAAATTCAGCCTCATCCGTGCAGCATATCAGTGCAGTCTTATCAGTGCCCATTAGTGCAGCCTCATCAGTGCCCCCTCAGTGCAGCTTATCAGTGCCCTAAGTCCAGCCTCATCAGTGCCGCCACAGTGCAGCTTATCAGTGCCCATAAGTGCAGCTTTATCAGTGCCAAATCAGTGCAGATTATCAGTGCAGCCTCATCAGTGCCGTCTTAGTACAGCCTCATCAGTGCAGATTATCAGTGCCCATAAGTGCAGCCTCATCAGTGCTCAACAGTGCCCATCAGTGCCCATGAGTGCAGCTTATAAGTGCCACCTCAGTGCAGTTTATCAGTGCCCATCAGTACAGCATATCAGTTCAGATTATCAGTGCCCATCAGTGCAGCCTCATCAGTGCCACCTTAGTGCAGCCCCAACAGTGAAGCCTTTCAGTGCCCCCTCAGTGAAGCTTATCAGTGTATCCCGCCTATCTGTGCCTATCAGTGCGGTCTCATCTGTGCCCATCAGTGCAGCCTGTGCACATTAGTGACGCCTATCGGTATCCATCAGTGTGGTCTCATCTGTGCCCACCAGTGCCACCTATCTGTGCCCATCAGTGCGGTCTCATATGCGCCCATCAGTGCCGCATATCTGTCCCCGTCAGTGCCACCTATGTGTGCCCATCAGTATGGTCTCATCTCTGCCCAGTGCCACCTATCTGTGCCCACCAGTGCAGCATTTGCCCACCAGTGCAGCCTGTGCCCACCAGTGCCACCTATCTGTGCCCATCAGTGGGATCTCATTTGTGCCCACCAGTGCAGCCTATCTGTGCTCATCAGTAGCGCCTATCTGTGTCCATCAATGCGGTCTCATCTGTGCCCACCAGTGCAGTCCCATCTGTGCCCATCAGTGCAGTCTCATCTGTTTCCATTAGTCTTGCCCATCAGTGTCCATATGTGCAGCCCTGCTGGGATCGTTAATAGACATCAGCTGGATGATAGAGCGGAGATCTATGGCTATGACAGTTCTTGTATGTGAAACACCAATCGCTGCAACGTCCCGCCCTTCTGGACCGGCAGATCTGTCACAACCGGAGATATTCCCTCTGTCATCAGGCTAATGTCTGTTAATGATCCCCGCTCTGCACTGAGAGATGACGGGCGGGAGGCAGTGTGGGGGGGGGCAGATTGGGGGCAGTGCTGGCAGGGAGCAGAGGAGGAAGGAGGAGGAGAGGAAACCACCTCCATGGGCGGTACAGATCGGGTCTGTGAGACCCCTTCACCCACTACAGCAAGCAGTAACGTAAGTACAAGTCCCTCTTGCTTTAGAGAACTACTAGGGGGAAGTGCCAAGACCGCTGGCTGAGGGCACAGGAGGAATAGCAGCCAGCGGTCTTGCAAACAGGAAATCACTGCTTTTCTGCAAAATCATCAGGCTGCTACAGAGGAACTGCAGAGCTCAGAAGAAGATGGATGGCATAGTTGGTAAAGGTAGGCGATCAGCAACAAGGACATGGAAAAAAGTTTTTTCCCAGAGTTCTGCTTTAACATTTTCTAGAAGCATCCCTTTCCTATTAGATAGTTTTCACTCTTATTCAAACATACAGTCATAGCATCAATGATCAAATAAATCTGTTTGGACTCCCCTGTTATTTCCAGCTCTTCTCTGCCCTTGCACATACAAGTTACTCCAAAAAGGTATGCTATCTCTCTAATATTGCTTAATTTGATGATCTTTGGCCTGGATTCCTCCTAAATCAGTCTGTTTGCAAATATAGTAAATACTATGTATAGGTGAAGCCTGATGACAGGAGTCTCCTGGCTTCTAATATGCAGTGCCAGGACAAGGTAATCTAGCTCCCAGGTTGACGATGGCAAATGGCGCCCCCACTAAATGTATCAGTATTATGCTTCAGCAAAAATACCCTCCTCAAAAAACATTCAAGCACTAATCTGCAGGCTTATCATAAATTCTCTTTGCAAGACAAAATTCTCACTAAACAAAAATCCCTCCTCTTCCAGTACAAATCGCTGAAATCCCCAACTCAATCGCTCTCCCAGCTCAAATCCTCTCCCTTTCCAAATTCCCCCGTCCTAGCACAAATCCCCCAATCATCCCTACTTGCACAAATTCTCCCCTGAAAACCTCATTCCTAACACAAATCACCCCTCCTAGCGCATTGCCAAAATCAAGTGTCACAAGTGTCCCCCCCCCCCCATTATGTCCCCAGTGCAATGCTCCCCTCCCTAAAAGTTACTTAGATGCAACACGGCAAATACCTGTGAGATGCCTTTCCTCCCAGGTTCCGCCTCATCTTGATGTTAGAGTTCAGGAGGAGCCTAGGGGAAGCTGACTTAACAGTTTTGACAGCCAGATGACAGCGACAGATGTCAGCTGCAGCAGGGCTATGGACTCGCCATAGTGCAGTGTACCCGCCCTCTACCCACATTCTTTGCTGAGAGAAGATGGGGCCAGGTAAGCAATCACTTCCAGCAGTCTTGATCCAAGAGAGCTGCAGTGGCAGGAGAGAGGAGCAGAAGGGGAGCGAGATCACAACAAACACCTCCTCCTAGCTATCTCCTCCTCTCCAGATCTGGCTTGTCTACTTCAGAGCTAAGATAACAGGAGTAGTGAATTTGCTGTCACTACGCCTGTCAGCTTGTATGTAAGAGCTCTTCACGCACACATCTTAACACTGCACCCAGGACAGCCACCCCTCCTGCCCAGCCCTAAATGGGTCTTGGATATTCCAACAGTGAGATCTCCCTGCCACAGTTGCTGATTTCATTGTAAGTTTTGAGTATTCCCATTTAGTCTTGTGTTTCAGCCCCTACTGTTATATGTTTCACTATAAAAAAAATAATTCAATAGGAACTCAAGTCGGAGATCTGACCAAAAGATTTGACAAGAGATATAGCAAACTGCCAAGTGGATAAAGGTTACATTCACATGGGTGGATAGTTTGCTGCGTTAGGAAGTGGCTAAATATTGCCTCTGGATGTAGCTGCACCCTATGCTATGGCCACATACTAACAGGCTGATTAGCTGTGGCCAGTTTGTGTGTGGTCAGAAACTCAGCAGAAACACTGTCCCTGAAAGCACAATGTTTGTGTCCAGGGATTCTGTTCACATTTAATCACTCAGATAATCAGTTACATTACAATTCAGTTAGTAGTAAGCTGGCCATTGATTTGTATGCATGCAGTATTCAGACTCACCATGAAGAATCCACAAATTCATTGTGTGAATGTAAGGCCCCTTTCACACAGGCTTTCCGATCAGGTCCGCCTGTTAGTTTTTCAGGCGGACCTGATCAGACGCTCCATTCACTCAGCGGATGTCAGTGTTGACCTGTCCGCTGACATCCGCTGCTAACTGATCCTGTCTGTGAAATCCAGACAGATGGTGACCCTTTTTTCATCCCTCTGGAGGATCGGATCAGATGGGATCGCATAAAAACGGATAGGTGGTCCATTCTCATCTGATCTCCCCATAGAGGAGAGCAGGACTATGACAGGCCCGTCTGCACAGTGAGTGGAGATGGACCTGTCATCTGCCTGCTCAGCGGGGTTCAGCAAAGCAAAAAGCGGAGTCCGCTGGGCGGATCGCCCGTGTGAAAGGACCCTAACTCTCAAACTAATAATAATTAAAAAAAAGGGAATATCAGTTTTAGGTGGACTGATCCTTCAATAACTTCCTTATCATTTCAAAATCATCTTTATCTTCTTTCAAAAAGATTTCTACAGTAGCATACATGTAAATATATATTTAATGTTAATTTATATCCAAAAATTATGAAAAAATTAATAAAGGTTTGTGAAATCTGGTGTCCTAATTAACCCATTAGTCTTTTATTTATTTTAGGATTTCAAACTACAAACTAAAACTATGCAGCCAGAAGCTCCACATTACTACCATGGTAATTCCTATGTTATGCTTCAAATGAAACATAGTGAAGGATAAATTGGGTGTTTTTGAGGGGAATGCGTTTGATGACGGTTTTGACAAAGCATGTATTAAACCGTGTGAAACGCGTCAACTTTTTTTCTCCTGCCAATATGCCTTGTGCCTGCTTTTTTTATGATTTTTTGAATAAAGAAGCTTTTATGTGCATTAAATGAATGTGCAGCCGTCCAATCTTCTTTCTTCAAATGTGTTTGATGTGTTTAATTTAAAGCTGAAACAACAGCAATGTTAAAAAAAAGTTGAGGAAGTATCTGAATTGGAACATTTCTGTGCAAACTCCATGTGTAGTAAAACTCTCTGTGGATTCTATATAGTGTAATTAGCCTGGTCATTTCTTCTTTTTACTTCTCGTTGGGCATACACTTTAACTTGTAGTTAGAAACATGTACCAACGTTTACTCTGAAGAATGAATTAGAAGGTGGGGTGATGTCAATGAGCACACTTATGAGAACAGTAATACAAACAATAAGGCTACTTTCACACTGGAGCGGTGGGGGCGCTGGCGGTAAAGCGGCGCTATATTTAGCGCCGCTTTACCGGCGTTTTAGCGGCGCATTGCGGCCGCTCGCGGGGTGTTTTTACCCCCCGCGAGCGGCCGAAAAAGGGTCAATACCGCCCGCAAACCGCCGCTATTGCGGCGTTTTGCGGGCGGGTTCGGCGCGCTCCCCCATTGTTTTCAATGGGACCGGGCGCTATAGGAGCGGTAAATTTACCGCTCCTATAGCGAGCCAAAGATGCGGCTTGCAGGACATTTTTGAGCGTCCTGCAAGCGCACCGCTTCAGTGTGAAAGCCCTCGGGCTTTCACACTGAAGGAACAGCAACAGCTGTTTCGGGTCGGTTTGCAGGCGCTATTCTTAGCGCAATATCGCTTGCAAACCGCCCCAGTGTGAAAGGGGCCTAATTCTATTTCTGTAAAACATGATTGTAGAAATATCTCACACCTTTAAACTGCAGCCTTGAAAAACGCAATTCCTTGTCATGATCTCTGAGCAAATAATGAAAATCTTCCCATGTCAGTTCTGTTTTGTTTTCGAACCCGGCTTCTCTGAACATAACTTCTATGACTTGATCAGCTTGATCTTTAGAAATGCATTCATTAGAGATTTCAATGAAAGACCTGAAATAATGAGTATAATTAAAGAGCACAGAATTCATTCATTTGTCTTACATGGTTCTGCTCTGCTTAGCTCCCCAAGCTTTGTGACCCACAGAATTATTTTCATATGCATATTAGTACCAGACTGGGGGATGTTATATAGCCTTAACAGCTGTTTTGGTGCCTGCTAGAGAAATGCTAAAAAAAATTGTAGCTAAAATAAATACAAAAAAGCCACCCCAAAGATGGCATTTAAGCTTGTTTGGCTGTACTTCTCCTATGGATCACAGGAATGCAGTTCATTTTGCACTCCTGTGACCTGTTTTCAGCAGACAGCAGGCCGAAGCTGTCGGCTGACGTCACAGAGACAGTCCAGGTTAGAGCAAGATCACGACAATGGAGTTGGGATCCTCCCACATGCCTGGACCGTCACCCAGCTCAGCCTCTTTGAGTCTGAGGCAGCTGCCCCCCGGAGCTTTTATTTTCCCACAATTTCTATGAAAATTAGGAGATGCCAATGGGGGGGGGGGGGGGGGTAAAGAGTGCAATGAGCTTTAAATAGCTCTTGGGGGTTATGAAAGCTCCTTTTAAAATATTGTGGATCTACTTTTGTGCCAAAATGACTTTTTGGGGGGGGGGGGGGGGGGGGGGCATTTTTCAGGCTCTCCCATTGTAGTCTTAAAATACTTCAAGCATGCAGCTTGTAACTCAAAAGACGCTCATGTGCATTATTGAGCTACAAGCTTCAAGTGACACTAAATTCAAGTGTGCAGAGGCACAGCTGAAAACTATGGGATTTTGGATGTTGAGCATATTAGAGCTTCGAGTTACAAAATGCTCAGGTGTTAATGAAGCCTACATGAAAAAAAAGAAAGCAAAAAAAAAAAAAAGTAAGAAAAAAAAAGTACGGTAACATTACACATTACATTAAAATACCGTATATAGACAAAACTTCTCTAAATGCCGACCAAATAACTTAGCTATATATGACGGTAGAGTGGCTTCCCTGTGCTGGATCATGCACCTAGTGATTCATCACAGCACATGCCAATCACTGGGTCCCGGCCAATGATTGATCGCCAGCACGCGGTAAACGCTTCCCTGAACACAGTTCTATGAATGTTAACAACACAGAGCTGTGTCCAGCCTTGTTCAGTGACAGGGGATCTCGTTGTTTGTTCATTCCCTGCTGTTTGTTCATTCCCTACAATTAGCAGCACACAGTACACACATAAACACTGGTTAGGCACACATTTAACCCTTTGATTGCCCTAGATGTTAACACCTTCCTGCCCAGTGTCATTACTACAGTGTCAGTGCATATTATTATCACTGATCACTGTGATAATGTCACTGGTGATGTCAGTGGCAGTTAGTCAGTTTCCCCCCAGCATCAGTTAGTGTCGTTAGTGTCAGATTGCCCCATGATAATTCCCTCATCGCCACCATTACTAGTATAAAAAATAAATAAAGTAAAATGTCGGTATATATCCCATAGTTTGTAGATGCTTTAAATTTCACACAAACCAATCAATAAACACTTATTGAGATTTTCATTTTACCAAAGACATGTAGCAGTATACATTTTGGCCAACATTTATTAAGATATTCAATTTTTTTTTTTTTTTCATTTAAAGATGTTTATTGAATTTTTAGAACATACAAGGAAATAAAATAATATAAGAAATTAACATAGGTATTGAACATAGAGATAAATGTGAAAAAGTGCAGCGCTCAGAAAAATGAGATAAAAAATGAGATAAAAAAAACTTGACCAATAACGGTAAAGGTGAGTGAATCAAGTCCTATTCCATGTGAATGGATACTGGTACTTGCGACAGTTTGAGTGCATATAAACTAATAAACAACTTAATTACAGTGCAAACCTAAACCAAATATGTGTTGATATATGTTAAATACATAAACTAACATTTCCAAAAAAATATGTGAATACCCAAATCTATAAGTTCAAACACATAAGTGCATCCAAATCGCATGCAGTGAAAAACGCAAAAAAAATCAATCAAAATAGTCAAACAGAGTCCTCAGTACTGAATATTGAGTACATAAACTAACATTTGCAAAAAAAAAAAAAAAAAAAATATATATATAATGTGAATACCCAAATCTATAGGTTCAAACAGATAAGTGCATCCAAATCGCATACAGTGAAAAACGCAAAAAAATGGTGTGGGTAGTCACGCCCACACGCTCTGCGCATATGCGATCGCTTCTACACTCCCAGGCCAGGAGTTTTTATCTTTCTTAGCTACAAGGTAGCGAAACTGTTTTTATTTTATTTTGTATTGCTACTTATCTGTGCTGTACATTGGACCCATTGAGCCAGAATAAAGGCATCCCTTGTTTTAACATACTACACGATCCGGACCTTTTTTGTTTTATTTTTGGTATCCCTGCGGGACTCTGATCGGACCCCCCAGAGGGGGTATATAGGCACTTGGTGGAGCCTGATGCACGCTCTGATGAGCGAGGAATTGCCCAGCTGATTCGCTGTACCTGGAACCTCGTTTGATGGGATATATGCGGTAAAGACCAGACATCTGGTAAGCCTCCTTTTCTTACTTTATATCTCTTGAAGGGAACTGCGAGGTCAATTTTAAGAAAATCTTATTACACTCAGAAGCGCTCTGTGTAGGAGACTGTCAAAGGCTACTGAACACTGAGGACTCTGTTTGATTGTTTTTTTTGCGTTTTTCACTGTATGCGATTTGGATGCACTTATCTGTTTGAACCTATAGATTTGGGTATTCACATATATATATTTTTTTTTTTTTTTTTTTGCAAATGTTAGTTTATGTACTCAATATTCAGTACTGAGGACTCTGTTTGACTATTTTGATTGATTTTTTTGCGTTTTTCACTGCATGCGATTTGGATGCACTTATGTGTTTGAACTTATAGATTTGGGTATTCACATATTTTTTTGCAAATGTTAGTTTATGTATTTAACATATATCAACACATATTTGGTTTAGGTTTGCACTGTAATTAAGTTGTTTATTAGTTTATATGCACTCAAACTGTCGCAAGTACCAGTATCCATTCACATGGAATAGGACTTGATTCACTCACCTTTACCGTTATTGGTCAAGTTTTTTTATCTCATTTTTTATCTCATTTTTCTGAGCGCTGCACTTTTTCACATTTATTTCTATTTTTTGGTTTAGTATCTAGAGCCATAGTGTTCAGCTGCTCTGGTTATTTCCTAATTTTTTCCGAGCGCAGATTTCTTTCACATTTTTTTTATTGAACATAGAGAAGCACAGAACCAGAGCATTTACAGGAGTAATACCCGAGTCAGACATTCATCAGTTAATTATGCATTAGCGTATTTTGCAGTCCATATTTTCCACATTTTGTCAAACTTAGCGCATTTAAGCGAGTTAATTGCTCAGAGTCGTTCAAACGTGTAGTTTTGTTGAACTTTCTTGGTAACATCAGTAACATTAACAGTTGGAATAGTTTTCCAATGTTGCAGTACCATTGATCTAGCGGCCAATATGATGTGTGACACCACATGTCTCATAGTGTACGGAAAGTTTTCCAACCCTATCAGTAGTATAGCCAGTGTTGGGGTAGGGGGAAGATATAACATTTTTTATGGGATATGTTTTATAGAAAAAAGTAAAAAAATATTGTTTATTTTTCAAAAATGTCTATTTATTTTTTTCGTTATATAATAATAATAATAAAAAATAAATAAAACCCAGGAGGTGATCAAATACCACCAAAAGAAAGCTCTA
The DNA here is from genome assembly GCA_028564925.1 of Lithobates sylvaticus. Lineage (NCBI taxonomy): Eukaryota > Metazoa > Chordata > Amphibia > Anura > Ranidae > Lithobates > Lithobates sylvaticus. The sequence goes on along the minus strand of CM053029.1, from coordinate 511,408,018 downwards.
TTTGTGTGAAAAAAATACATTTTGTTTGGGTACAGCATTGCATGTCTGTGCAATTGTCAGTTAAAATAGCGCAATGCCACATAACAAAAAATGGCCTGGTCAAAAATGGGGTAAAATCTTCCAGAAAGCAAGTGGTTAAAGTGCATGTAAACACGAAAAAAATGATATTTTATGTCATAATGTAGAGTATAAGATTTCCTATCATTTGAGCCCAGTCTTGCCACAAAGAGTTAATCCAGCTCTGAGCAATTCTCTTTTTTTTGTTCAGTGAGATAAATCTTGACAAACAGAGAAAAACTTTGTCAAATCCTCCCCCTTGCTGTGAGTGACAGGTGATTTACATATCTCGTGCACTAGCCTAAGAGACATGCATTCATTTTTAATTCCCTCCCACTCCTTTCTTCTGCTGCTCTGCAAGGATTGGCTGTTTCACACCTCAGCATGATTTGGCATGCTGAAGTCATGTGGGGACTTTTCTGGGTTTTGACTGGATGTTAGTGATCATAGAAGATCAGTGTAAGAAATACACTGGAGAAAATGCATGTTGATAAGGGGAGTGTAGAGGTGGAATGGGAGTCTACTGACATCACGACTCCACCCACTGAGCCCTGGAAAACAGACCAACCCACAAAATCTGCAGTTTTTCGGGTCTCATAGCAGACAGCGGGGAGACATTTGACAGATAAGTAGGAGGCATGTATATCCTTCTAGATAACCAACATTGCAGTCGTTTAGAAAGGATGAGAGTGGGTTTACATCCACTTTAAATATGTATTTCTGCAAAATTTAGCCTACGTAGTTCCATGAGTACAAATAAGTTTCTGTTTTTTTCAAAATTGTGCTGACAGTGAAATTAGTTTAGCTGAAATCACTTTGCTTTTCTCTAGTCAAATTATTTTACAGACACAAAAACACACACAGACAGTGACACATATATAATTACTTTAGCATTGTGGAAAACTCATCCTTTGAAAGAAAGCCATTTCCATCAATGTCATACATAGTGAACATCAGTTTGGATTTCTGTTCAGGTGATCCTGGAATAAATAAATGAAATACAGAAAAAGTTAATATATCAAAACAAACTGGAGATTCTCAGATGAAAAAAGTGAGATTTTTTTTTTTTTTTTAATGCAGATAAATCCAAACTCCTAATCTGCTCAAATAGTATTGTAGTCACTGGATTAGCATTTAAGAAAGTATTTGGCAACTGTAAGCCTAATCTTTCAGCACAGTTTTCCTTTACATGAAAAAATAGATTATATATACATATAAAAAAACACACACACATACATATATATATATATATATATATATATATATATATATATATATATATATATATATGAGCAATCCTCTTTTATTGTTCAGTGAGATAAATCTTGACAAACAGAGAAAAACTTTGTCAAATCCTCCCCCTTGCTGTGAGTGACAGGTGATTTACATATCTCGTGCACTAGCCTAAGAGACATGCATTAATTTTAAATTCCCTCCCACTCCTTTCTTCTGCTGCTCTGCAAGGATTGGCTGTTCCACACCTCATATACCCACGCAGGGGGTTCCACCATTACTGTATCTTGAACACGCAATACTTTAGCCTCCTGGCTTACATTTTTCCCATACAGCTGATTCAGGCCTTTAGCCTAGGCCTTAGGTCTGCTCCTCAGACCCAAAAGAGTTTCCTAGAGTTAAGCTCTCTCCTAGCTTACTCCCGATCAGCGCCTTGCTGCTCTGTCACCAAGTACGTCTGCCTCCCGAAGACATGCATACTCTGGCTGCCCCCTGCAGCCTCTGACTCCTCTCAGAGTTAAGGGGGGTCCATCCGACTCCCATGCACAGACTTCCTGTCTGTTGAATGGAACCCTGAGCCATAGCCAGGTCACAACTAAATAGCCCAGCACACAGCTGGGCAATCAGCGTGCCTTTCCCTCCACAATCTGGTGTAAACATATATATATATATATATATAGATTATACAGACATCATGATTGGCCTCAACTATTTTTATTATATCGTTGCTTGCACACAATTACCTTTTCCTAGTTCAAATGCAACAAAGTTGGAAAACATGTTTAGCTAGTTTAATTGCTGGTATCTTGAAAGCACACGTTAACATTAGTTTATTATTCAAAGGGAGTAAACCTTGCAAGTTAATATGTTTTTATAGCTTTAACAAATGCTATGTAATATATCAAAGGCCTATCTGTGTCTTATCATAAACAAATAAAGCAATGTAACAATTATACACAGAAAAATAACACATTTCCATATGTAGAATAAACCATTGGTGCCACTATGTAGTATTTAAGAAAAAACAACAACATTTGTTTATGTAACTCCAATTAAGGAGCAAGGGACAAGAACAAAGGTACAAACTTGCGCTGGGTCTTGTGCACTGGGGACTGATTTAGGGGCATAACCTCAGGTCATGGGTCCCCTTATCAAAATGTTGATAACTACATCAATGACAGGTAGTCAGAGAGCTGACAATACACTAACAGGGACCAGTGTTGTGAATAGAAGATAACCAAGGAAGAGGGGAAACATCTGCTGGGATATAACTTGCATCCTTAAAGTAGTACTGAATTTTCTTTTTTCATTTTGGATAGAGTAAGGGAGGGTTATAACCCAGTCAGGTTTTTTTTCTTTTTACAGCTGTGTCTCATTGAGGAGATGTCCCTTCACTTCCTGTCACATAAGAAAAACAGGAAGTGAGAGGAAATCCCTTAAAAGTGAGGAAATCCCTGGTTATTCCCAGGGTCACCAGAACTAGCGTCGCTTTTGGAAAATTTCCCCTCTAATCTAGTTCTGGTGACAAGCCAAAATTTGGTATTCTCTTTCACTTTCACTCTTATTGATAATGGTAAATAAACAGGACAAATAGCAAGGGTGGACAGGGACGCAGACAGCAGTATAAAACCTGACAGGGGTTCTAATCCCTCTCTACTCTATCCAAAACTTAAAAATGTTTTGCCTTTAGTTATATTTTTCATTTTCCAAATAACTGACCTATCTTCAGTAGCTACCTGTTCGTTTTCTAGTATCAATTGACTTTTTTTAGGAGTCTAAGATCTCAGGGACTGGATATACATTCTAAACCCTTATACCTCTTTAAATATTGGCTTTTTTGCAGGACTACAGACCACTGTCTGATCAGTTTTTAGCTGAAAAGTGGGATTTTTACAGTCTCAGGAAGACTGGGTAAGCTGGCCATACACAGTTGGAATCTCGGCCGGTTCCTAATTCAAATCGTTAATGGGCAGACTGAATGTACCAAGTTGATCAATCTATGAACTTGGGTACAACCTGCCTGCTGGATTCTCTTACAATTATCGCTAGCAGCTTCTATAGCCGCTAGCGTTAATCAATTTTCTCCTGGTGGGGACGGCTTCCCCCGCCCACTCCTGCCGGGAGCAGACAATTGCTCGGCAGGAGGGATTCCCCTGTCAGCACTGCCTGTGTTGATGGGGGAATCATGCACTTTTCTTTTCAACCCATGGTTGCATGAAATACATTTTGCTGGAACACCTCCCTTATGGAGGCGGGTGTTAAAGTGATATCTAGATGGTATCTAGTCCCCACCCGCCTCTCCAAATTTTACCCTCAGTCTTCCCCACTTTGTTTCAGGGGATGCGGCAGTCTAGGCTCTCTCCTTCACACAGTCTGGGAATGCCCTAAAATCAGGGGTTTTTGGAACAAGGTCTTTTACCTCATACGTAAAGTCACAGGACACAATGTCCCGCAGGACCCACTCATAGCTCTCCTCAACAAGACTGTCCCGCAGACCCCTAAATTGACCCGCTTGCTCATCCATTTTATCCTCCTACGGGCCAAGATCACTATAGCTCAAGCATGGAAATCGCCCTCAGTCTCACTCCGACGAGCTAAACAAAAAATCTTGTGGATAATGGCACAGGAAAAAATTGCCCACACTCTACTATGAGAATGGCTGTCAATCTCTTTACTAGAATGACACATGCTCCCCAGCTCCTCTCCGCGAAGTCCCCTCACCTAACCCTCCCTTCCCCTCCCTCCCTCACTCTCTGTATCTTTTCTCTTCTCTTATCTTCCTTTACTCTCGCTGTCTCTCTTCCTACTCCTTCAACTTCTACTTGAAGGGTCCTGGCACGCTTGATATGTTCTGACACCCGAAGGTACACAAGGGCAGCCCGCTTGATCAGAAGCCGTAGTTTTAGCCTCGTCAGGTCTACTCTCACCCTTTCCCTCGCTAAGTGAGGGACCAAATTTTGGCCCACTGCGGCATTCTCACCCCAGTTAGGGGTTGGTATTCTGCTACGGTGATCAGGGTTTTTACCCTCTCACGTTGGTATCACCTGAGGCTCTGGCCCCTGACCCCCCCACGCACAGCAAGATCCCTTTGGGGGTGCATGGGGGGTCGGTGACCAGACGCTGATTCCTTCTCTTTCAAATGCTTATTTAGAAGCAACCGAACTTCGCCCAGTGGTAACAGTATCTAGGCCATTAGAACGAGAATCACTCACCTCTTCACTCTTCAAATAGCCTGACTGCTGTACACATATCTTCTAGCAAATCACCGAATGCGTATGCCTGTAAGCTGTCCTCTGTACTGAACCTCTAGGGGGCACTATGTTCTCATGTTCTGTTTTTTTTATATACCTTTGTATTGTTATTATTCACAATAAAACTTTTAAAACCGAAAAAAAAAAAAAGAAATACATTTTGCACCGTTTATGGCTGGCCTGCCTTAGCCATATAGGGTTTCAAAGTGCTGGCTGAATCAACTGCAGAGACACTGAGGGTAATAAATCAACTCCCAAATGGACAGAAGGACCATGCTGCTTGCTGCATGCGAGAAAGTGAAAGATCTTTTACCGGTAATGATCTTGAGAACTCTTGTGCATCTAACATCAGCTCATTTAGACTGGAGCTAATACATCTCTGTGTAACATCCTAACTCCCAAGTTGGAAATGACTGTTCACTGGACTCCAAGCCAAGTGAAGCCAATAACAATGTCATGCTGTGTGCTACTATCTATAAGTAGGGCATAAATAGAATCTAAAGTTTATCGGAACTGTAGATTTTTTTTTTCAGTCATAATGGTTCCTAATTAGAAACCAAGTGCAATGAAAAACATGTTAAAAAACACCAAATAATATATAATTATATATATTATATTGTATAATTGTACTTCCTCGAGACACAAGAACTGCTATACCTTTCTGCCTGTATGCCAATTGTTAAAATCAGTGACGGAAATGTACCTTTCATTAAAATAATGAGTATATTTAAGAACTCCCTGAATGATAGATATCCATTCCCATCTTCATCCGCAAGAGAGAACATGGAATCCACAAATGTAGATTGAGGCTTGAGTCCCAAAGATTCTGCAAACTCCGTCCTGCTTAGTTCACATTTGAGAGCCTCTCTCACTTTTAGGGAGCTTTCAGCTATGAGATTTTCAATGCCTGACTGATCAATGTCAAGAACCTGCAGAACAAACAGAATGTATCATGACACAAGGGGAAAAAAACAAGATTGATATATTCAATTTTAAAGAGAAACAGTCTTTATTGGGCTTATGTAAGAATTGGATATGCTTCGTTACATAATTAAATGTGTTCAAGCCCTTGATTTAGCATAGCTCACTTCACTTGTGGACAACTCTGAGGTACTCTCAGTTACTGTCTTGTCAGCTATTTAATCTCATGCTGATAACACTGTCACCCAGGGAATGCATAACATATCGAAAAACTGAGTCCCATAAAACGATTGCATCATACATCATATTTTCCCTCTCTTTCTCTCTTATGCCGCGTACACACAATCGGAAATTCAGCCAGCAAAAGAGCGATGAGTAAAACAAAAAGCTGCGCATACCAATAGTATAAATAGTGTAAAAATATATAGACACTCGCTCACACTAGTGACCCAGTGTGAGTGTAACCAATTAAGTGCTGATATAGGTGATATACAATGACCTGAAGTATCATACCATACTGCAATCAATAACATCCATTAACAGAATATACGTGTAGATTCGATGAAATAATGTGAAATATGCATAAATAAATGTGAAATATTAAATAAATATAAACATGTCTTGAAAATAAAGTCCAATAGCAAAAATGACATCAGAATGCAACAACACCCGTGCATTTAAAAAAAAATAAAAAAATAAAAAGTCCCAAATGTGGAAATAGCCTCAGTCAAAACTTGATCCCGAATTGTGTGAAGTTCTCTAAACCACCACCATCTGAGTGAAGTTACTGCTTACCAAAATCACATGATCCCCCGTCACAGAGGATCATAAAAGGCATTAAACAGGATAACCATGTAAAGACCTCCACTGGAACTGCAAACACGGACCTCCAAAGACTCCTATCTGTAGGCTCAGTGATTCTCCAGGACTTACTCCAAGATATCATATGTTGATGTACTTCCTTCTTGCCAACTTAAGTCAGAACTAAAATGTTTGTTAAACTGATTTCCCAAAGCGAAAAGTCGAAAAGACCGATGAGAGCTTTTGGTCGGAAATGCGACCGTGTGTATGCTCCATCGGACTTTTGCTGGCCAAATTCCCGCCAGCAAAAGATTGAGAGCAGGTTCTCAATTTTTCAGTCGGAAAAAGTTCCGATCGGAAATTCCAATAGTCTGTACCAATTCCGACGTGCAAAATTCCTACACATTCTCGGAAACAATTTGACGCATGCTTGGAAGCATTGAACTTAATTTTCTCGGCTCGCGTATTTGTGTTGTACATTACCGCGTTCTTGGCGGTCGAAAGTTCAGTGAACTTTTGTGTGACGGTGTTTATGCAAGCCAAGCTTGAGCGGAATTCTGTCTGAAAAACTTGGATGGTTTTTCCGACAGAATTCTGCCCGTGTGTACGCGGCATTAGTGCACTTCACTGGAGTACTAAGTACAACAGAAAAAAAAACAAAATTAAATAAGTATTGCAATGCAAATGCAAATCGAAAGGACATAAGAGTCAATGTAATTGTCACATGGCAAGTGAGTAAATGAATGACCGCTCACTAGGTGTTTGAAACACTTAGAACTTCTTCCAGTGCCATTTTGTCCAACTGGGTCTCACCAAAGGTTCTAGCTACCAGTGTGTGGAGTACTCACTAGCAGGTCTTCTGTGTAAAAATAAATTTTTTTCCAGAAGTGTTTGATCTCTATTGGAGTGGTTGAATGTCTATTAGTGACATGCCACTTCCTTTTTTGAGAATGTCTGCAACCATTCAGTGAATGTTTTCATTTTGCACATTTGTCACAAATATTATGAAAAATTGCACTAAAATTAGCACACTGGTCTGTTGCATAATTAAGAAGTGGTGTGAGAAAATGTCAGAAAATGACTACTTCAATATTTTTCTGAAATCTAGGTTAGGCAATTTGTGACAAGTTGTCAAAACTGCCACACTTTTGCATAATCCAGTAGAACAATGAGCACAAAATACATTTATTACATGTGTGACATTATGATTAATCTGAAATTCTCAAACAGACCTCGGCACACTGCTATACACCCTTAAACATTTCTTAGCAAACTTTGCATAAAAACAGGGTTTTTTGGTTCACATTGCAATACATTGCAATACACGTTTAAGCTGTCCAACTGCGTCAAAATAATCCTTGTCTGTCCAATTCCTACACTACTTTGCAAAATGTAAAATACTTACTGTATATACTCGAGTATAGGCCGAGCTTTTCAGCACATTTTTTAGGCTGAAAACCCCCACTTGGCTTATACTCGAGTGAGGGTGCCCATCTGCAGCTGTACCTTTGATTACTAAAACAGCGGGTGTCTCCTGCTGTGTCATGCAGTCTGTTCGGCGGCCATCTATTGTAACAAAGCCCCGCCTCTTCCTCGTCAGTGATAGATGGAACACTGACACAATGCTGGGAAACTGTATCAGTGTTCCATCTATCACGAATGAGGAGGAGGCGGGGCTTTGTTACAATGAACGGCCCCCGAACAGACTGCATGACACAGCGGGAGACACCTGCTGTTTTAGTTATCAAAGGTACAGCTGCAGATGGGCACAGTGAGGCTGCAGATGGGCACAATGAGGCTGCAAATGGGCATAGTGAGGCTGCAGATGGGCACATTGAGGCTGCAGATGGGCAAAGTGAGGCTGCAAATGGGCACAGTGAGGCTGCAGATGGGCACTGATGATACATGTGGGCACAGTGAGGCTGCAAATGGGCACAGTGAGGTTGAAAATGGGCTCAGTGAGGCTGAAAATGGGCATAGTGAGGCTGCAGATGGGCACAGTGAGGCTGCAAATAGGCACAGTGAGGCTGCAGATGGGCATAGTGAGGCTGCAGATGGGCACAGTGAGGCTGCAGATGGGCACAGTGAGGCTGCAAATGGGCACAGTGAGGCTGCAGATGGGCACTGATGATACATGTGGGCACAGTGAGGCTGCAAATGGGCACAGTGAGGCTGCAACTGGGCACAGTGAGGCTAAAGATGGGCATTGTTTACCTAGTAGCCGCTGCATTTCCCACCCTAGACTTATACTCGAGTCAATACGTTTTCCCAGTATTTTGTGGTAAAATTAGGTGCCTCAGCTTATATTCGGGTCGGCCTATACTTGAGTATATACGGTACTTATATACTTCAGTGGATATAGTGCCAATATGGGGCAGATAGACACAGCTGAAGAGAGTTACCAATGCAATATACAGTATAGGTATAAGCTATTTGGACTTGAGCACAGAAATCAGTTATTTCTTCTGCAATATGTGGACTAAAAATCTCTGTTTTTATGTCCAGTTTGATAAGAAGCTATGAGTATGCACTGATCCCAGTGTGAAACGCGTCAGTTTTTTGTACCCCCCTTGCTGTGGATTATTTGATGTGATCTTCGTTTTTGCAATAAAAGCACAGGATTTCAATCCTTTTCAGTGTGCGGCCATCCAGAGTCTTCTTGCCATTACTTCCCAATTGCTAAGAAATTTATAGGGGTGTATAGCAGTGTGAAAAGGGTTGACTCAGATCCCACCCATTTAGCACCTGATGACATATATACAGTGGTGTGAAAAAGTGTTTGCCCCCTTCCTCATTTCCTGTTCCTTTGCATGTTTGTCACACTTAAGTGTTTCGGAACATCAAACCAATTTAAACAATAGTCAAGGACAACACAAGTAAACACAAAATGCAATTTGTAAATGAAGGTGTTTATTATTAAAGGTGAAAAAAAATCCAAACCATCATGGCCCTGTGTGAAAAAGTGATTGCCCCCCTTGTTAAAACATACTATAACTGTGGTTGTCCACACCTGAGTTCAATTTCTCTAGCCACACCCAGGCCTGATTATTGCCACACCTGTTCACAATCAAGGCATCACTTAAATAGGAGCTGCTTGACACAGTAAGGTCCACCAGAAGATCCTTAAAAGCTACACATCATGCCGAGACCCAAAGAAATTCAGGAACAATTGAGAAAGAAAGTAATTGAGATCTATCAGTCTGGAAAGGGTTATAAAGCCATTTCCAAAGCTTTGGGAATCCAGCGAACCACAGTGAGAGCCATTATCCACAAATGGCGAAGACATGGAACAGTGGTGAACCTTCCCAGGAGTGGCCGGCCGCCCAAAATTACCCCAAGAGCGCAGCGACGACTCATCCAAGAGGTCACAAAAGACCCCACAACAACGTCCAAGGAACTGCAGGCCTCACTTGCCTCAGTTAAGGTCAGCGTTCATGCCTCCACCATCAGGAAAAGACTGGGCAAAAATGTGCTGCATGGCAGAGTTCCAAGGAGAAAACCACTGCTGAGCAAAAAGAACATCAAAGCTCGTCTCAATTTCTCCACAACACATCTTGATGATCCCCAAGACTTTTGGGACAACATTCTGTGGGCCGATGAGACAAAAGTGGAACACTTTGGAAGGTGTGTGTCCAAGTATATCTGGCGTAGAAGGAACACTGCATTTCAGAAAAAGAACATTATACCAACAGTAAAATATGGTGGTGGTAGTGTGATGGTCTGGGGCTGTTTTGCTGCTTCAGGACCTGGAAGACTTGCCGTGATAAAAGGAACTATGAATTCTGCTGTCTACCAAGAGATCCTGAAGGAGAATGTCCGACCATCTGTTCGTGTACTCAAGCTGAAACGAACTTGGGTTCTGCAGCAGGACAATGATCCTAAACACACCAGCAAGTCCACCACCGAATGGCTGAAGAAAAACAAAATGAAGACTTTGGAGTGGCCTAGCCAAAGTCCTGACCTGAATCCTATTGAGATGTTGTGGTATGACCTTAAAAAGGCCGTTCATGCTCGAAAACCCTCTAATGTAACTGATTTAGGACAATTCTGCAAAGATGAGTGGGCCAAAATTCCTCCAGGACGCTGTAAAAGCCTCATTGCACGTTATCGCAAACGCTTGGTTGCAGTTGTTGCTGCTAAGGGTGGCCCAACCAGTTATTAGGTTTAGGGGGCAATCACTTTTTCACACAGGGCCATGATGGTTTGGATTTTTTTTCACCTTTAATAATAAACACCTTCATTTACAAATTGCATTTTGTGTTTACTTGTGTTGTCCTTGACTATTGTTTAAATTGGTTTGATGTTCCGAAACACTTAAGTGTGACAAACATGCAAAGGAACAGGGAATGAGGAAGGGGGCAAACACTTTTTCACACCACTGTACGTATAAGCTTACAGAATAGGAAACAGTGGCACATTCACGGGCACATCTGCCACTTTTTGATAAATGTCCCCAAAAATGATTTATGCCAATGAGATAAGACATCGTAAATTGTTTTTTGATGTTTGCCTGATTAGCATATTTCCATTTCAATCTCCACCTATCTCTACGACAATAAAAGCATTTTCATATCAGTATAGATCTATTTTATTTCAAAATGTGGCTAATCACATACAATTGAATATCATATATGTGCATGTCTATTAGAGGTAGGTCATAAGCTTGGCTAATGTATACATTACTTGAGAAAAGGAGTGTCTGAAGAAGGTTTCCAGGATCTGACTTCTTTGTTTTTTAGTAACAGCTTCCTTTAGCAGACTGTCCTCGTCCATTTTTTGTTCAATAAGTGTAAATCCATTTTCTTGCAGTTGATTGATAAAACCTATGCATTCTTCCTCACTGTAGAAGTTCAGGACCTATACCAAAATAAGCAACCAGATTATTTCTTTCCTATTTCTAATGTAGCATGGGAGAATGAAAGCAAGAATCTGATTTGTCACTACAGCCACAAGACCTGTTCTTTATCACATTTCTGCCATGCTTTGAATGTTCATATACTGTTATTTTACTATCAATTAGAGTTTAAACAACATAGCTTATTGCTAATTTGATATCATCTATGTGAGAAAACAGAAGCTAATAGAAGGAAATAATAAAGGAATATAGCATGTTAAATTTGGAAAGTGTTTGTTCACTTAGCTTAAAGTGGTTCTAAGATAAACATTTTTTTACCTTAACACATTCTCTGCATTAAGGTAAAAAAACATTTTACCACTTGTTGCGCCTGCCCAAAACACTTACCTAGAGTCTTTTATTGATCCAGCACTGTGTTCGGATGCATTTTTTCTCTCCCCTCTTCCTAATCTCACAGGAGACTCAGGCAGCAGTGGGAGAAGGGAGGAGAGAAATATAAAAAGTAAGCACTTGCTTACTGGGCACATACACCCCCCTACCTGCCCAGGCCAATTTTCAGCTTTCAGTGCTGTTACACTTTGAATGATAATTGTTCAGTCATGCTACACTGAGCCCATACAAAATTTCACACACATAGAGTTTTCTTTTGGTGGTATTTAATCACCACTTGTTTTTTTTTTAATTTTTGCTAAACAAACAAAAAAAGACTGGAAATAAAAAAAAAATAGTTTTTTTAGTTTGTTATAAAATTTTCCAAACAGGTACATTGTCTCCTTCATTCATGTGTGCTGATGAGGCTGCACTGATGGGCACTGATAGACACTGTTAGGTGGCACTGATAGGCAGCACTGATAGGTGGCACTAGGGATGAAGCCCTGATGGGCACTAAATAGCCGTGCTGATGGGCACTGATAGGTGGCACTGGTGGGGACTGATTAGCAAGACTCATGGGCACTGCTAGGTGGCACTGTTCGGCACTGCTTAGCAGCACTGGTGTGCACTAATTAGCAGCACCAGTGGTCACTGTGTGGGACTGATGTCCCTCTTACAGAAGTGATAATCGGCTTTATTCTTTTATCCTTGCGATGACCGGCTTCTGTTTACAACTTGTGATCTAATGTCATTGGCTGACAGCTGATCACGTGGTAAAGGGCCGTTATCGGCCCTTTACTCTGATCTGTGATCAGCCGAGTCCCGAGCACAGGATGTACACCCTTCCGGAATTTTAAGCCCACACTGTAGCCATCTTTTGGCTATAGCGTGGGTGCCAAGTGGTTAAAGAGGTTGAAGAGAAAACATGGGTTCACTTCAAACGTCCTATTATTTGTACATAAAATGTATAAAAAAATAAGGAAAAGATTTACACAGATTCCTGTCATTTCACTCCCCTCTGTCTCATGCTTGGTACAGTAAAAGAGTGAAAGCTCAGAGAAGTCTAGCATGACAGTTTCATGACAGTTTCCAAAAGTACATCAAGGGCCACAGCCATTTTGTACAATAAACTTCAGAGAAAAGAGTGTGTGTGTGTGTGTGTTGATTGCTTTTGGTTGGAAACATGTATACAACCTATATAACTTTGGGAAGCATCAGGGGAACAGAAGTTTGGTACAAAAGTCAGCATTCTAACAATATTACACAGCTTGGCATTTTTATATGGCTAATTAAAAACAATGAACCCAAACATGCCAACTATCATTATTTTTAACACATTTTAGAAAAATGCCATGCATGACCATATGTGCTGTGCTAGGAATTACAGCTTTGGTCACATAGTATCTGAGTATGTAGCAGGGGAAGGATGGGTAGTTGGTAGACCCAATAACGGTATAGGCTACCCAGTGTGTTTCTACATAATTGTAAAAGTTCCTTTACAATATACATTACCAGGGTCTAAGCAGAGAAGAAAACCAAACATATATTTTTTAATTAATTTACATTGTTCAAAATCCAAAATATATATAATAATCATCTAAATCTCATCTAAACACAAAACAAAATGTCAATACCTACATACACATAAAAAAGTATCAGTGTGTTAATCAATCACGGTGCTCCTGCAGTCTCTTAAAGGCCCTTTTGAAGAAGCCAGTGGACAAAACGAGGGCGCAGCCACATGGCGACTATCGTGACATCACGTGCCATCCCGCCGGTGACAGTGAGTCCGGGAGTATCTGGTGTTGGGTTCGACACCGAGACCAGCCCATGGGGAAGTGCAGGGGCATTTGAGGATTAAGGAATGTTACGTGATCTTGTGATAAGACATGCTTGTTTTGGTAACTCATTTGTGAGTAGGATTTGATTTAAAATACATTTTTAACTTTTATTACGATAATGCATTATGGGAGAATTTTTATATTTGAGGAATATATGTAGGTGAAGTGTTGGTAATACTCAGCCCTTCCAGCAGCCAGATGAAACATCGTGATTAGCATACATGCAAGCAATATTTGCTGAACATACTTGTGAGGCAAATCCCTCTAGTGAGTTTGACACACAAATGGGATCGGGTGAAGCACTTTAATTGGTGATTTACAAAGAGATTGAAGTGCACGTGGGACTTTTTGGGACACCTACTTTTATCACACTTTGTTTTCCAGTGGGACTGTTTTTTTTTTTTTTTTTTACAGCATCTCACATAAGTGAGTACACCCCTCACATTTTTGTAAATATTTTATTATATCTTTTCATGTGACAACACTGAAGAAATGACACGTTGCTACAATGTAAAGTAGTGAGTGTACAGCTTGTATACAGCTTGTCCCCTCAAAATAACTCAACACGCAGCCATTAATGTCTAAATCACTGGCAACAAAAGTTAGTACAACCCTAAAAATGTCAGAATTTGGCCCAATTAGTCATTTTCCCTTCCCAATGTCATGTGACTCGTTAGTGTTACAAGGTCTCAGGTGTGATTGAGGAGCAGGTGTGATCGCTCTCACTCTCTCATACTGGTCACTGTAAGTGCAACATGGCACCTCATGGCAAATAAATCTCTGAGGATCTGAAAAAAGTATTATTGCTCTACATAAAGATGGCCTAGGCTATAAGAAGATTGCCAAGACCCTGAAACTGAGCTGCAGCATGGTGGCAAAGACCATACAGCGGTTTAACAGGACAGGTTCCACTCAGAACAGGCCCCGCCATGGTCGACCAAAGAAGTTGAGTGCACATGCTCAGCATCATATCCAGAGGTTGTCTTTGGGAAATAAACGCATGAGTGCTGCCAGCATTGCTGCAGAGGTTGAAGGGGTGGGAGGTCAGCCTGTCAGTGCTCAGACCATACGCCGCACACTGCATCAAATTGGTCTGCATGGCTGTCATCCCAGAAGGAACCCTCTTCTAAAGATGATGCACAAGAAAGCCTGCAAACAGTTTGCTAAAGGCAAGCAGACTAAGGACATGGATTACTGGAACCATGTCCTGTGGTCTGATGAGTCCAAGATAAACTTATTTGGTTCAGATGGTGTCACGCATGTGTGGTGGCAACCAGGTGAGGAGTACAAAGACAAGTGTGTCTTGCGTACAGTCAAGCATGGTGGTGGGAGTGTCATGGTCTGGGGCTGCATGGGTGCTGCTGCCACTGGGGAGCTAGAGTTCATTGAGAAAACCATGAATGCCAACATGTACTGTGACATACTGAAGCAAAGCTTGATCCTCTCCCTTCGGAGACTGGGCCACAGGGCAGTATTCCAACATGATAATGACCTCAAACACACCTCCAAGATAACCTCTGCCTTGCTAAAGAAGCTGACGGTAAGGGTGATGGACTAGTCAAGTATGTCTTCAGACCTAATCCCTATTAAGCATCTGTGGGGCATCCTCAAACAGAAGTTGGAGGAGCGCAAGGTCTCTAACATGCACCAGCTCTGTGATGTCGTCCTGGAGGAGTGGAAGAGAACTCCAGTGGCAACCTGTGAAGCTCTGGTGAACTCCATGCCCAAGAGGGTTAAGTCAGTGCTGGAAAATAATGGTGGCCACATAAAATATTGACACTTTGGGCCCAGTTTGGACATTTTCACTTAGGGGTGTACTCACTTTTGTTGCCAGTGGTTTAGACAATCGTGGCTGTGTGCTGAGTTATTTTGAGGGGACAGCAAATTTACACTGTTATACAAGTTGTACACTCACTACTTTACATTGTAGCAAAGTGTAATTTCTTCAGTGTTGTCACATGAAAAGATATAATAAAATATTTACAAAAATGTGAGGGGGTGTACTCACTTCTGTGAGATACTGTATGTATTTTATTATATGAAGAAATTGAGACTATCAGCGCCTCTAAAATCGATGTATATATTTAAGATTTTTCAATGTATGAAGTAAGCATAATTTATTTATTAATAAAAATATATGAATTATTAACATGTTATATGACAACATACTTACTGTATCATACTCATTGGGCACCTTGACCAGCAAAGTTCTGCATCCATGATTATTAGACTGAATGACATTAAAACATTTATGGCTTGGTATGGCAATGGTACGAATCACTGTGCTCCGGCTGTCCAAAATTTTTATCACTTGATGTGGATGGATTTGTAAGAGCACAATGCACAAAGGTTCTTTTGGTCCTTGCCACTCTTGAGCTTAAAAAAGGATATCTCCATCAATAATGCAATATACCATACATCATTAGAAATAGCATATGAATAAAACAGGCATGCTGTTATTAATATGCAAGTTTATTTGGCTTTTATGTGATGAAAAATTACTATAGATCAAAATTATTGCCAACAGTAGAAAAAAAGCACCAAATTTCAAGTGATCTCTAAATAGTTCATGCTACATCTCCATATACAATGTATCGTTTAGTAGAACATTGTAAAAGTTTTCTATTAGTACTGTAGATAGCAATGCATGATTAGTTCTATTAAATGAAAAAAAAAAAGTAGACACCCTAATAGTATATACTGTACATTGCACAAATAAGTTTATGTATCAATTACAATTACCCCTTTCCTTACCCTCTTTCTTTTCTTACTTTACTTTTTTCTCTTTATATCTTTTCATTTCTCTCTCATCTTCTTTTCTTTCACTATACTCATACTCACATATCATTATAAAAATATGCATACAAGTTGTTTCTATCTAATTATAGTTCTGAGGACTACATCAAATTTTGCAAGATCCGTGATTTACAAATTCTTAATGATATTATTGTTTATTAGTTAAGGATTTATTAATAATTTACCATTTATGTCTTTTACCTCCTTGGCGGTAATCCCGAGCGTGACTCGGGTCTGACTTTTTCTGTCAGGAGCGGTAAAACCCAGAGTCACGCTCGGGGTAGCAGTGCAGAGCATACAGCGGAGCCCTTACCTTCTCCTGGGTTCCAGCGATGCTCTCCACTGTCCTCGGCTGTCCTCGGCTGTGATCGCCAGCGCAATCACTGCATCTCACTTCCTGGTTCCGTTCCCTGCGAGCAGCAGCGGCGCACGGCAGCGGAACTGGGCGGGAGATTCAAAAGTTCACAAGTTCAACACAACACACACATATAAATAGAGGTGATACAGTGTAATCTGAGAGGATTACACTGTATCATCTCAGATCTTACTGATACAGTGCCCCTTGCCCCAGTGCCCCTTGCCTCCAATAACATTTTGAAAAGATGGAATCCAAAAAGCGCCATCTCACTACAAAATCGCCTTTGGAGCAGTTGAATGACAGCGACAGCGGCATCGACACGGAGTTGCTCCCAGAACTGAACCATAGCGAGTCGTGGGGAGATTTGTCGTCTGACACGGATCTGACAAGTGACAGCGGTGACAGCGGTGATGATCCGGCACCTGACATCAGCGATGTGCGCACTTGGTGCCCTATTGAGTGCGATACGGACCAGGTAGCGCCCCCAAGATTTCCCTTCACTGGATCACCTGGGATGAAGGTCGAAGTTGAGCGTGGCAACCCTCTGGCATACCTGGAATTATTTCTCACAGAGGAGGTAATTCAAAAAATTGTGACAGAGACAAATCGCTACCAAGAGCAGCAATCCGCTACGCTGCATGCCAGGTTTTCCCAAAGCAGAAGGTGGGTTTCTCTGACTCATTATTCTTCAGGGGGTGGTGGGGAAACCGCGCCAGAAATGGTACTGGACCACCAACAAGTTACTGGCCACTCCGTTTTTTGGTACTGTGATGTCGGAATACCGTTTTTCCCTCATCATAAAATATTTTCACTTCACTAACAATGAAGAGTTTGATGAGGCCATGCATCCTGCGCCTAAGCTAAAAAAAATCTGGGAGGTATGCCAAATTATTGGGAACAATTTCCAGCGGGCCTACGTGCCAGAAAGGGACGTCAGCGTGGATGAGAGTTTGATGGCCTATAAGGGACGCCTAAGCTGGATCCAGTATATTGCATCCAAAAGAGCGCGGTTTGGCAACAAAACATACATGCTCTGTGAGTCATCCACTGGGTACATATGGAACTCGGTCATTTACACCGGTAAAGGCACGAAATTCAACCCCAGGTACAGCGGCTATAGGATGGCCACATCATCTGTCCTAACACTACTGGAGCCATTACTGAACCAGGAATATTGTGTCACCATGGACAATTTCTATACGTCGCCGGAGCTGTTTGAGGTTTTGATCCAAAACAAAACTGATGCTTATGGTACGGTTAGGCCTAACCGACGTGACATGCCATCTATGTTTGGCAAAAAAACACTAAAAACCGGTGAAAGTGTTGCCTGGCAGAAGGGTAAGATGATGGCAATACGTTGGCGAGACAAGAAGGACGTGTGTCTCATGAGCACTGTGCACAGTACCTCCACTGCCATGGTCCACACAAAAGGTGGGAAAGATGTGCTGAAGCCGCAAGTCGTGATCGACTATAATTGCACCATGGGAGGTGTCGACCGAGCTGATCAGGCAATGACCTTTTATCCGACTATGCGGAAACAGCAGAAAAAATACTACAAAAAGATTTTCAGGCATCTTCTGGAACAATGCCTTTGGAACGCCTACATCTTGTACCGAGCAGGGAGTGACAGGCCTCTTGTTCATTCGGATTTTATCTGGAAGGTGGCTGAGCAAATTTTCCTCAAACACCAGATGCCATCAGTAGATGCGAACAGAGCTGGACGACGTGCTGTTGGTGTTGCCAACCCAGAATGCCTAACAGGTCGTCACTTTATGGACTATATACCACCAACCACAAAAAAGGCAGCACCTACCAGGATGTGCGTGGTTTGCTGTTCCAACAGAGATGACAAGGGAAAAAAAATCAGAAAAGAAAGCCGGTTCTATTGTCCGGATTGTGACGTCGGACTGTGTGCTGTACCCTGTTTTAAAATTTATCACACTCAGGATGTTTATTACATTTTCTTTGTCTGACAAATTTCTTTAGTTTGTATTATATTATTGAATAAAATTATATAATACAAACTATGAAACTATGAAACGTCGGACTGTGTGCTGTACCCTGTTTTAAAATTTATCACACTCAGGATGTTTATTACATTTTCTTTGTCTGACAAATTTCTTTAGTTTGTATTATATTATTGAATAAAATTATATTATTTAAAAATTTAAAATCATGATTTTGTGTTTTAAACTTTATCACATCTGGGATGTCTACTAGAGTCTTGTTTGGTCAGGTTTAAGTAAGTAATTACTAAGAATTGCAGGCCTATAATACATAGCATCAAATTTCCATGCAAAACAATTGTACCGCATTCACCACAAAATTCCGCCAGGGAGGTTAAATGGATTCAGATAATAATAATAATAATTTTGGATCTGTGTGAGTAAACTTCATTACCTTGATTGTATAATCATTACTGTATCTAATATGTATGTTATTTGTATATGCAATAAAATCTTTTAACAAGAAAAAAATAAAAATTACAATTACCTGTAATCCCTTCAGCTGATAGGACATTTTTTATACTTGCTTGTTGTCTTTTGATTTTTTTAAAGTTCTTCTTACGAGAGTGAGCAACTATCCAGGCAATAAAGAAACTTACTGAGATAGAAAAAAGAAAGCAGTGTGAAACTAAGAAACAGAATATGTTTCCTTAAGAAATGTTGAAATCACTAAAAATAACCAGTAAATATTGACTTTATTTGTCCTTGAAAACCCTTTTTTTCCCCTACAACTGTTGTAAATGTTTCAACTATGGGCATCCCTTGAATAGCTAGGCAAAGTGCATTGAATAATTTTAAAGCACAATACCCTTAAAAGTTATGTAAAGTCTAATAATGTCTTTTATTTGGTCAGTTTTGATCTGTTAAAGGTGTTGTAAACCGTCGTGTTTTTTCACCTTAATGCATTCTATGCGTTAAGGTGAAAACATTTCTGTCACTGACCGGCCTCCCGTTTTACTCACTTGAGCCCCGTAATTCCCACGCCGGAGATGCTCTCTTCCCCTCTGCCCATTGTTTCAGCTCTTGATTGGATAGATTGATATCAGTGCAGCCATTGGCTCCCACTGATCATCAGTGCCCTGATTACAATTAAGTGCCAGCAATGCCACTGCCAGCAATCAGTGCCAACCAGTGCCCACAATTGGCACCAATCTGTGCCCACAAGTTCTAGAAATCAGTGCCCACAAGTACCAGCAATCAGTGTCCATCAGTGATGCCAGTCAGTGCTGGCCATCAGTGCTGCCCATCAATGCTCATCACTGCTGCCCATCAATGCCACCCATCAGTGTCCATCAGTGCTGCCTATCCATGCCGCCTATCTGTGCCCACCAGTGCTGCCTATCTGTGCCTAGTGCCCGCCAGTGCCACCCATCAGTGCCGCCTATCAGTGCTCATCAGTGCCACATATCAGTGCCACCTATCAGTGCCCATAAGTGCGGCATATTCATGCCTCCTTATCAGTGCCACCTCATCAGTGCCCATAAGCGCCACCTCATCAGTGCCCATAAGTGCCACCTCATCAGTGTCCATCAGTGCTGCCTCATCAGCGCCTATCAGAGAAGGAGAAAAATTACTTATTTACAAAATTTACTGGCCGAAACTAAGAAATACTTTTTTTCATGAAAGAATAAAAAACCCAGGAGTGAATAAATACCACCAAAAGAAAGCTCTAATTGTGTGAATAAAATGATAAAAATGTCACAAGGTTACAGTGTAGCATGACCGTGCAATTGTCGTTCAAAGTGTGACAGTGTTGAAAGCTGAAAAATGGCCTGAGCAGGAAGGGGGTGAGGTGGTTAACTCTAAAGTGGTAACCAGAAAAGCCTTTTAAAGTGTTGCCTATGGAGATTTCTAGTCTGTCGCCATTTCATGGGCGTGCACATTTTTAAATCTTGGCATGTTTGCTATCCATTTACTCAACACAACATAGTTACATAATTACATAGTAGGTAAGGCTGAAAAAAGACAATATTCCATCCAGTTGGGAATTATTTTTTTTGTGTGCACTAAAATGCATTTAAGTGTATTTTTCCAGAAAAATTCAATTTGATAAACTGCTGTGCATTTATTGTGAACTATAAAAAATTTCAACAACCACCATTGTGTTCTTCAGCATCTCTGCTTTCATAAAATATATCATGTTTGGGGGTTCTAATTCATTTTCTATAAAAAAAAGCATATTTTAACATGTATATGAGAAATGGCTTGGGTAGCAAGTGGTTAATAATAGTTGTGAAAGCATTGTCCCCTAAGTAATTTTTATAGGTGAGCTTTTGTAAATGTTATCATCTGTATTATTTCCAACATACAGTACACACACTAAGTATCATAAACTATACATACCCAAAGGAAAAGAGCAAATGGTCACAATTAGGGCACTGTATCCAAACACGCAGCCTTCAAAGTAGTCCGTAACAGTTAAAGGAGCACAGGGGGAAAGTTTTGCAGATGATATCTGTTCTGGCTGAGGACATGGATCACCTAAGAAATAAAAAAGAAAATTGTGAAATGATGTTAGTCTTATATACTGTACATGCACTAGTGTGAGTTTTCCTTCACATGACTGGATATTTAATTGGTTGCAAACATGTTAACTTCACTGCACCCAACTTCACTGAGTTTAGCATGTTTGAGTTACTTTGATTTACAAAAAATGCAATAGCTTGCAGGTGTCATGGCTGCCTAAATACAGTAGATGGTAGCGGATATTCATCCGTCTATGCTGTTGGCCTGGATGGGAAAATGTATTGATTTCTCTAATTTAGCCTCTGCATGGCCACCTTAAAGTGGTTGTAAAGTCCACTTTTTCACTTGTACCTACAGGTAAGCCTATAATAAGGATAAAGAATATTTAGGAAATGTTCACCATTTAGAAGCTATTCAATATTGTAGAGGGGGGGGGGGGGGGTGCATGCGCACATCGCTCTAAAGGTACAGCACACTCAAGGAGGCAAGGGAATGTTTTAATCATGAGGGACTTCAACATTCCTGGTACTGATTAAGAATAAAGACCTGTTCACTCTACGCATGTCATTTGTTGAATGTAATGCAGGACAATTTCACAAATCAAATGGTGAGAGCCCAAACTAGGAAAAATGCTCCAGTGGACCTACTAACTACAAACAACACTGAGCTGATTACAGATGTAGAAGTAAGGAATAATTTAGGTAACACTAATTACGTTTGCCTCAAAGTATAGGAAAATGAGGGTAGGAGAAGAACACTACATTTCAAAAGAGCCAACTTTACTAAGCTGTACACCATGCTACATGATACTAAATGGGATCAAATTCTTTAAACAAAGAACACTGAAGAAAAGTGAAAGTGCTTTAAGAACGTATTAAAAATGGCATTTGCCAGTGCATTCCAACAAAAGCTAAACCTGGGTGGCTAAATATTAAGATCATTAGTAGTAACCAATTTACAAAATCAGTAGTAGTAACCATTTACAAAAGGCTGTTCTTGCCAGACCAACCTTTTAACATTGTATGAGGAGCTAAGCTGTAATTTGGATAAAGGAAGGCCTGTGGATTGTATTTCACTAAGGAATTTGATACAGTACCTCTTAAAGTGGTTGTAAACCCTTACAAACCACTTAGACCTACAGGTAAGCCTAGATTAAGGCTTACCTGTAGGTCAAAGAAATATCTCCTAAACCTACACGGTTTAGGAGATATTTGCCAAAGAACAGGCACCGCTGTCTACGGCGCATTGCGTTGTAGACAGCGGCGCGCAGGCGCACTGAGAAAGCCGCTCTCAACGGCGATATACCGCGAGTGGCGGCTCCCGTGCGCATGCGCGGGAGTGACATCATTGCGGCACCGTCGAATGTCAGCGCTGGAGCCGCGAGACCCACCAAGAGGATGGAGGCGCCGTACACAAGGGGACAGCAGTGGCTTCGCTGGCTCCTGTGTCAGGTAAGTGACACATAATGGACTACTATGCGATGCATAGTAGTCCATTATGCTTTACCTTTGCAGGGAAACAAAGAGGAAATAAACCCATTAGGGTTTACTTCCTCTTCAAATGCTTTTTTTCCAATTTTGGTATTAATGAAATTGTATGTACCTACAGTAGATAGAAAACTGTTTGCAGAAGCACATCCAGACAGGAGTTATACAATATTTTTTCTGAATGGTCTAGTTTTGTCAGTGGGTACCCCAGAGCTTTGACCTGGGACAATTTTTTTTTAACTTGTTCAAGATGTAAAGTAATAGACTTTTGAGCTAAAAATCTGCATGCAAGTTACTCACTTGTGTCAGTGTGGAGGCCTACAGTATATATTCCTACATTTCAAACCAGACACCTTCCTGCATGTGTATCTCTGGGGCTTTTGTGGGCATGCGTTTACCTGCATGGTTGCCTAGTGGATGTGCAGACACTTCAACTAGGACTGTTTAGACCCCTTTCACACTGTGCCGCCACCGGCGTCAGTGGTAAAGCGTTGCTATGTTTAGCGTCGCTTTACCGTCATTTTGCCGGTGGTATCGCAGCGCTGCCCCATTGATTTCAATGGGGAGCAGCGGTGGAGGAGCGGTGAGTTCACCACTCCTTCACCGCATCAAAGAAGCTGCTGGCAGGACTTTTTCTGACGCCCTGCCAGCACACCGCTCCAGTGTGAAAGCCCTCGGGCTTTCACACTGGAGTGAATGGAGCAGCTGTTTTAGGGCCTTTTGCAGGCGCTATTTTTAATGCTATAGCGCCTGCAAATTTAATGCTATAGCGCCACACAAAACACAGTGTGAAAGGGGTCTTAACTTATTCTTGTCACCAATCTTGGTGTCTTGGGTCACCAATAATTTAGCCCTCCAGCCCCTGGAAACAATCTAAGAAACTAACAAATATAAATCGTGTTATTTATATGAAAAACTGATTTATGGTAATATGTGGGAACAGTGGGGTGGATATACATAAAATATGTTGTAATATGTCAGACCTGATGTTTTTATGTTTATTTTTCTTAATGAAACTATCAATAAAACTTTTGTGATTTTATAAATATATATCTTCCTATCATTGGGCCTAGAAAGTCACAAATACTGTAATAAATTTTGTTGGGTTATCCATGTTTAACCACTTGGCCAGCCACCGTCATTATACTGGGGCAGGTCGGTACGTTCCCGTGAATTGAATCGCCGTCCTTGTACATTGGCTCCTTTAAGAGCCATAGCAGGCACGCGTGCGCGCCCGCTGCATGGCGGGGGACATGATGCGCATTGGCCGACAGCCGGCCACGCACGATCGCAAGAACAGGGATATTTGTGTGTAAACACATAAATCCCCATGCTGTCAGGAGAGGAAAGACAGATCGATCTGGCTCCTCCTCTAGTAAATCACATCCCCACACAGTTAGAATCACCAAGCAAGGAACACATTTAACCCCTTGATCGCCCCCTAGTGTTAACCCCTTCCCTACCAGTGATGTTTACACAGTAATCATTGCATTTTTATAGCACTGATCGCTGTATAAATGTCAATGATCCCAAAAATGGGACAAAAGTGTCCGATCTGTCTGTCGCAATGTCATGGTCCCGATAAAAATCGCTGATCACTGCCATTACTAGTAAAAAAATAAAAAAATAAAAAAATGCATAAATCTATTCCCTATTTTGTAGATGCTACATCTTTTGCGCAAACCAATCAATATACGCTTATTGCGTTTTTTTTTTACCAAAAATATGTAGAAGAATATATAATCGGCCTAAACTGTGGAATAAATTATGTTTTTTATATTTTTGGGGAGGATATTTATTATAGCAAAAAGTAAAAAATATTGTCTTTTTTTCAAAATTTACGCAATTTTTTTATTTATAGCACAAAAAATAAAATCCACAGAGGTGATCAAATCCCTCCAAAAGAAATCTATTTGTGGGAAAAAAAGGACATCAATTTTGTTTGGGTACAACGTTGCATGACCGTGCAATTGTCAGTTAACCACATTACGACCGATGTACACAGATGTACTGTACGTCTGCAGAATAGCATGGACAGGCAAATTGGCGTACCTGTACGTCCTTTGAAATTTGCCGCTGTGCCATCGCACGCCCGTTGCGAGCCCCGTGAGTCCGACGGGAGTACTGCAGACTCGATTGCCGCAGGGATACCCACGATCGTCTCACAGAGAGGAAGAACAGGGAGATGCTGATGTAAACAAGCATCTCCACGTTCTGTCTAGTGACACTGTCACTGATCTCTGCTCACTGTGATCGGGAGCAGAGATCAGTGATGTGTCATACACAGCCCCCCCCCACCATAGTTAGAAACACTCCCCAGGACACACTTAACACCTAAAGCGCCACCTAGTGGTTAACCCCTTCACTGCCAGTGTAATTTTTACAATAATCACTGCAATTTAATCGCACTGATAGCTGTAAAAATGACAATGGTCCCAAAAATGTGTCAAAATTGTCTGATGTGTACGCCATAATGTCGCAGTCACAATAAATTACAGATCGCCGCCATTACTAGTTAAAAAAAATAAATGAATAAAAATGCCATAAAACTATCCCCTATTTTGTAGACGCTATAACTTTTGGGCAAACCAATCAATAAACGCTTATTGCGATTTTATTTTACCAAAAATATGTAGAAGAATACGTATCGGCCTAAGGAAAAAATATGTTTTTTTATATATTTTTGGGGGATATTTATTATAGCAAAAAGTAAAAAATATAGATTTTTTTCAAAAATGTCGCTCTTTTTTTGTTTATAGCGCAAGAAATAAAAACCGCAGAGGTGATCAAATACCACCAAAAGAAAGCTCTATTTGTGGGGAAAAAAGGATGTCAATTTTGTTTAGGAGCCACATCAAACGACCACGCAAATGTCAGTTAAATAGAGGCAGTGCCGAATCGCAAAAAGTGCTCTGGTTTTTTGCCAGCGAAATGGTCCGGGGCTAAAGTGGTTAAAGCAATGCAGTGCTGTATCGAAAAAAAATGGCCTGGTCATTAAGGGGGCAAATGCTTTCTGGTCCTTGAGTAGTTAAGTAAATACCAGACTGCTTTTTAATAGATGGTACCTGAATTATATGAGGTATCTGTGTACAGATTGGGAGCAAAGGGGCTGGGTATTTCTACTATAAAATCTGATATCTTAAACATACAGTACATAACAGTAGACCATAAAAAACATTTTCAAACTAGTGTGGTTTGACTAGCAACTTTTCAGTACACTATTTTTGTATTATATTCTAGATGTATTTATATAGTCATTTAAAGTGACTAGTGTAAAGTAAAACTGACACGTTCCGGGTACAGCGGGGAACAGGAGGTGGATCCCCTATGCCAATGGGGCGATAGCATGGGTTGTATTGGAGGACCGGTTCTAATGTTGCTACTGGTTTTCACCAGAGCCCGCCGCACGGCGGGATGGACTTGTAGCGGCGGTAGCAACCAGGTTGTGTCCTCCAATAGCAACTCGACCCCACTGACAGCTGAGACAGGCGCGGTACACAAGGATTAGGCAGAGGCAAGGTCAGACGTAGCAAAGGGTCAACGCAGGTGGCAAAGGTTCATAGTCGGGGGCAACAGCAAAGGTCAGGATACACAGAAGGAGCAAAACACACTAACGCTTTCACTGGGCACTATGGCAACACAAGATCCGGCGAGGACAGGAAGGGGAAGTGGGTTTTTATTAATTAGGGGAAAACTGTAATTGGGCCAGGCACCAATTGGTTGTGCGCTGGCCCTTTAAGAGAAGGAGGACTCGCGCGCGCGCGCCTGGGGAGCGGGGGCGCGCGCACGCCGACGAAGGAGGAGGCAGGGGACAGGTGAGAGGAGCGGGATGCGATCCCCGGGCAGACCGAGGATCGCATCCCGGACACAAAGCAGCGCCTGCGGTCAGGGGAGCCGACCGAGGCGCTGCAAGGAGAAGGACGCCGTGAGCGCTCCGGGGTGGAGGAGGTACCCGGAGCGCTCGGCGTTACAGTACCCCCCCCCCCCCTTGGGTCTCCCCCTCTTCTTGGGCCTCCCCCTCCTCCTGG
The DNA here is from genome assembly GCA_028564925.1 of Lithobates sylvaticus. Lineage (NCBI taxonomy): Eukaryota > Metazoa > Chordata > Amphibia > Anura > Ranidae > Lithobates > Lithobates sylvaticus. Next base: position 511,381,546 of record CM053029.1, on the reverse strand, counting down.
AACCCAAGAACCTGCGGATGAGATCCTTGTCAATGATGTTCCCCTCAGGTTCCCAAGACCTCTCCTCAGGCCCACAGTTCTCCCAGTCAACAAGATAGAAACGTTTACCTCGGACGGTTCTAGAGGCAAGGATCTCTTTAACGGAGAAGATGTCGGAGGAGCCGGAGACCGGAGCAAGAGCGGGGACCTTGGGGGAAAAGTGATTAAGAACAAAGGGTTTGAGGAGAGAAACATGGAAGGAGTTGGGATTGCGAAGGGAAGGAGGAAGATGCAGTTTGTAGGACACGGAATTGATCCGAGCCTTGACCTTGAATGGGCCGAGGTAGCGGGGACCCAACTTGTAACTGGGGATGCGGAACCTAATGTACTTGGAGGAGAGCCACACCCTATCGCCAGGGGAGAATACCGGAGGAGGTCTTCTTTTGCTGTCAGCATGTTTCTTCATGCGAGAAGAGGCCAGGGCAAGCGACCTTTGGGTCTCTTTCCAGATGGACGAGAGCTCCTGGGTGACTTCGTCTACAGCGGGTACTCCGGAAGAAGTGGGGATGGGTAGGGGGGGAAGAGGATGACGGCCGTAAACCACAAAGAAGGGTGATAGAGAGGAAGACTCAGACTCTTTCAAGTTATAAGAAAATTCGGCCCAGGGCAGGAGGTCAGCCCAGTCGTCTTGACGGGCCGAGACAAAGTGTCGCAGGTAGGCCCCCAGGATCTGGTTGACTCTCTCCACTTGTCCATTGGACTGAGGGTGGTAGGCAGAGGAGAAGTCTAGTTTGACTCTCAATTGACTGCAGAGAGCTCTCCAGAACTTAGACACAAAGTGGACGCCTCTGTCCGAGACGATGTGGGATGGAAGTCCATGAAGGCGAAAAATCTGAAGGAAGAAATGTTTCGCGAGTATAGGTGCAGAAGGAAGCCCTGGAAGCGGGACAAAATGTGCCATTTTGGAGAAACGATCCACGACCACCCATATGGTAGTGTGGCCGTGGGAAGGAGGGAGGTCCGTGATGAAATCCATAGCTATGTGGGCCCAGGGTCGTTCAGGCACAGGCAGAGGGTGAAGAAGACCTGCAGGCCTTTGGTGAGGAGTCTTGTTTCGAGCACATGTGGTACAGGCCTGTACGAAGTCCGTCACATCCTTTTTTAAGGAAGGCCACCAATAATACCTGGAAATCAGTTGGAAGGATTTCTTGATTCCAGGATGACCAGCCAGATGAGAGGAGTGACCCCATTTGAGGACCTGAAGTCGGAGACGTGGAGGGACCAGGGTTTTCCCCGGAGGAACTTGCAGTAAGGAGGCCGGGGCAGAAGAGATCAGACACTCAGGAGGCACAATGTGTTGTATAGGAGAGTCGGACTCAGAGGAATCGGTGGAACGAGAGAGGGCGTCAGCCCTGACATTCTTGTCTGCAGGACGGAAATGAATCTCAAAGTTGAAGCGGGCAAAAAACAATGACCACCTGGCTTGGCATGGGTTTAATCGCTGGGCGGACTGGAGGTAAGAGAGATTTTTGTGATCAGTGAAGATCGTGATGAGATGAACGGACCCCTCAAGGAGATGTCTCCACTCCTCAAGTGCTAACTTAATGGCCAGTAATTCACGGTCTCCGATGGAATAGTTCTTTTCAGGGGGGGAAAAGGTCTTGGAGAAAAAAACACAGGTGACGTTTTTGCCCTTGGAGTCTTTCTGGAGAAGCACGGCTCCAGCTCCCACAGAGGAGGCATCGACTTCCATGAAGAACGGTTTGAGGGGATCAAGCCTGGACAGAACTGGTGCAGAGGCAAAGACAGACTTGAGGCGGTTAAATGCCTCATCAGCTTGAGGAGGCCAGGACCTCGGATCCGCCCCTTTTCTGGTTAGTGCCACAATAGGCGCGACAATGGTGGAGAAGTGGGAGATGAACTGGCGGTAATAGTTGGCGAATCTGAGGAAACGCTGGATGGCCCGTAGCCCTGTAGGACGTGGCCAGTTCAGGACAGCAGAGCGTTTCGCAGGGTCCATTTGGAGACCTTGTCCAGAGACCAAGTACCCCAGGAAGGGAAGACTGCAGCGTTCAAAGAGACATTTCTCTAGTTTGGCGTACAGACGGTTATCACGGAGTCGCTGGAGCACTTGGCGGACATGAAGACGGTGCTCCTCCAAGCTAGAGGAGAAAATCAGGATATCATCCAGATAGACAACAACACAAGTGTACAGCAGATCTCTGAAAATCTCATTCACAAAGTCTTGAAAGACCGCAGGGGCATTGCATAACCCAAAGGGCATGACTAGGTACTCAAAGTGTCCGTCACGGGTGTTAAAGGCGGTTTTCCATTCATCGCCTTTACGGATACGGATGAGATTATATGCGCCCCGGAGGTCCAGTTTGGTGAAAAGACTTGCTCCGCGCAAACGGTCAAACAGTTCTGAGATGAGAGGCAGTGGGTAGCGATTTTTTACCGTGATTTTATTAAGACTACGATAGTCAATGCAGGGACGTAGGGACCCGTCCTTTTTGGCGACAAAGAAGAATCCTGCTCCAGCAGGGGAAGAGGACTTGCGGATGAAGCCTCTCTTGAGGTTCTCCTGGATGTAGTCTGTCATGGCTTGTGTCTCCGGAATGGAGAGAGGGTAGATCCTGCCACGGGACGGGGTGGTACCAGGGAGGAGATCAATAGGGCAATCAAAGGGTCTGTGTGGTGGCAAAACCTCCGCTTGCTTCTTGCAAAACACGTCGGAAAAGTCCTGGTAAGGCTTGGGAAGATTAGGCAGAGCAGGAGCGTTGGAAACTTGTTTAAGGGGTACCGCTTTGAGGCAATGCCTGTGACAGGAAGGACCCCAACTCTTGATGTCCCCCGAGGACCAGTCGAGGGTAGGAGAATGTAGCTGGAGCCAGGGTAGGCCCAAAAGGATCTCTGAGGTACAGTTGGGTAACACCAAGAAGCTAATCTTTTCATGATGGAGAACACCAATCTTCATGAGAAGAGGTTCAGTGCGATATCGCACTATACAGTTCAGATTTTGACCATTTACAGAGGTGATGAAAAAGGGCTTGACGAGACGAGTAACTGGAACATTAAATTTGTTGATGAGTGAAGCTTCAATGAAGTCTCCTGCCGAACCAGAGTCCAGAAAGGCCACCGTGGAGAAAGAGGATCCCTTGGTCAGAGAAATCCGCACAGGAATGGTCAGACGGGGAGAGGAAGAATCCACACCTAGCAGCGCCTCTCCTACGTTAGCTAGGTGCGAGCGTTTCCCTGGCGCTGAGGGCGGATAGAGCAATCCTTTAAGAAATGGTCGGAACTGGCGCAATAAAGGCATAGGTTATGGTCTCGGCGGCGAGTCCTCTCTTGTGTGGTCAAGCGAGACCGATCCACTTGCATAGCCTCCTCAGCCGGAGGAGCAGGAACGGGTTGCAGAGGATTCTGGAAGAGAGGTGCCAGGCGAGGAAACCGCCTGACACGACCAAAGTCCCTTTCCTGGCGTAGCTCTAGGCGTCTTTCGGTATAGCGCATGTCAATGCGGGTGGCCAGCTGAATGAGTTCAGACAGGGTAGCAGGAATCTCTCGTGCGGCCAGCACATCTTTGACATGACTGGATAGACCTTTTTTGAAGGTCGCGCAGAGGGCCTCATTGTTCCAGGAGAGTTCTGATGCCAGGGTGCGGAACTGAATGGCGTAGTCGCCCACTGAAGAGTTCCCCTGGACGAGGTTTAGGAGAGCCGTCTCGGCAGAGGAGGCCCGGGCTGGTTCCTCGAAGACACTGCGGACTTCAGAAAAGAAGGCAGGAACTGAAGCCGTGGCAGGATCGCCACGGTCCCAAAGCGGTGTAGCCCAGGCCAGGGCCTTATCAGATAGCAGGCTAACCACGAACGCCACCTTTGACCGTTCTGTGGGAAACTGGTCCGACAACATCTCCAGATGGAGGGAACACTGGGATAGGAACCCTCGGCACAGCTTGGGATCCCCATTGAATTTGTCAGGAAGGGACAGGCGGATCCTAGCAGCAGCAACTTGTGGTGGAGGAGATGCAGGAGGTAGCGGGGGAGATGGCAGAAGCTGCTGTAGCATAGCAGTCAACTGCGCCAATTGCTGTCCTTGTTGAGCGACCACCGTGGTCAGATCCGAGAGGCTTGGCAGCGGAACCTCAGCGGGATCCATGGCCGGATCTACTGACACGTTCCGGGTACAGCGGGGAACAGGAGGTGGATCCCCTATGCCAATGGGGCGATAGCACGGGTTGTATTGGAGGACCGGTTCTAATGTTGCTACTGGTTTTCACCAGAGCCCGCCGCAAGGTGGGATGGACTTGTAGCGGCGGTAGCAACCAGGTCGTGTCCTCCAATAGCAACTCGACCCCACTGACAGCTGAGACAGGCGCGGTACACAAGGATTAGGCAGAGGCAAGGTCAGACGTAGCAAAGGGTCAAGGCAGGTGGCAAAGGTTCGTAGTCGGGGGCAACAGCAAAGGTCAGGATACACAGAAGGAGCAAAACACACTAACGCTTTCACTGGGCACTATGGCAACACAAGATCCGGCGAGGACAGGAAGGGAAAGTGGGTTTTTATTAATTAGGGGAAAACTGTAATTGGGCCAGGCACCAATTGGTTGTGCGCTGGCCCTTTAAGAGAAGGAGGACTCGCACGCGCGCGCCTGGGGAGCGGGGGCGCGCGCACGCCGACGAAGGAGGAGGCAGGGGACAGGTGAGAGGAGCGGGATGCGATCCCCGGGCAGACCGAGGATCGCATCCCGGACACAAAGCAGCGCCTGCGGTCACGGGAGCCGACCGAGGCGCTGCAAGGAGAAGGACGCCGTGAGCGCTCTGGGGTGGAGGAGGTACCCGGAGCGCTCGGCGTTACAAAAACTAGAGGCAAAAATGCTTTTCTTCATTTTGAATAGAGTAAGGGTGGGTTATAACCCCTGTCAGTTTATTTTTCGCCTTCTGTGTCCCATTGGGGAGAATTCCCATTACTTCCTGTCAATGGGACAAAACTGAAAGTAAGAGGAAATGCCTGCATATTAAGGAAATTCCTTGGGGACCTCCAGTTTACCAGAACCTATTGGAAAATTTGCCTTCTCCTATATTTCTGGGGACAAGACAAAATTAGGAAATTATAATGGTAAACAGGACAAATAGAGAAGGTGAATCTCCCTAACAGGACACAGACAGCAATAAAAACTGAAAGGTGTCCTACTCCCTCTCCACTTTATCCAAAAAACAAGGTTTACCTTTAGTGGTGCTTTACATAAACCTATTAATCAAATACAAATAGACAGATAAATAGAGCAGTGAGTATTTCTCTAAACCAGGATTTAAACATTTGCTGATTGGTTAAGAATTAACTGTAATTCCAATATTCCTGTGATTCAATGACAGTGACTGGGTGAAAATTTTTTTTATAATAATTCAATGCATTTAAAGTGTATCTTTAGGCAAAAGATGTTTTCGTTTTGGATTGAAAGGGTAAGGCTTAGACCTTCTGATGAGTTTTTATTGCCCCCATTGGTAAGATTCACCCCTTTATTTTCACTGGTGACTATCACCCCAAAAATAGAAATTGAGAGTAAATCAATTTTAGAGTTGCACCAGAAGAATAGTTAAGGGGAAATCTAATGGGGACATTTGTTCCTGGGGACAACTGTCTAAGAGGGGAATTCCCCTCATTTTGGGAGCTCCTTCACTAACTTCCTTTTGCATGTCTGGGACAGGTATAAATTGGAAATGTTCCCAATGTTACACAGACAGCAAATTAATTAGCTGGAAGAGGTTTAACCCTTCTATATTCTATCCAAAACTGGAAAAAAAAACATTGGATGTGCACACACCTTAACATTCCTTGCTGCCTTTGTCCCTGTTTGTAGACTTACCGCAGTTTCCTTTAATACCAATGACACAGGACTTAATGAGCTTCGCAGTGCCACACTAGAATCTCTCTCTTTTTCTTTCTCCTGTTTGCCATTTGGTATTAGATTGGCCCCTTCAGAATGATGGTCACTTTAGTTGGCAATTTAGCATTCATAGTTTGACAGTTCCAGTTGGACACAGGCTAATTACACTATTTCAGATTGAAAAGTATTATTTTTAGTTCTAATTTACTGTTTGCCACTTAGTGCTAAAGTAAAATGGATAGAAAATTACATAATTGATAGTATTAAAGCGAAGTAAAACCATTGATTTAACAGTTTAAAAAAAAAGGCATGCCGGGAATGCTAACTGCACATTGGCTGTGCTCTCAACCAAACAGTCAAACCATCCAATGGCTGGTGTCATAACGGATCACATGTGCAGCACTGTGGCAGGTTGAAGATTAAACAGAGGCAAAGATGGCAGCTTCCTTGGCTGAAAACGATAGGGGTTTTACTTCCACTTTAAGTACCGTATATAGAATCACTTTGTCTTTCACATATCTTTGTCAGCTGATGTTGATGGGGGGTTAGATTAAAATATTGTATTTGTAGGGATGCTCCTTAATCCTCCTTAATGTTCTGAGGAAGAAAGAGAAGACTGTCTGACCACCTAAAGGAAGTACCTCTGTTGACTGCCTTTGTTCCAGGAAACAGTTCAAACAGCCCTGTCCACATTGTCTGTGCAATAGGACCATAAAGCCATGCCCATATATATCAGTACATATGAAACCAGCTTTTAGATATGGAGGAAATGTATGTGGAAAAGTTGTGTAAAAAAAAAAAAAAAAAGGACCACACATGCATAAGACTTTTTTAAGTGTAAAAATTATCTTAATAAAATACACTCATGATAGCTGTTCTTTATTATGGCAGGAAGGTACAATATTGCATGATGACATTTCTATTATTACTTATGTGCTCACCATCAACCCAAGTAAAAACCTCCCGCTGAATATCTCCAACACTTGCAGAGGTAACTGCTAAGATAACATCATGAAATGAAGTATTCTTGATCTTGGCTATTTCATCTACAGTGAACAGTCTAAAATAAAGATATATTACAAAGCTGTATTAACTTTTCATAATTGAGATAGATATAGAGAGAGATAGATAGATAGATAGATAGATAGATAGATAGATAGATAGATAGATAGATAGATAGATAGATAGATAGATAGATAGATAGATAGATAGATAGATAGATAGAGTAGTTTCAAGTAGCAACAGAAATAGTAACAAAAATAAACATTAAAAAGTACCACCAGACCTAAGTTAGATGGCAGTTGGTCAATATGCACTGACGTTTCCTGTTCTTTGGGCACCATCTCAGCGGATAAATGTAAATTGTAAATGGAGTTTACACCTTATGCCCAGTACACACCAGTAGAAATTCTGCCAGCAAAAGTATGATGAGAGCTTTTGGTTTGAAAATGCGACTGTGTGTATGCTCCATCTGACTTTTTCTGGCGGAATTCCAGCCAGCAAAAGATTGAGAGCATGTTCGGAAATTTAGATCGTCTGTACCAATTCCGCTGCGCAAAATTCCTATGTATGCTCGGGAACAATTAGACGCATGCTCGGAAGCATTGAACTTCATTTTCTCGGCTCTTAGTAGTGTTGTATGTCACCACGTTCTTGACAGTTGAAAGTTCAGTGAACTTTTGTGTGACTGTGTGTATGCAAGCCAAGCTTGAGCGGAATTCCGTTGGAAAAAACATCCAAGATTTTTCCGACAAAAATTCTGCTTGTGTGTACGCGGCATTAGAAGATTCATTCATTTTAACTGCATTGCTGCCCTTCTCCAATACTCCATGGAGACTATTGTGCCCTAATTTTCTAGATTCCAGATTTATGTGTGCCATTTTTAAAACATTTTGAACTTTAAAAGGCAGAGTTTTTTCGTTAACACTGGAGTCTGCACAAGCAACTCTTTTTAATTATACTCAAGAGGATTACATAATGAGTCACTGCAAAATATGTATCGATATCTTTTAAGGCTGAACACCAAGGGAAATTCATAACCACTGAAGCAGAGGGGCACCTCTGCATTGCAAAGGGGTAAATTCTCCTTTTTTTGAAGGTACCTTTAATTTCACTACCCAGGCTTCTACCACTTTGTGCAACCAGCAACCAAAGCCACTTTTCATTGGTGCTCTGCCTTTCATTTGCCTTCTGACATCATTATGGATGAGCCGAACACCCCCCGTTTCGGTTCGCAGCAGAACATGCGAACAGACAAAAAATTTGTTCGAACACGCAAACACCATTAAAGTCTATGGGATGCGAACATGAAAAATCAAAGAGGGTCATTTTAAAGGCTTATATGCAAGTTATTGTCATAAAAAGTGTTTGGGGGCCTGGGTCCTGCCCCAGAGGACATGTATCAATGCAAAAAAAAGTTTTAAAAACTACAGTTTTTTCGGGAGCAGTGATTTTAATAATGCTTAAAGTGAAACAATAAAAGTGAAATATTCCTTTAAATTTCGTACCTGGGGGGTGTCTATAGTATGCCTGTAAAGTGGCACATGTTTCCCGTGTTTAGAACAGTCCGAGTGCAAAATTACATTTCTAAAGGAAATAAAGTCATTTAAAACTACTCGCGGCTATAATTAATTGTCGGTCCCGGCAATACACATAAAAGTAATTGAAAAAAACGGCATGGGATTCCCCCACAGGGTCTGGTATGAATATTAAGGGGGACCCCGAACCAAAATTTAAATAAAAATGGCGTGGGAGTCCCCCTCAAAAACCATACCAGACTCTTCAGGTCTGGTATGGATTTTAACGGGTACCCCACGCCAAAATGAAAAAAAAATGGCGTGGGGGTCCCCCGCAAAAATCCATACTAGACCCTTATCCGAGCACGCAACCTGGCAGGCCGCAGGCAAAGAGGAGGGGACGAGAGAGGCCCCCCTCCTGAACCGTACCAGACCACATGCCCTCAACATGGGGAGGGTGCTTTGGGGTGGCCCCCAAAGCACCTGTCCCCATGTTGATGGGGACAAGGGCCTCATCCCCACGACCCTTGCCCGGTGGTTGTGGGGGTCTACGGGCAGGAGGCTTATCGGAATCCGGAAGCCACCTTTAACAATGGGACTCCCAGATCCCAGCCTCCCCCCCAGTGTGAAATGGTAATGGGGTACAAATGTACTGTGGGGGAATCCCATGCTGTTTTTTTTCAATTACTTTTATGTGTATTGCCAGAACCGACAATTCATTATAGCCGCGAGTAGTTTTAAATGACTTTATTTCCTTTAGAAATGTCATATTGCCTTCGGACTGTTCTAAACACTGGAAACATGCACCACTTTACAGGTATTCTATAGACACCCCCCAGGTACGAAATTTAAAGGAATTTTTCACTTTTATTGTTTCACTTTATGCATTGTTAAAATCACTGCTCCTGCAAAAACGTCAGTTTTTAAAACACTTCCCCAAACACTTTTTATGACAATACCATGCATATAAGCCTTTAAAATTAGCACTTTTGATTTCTCCCATAGACTTTTAAAGGGTGTTCCGCGGCTTTCGAATTTGCTGCAAACACCCCAAATTGTTTGCTATTCGGCGAACAGGCGAACACCCGATGTTCGAGTCGAACTTACGTTCAACTCGAACATCAGGCTCATCCTTAGTCATCATGTACAATGCAGGAACAGCAGTTTGGCATTGTAAGTGAGCATGCTGAGAGCTCACCTACAACCTGACATGTCGGAGGGAAGAGGAGTGCGCTGGCTGCCAGGGAGGCAAAGGTAAGTAAAAATGCTTTCTTCCACTACCCTAGACAAAACACACATTTCACTCTAGCAATGTGGGGAGCCCCACTGCAAAGGCATTTTAGAATTTTCCCTAGAAAGATGACCATCAAACCTATAATTTCTAATTTATTTTATTTCCCCTCAGCCCAGTCAGCTTTTATGATGCTACACATTCATTGGTATGTTATCTCTCAAATAATGCAGTGAAAACAGTGGTGTTGCAACAGCTACAGGGCCCATGCACTTAGGGGAACTCAGTTGAAAATGTTTGTTTCTCTCTCACTCTTCACTGAACCAGACAGATTGAGCAACACAGATAGTTATTTTTTCATATAAATTATAAATGAGGCCCAGTGTTAACAAGGGACATTAATGCTTATATGTTTAATGGGCATTTTTAATATTAAAAATATTATGCAACTCTTGGAGGGAGTTGGTTTTATTTTGCTTTGGAGACAGAGAACTTTGGCTGTGTCCTTGACTTTAAAACCTACAGAAGAAAGAATAACTTTTCACATATGACTGGAATGCAATACAAAATGTTTGCTCAGAGATTCATGCTTAGATCTATCCTGTACGTGTTCCTTTACAAAATAGTAACAGTTGTGTTGCTAAAAGGTGCATTGATGTTTGAGTACCAATGTGTATTGTGGATGCTTTAGCTCATGCAGTATGTTCTTCTTTCTATATTATGAACTACTATGTTGGGCATTTTGCTTGAAGGAAAATAATAAACATAAAATTTTACAAAGTAAGGATATCTGAGTTTTTACCTGCTTAGCAGTTATTAATATTTACCCATTTCTTGAATTTTCAAACCAGAATCGATCTCCATCTCGTGAGCGCTGAAACTGGTCCAGAGCAATGGCAGTCAGAAGCTCCCCTGGATCTCCAAAACTCTCCAGCATGGCACCAGGAAGCAGCTCTAATTTATGTATATCATTGTCATAGAGTGTAGCCAAGTCATCAAACAACTACAGTGTGGAAAAATATATATGTTACTATGCTAGCTAACAGCAATGAAGCTTTCTTTGAGTACTTAAAGATCTACAGTGCCTTGAAAAAGTATTCAAACCACTTGAAATTTTCAACATGTTGTCATGTTACAACCAAAAATGTAAATGTATTTTATTGGAATTTTATGTGATAGACCAACACAAGGTGACACATAATTGTGAAGTGGAAGAAAAATTATAAATGGTTTTCAATTTTTTTTACAAATAAATATCTGTAAAGTGTTGTGTGCATTTGTTTTCAGCCCCCCTGAGTCAATACTTTGTAGAACCACCTTTTGCTGCAATTACAGCTGCAAGTCTATTTTGATATGTCTCTACCAGCTTTGCACATCTAGAGAGTGACATTTTTGCCCATTCTTCTTTGCATCTGTCAGATTGGATAGAGAGCATCTGTGAACAGCGAGTTTCAAGTATTGCCACAGATTCTCAATTGGATTAAGATTAGGATTTTAAATGGGCCATTCTAACACATGAATATGCTTTGATGTGAAACATTCCATTGTAGCTCTGGCTGTATGTTTAGGGTTGGTGTCCTGCTGGAAGGTGAACCTCCTCCCCAGTCTCTTGCAGACTCTAACAGGTTTTCTTCTAAGATTACATAGTTAGTTAGGTTGAATAAAGACACCAGTCCATCCAGTTCAACCTGAGTTAGTGTCTACAATTATCCCTATTTATTTAAGTTACCCATATAGTGCCGTCAATTTACGCAGCGCTCCATACATACATCGCACACTCACATCGGTCCCTACCCTCAAGGAGCCCACAATCCAAGATCCCCAACTTACATTCATATACTAGGGCCAATTTTTTGGACAGAAGCCAATTAACCTACCAGCATGTCTTTGGAGTGTGGGAGGAAACCAGAGTACCTGGAGGAAACCCATGCAGGCACAGGGAGAACATGCAAACTCCAGGCAGGTAGTGTCGTGGTTGGGATTTGAACCAGTGACCCTTTTTACTGCTAGGTGAGAGTGCTACCCACTACACCACGGTGCTGCCCAGATTGCCCTGTATTTGGCACCATCCATCTTCCTATCAACTCTTACCAGCTTTCCTGTCCCTGCTTAAGAAAAGCATCCCCACAACATGATGTTGCCCCACCATGTTTCACGGTGGGGATGGTGTGTTCAGGGTGATGTGTCCCCTACATGGCTTTTCGCAAACCGCAAACTAGACTTCTTATGGCTTTCTTTCAACAATGGCTTTCTTCTTGCCACTCTTCCATAAAGGCCATACTTGTGGAGTGCACAACACTAATAGTTGTTCTGTGGACAGATTCTCCTACCCGAGCTGTGGATCTCTGCAGCAGAGTTACCATGGGCCTCTCGGCTGCTTCTCTGATTGATGCTCTCCTTGCCCAGCCTGTCAGTTTAGGTGGACGGCCATGTCTTGGTAGGTTTGAAGTTGTGCCATACTCTTTCTATTTACGGATGATGGATTGAACAGTGCTCCATGAGATTTTCAAAGCTTGGGATATTTTTTTATAACCTAACCCTGCTTTAAACTTCCCCAAAACTTCATCCCTGACTTGTCTGGTGTGTTCCTTGGCCTTCATGATGCTGTTTGTTCACTAAAGTTCTCTAACAAACCTATGAGGGCTTCACAGAACAGCTGTATTTATACTGAGATTAAATTACACACAGGTGGACTTTATTTACTAAGTGGGTGACTTCTGAAGGCAATTGGTTCCATTAGATTTAGGGGTATCAGAGTAAAGGGGGCTGAATATAAATTTCCTTCCACTTCCCAAACATGTGCCACTTTGTGTTGGTATATCACATAAAATCCAAATAAAATACATTTACGATTTGTTGTAACATGCCAAAATGTGTAAAATTTCAAGGGGTATGAATACTTTTTAAAGGCACTGTAAATACCAACTTGGTGATTTTTTCATTGCTAAAGCATTATTTATCATGAAAATATCCATTTTTTTTTATTTTACAAAAAAATATACATATATATATATATATATATATATATATATATATATATATATATATATATATTTTTTTTTTTTTTTTTATCTCAGCGCTGCTCATCTTCTCCAGCTTCTTTAAATCCACTTGATGTCTACTGAAAGTGACAACGTGAACCATCCCTGTGCAATTAGCACCAGCTGCCTGTAGTATCAACTGGCAAACATGTGTGAAGAGTGACAATACAGGTTTAAGGTGAAGCGGTGTTCACTTCAATCCTATAATCACATGCAAGTGAAAATTCCGTTTTTTTTTTTTCATTTCCTTTGCACATGATCAGGCATTCTAAAGGAACACAGTGGGGTTGATGTACTAAAAGTCGAGAGTGCAAAATTTGATGCCGCTGTGCATGGTTTCCAATCAGCTTCTAACTTCAGCTTGTTCAATTAAGCTTTCACAAAATACCCCTGGAAGCTGATTGGTTTCTATGCAGAGCTGCACCAGATTTAGCATTCTCCAGCTTTAGTAAATCAACCCCATTGTCACCTTATTTTCTAAGCTAAATGAACATTCACTTTTCTAAGCATACAGTCTCAATACCATTTAGTGAATCAACTTAATTGTTTTATAGGCCCAATTGATTAACCTCTTAGTAGACCTCTACATACAATGGTATATTCCTTTTAGCTTAAGATTGGTTATAATTCTTTTAGGTACTGTTCTAGTAGGTAGTGTCAGTATGCTAAGAACCATAGAAAGGTTCTAGGCCCTAAATCTCAATCTCTTAAAAGGTATGAAATCCCAAATACAACTACAAATATGTAAAATCTTACAGTTTACCAGTCCTTAGATGTGCTTTATAGGCTAAGAATTTATTCAGAAAACACAGGAAATATCTTTTCATCTTCCCAGAAATGTAATGTCCTTGCAACTTCCTGTGAAATTAACTGCAGAACAATTGTATCTTCTAGAACGCAGGGGTGGCCCGTCCATTAGGGGGACCTGGTGCCACCCCCCAATCCTCTCCACCCCCTATATGCAGTGGATGGATTCATGCTTGGGATGAATCTATCTATGGCCGCCGTTGCCGCCCCCTATTCATGTGTCCGGCTCCTTTCGGGTCACGGCATATGAATTAGAGCGACCAGGTTTTTTTTTTTTTTTTAAGAACCTGATTAGAGCCATAGGCTCTAAAAGGGCTTCTAAATAGGGTGGATTTAGGACGCAGAGCATTACGTCGGGAGCCCACCAAGGGAATGAAAATTTTCTGTTGCAACACTGATCCTCCTCCTGGTCAATCGGGAAGCAGGTATGAAACCTGTTTCCCAATTGGCCAAAACGTCAGGCAATTATATTGAACGCCTAGCATCGGGAGGAGGAGAGAGGAGACACTGTGGAAGCTGCTCCAGGAGAGGGCACCGGTCACCGGAGCAGATTTCCCGAGCCCGCCGCGCTCTCACCGCCTGCATCTAATGTAAGGACAGCAGGTCACGGTGGGGGGGCTGTGTTAGTGCCGCCACTGCTAGAATATCTAATCCTGTCATCGCTCATGCAATGGAGATGAGCAAAGGCAGCCATGTTTTAATCCCAATCTGGGTAACAATCATGGCTGCCTCTATAAATACAGTTGAGTGAGTGAGCAGAGCCAACACAGGAAAGAAAATGTGTTATTCATTAAGATTATCAGATGAAAAAAACAAAAACAAAAAAAAACTGACATTTTTAAAATTAATGCACCACATCTAAGGATTAGCAAATTGCAATATCTAAAATGTTTGTTTTTCTGTTTAGATAAGCTTTAGGAGGGCTACAATACAGAAATGCTATATGCCTAAATTCTCATCTATTCTTGTTTCTCTTAAAGAAAAACAAGTCCTTTTGGTCTTTGTTAATTTTACGATTAAAGCCATTGAGATTGAAAAAGTAATGACTTGCATCTTACATAGGGTTTCCTTTCTTGAGCTTCAACAGGCCAATCTGAGTGACAGAAAAGCCAAAGGAAGGAAGACACAAGCAGCTGGCAAAGCTGCCACCAAAGTGAACCTATTGCTTTTCCCTGCATGGGCAGTTGGCTAGACCTAGTTTACATTATTTATTGGTCATTGTACGTAGTTGTTCTACCCATTAAAAAAAAATAGATGAGTAGTCGTTTATAATATGGGCAGTGTCAGAAGAGATTTTTTTTATAGTAGTAGTGTAATTAAAAGTTTGGTGAAAGTTATTCACTGAGATGATAATTGCTGCATCATTCTAGTGTGAAAGTCATTAAGAAACACAGATTTTATCAGACATGCAGGATATTTTAGTAGGAGAGCATAAAGATATTCTTGTCTGGCAGGACTTGAGGCATGAAAAGAGTCTGTGTGATCCTAAACCTGTGGCTGTGAGATAAAAATCAGTTTCTTCCAGTGTAACATGCAGGTTGGGTCTGTATTAAACAGACGGTCTGTAAAACACCCAGATCCAGTTAAACACATATGAAACAGCTTTTGTTACCTAAAATAAAATGGGAATGTCACTAATTCCATAATTACTGAACAGCCATCGTTGCCAAAATGCTGACGTCCGTGTTAAACTTGTGTTGCTCAAATCCAACAGAAATCGAAATAACTACATAAGCACTGTACGAAATCCTATATAAAAATGTTTTTTTTTTTTACAAAAAATACATAAAAAAATAAAACATTATTGCTGTATCTGCATTAAAGGCATACCCCACTTTTAAGTACACAATAGTGTTTATTTACTAAAGCTGGAAAGTGCAAAATCAGGCTCACTTCTGCATAGAAACCAATGAGCTTCTAACCCCAGCTTGTTTAATTAAGCTTTGGTAATAAAACCTGGAAGCTCATTGGTTTCTATGCAGAGTGAGCCTGATTTTGCACTTTCCAGCTTTAGTAAAAAAAAAAACCATTGTGTACTTAAAAGTGGGGTATGCCTGTACAAAGCTGTGTAGGAAAGCATATGTGCAGAAGGCTGAGTAACATTTTCCATCAATATGCATCCCCTTAAGCTGAACCTTGTGTTATCAGGTCACTTGGCCTAGTGCAAGCTATGTTTCATGTTGATGAGCTCATGTGTTCTGCTAATTGTTCTTTACCAATATAATGTTACATAGTTACAGGGGAGTTGGTTTACTAAAACTAGAGAGTGCAAAATCTGGTGCCGCTCTGTACAGAACCAAATCAGCTTCCAGGTTTTTTTTTTTTTTCTCAAAGCTTAACCAATTCAGCCACAGAAGATTTGGCTGCTGAATGACCAGAGCACTTTTTGCGATTCGGCACTGTGTCATTTTAACTGACAAGTGCGCGATTGCACGGCACTGCACCCAAACAAAATTGATTTCCTTTTTTTCCCACAAATAGAGCTTTCTTTTGGTGGTATTTGATCATCTCTGCAGTTTTTATTTTTTGTGCTATAATCAAAAAAAAGAGAGCCAATTTTGAAAAAAACATATTATTTTGTACTTTTTGCTATAATAAATATCCCTATTTTTTTTAAAAAAAAGATAATTTTTTCTCAGTTTAGACTGATACGTATTCTTCTACATGATTTTGGTAAAAAAAAAATCGCAATAAGCGTATATTGATTGGTTTACGCAATAGTTATAGCATCTACAAAATAGGGGATAGATTTATAGCATTTTTATTATTATTATTTTTTTACTAGTAATGGTGGCGATCTGCAATTTTTATCAGGACTGCGACATTATGGCGGACACATCGGACACTTTTGACACATTTTTGGGAACATTGGCATTTATACAGTGATCAGTGCTATAAAAATGCACTGATTACTGTAAAAATTTCACTGGCAGGGAATGGGTTAACACTAGGGGCCGATCAAGGGGTTTACTGTGTTCCCTCTCTGTGTTCTAACTGAAGAGGGGAGGGGACTGTCTACAGGAGATGACAGATCGCTGTTCATACTTTGTATGAACACACGATCAGTCTCTTCTCCCCTCAGAGAAGCAGGATCTGTGTGTTTAAACGGTTCTCGGTGTGTCACGAGCCATCGCGGGAGCCCGGTGATCATCACGCGCCCCTAGTGGCCACAGGGAGAAGCGGCGTAACATAACATTGTTTCACCCAGCCATGCCATTCTGCAAGACTGCGGCGGCTGGTTGGCAAGTGTTAAATAGAATAAGCTGAATTTAAAAGCTGATTGGCTACCATGCACAGCTGCACCGGATTTTGCACTCTTCGGTTTTAGTAAATTAACCCCATAGTTAATATGATTGAAAAAAGACACAAGTCCATCCAGTTCAACCCACAGGAAAAAACGCACACACAAATCAAAAACCTCCATGTACGCAATGCCATATCGAAGTTGATCCAGAGGAAAGCAAAAAAAAAAACAACAAAAAAAAACAAAGCAAAATCCTTCTTGATCCCCACAAGAGGCAATTAGATATATTAATAGAGGACTTTTAAGAACAAGCTTTCCTGAACAACAATTACGTGAACCTCTTCTGTGTGTATGTACAAAAGCTGTATTTTCTACAGAAAGAGTCTTATGCATAATCTGCAGACATGAATTTATATTCAAAATCTAGTATATACCAACCTGCCTATTTATCTGATACAGTCTTGGATTAATCTCCTTCCAACTTGTAACAGGTGTCAGTCCAAAGTATTCTCTTCCATGGTTATAACAGCAAAGTCCAAAGTCCCGGCCTCTCTGAATGCTGTAGGATATGTAATCGGTCCGGGAATATTTGAAAGATCCATACCAGTAGTCTGTTATGCAAAATAATTATTAAGAATCACTTTGCTCATGCATGTCACTGCAAAATGTGTTTTGTGTAATATATGCTGTGGTCACCTATATCCTCCCACTGATTTAGATGCCCATTGAATCAATGCCTAATTCTGATAATAAAGGTGCACTTAAAGGAACAATCACTAAAATAACAGTGGAATGATCTGCTCTGAGAAATCACCTTGCAAGTCAGGGCATGGTCTATTTAGTTATTTACCATACTAGCCGGTGACGGACTGCTAGATGCTGCTGCTTGCTGTCTTGCACTGATTATTGTCTATTTGATATGTTCTTTTTTTTGTATTTTCTTATGCAACTCTTTTGGGTCAATGTCGTTTTATTTCCCAGTACATGTAGAAAACATAATAAACAGATTGGAACATAAAATAATAGTGTAGAGGATATCATTACCTTCACCACCCAATGAATATTCACTTCCCTGATTGAAAATCAGTCAACTGGTGAGTTGAAATGTCGATCTCTATTTTAATTTCACGTGTGGCAAGAAGTGTATGGATACATTCACTAATTAAATTTAAAGAGTAATTCCACTTTTGTTTAGAAAAAACATTCCCCTCTGGGTGATCTTTGTAAATTGCAGGGATTATAACAAACTTTGTTGCAGATTCCTACCTTTTGTTATTCTGAAGAAATCGGTTTGATTGTGTCCATGTGGCAAGTGAACCTAATGGGAGTGGTTTCCTAGTTATTAACCAGCTGCTGCACCTGCAGGGCTCTAATGGGGAAACTTGCGGGGTCTGCATCCCTTTAGATGTGATTTTGTATTGGGAGTGTCTCACCAAAAATGTAATTTTTGTTGCAGGGGATGCCTCATATCTTACATGTATCTTAGTGCAAACTTCTGAAAATCAGTAAGCCAATCACACAAGCAGGAAATTATGTTTCCGGGGGCGTTTTGTACACATTCTGGTAGCCATATTGCATTGCATTTTACAGAAAATTACACAGTTTCAGATTGAAAAGGAAAGGTCCTTTTTAACCACATGCCGACCGGCGCACGACGATATACGTCGACAGAATGGCACGTACAGGCAGGAGGGCGTATATATACGTCCCTCCTTTCGCCTGTCTGTGCCATCGGGAGCGCGCCGGGAGCGGCGCGCTCCCGCGCCGGTCGGGACCCCCGTGAGTCCGGCCGCGGTCCCCGCGGACTCGATCGCCGCGGGGACTCCCGCGATCGTCTCACGGAGTGGCTGAACTGGGAGATGCCGAGATAAACAGCATCTCCCTGTTCTGCCTAGCAACTAGTGACGCCGATCTCTGCTCCCTGTGATTGGAGCAGAGATCAGCATTCACTAGCTGACAGCCACGCCCCCCCACAGTAAAAAACACACCCCTAGGCCTACTTAACCCCTACACTGCCACCTTGTGGTTAACCCCTAAACTGCTAGTGTCATTTATACAGAAATCAATGCATTTAAATGCATTAATTGCTGTAAAAATGACAATGGTCCCAAAAATGTGTCAAAAATGTCCGATGTGTCCGCCATAATGTCGCAGTCACAAAAAAAATCGCAGATCTCCGCCATTAATAATAAAAAAAAATTATTAATAAAAATGCTATAAAACTATCCCCTATCTTGTAAACGCTATAACTTCTGCGCAAACCGATCAATAATCGCTTATTGCGATTTTTTTTACCAAAAATATGTAGAAGAATACGTATCGGCCTAAACTGAGGAAAAAAAAATGTTTTTTTATATATTTTTTTGGGGATATTTATTATAGCAAAAAATAAAAAATAATGCATTTTTTTCAAAATTGTCGCTCTATTTTTGTTTATAGCGCAAAAAATAAAAACCGCAGGGGCGATCAAATACCACCAAAAGAAAGCTCTATTTGTGGGAAAAAAAGGACGTCAATTTTGTTTGGGAGCCACGTCGCACGACCGCGCAATTGTCAGTTAAAGCGACGCAGTGCCGAATCGCAAAAAGGGGCCTGGTCCTTTGGCTGCAAATTGGTCCGGTCTGAAAGTGGTTAATAACATTCAACTACAATATGACTTGAGTCACAATTGTATATGCTATAATATTTGTTTTTATTTGCTATTTTTTCCCACGAAAGTGGAGTTACCCTTTAAGCTATACAACTGAAAACGACAGGCTATATTTACAAGATCTGCAAGTAATGATACACTAATAGCAATAAGGGTAAGATAGGACAGCCTCATAGACACAGAATGTGAAACATGTGGGATCAAGGGTTGTGAAATTTGTACAATAATGGTATATTGCAATTATCTTTAATAAGCTATGTTATTTCAGCTTCTAAACAAATGTAACCATAACGTGGTATGTTGCAGTACTGGTTTGGAGCTAAGGACAGGTTAAGAGAGTTACTAGTAGGGATGCGGTTCGTGTTGAACGTAAGTTCAACTCGAACATCGGGTGTCCGCACATTCGCCGTATTCCTAATGTTATGGGGCGTTCACGGGAAATTCGAGCACCCGCGGAATGCCCCATAATGCACTGCTACTTCGCAGTGCATTGACGGCTGCTGATTGACCAAAGCATGCACCTGACCTGCATGCTTTGGCCAATCACAGTGGGCTCTGCTGTGAGAGCCATGATTGACCAAAGGCACCCTATGGCTCAGGGGCTAAGTCCATGCCCCACACTATGCAAGGCTGCTTAAATAGCGGCTGTACATAGTGTAATGAATGAGAGCAGCAAAATTACATTTCTAAAGGAAAACATTTCATTTAAAACTGCTTGCGGCTGTAATGTATTGTCGGATCCCAGCAATATAGATAAAAATCATTGATCGTGAGTCCCATCCCCCAAGGGGGCCCCCAGATACCGGCACCCCCACCTATGTGAATGGATATGGGTACATTATACCCCTACTCATTCACCAAAAAAAGTGTCAAAAAAGTAAAAATGACAGGAGACAGTTTTGAACAATTCCTTTATTAAAAAAAATATAAAAAAAGGATCCCGCAATGTAACTCCATCTTCAATCACAGTGCTGACTGTCCCAAGTGACTGACAGTGATGTAAAAGGGTGGCCCCGCCCTTGGTTATATAAGAGCTGTCATTGCGAAAAGGCTGCAGTCGGCGGGAAGCCTCCCATTGAGTGGGAGTTTTTCCAGGTTTTTTTTTTGGTCCATCAGTGCTGTGATTGAAGATGCATGGACATCGTGGGACACTTTTTTTTGTGTCAAAAACTGTCTCCTGTCATTTTTACTTTTTTTTTACACTTTTTTGGTGAATGAGTAGGGGTACAATGTACCCGATACCCATTGTTAAAGGGGGCTTTCAGATTCCGATAAGCCCTCCACACGCAGACCACCACAACCACCAGGCAAGGGTTGTGGGGATGAGGCCCTTGTCCACATCAACATGGGGACAAGGTGTCTTGGGGGGACCCCAAAGCACCCTCCCCATGTTGAGGGCATGTTGCCTGGTATGGTTCGGGGGGCGCTTTATCGTCCTCCCCCTTTTCCTGTGGCCTGCCAG
The DNA here is from genome assembly GCA_028564925.1 of Lithobates sylvaticus. Taxonomy (NCBI): domain Eukaryota; kingdom Metazoa; phylum Chordata; class Amphibia; order Anura; family Ranidae; genus Lithobates; species Lithobates sylvaticus. Next base: position 511,360,729 of record CM053029.1, on the reverse strand, counting down.
GCTGCATGCTCAGATAAGGGTCTGGTATGGATTTTGGGGGGACTCCCACGCCATTTTTTTTATTTTGGTGTTTTTTTTCAATTATTTTTATCTATATTGCCAGGATCCGACAATACATTACAGTCGCAAGTATTTTTAAATGACATTTTTTCCTTTAGAAATGTAATTATGCTGTGGTACTGTTATGAACTTGGGAAAGATGTGCTACTTTACAGGCAGACTAAGGAGACCCCCCAGGCACGATATTTAAAGGAGTATTTTTATTTTTATTGTTTCACTTTAAGCATTATTAAAATCACTGCTCCTGAAAAAACTTTTTTTTTGCATTGGTACATGTCCCATGGGGCAGTACCCGGGTCCCCAAACACTTTTTATGGCAATAACTTGCATATAAGCTTTTAAAATTAGCACTTTTGGTTTTCCCTGTTTGTGGAGTTCACACAAATTTTTTGCCTGTTCGCATGTTCTGCTGTGAACCAAACCGGGGGGGGGGGGGGGTGTTCGGCTCATCCCTAGTTACTAGATGTTTTTTTGGGGAGAAGAGTAAGGTAAATATTTTCTATATTATATGTAAGAAACTCACTCTGCCAGTACAAGATCACTACTTATACACTTAGAGGCACACAAATCTACTTTGCTGGACCCTCCTTTTGTATTGTTTACCCGCCCCTATTGGAGAAAGATCCCAACACTCACTTGATAATACATTGCATTAGACCTACAAACACCCAGTGCCCCACCCAACTACAGATCAAACACAGGAAGTTTACCCAAAATATAGCTGCTGTACACAATGAGTTCTGCAGTCATAGTCATCATGGCTTAACCATGATCATACCCCTACAATATGTTAAAATTGTTATGTGTAAGATTATGAAAAACCCATGTGCCAGTATAGCTGGCACAGTAATTAGCTTTATTGAGCAATGATTGTGGGAAAATATATTGAACAAACTGACCTGACCTGACCTGACCTGACCTGAATTTAGCAGTCAACTAATGGATGGAATGTCCTCTCGAAACTACTTATCGCGGTATGTGCTTATATCCAGCACTATAAACACCTCAATACAAAATATTGTCTCACACCTCTTAAATCTTCAACAACAATGCTATCTTCATTTTCAGCAATCTGTGAAGCCATTCCAAACAGCAATGCTTCAACATCTTGGGGTGTCGGCATGTGTTGACTCTGTGATAATATTGATAAACATGGATAAAATAATATAATATTAAAGAACACAAAAACTGAACAATATTTCTAAACTCTAATAGTATCTAAGCATAGAAACAACCCATAAACCAGTATAATAGTATAGTATAATAATAATAATAGTAATTGATCATTTTCATTACATTTCTCATTTTTATGTTTGAGGAGCTTCTACTAACTAAGGGTTACAGATGAGTCCACTGGCACTGTATAGGTTTACAATCAATACTTTTGTATAAGAGTATTTTTGTTAGTTGCTCTAACTATATAGACTAGTTGTGTTCACACAATTCCCACAATACTGTCTGTGTCATAGAAAGACTATCTGGGGTTGTTGGAGGCCACAACTGGTATGAAACATTGTTTACATAGCTGTAAACCATTTATTATAAACGAATAATACACTATATTAATAACAAGTATTTAAAACCATTTACATATAGTCCAGCTGTAAAAGAGTTTACATTTCTGAGTCCATACTACAGTGATACAGTGACAAGCACATACAGTATACATAGGGGGTTATTTACGAAAGGCAAATTCACTTTGCACTGCAAGTGCACTTGGAAGTGCAGTCACTCTAAATCTAAGGGGTAGATCTGAAATGAGTGGAAGCTCTGCTGATTTTATCATCCAATCATGTGCAAGCTAAAATTATATTTTTTATTTTCCTTGCATGTCCCCCTCGGATCTACAGCGACTTTACTTCCAAGTGCACTTTCAGTGCACTTTCAAGTGCACTTGCAGTGCAAAGTGGATTTTCCTTTAGTAAATAACCCCCATAGTATGGTACATATTGATATGTAGCCCACCAGTATATTGGAAACATAAGCACATGGGGAAAATCCCTGCAAACACAAGGAGAATGTGCATATTCCATGCAGACAGTATCGCTGGCAGAGATCAAAGTGTACCTGTGCCCAGACTATGGACATTAAAATATTGATATATTCTTAATAAGTAGCAAAAGAGCTTTCAAACAAGCTCCAATTGAACTCGCTAACTGCTTGTGCTGTGAAGAAATTCATTCTCAAACATAACAACAAACCAGGAATTAATTAAGTGTCCTGTTTCCATTACAGTGGTGCAGGAAACTGTCCGAAGTGGCATGTGCCACATTAACTAAGTAGATAGACCTGTTCTATCTACATCACCTATACCAGTTCCTATTTCAGAGTGAAACTGAAAACTACCACAGGTTTGCCCTGTAGTAAAGCAGTAGTAAACCTCCACAAAAAAAAAATCAGCCCCCCCTGCAGGTTTAAGTCATAATGTACTAATATGCACCCCATACTAGCACATTATGACAGACTTACGTGAACACAGAGCCCTCCAGCACAGCCCTATCACTGCTCCCGACACTTCCATTTTCACCTGGTCTTCCTTCCGTGTTCGTGCCAGGGCCATGAAGATGTGCTGTAGCCCCTATTCGAGCATGTAGCTCTAAAGGGACAGCATGGATATGCTGTCCCTTCAGAGCACATGTGCCAGTGATGTCACCAACTGCATCCTGTGTAAATATCTCCTAAACAGTGCAAGTTTAGGAGATATTCACTGTACCTACACCTAAGCCTTATTATAGGCTTTCCCTTTGGTTACAAGTTAAAAAATGAACTTTGCTTCCACTTTAACAGAGGCAATGCAGCAGTTTTCTGTATACAAACTGCCAGAGATACCTGCCAGGTGTGATCTTGTCTTGTGAGGTGTAAGCTGTCAGTAGATCACATCCCTCTCTCTGCTCATGCAGTGATTACACTACATGAGCAGAGCATGAGGGGTTAACAACTTTCCTCCTCCCTCTGCAGACATTGTCGCTGCTTGCATGGGGCCAGTTTGCCATTTTTTTTCTTAAGTGCCAAAGGATCTTGTCTCAGCACAAAATTCACCCTTCACTGCTGACAACTAAACCATTTTGAGGTTCTCATTATAAATTAGGAATTTGAGGCTTTCTAGTAAGGTCAGAGTTAGGAGGAATAGATACATATATTGTTTGCAGATTCAACCTTATTCATGGCCTCACAAATACGACCCAATCTGCTTGACTGTCTGCAACATCTTTAGTTGTAATTGTTTTTTTTGTTTGTTTTTTTATGGTTCCTTCTCTAGTCCTGAACAACAGAAGTTCAGGAAACAAGACAGGTCTGTTGGTATACCCATGACTGGAGGACTGCTTTCATGGTTGTCTGGGTCTGTCAATACTAATTCATATTTTCCATCAGCACCGGGTATAAGTTGTGATGCACTAGAAGTAGGTGGGTCAATAGGTGTTTTTTACGCCATTTATCTCACCATGTAGGCAGTCTTTGGATGCACTTTAGAAGAACAAAAACATGTTTTTTATAATTTAAGGAAGATAGCTAAAAATTGGGACTGCCTCCATCTATAATACAATTTCTTAAGTTTGAGAAAACGAACTAGCAATTACAAAATATGTTGTTTTATTTGACAGAAATCTGCCTTCTCATCTCTTCAATGTGATCAGAGGAACCTGCTGCAATGGCTATAAAGTGAAGTCTAACATTAAGTTGACTCACAAGTAACAATCTAAAAAAAAAAACAAATGTAAAAAGCAAAGTTACTATGTGTAAAGTGTTGCACACATAGAATTCTATAAGAATTCGTTATGTGGGTTATTAAATGCACTTAGATTCTTCTGTTGCTTACTGAAAAAATCGACAAATGTATATCATTTGATACTATGTTATTTTACCAGATATATTTTTACTCTTCCATCCAATGCATGTACATATGGAGTTTTATTTATTTGTTTACTATTTATAGTACAGTTTACATATTGATAACTTGAATTAATTATGTTTAATTATATGTTTAATTATATATTTTTATGTAGTATAGGTTATCACATGTATATTTGCTTACAGCATTTTTTTTAGAATATGCGGTAATGAAACATTATCCTTGTTTGACTTTGGTTATCTCAATAAATTACTGTTGAGATACATTGAGAGAGCTATCAAAAGTCTGGAAATACTTTCTATGGGGAGGTTATTCTTTCCACTCTTCCTTCACAAGATGGACAGAAACTGTGAAACAGAGATATCATTGCAGGGGTTCCTATAAGAAGTTAGAAACTTTTGCATCTTCCCAGAACTGAAATGCTGTCATCTGAGGAGAAAAGCGTGGATTATATAATTTGCCTCTTTAAATTAGCTTCTTACCTCTTTTCCTGTGTAGCTCTCACACAAACGGTAAACAGGCCATATCCCACCATTGGAGTCAGTGACATTTACAAGATTACATGTTTTATTTCTGCAGAGAAAAAATGATACAAAATGCTTACAAATGTGTGAGCAAAAAAATTAATGATTGTACATTACAGGAGAATTTATTTAACATTTCATGTATGGAATTATTCTTACTACTGCCTGAGACAACTAAAATAGGAACAAATTAAAGTGATGCTAAATGTTCATACTAAAGTCCACAGTTTCTAGTTTATCCCTGGTGTGATCAAGAGAGGGTGGCTAACTTCCTGCATGCAGTGGGCTCATGGAGAACAAACATAGGCACTCGCTAATAAAGCCATTCTCAACCAAGGTTCTGTGGAACCCTAAGGTTCCTCCAAAGGTTGCAAAGGGTTCCTTGAGCTGTGGCTGATTGACCTCCTATTTTAAGGTGCCTGAATAGTTCTGGGGTCAATGCCACTTGGTAGAGCCAGTTGCATGAAGCCAACAATCTTTTAAGCCATCTGTAGGGATTGCATTGTGACCACCACTGTAAAGGCTGCCTCATTCCACATGACCACAAATGTAAGGGCCATTTTTTTTTTTCACTGACCACCAATGAATTCGTTTTAGTAAGGGTTCTCCGAGACTAGAAAATAATTTAAAGGGTTTCTCTGGGGTAAAAAGGTTGAGAAAGACTGCTCTAATAGATAACAGCAACAAAGAAACTAAACGGAATTTGGAGGAGACTGAGAGCAATAAATGGGACTTTTCTGAGTTGAGAATACATACAAGAATAGATTTTACACCAGAGTTTTGTGTCCCTTTAATCCTGATGTAAAATGCATGTTTGCACTAGTGCAGAATGCAGTGAAAGACATGTATGAAAGAGTTGTATACTATATGTAGCTGATGCTTCATGCAGTTTATACAGTGCTGACAGCAGCACATCTATTAGTAAAGTAAATAGTTTGTTTGTGCCAGCTTGCCCCAAACAAACTACAGTATTTAACGTGAAAGTAATCATGGAGTTTGGCTTTAGCATACCCTTTCCATAGCCACCTTCACCTCTACTTTATCACAACAAACTGACCAGCTGAAGTAGGTAAGTGAATATTTCTCAAAGTCACTATCTGCACATCCATAGGAATCCCTTATGTAACCTTATATGTCTCTTGCATTGTAGGGTAAGGCAGGGAGCTGAAAAATGATGGCGCAAAACGAGGACATCCCTGTCAAAAGGCATGAGTTGTCAGCTTATGCTTTCAGTTAACAACTTTAGCTCTTTGTTTATGTCCTGTGAAAATGTTTATTTTAAGTGCTGCTAGAGGGAAATATTATTTCAGCTTCCTTGATACATCAATCAAGATATGAGAGAGCAATTTGCATTCTTTCTCTATCATCTAACACCACAATTTTGCATTTAGCTTTTAAAGATCTCTACAAACTTGGCATTGAAATGACCAGATGTAGGAAACTGCAGGTGGGCCCCACAGTTTTCAGGGTTTCAAGTAATAAAACAGAAGCAGCATTGTCCAACCACATCAATCAAGCCAGCCATCCTATATCTGAACTAGGCATCTATTAGCCGAGGGAGTTGTCTGATCTGCTGCATACTTAGTCTATTTATTGACAGATTAAGCTCAGCATTTCACCCGAAAGTTTTATGTTACCATACATTATAGACCAAAGTGGGCTTTAGAAAGCTTATTGTACTGTCCATGAAATAGGCCACTGGATAGAGAGGCAACTCTGCATATAAAACAAAATATTTATATTGATTATGTAATATTCTGTATACGGTAAATAAATATATATATATATATATATATATATATATATATATATATATATGTATATGTATATACACACACACACATATACATATCAAAATATGTATCGTTTGTAGTTTTTGTTTAACTTTGAAAAAAATAGGCAAACATACAAAACAAGACTAAAATCTCCAGTATTAACCAGGAATCTGCCCTGAACCTGATCTAAACACAGGTTATATCTCAAATATCTACTTGTCATCTCATCTAAACACACGATTAACCACTCGTTTAACCACTTGCTTACTGGGCACTTAAACCCCCTTCCTGCCCAGACCAATTTTCAGCTTTCAGCAGTGTCACTCTTTGAATGACAATTGCGCGGTCATGCTACAGTGTACCCAAATTAAATTTTTATCATTTTTTTTCACACAAATAGAGCTTTCTTTTGGTGGTATTTAATTGCTGCTGGACCGGACCGGAAAAAAAAAAAAAAAGTTTCATAGTTTGTTATAAAATTTTGAAAATAGGTAATTTTTCTCCTTCGCTGATGAAGCTACACTGATGGGCACTGATAGGCAGCACTGATAGGTGGCACTGATAAGCACTGATGAGGCAGCACTGATAGGTGACACTGATGGTTGGCACTGATAGGTGGCACTGAAGGGCACTTTTAGGTCACACTGATAAGCAGCACTGATAGGTGGCACTGATGATCACTGATGGGTGGCACTGATGGCCACTGGTAGGCGACACTGATAGGCAGCACTGATCTGTGGCACTGATTATGAGACACTGATGGGCATTGATTGGCAGCACTAGTAGGCATTGATGGGTGGCACTGTGAGCACTGGTAAGTGGCACTCTGGGCACTGGTAGGTGGCACTGGTGGGTACAGATAGGTGGCACTGGTAGGTGGCACAGTGGGCACTGTCAGCTGAAACTGGTGGGCACAGAAAATGCAGCCGCGGCTTTCTGTGTGAGGGACCGATGTCCCTCTAAGAGAAGATGGTGATCAGATTTTTTTCCCCTCACGCTGACAGCGTGAGGAAAAAAAAGAAAACGATTACTGAGCTTCTGTTCACATCACGTTATCAGCCGTCATTGGCTGACAGCTGATCACGTGGTAAGGGGCCAGGATCGACACCTTACTCCGATCTGTGATCAGCCGAGTCTCCAAGACTCAGTGATTACAGAGCGTGCTGCGCGTGACCCGCAGGGACTCGCAGACAGCGCATGCTTGGGAGGACATCCATGGACACCCTCCCGGCATTTAAGGCCCTCGCTGTAGCTGTTATTCAGCTATAGCGCGGGCAGCAAGTAGTTAAGGATATGTAAAAATTATTGTATACCTAATGCCTCTGTATCAGGGGTTTGTACACCTGAAATGTTCTCTTGTATTTTTAGTAATGATCTTTGATTATTATTATTTACCTGGCATAAACGCCTGATGGAACCAAGGATGATATGAACTGAGCAACAATTTGAAATTCATTGCTTACACTGGAGTCCACGTGTTGGTAATATCCTTTAAAGAACAGAACAGTAATTAACAAAGTACCATCTTATGTTTGTATAGGTGCCATACATTCATCTAATGCACACTGAATGTCATGCACACACAAGTCAATACACTTTCTCCTTGCTAGTTGCTACTAAATATTTGCAAATCCAAACAAACAACTATTGCTACATGTCATTTTCATTGCAACCTATATTGTTTTCTTAAAATAAAGTTTATTTTGGCTATTTTGTGGGTGATCGTGATTTTACCTGCTTTTAGTAAAAACTTTTTTTGTACTTTATGTTTAATATTCTGTCTTACAATTATTATCTACTAATGTGCTAAATTGCACCTTTGTATCTCATGGGTCGTTTTCTATGGACTCACATGCCTACATTTACAGAAATGTGTCTTTTCTTAATGTTTGCTAAACAGAAAATAAAAAAAAGCTGTAGCTTTCAGTATATGTGCTCATGGTGGCTTGATACAGAAACTCACACTTTTCACTTTGTTTTATAAAAAATACTTGTATAATTCAGTATTCATCAATGTTCTGTCTACTACAAAATGGGGCATCCCCGCACTCTGTTGGTGTGCACCACAATCACAAATGGATCCAACAGGTGAAACGCGTTCAAGGGGGATCTCCCATAGGTGAAGACCATGCTGAAGCCATTTAATCCATTTGTGATTGTGGTACAAATCCACAGAGTGCAGGGACATGCCATTTTGTTATATACTTATCGTTGGGCTTGACAAGCCTTGCAAGCTGAAACAGCACCTGGCAGCAGCGATTGCATAGGCCTGAGGATCATAATGGGGCTTGTGATCATGACTGTTCTGGTTTTAATCAAACTGTTCAGGTTCTGTGTCAACAGGTTTGGGCTTGTGTCATCAGTTTGACATCAGTCTGAGACATTTCTGAAATCATTCAGAATTCATTGACAGGTACATTTGACCTGTTTCATGCAGTTTTTGCATATTCATTGTATATTGTATATAAATGCAAAACCAACCAGAAGCAAACAATAGCCAACTGACACGTGCCCTTACTATGATATTCTTAAGATTCTTACCCTGGTAAGGCAATACTTGTTTTTGAAGAAAGATGGGCAGCCATTCATACATTACGATATTCTGTAAAAAAAATAAGTATATTTTAGGTCTATGTAAGAAAGCATAGAAGTATTATTATTATTATTATTATACACGATTTATATAGCGCCAACAGTTTATGCAGCGCTTTACAATATATAGGGGGGACAACACAATTACAGTACAGTTCAATACAAAAGGTACAGGAGGGCCCTGCTCCTAGAGCTTACATTCTAAAGGGAGGGGGTGGTGGTACAAAAGGTAATAGCTGCAGAGAATGATTTGATGGGGGTGGCTCGGTGACAATTATTGTTAGGTGTTTGTGGGATAGGCTTCCCTGAATAAATTAGTTTTCAGGGATCTCCTAAAGGTGGACAGGGTAGGGGCTGATCAGACAGACTGGGGCAGGGAGTTCCAGAGGATGGGAGAGGCTCTGGAGAAGTCTTGAAGGCGAGCATGGGAGGAGGTAACAAGGGAGCTAGAAAACAGGAGGTCCTGGGAGGAGCAAAGGGGGCGATTTGGGCGATATCTGCAGATGAGGTTGGTGATGTAGATGGGGGCGATGTTGTGGATGGCTTTGTATGTTATGGTTAGCATTTTGAATTTTACACGGTGGGGTAGGGGAAGCCAGTGAAGGGATTGGCAAAGAAGGGCGGCAGTCACAGATCGATTAGTGAGGTGTATTAGTCTAGCAGCAGCATTCATAATAGATTGAAGGGGGATAGCCTGCTTAAGAGTAGGCCATTAAGGAGGAAGTTGCAGTAGTCAAGGCGGGAAATAATCAGGGAGTGAATGAGTTGCTTTGTGGTGTCATTAGTCAGGACCCTGGCATGTGTGGAGGGACCATTGGTTGTGTTGTTGATAATAATGGTGAAGTCACAGGGGGGGGGATCGTGAAGGAGGAAATATAACAAGCTCAGTTTTAGAAAGATTGAGTTTGAGGAAGTGGTGTGACATCCATACTGATATGTCATTCAGTAGGTTTGAGATCTGTGAGGAGATCGAGGGGGTGAGTTGAGGAGTGGAGCGATAGATCTGGGTGTCGTCGGCATAGAGGTGGTATTGGAAACCATGGGAGGTTATCAACTGGCCCAGGGAAGAGGTATAGAGCGAGAATAGGAGGGGCCCAAGGACGGAACCTTAGGGTACCCCAACAGAAAGAGGAAGGGGAGCGGAGGAGATGGAGTTGTACGTGACACTGAAAGTGCGCTGAGATAGGTAGGAGGAGAACCAGGATAAAGCAGAATCGCAGGGGCCAAGGGAGTGTAATTTTCTGAGGAGGAACAGGTGGATAACTGTGTCAAATGCAGCAGAAAGGTCTAAAAGTATGAGTATGGAGTAGTGGCCGTTGGTTTTAGCAGTTAAAAGGTCATTGGTGAGCTTTAGTAGGGCAGTTTCAGTAGAATGTTGTGGACGGAAGCCAGACTGTAGGGGGGTCGAGAAGGTTGTTGTCCATGAGGTAGCGACTCATTTGGTCATGGACAAGGCATTTGATGAGCTTGTAGACAAATGGGAGCAGGGAGATGGGTCTTAAGTTATTCAAACAGGTGGGGTCTAGTGAGGGTTTTTTGAGTATGGGGGTAACCAGTGCATGTTTGAGCGGGGAAGGAAAGGTGCCAGAGGAAAGGGAGAGGTTGAAGATGTGGGTTAGGGAGTTGAGGATAGAGAAGGAAGGTGGCCGCAGTAATTGTGAGGGGACAGGGTCCAGGGAACAGGTAGTGAGGTCGGCCATGGAGAGTAGTTTATCAACTTCATCTGTGGTAACTGGGCAAAAAGAGGAGAGTGTTGAGTGTGGTATTGGACATAATGTGTTGGTTTGGGGAGGAAGTTGAATGCTGGATATCTCCTTACGAATTGTGTCGATTTTGCTATTGAAATGGTTGGCAATCTGTTGAGAGGTAAGCAAGTTGGTGGGTGGTGGCAGTGGGGGGTGATGTAAGGAATTAAGGGTAGAAAAGAGTTGACAAGGTTTGGAGGAGAGGGTTTTGATGAGAGTGTTGTAATAGGTTTGTTTAGCAGTGTGGAGGCAGTAGTTGTATTTGTGAAGGGCAGATTTGTACAGGGTAAAATCTTGTAGGGACTGAGATTAACGCCATGCTCGCACAAGAGCACGGCTCTGTCTCTTGAGACTTCTGGTGTCAGCTGTTTGCCAGGGTTGTGACAGATGGGGCCTGGTTCTGCATGTAGAGAGAGGAGCAAGTACGTCTAGGGAGGATAAAAGCGTGTTGTTGTAGATGGAAGTGGTTAGGTCTGGCCAGGACAGGGGTGCGATTTTGTCATAAAGGCCATCAGTAGCAGAGTGAAGAAAAGAAGGGTTGAGGTTGCGAAGGTTTCTGCGGGTAGTGGTTTGTGGGTTGGCAGCATGGGATGTAGGAGACAAGGAGAGAGTGAAATGGATAAGGTTGTGATCAGAGAGAGGAAAGGGTGTGTTCGAGAGATTGCAGGGAGTGCAGCGATGGGAGAATACGAGGTCGAGAGTGTTACCGTTGGAGTGAGTGGTGGTTTGTGTCCATTGTGTTAGGTTAAAAGAGGAGGTTAGGTTGAGTAGTTTAGAAGTGGTAGTAGTATTAACATTGATTGGAATGTTAAAGTCACCTAGAATGATGGCAGGTACTTCAGATGAGAGAAAATAGGGTAGCCATGCAGAGAAGTCATCCAGAAAGCGTGACACTGGTCCAGGAGGTCGATAAATAACTGCAACCCTCAAACAAACTGGAGAGAAAAGACGAATGCAGTGCATTTCGAAAGAGCAGGGGGAAAGAGAGGGAGGTGTGGGAAGTACCTGGAAGGTGCATTGTGGGGAGAGGAGAAGTCCGACACCACCTCCTTTCCGTCCACTGGGTCTGGTGGAGTGAGTCCAAAGGAGGCCACTATGGGACAGGGCAGCTGGAGAGGTAGTGTCCAATTCCTGGAGCCAGGTTTCAGTTATAGCAAATAGATTAAGGGATTTGGAGAGGAAAAGGTCATTGACAGAGGCTAGTTTGTTGAAGGCTGAGCGGGCATTCCAGAGAGCACATGAAAGAGGGGGGCTGGCATGTGGAATCAGGGGAATTGGGATGAGAAGGTGGGAGTTACGACTGTTGGAGGAGGTAGACAGACAATTTTGGGGGGTGGGAATTGGGTGTGAGAGGGCCGGGGTTTGGTGCAATGTTACACAGTTATGGCTAATATAAGAGATTCGGTTACATAATCCTTGTACTGGTTTTAACTACTTTGAGCTATAAGCTCATATTTAGCGGCTTTTCACTTCATGTGCAATGACCTGTATTGGTTCATGCACTCCCAATGCACATACAAAGCTAAAAGCTTTTGTTTGGTTTGTGACAAAAAACACAATTGTTATTTTAAAGCCCATCTCCCAGCATGTCTGACTATTTCCGAAAAAGTTCCCCCACCCCTCTGCACCCCCACCCCTATTTTTTACTTTTCTTTTTAACCCCCCATGATGTTCTGGAGGCCTGATTTTTAGTTTCCAACTGTAAAGGTAAAAGGAGTCTACAGGGCACCCTAGGTGATATAAGCACACCATGCAGCAGTAGGAGGCAATGAGAGGGTGGGTCACTCAGCACACAGCTAGCCAACTCAGATGACCAGTCCCCTCAATAGGAAATGCCTCTGCAACATTTAGGCAGCATTTTCTGATGAATTTCACCTAAAGGAAGCTGATGGCTGTAAAAACAATAGCATTAGAATACTTGCTTCAATTGTTTTTTCTTTTTTTTTCTGGCCAGACAACAGCTTTAAACTATCATTACCTGATAAGTGGCGATTACCCATTTCCTGGCATGATGAAACAAGTCTTCGTCTGACCACTGAGGATGGATTTTAGCAAATTCGTCAGCTAAGTAGTTATGATATCGAAACCAGACTATGCTTTCCGCTTGAAGGAATGGATTTTCATTTGCTCTGGCATTACCAAAACCTAAAATAATTTCAATATTATAAGTAAGTTAATTTCACAAGGTGAATGTACATTCATACACATTCAAATCAGTGAATAAGGTATAGGGAGTGCAAAAATTGTTCAGCGACTCAAAGGTCTCATTCATATGGGTGTACTTAAGCATACACCTGTGTAAAGGGCTGTGTTTGCCTACATAGGATGCACAGGTGTTCCATGCATCTGCGTGCAGGCAGTCTCATTTATGTCAGTTGGGATGCAGTGACTGCATGGACATAGCAGCTGCTCCAAATTTTATATCCATGTGGGTGCACGTTCCCAAACTCACACTGTTTGCATACAGGGAATGCATTCATACTAGACATGTGCAATTCGTTTAGTTATGCATTCGTTATTCGTCAAAATTCGTTATATTCGTTCATTCGTATCGTACGAATGAACAAATGATTTAGTAAAAATTTTAACAAATAACAAATTATCGAATCGAACGAATATGAAAAACAACGAAAATACGAAATAATTAAATTAGAAACAACGAAACTACGAATGAATGAAAATCCGAAAACAGAAACAACGAAAATACCGAACAAAGATTCAAAAATAACGAAAATCAAAATGAACGAAAAAATTCGTACATTCGTAACTTTTTTTTTTTGTTTGTTGATTCGTAATTTTCCGTGTCTCTTACAATGGCGCTGCTTAACGCGCTTCGAATGGATTCGTAAATTCGTTACTTTTTTTTGTTAGTTGATAAACGTGGTTGGGTCGGAGGCACTGTTTTGGTGGATTTTTGAGTTAAGTTCTGACTTGTGAGAGAGAAATTCTTTGTTTCTTAAACATATAATAGCATACACATTACATAAAATTATGAATTATGCTCCGATTCCGAATCTACGAAAACAATGTTACGAAAGTACGAATAAATCAATCTTACGAAAGTACGAATGTAACTAAATCTACGAAAATACGAATGCATCCGAATACAAAACATAACGAAAATACAAAAATACGACTTTCAAATAAACAAAAATTTGACTAACGGAAAAACGAATCAACGTATACGAACACCGACGACTTACGAAAATACAAACGAGTCCGAATACGAACACCGATGACTTACGAAATTACGAATCGTTACGTATCAACGGAAACAAACAGAAACGAAATGAAACTAAACTAATTTTTCTATTGTGCACATGTCTAATTCATACCAACATGGATGTCAAATTGGGAGCAGTGGCTGTGTCCCTGCAGCCACTGTGTTCCAATTGACATGATTGGGACTGCCTGCACACGGATGCATGGAACACCTGTGGATCTCATATGGGAAAACACAGCCCTTCACATGGATGTATACTTAAGTAGGCCAGTGGGAACAAGGCCTAAATACGAAAGTCAGTGACTGACAGGCAACTAGCATTTTCAAAAGGTCACTATCACAGTCTGTCAGAAGAACATATTTATTGTTTCCAAGTCTATCCAAAACTAAAGAAACAAAGTTTAAGCTGAGGCAGGGATTTAACATTTTTTAACAAAAAATATATATTTTGGATGTATTATTATATAATGGAAAACATAATAAAAGAAAAGGCTCTAGCAGCATTGAAGAAAAAAGGCCCAGTCAGAATCAATGGAGTGAGAACTTACCTGATACCCATAAAACAATATATATAAGGAGGCCGTGTAAGGTAAAATAGATAGAAATAAACTTCAATTAGAATTTTTATTGATATACATAATTACCAGTAATTGTTATTACTGGTTTAACCATGTTCTAATTATAATATACACTCACCGGACACTTTATTAGGTACACCTGTTCAATTGCTTGGTAACACAAATTGTTAATTACATAGTTACATAGTAGGTGAGGTCGAAAAAAGACACAAGTCCATAAAGTCCAACCTATGTGTTTGATTATATGTCAGTATTACATTGTATATCCCTGTATGTTGTGGTCAGTCAGGTGCTTATCTAATAGTTTCTTGAAACTATAGATGCCCCCCGCTGAAACCACCACCTGTGGAAGGGAATTCCACATCCTTGCCGCTCTTACAGTAAAGAACCCTTTACGTAGTTTAAGGTTAAACCTCTTTTCTTCTAATTTTAATGAGTGGCCATGAGTCTTGTTAAACTCCCTTCCACGAAAAAGTTTTATCCCTATTGTGGGTCACCAGTACGGTATTTATAGATTGAAATCATATCCCCTCTCAAGCGTCTCTTCTCCAGAGAGAATAGGTTCAGTGCTTGCAACCTTTCCTCATAACTAATATCCTCCAGACCCTTTATTAGCTATGTTGCCCTTCTTTGTACTCGCTCCATTTCCAGTACATCCTTCCTGAGGACCGGTGCTCAGAATTGGACAGCACACTCTAGGTGCGGCGAGACCAGAGTCTTGTAGAGTGGGAGAATTATCGCTTTATCGCTGGAATTAATCCCCTTTTTAATGCTTGCCAATATTCTGTTTGCTTTGTTAGCAGCAGCTTGGCATTGCATGCCATTGCTGAGCCTATCATCTACTATAACCCCCATAACCTTTTCCATCCTAGATTCCCCCAGAGGTTCTCCCCCCAGTGTATAGATTGCATTCATATTTTTGCCACCCAAATGCATTATTTTTACATTTTTCTACATTGAACCTCATTTGCCATGTAGTTGCCCATCCCATTAATTTGTTCAGATCTTTTTGCAAGGTTTCCACCTCCTGCGGAGAAGTTATCGCCCTGCTTAGCTTAGTATCATCCGCAAATACAGAGATAGAACTGTTTACCCCATCCTCCAGGTCGTTTATGAACAAATTAAACAGGATTGGTCCCAGCACAGAACCCTGGGGGACCCCACTACCCACCCCTGACCATCCTGAGTACTCCCCATTTATCTTATCTTAATTAGTCATATGGGATATTTGCATCATGGATGTGCAGCCGACAAATCTGCAGCAACTGCGTGATACTATCATGTCAATATGGACCAAAATCTCTGAGGAATGTTTCCAACACCTTGTTGAATCTGTGCCAGGAAGAATTAAGGCAGCTCTGAAGGCAAAAGGGGTTCAAACCCGGTACAAGCTAGGTGTACCTAAGAAAGTTTCTAGTGAGTGTATACATTTTGGACTCAAGAAGTATTATCTGAAAAATTGCTTATTATATAGTAAATATGTAAAGTTATTTTTTATAGAGAATATAATGTAAAGACTATGAATGAATGAGTGTGCCTGGTTTCGGTTTGCTCTGAATGTGTGAAGTTTACAAAACCTGAACTTGACATCAAATCGCATTGATTGCAGAATATCTTGAAACTAAATTTCAGCCATTTCAACAAGTGTGCGCTATAAGTGGAAATTTAGTTTTTTTCCCCAGAACTGTAATGGAGTTCTGGGGGTTAATTGTGCAGGTTTACTTTGGCATCAGTCTGGCTGGGCTGGGCTAAGGTTCTGCCTGGTGATAGGTGCAGTGAGGCACCCATGACAGGCTGAGAATCAGGCCTGGTTGGACGTCTTGGGTATCAATCTTTCCCGGAGCCAATCAGTGGGCGCGTCTGGCCCTGCTGCATAGTCTGGGAAGGGGTACTTAAGGTGCTGAGGTCACGTGTTCGGGTTCGGCCGCAGCTTTCTGTTCCTGGTTCTGGTCCGGGGCAGCCCCGCGAGGGGTCCCGGGCCTAGGAGCGTTTGCCATCCTGCAAGCATGGTCAATCTGACCAACCCCAGAGGCCCTTATGGTCTGGGGCAGGGATCCGTCTGTTCCCAAGTCTTGAAATTGGCTAGTCCGAGGCCCAGTAACTGAAGGAGGATTTGAAGGTGTCCCGGTGTGCTCTCGGTATTGGAGGGACACGGCAACCCGTACAAGTGACCAGGGGAGGACTCTTCAGAGGAGGGCCAACAAGCTGGCTACTCAGTAAGAGCCTGGAAGATGAGTTGTATGGACACTAAAGAATCCACACATCCACAGTACTGCCAAGGAGACAGAGAAAGTTCCAGGTACTGTGGGAAAGGTTCCTATTCATCTTCAGTTACACCTTAGTCTGTGGCAGAGACTTTTTACAAAGTTTCCGGATCACATTGTTGGCTGCTAGATCTCTGGCTAGAGGTCTATCTGGCAGTGAAGCGCCCAGCTGCGAGTGGCTACTCTCTGGGTTGATTAGAGACATTCAGTGGATGTCAGCAGTTCAAAGTGCCTGAGTTTATAACCCGTGCCCTCTATTCCCAAAAGAGACTGTGTTATGTTGGATGTTACCACTGCAAATAAAAACCTTGAAAAGGACTTTTATGTGTCAGCATCTGAAGTCATTGGGTACTAACCCTGGGAACCCCTAGACAGTCACCGACAAGCCACGAGGAGGTAACTGGTAAGCCCAAGAAATCAAGGCTGCCCCTCAAGGGGTTATGGCCGCTACACTAATATGCCAGATATTGTCAATATAATAATGTACTGCAGGGAGTGGAAACACTGAATATACATAAATCCTATAAATAACATACGGTACTTTGCGGATGCCTGTTTGTGGAGGCATTTAGCTGTAGAGTTGACTTTTAAACTTTTACATTATTGTTTGGCGTAAAGCAGACCTTACCGGTTTTACTTTTGTCAAAGGGTTAGCTGAGATGTAGCATATAAAAAGGCAGCTCTTAAACAGACTGTCAGTAACAACTGCATGATACACTAATCATGCGAAGCTAAAATCGTTCAAAAACATGCATGTTCAGTATATAAAAAAAGTTATTTCCATAAACGTACTGGTTTGAATAAGCTGATCTGTACATATGTATGCCTATAGAGGGGGAGCACTGAGAAATCAGCTCTGGTGGATGCTTCTTAGGGCTAATTACCATCAAAATGCAACCTAGCCATTCAATACTTCTCTGCAGAAGGGTCTGTCAGGTGATGTCTGGGTAGATCACAGGAAGGCATATAAATGAATGCAACCAATTATCGGATAGACGGATACAGACTTGTGTCTGTAGGCACCTAAGAGGAAACCTATACTAAGAGATTCATGGAGGCCCCCATTCCTGACTTAATTTTTTTGGAAAATCTACTTGGCTGTCTCTGGCTTCCATAACTTCTTTGTCATTGACGCAGAAATTATATACACCTAGGAAAGTTAGGATTCCTGGTCTGCATTCTTGTTCTGTATCAACAACTCAAAAAACATTGCATCTATTGAATCAGCCAGGCATTTAGCAGTTCTATAACAAGTGGTTGTCAAAGGCAGAACACATATTTCTCTCAGGAAACAAAATGTCTTGTTCAAACTTCAGCAACAGCACAATAAACATGTATCATCAAGTGCCCTTTCAGGGTTTGGGATCAGTGATCTATAGCTATATACTACATTTTATCAAACAGATCTTGATTAGTATTTTACCATAAATTGTTCCAGAACCTTTACTTTCTTCAGTGAAGTGAGCGGGCCTCCACATAATAAGCATGGCATCTGCTTCTCTTGGGAACAGTGAATCTGATCCAGATGCCAGTCTCCCACCAGTGAAACTTCTCAAAGCATCACACCAGGAGTGAGAGTTACCGTATATAGAGCTACCATCAATCCATGCAGTCACTGAATTAATCTGGGGAAAAAAAAAACACATAGGTAAACAACCCTTCATGGTACAGATAGTTACTGCAAATAAGGTTATAAAATGAATAATTTATCACTAGGTGCAAGATATTTGTAAACATCTGGATCAATGTACAAAAAGATTCTGCAGATAGATAGATAGATAGATAGATAGATGATAGATAGATAGATAGATAGATATATAGATAGATAGATAGATAGATAGATAGATAGATAGATAGATAGATAGATAGATAGATAGATAGATAGATAGATAGATATTTAGATGTAACATTGTGTGGGAACAGATATATACATCTGGCCTGTGTCCTCTGTTCATATGTTACCTGGTATCTTGGGTTATTTGGACTACTGCCACTCTGCTTACACCATTTACTTCTCCGAAATGGAAGAACCACTTTGCCCGTGTTTTCTGGATCAAAGACATCATCTCCAGCTGGTATTTTAATATTTAAAAACTCAATTGGACATCCCAAGTCCTCTATGCTAAATATTTCAGACATCACATGATAACCTGTAAATAGATATTTTTTAATCATATGATCATGTGTGTAGGATTACACTCTTCTAACTGTGATATAGTAGTACGGATTTTAATCTTACAACTACACTGGTGTTGTATTTTATTGGCTGAAACGTATTTATTTTTTGTATTTACTAGTAAATAGAATTGGAATGTGTCAGTGGTTTCCTGGTTCAGTCTCCCTCAAATAAATAAAGCTGGTTATTTCTGCAAGCTGGTATGCCAACTGCTGCTGATTGTTTTTGACATCTGTGAAAATCAGACACACTAAAATTGTGATATCACCATGAATGGATCTGAATGCAATCAGCTGAATATCCTGAGAACCAGCATTAGGCCAGCCCTCCCAGGATAAGGACAAGAAAAAAGGACCCTGCTACTCCTGGGTACACAAGTAAGCTTAACCTTGTTGGGTTCAAGTTATGGGAATTCCCTTTCCCTCCTCTAGTGTCTGCCAGGGATAAATTGATTCAAATTCAAATTATTCATAGGGCTTTTTCACATATCATATGCCATGTTTGCTACTATTCTATGCCCGAAAGGCCATTACATTATGCTGTAAAAAATCCTCTCCACCCTCCATTATTCGATGAAGTTGGTTAATTCCAATTTGCCCCTGTATCAAGATACCTACCTAAATAGAGGTTGTCCTAATATTTTTTTTAAAGTTTGGTCATGTTGGTTAGATAACCCCTCCGCTGCCACTCCATTATATCTATAGAGTACTGAGTATATTATTATGGGAGATGTGAGTTCCCAAATGGGTATGGATGCTCCTATTTATTATTTATATTTGTGCTTGAGCCATGCACCTTATGTTCTCTTCTTAATGTCTACTAATAGCTGTTTGCTATAGGATACTAAATTATTTTTGTTGCTATGTATCTCTGTGAGTTAAGGTAGCAGCCCATGTGCGGGCTTGGTTGTATCTCCCCAATGTCTCTGTGTTTTGTAATATCTTGCAAAATTCAATAAAAGAGGTTTAAAAAAAATAAAAAAATAAAAATAAAACCTTGTTGGGTTAGCTTTAGATACAGTTACAAGATGTCCAGATACTGAGGGGAGACTGAATCGTGGTCATGCACCACTGCCTAGTAAGAGCCAAATTTTGTGTTTTTTTTTTACCCATCACATGTGTCATACTGTGGCAGAATCAGAAAATAGACCATCAGATGATTATGTGTAGCTTTCGTCTCAACATAAAAAGAGAGACATAATATTTTGTATTCCCAGGATTTGTTCCTGTGTTAGAGTTTTATTTAAAAGTGAAACGTGTGTCAGTTGTTCCTTTCATACTTTTTACTAACTGACTACTAATCCTGGTATTTTTGCTCTGCCTTTACATGCACTGAAGACTTAAAAAAATTCTTCAACTGTTGCATCATTGTTTTCTTATAAGGCAACTCAAAGCACACCTTAAAACAATTACATCATGTTCATTAACAGAAATGCAAAGAAAAACAAATCTTGTTATGAATATATCTTGGACAAACAAATTGTGATGCTAATTTTATCTAACACTATTAATATTATCGTTATTATATATTATACATTAAAACACAAAGCTCTAGAAGTCCATAAATGTTATTCATAAGCCATAGCAGAGCTTTAAAATAAGAACATCAGCGTCCAATAGTGATGCCCTGTGAAGAGCGATTTCACAGCACCCAAGGTGATCCTAATGCCGCGTACACACGAAGGGACAATCCCGCGGGATTATCCTCTGGACTGAAGTCCAGCGGATAATCCCCTCGTGTGTGGGCGCCGGCGGACTTTTTGGCGCCAAAGTACGGCGGACTAAAGTTTCAAGTTTTGTTTTCAAATTATCCGCTGGACTTGGAAGTCCAGCGGACAATCCCGCCGTTAGTGGGCAAGTCCGCGGGACTTTTGAAATGAAGGGACTTGCCGCTCATCGGCAAGTCCGTTCATTTAGCACGTGACTTCAGGTTACGTAGCTAGCGTAGGCAGTTACTGCCGCCGCGCTAGCTCCGTGACCTGGCATGGATTTAAAGGGAATCCCCACGCCGAAAAAACGGCGTGAGGGTTCCCCCCAAATCCATGTCAGAACCTCATCCGAGCACGCAGCCTGGCAGGCCAGGAAAGGGGTGGGGACGAACGAGCGCCCCCCCCCCCTCCTGAGCCGTACAAGGCCGCGTGCCCTCAACATGGGGGGTGCCCTGGGGAAAGGGGGGCCGTGCGGCCCCCCCACCCCAAAGCACCTTGTCCCCATGTTGATGAGGACAAGGGCCTCTTCCCGACAACCCTGGCCGTTGGTTGTCGGGGTCTGCGGGCGGGGGCTTATCGGAATCTGGGAACCCCCTTTAATAAGGGGGCCCCCAGATCCCGGCCCCCCACCCTATGTGAATGAGTATGGGGTACGATGTACCCCTACCCATTCACCTAAGGTGTAAAATGTAAAGTAAAAAAAAACACCCACACTTTTGAAAAAATAGTTTATTGCACTGCTCCGGGGGTCTTCTTCCGTCTTGGGGGTCTTCTCGCCGGACTCCCCCGCCATTTACCAAGCTCTTTTACCGAGCGGGGGAAGTCCGGCTACCTTCTTCGTCGTCGCCGCCGTCTGGGGGTCTCGATCCGCCTTCGGGGGTCTTCTTCCGTCTTGGGGGTCTTCTCGCCGGACTCCTCCCCTCTCTTCTGCTCTTTTACCTAGCTCTTTCACGAGGGGAGGAGTCCGGCTACCTTCTTCGTCGTCGCCGCCGTCGTCTGGGGGTCTCGATCCGCCTTCGGGGGTCTTCCGGGGGTCTCTTCTGTTCTTGCGGCGGTCGTCGTCTTCCGCGCCGCCGGCGCCTTCTTCTTCTTGTCCTCCTTCTTGTCCTTCTTGTTCTTCTTCTTCTTCCGATGTTGACCCGACGCTCTCTCTGCCCGGAATGCCTGTGCCGCTCTGCGCTCGGACTTATATAGGGACATGGGCGACAGGGTCACATGTTCATGTCACATGGTGACCCCGCCCCCTTGCGATGTCACAGTCCCAGCATCCTCCGGGACTGTGACAACACAAGGGGGCGGGGTCACCATGTGACATGTGCATGTGACCCTGTCGCCCATGTCCCTATATAAGTCCGAGCGCAGAGCGGCACAGGCATTTCGGGCAGAGAGAGCGTCGGGTCAACATCGGAAGAAGAAGAAGAACAAGAAGGACAAGAAGGAGGACAAGAAGAAGAAGGCGCCGGCGGCGCGGAAGACGACGACCGCCGCAAGAACAGAAGAGACCCCCGGAAGACCCCCGAAGGCGGATCGAGACCCCCAGACGACGGCAGCGACGACGAAGAAGGTAGCCGGACTCCTCCCCTCGTGAAAGAGCTAGGTAAAAGAGCAGAAGAGAGGGGAGGAGTCCGGCGAGAAGACCCCCAAGACGGAAGAAGACCCCCGAAGGCGGATCGAGACCCCCAGACGGCGGCGACGACGAAGAAGGTAGCCGGACTTCCCCCGCTCGGTAAAAGAGCTTGGTAAATGGCGGGGGAGTCCGGCGAGAAGACCCCCAAGACGGAAGAAGACCCCCGGAGCAGTGCAATAAACTATTTTTTCAAAAGTGTGGGTGTTTTTTTTTACTTTACATTTTACACCTTAGGTGAATGGGTAGGGGTACATCGTACCCCATACTCATTCACATAGGGTGGGGGGGGCCGGGATCTGGGGGCCCCCTTATTAAAGGGGGTTCCCAGATTCCGATAAGCCCCCGCCCGCAGACCCCGACAACCAATGGCCAGGGTTGTCGGGAAGAGGCCCTTGTCCTCATCAACATGGGGACAAGGTGCTTTGGGGTGGGGGGGCCGCACGGCCCCCCTTTCCCCAGGGCACCCCCCATGTTGAGGGCACGCGGCCTGGTACGGCTCAGGAGGGGGGGGGCGCTCGTTCGTCCCCACCCCTTTCCTGGCCTGCCAGGCTGCGTGCTCGGATGAGGTTCTGACATGGATTTGGGGGGAACCCTCACGCCGTTTTTTCGGCGTGGGGATTCCCTTTAAATCCATGCCAGCTTGCGGAGCTAGCGCGGCGGCATTTACTGCCTACGCTAGCTACGTAACCTGAAGTTACGTTCGAAATGAACGGACTGCTCCGTGTGTGGGCAAGTCCGTTCATTTTCAAAAGTCCCGCGGACTTTTGGCCGGCGGATTATCCGCTGGAGAAGTCCGTGCGTGTGTGGGCAAGTCCACACCCTCGGAAAGTCCAGCGGACCTAGCCGGAAAGTCCCGCGGGATTGTCCGCTGGACTAGGTCCGCCGGCAAAAGTCCGTACGTGTGTACGAGGCATTAGAGGTATTTATATTGTGTCTTCTCAAATTATTATTATTTAAGGTACTTATATAGCACTGTCAATATACATTCACATTGGTCCATACCCTCAATGAGCTTACAGTCTAAGGTCCCTAACTCACATATACTAGGGCCAATTTTTAGACAGAAGCCAATTAACCTACCAGCATGTCTTTGGAGTGTGGAAGGAAACCCAAGCAGGCACAGGGAGAACATGCAAATTCTAGGCAGGTAGTGTTGTGGTGTGGCTGGGATTTGATCCAGTGACCCTTTCTACTGCTAGGTGAGAGTGCTACCCACTACACCACTGTGCCGTCTGGCAAATAGATGATAACCTTCACAGCACCACATGAGACAGCTCCCCTCATAAAACACACTCACCAGAACGGTATAATAAAACCGCCTTGTTACAGTGATGTATCTTTAACCTGTAGCAAGCCTGCATCCTTACTCAGCATACACACGATAGGTCTGATCACTCAAAACAGGGTGTCCGTTTGTTGACTCGTTTAACACACACCATAAGGAAAAAAAGGGGAATCCTCATAGTGTAAAACAGTTTTATTCCCAAAAAACAGTCTCCCTTTTAAGAAATATGCTTACATCGAGTTCAAAATAAAATAACATCTCATGATAGGCGTGACCAGACAGCTTGATTGAATTGAAACTGTCAGCTTCTGATTCCACCTAGGAATCACCGCGGATGAGCGTTCCTTCGGACGGTGAGCGAGTATTGTTACAGGCTGTACATGATCTTGTCATGAGATGCTATTTTATTTTTGAACTCGATGTAAGCATATTTCTTAAAAGGGGGGACTGTTTTTTGTGAAAAAAATATAAAACTGTTTTACACCATGAGGATTCCCCCTTTTTTTCCTTATGGTATGTGTTAAACGAGTCAACAATCACCCTGCTTTGAGTGATCAGATCTATCATATGTATGCTGATTAAGGACGTGGGCTTGCTACAGGTTAGAAATCCCTCATTGTAACAAGGCGGTTTTATTATACCGTTCTGGTGAGTATGTTTTTTGAGGGGAGCTGTCTCATGTGGGGCAGTTATCTATTTGACAAGACACCATATGAATACCTCTTAGGAACACCTTGGGTGCAGTGCACTTGCTTTTCAGAGGGCATATCATCACTATTGGACGCTGATGTTCTCATTTTAAAGGGCTGCTATAGCTTATGAATTACATTTATGGATTTCTAGAGCTTTGTGTTTTAATTAGTTATTTATTATAGCAGCAGCTAAATTCCACTATAGACTTTTCTTCCAGAAGCCCTGGATGAGCTAAATTTGAATTGCTTGAGGTTTTTGATATATTATACATTATTATTGTACTCACATACTCCATGAATATTAAAATGTTATAATGGGTTTTTTAGAACTGTTTAATATATGTCTGGAAACCTCATTATAATGTAAATTATCTAAATAACATGTAACACAAATGATAGTGAGATACATTGTATTTATAAGTAATAAATTGAGGCAGATAGTGTAATGTGTCTAGAAGGTTAAAAGTGAACAAAATGTGTTTTTAACTCAATTAGTGTACATACCAAGATTTGTATTCATTCTCTATATTGCAGCATTTAGACAGGGAGAGGGAGTGCCTGCACTAGGAAGTAGTCAGTCTCTGCTTTAGTGCTCATGTGCTGATAACAGGGAGTACGGTGCTACTCCTTCACTGTCCATTCATGGATTTGCTGCCTCTGCAGTGGAGGTTAAGGACCTGACTATTTGGTCTGTGGTGATTGATTCACAAAACTGCCTACACATAATTACAAGCCCTTTAAGAAGTGAAGCAGTTGCCTTTTTTACATTATGTCACAGATCAGCTGCAACTACCTGTAGTTTTACAGACATGCAAGGCTGACCTGTTACTTATTCTTCAGGTATGCAAGTTTGACTTGCTTCTTGTAGTTCCAGAGCTCTACATGCAAAGCACTTCTGTTGTCACACAGACGTGTAAAAAGACCAGAGCTTTAGGTGTCTCCTGACCCCACCTGCTGTTTTATATAGAAACTTCCCAGACAGTCTGTCAACTAGCCCTACTATTTAATTTGTGAATAGATTAGCAATCTTTGCTAATAGATTATCAATAGATAGCATTCCTAGCTGCAGGCCCCAGTTTCTAGTCCCTGTTCCAAGTCCCTTGTCCCTGTTCTGAGTTCCAAGTCCCTGTTCCAAGTTCGTAGTACCTGTTTTAGCACCAGTTCAATCCTTATGCTCTCCAGTCTTCCAGCTCCAGTGTGTCCCTGTGCATCCCAGCTTCTGCTCAGGTCTGCAGCATTCCTCCCTACTTAACACTTGACTCCTGTGCATCTCTGAGTCTGGTCAAACTACAGAAAATTGGTGCCCGGCCAAAAGCTCAGCAGACTGCAAAGCTAAAATAGTAAAAGACGAGAATTGTCTTCAGCTCATTTCTCCACCCATAGAAGAATCCCCCTCCTTCCAATGCATTTCATCCATAAAATCATAGCGGCCAAGTCTTGGGAGACAGGATGCTGGTTGGACTTAAGAGGAGACACGCTGAAGGAAGAATCCTGATGTGGCATATGGGGAACACACTGGATTCCAGAACAACGACTAGGAAGTCAGAACAGGTACTAGGAACTGGGGCCTGGGGCACTAGTAACAAGTTAAAATTGAATATGTGTAAAATTAAAGGTTATCTGTGACACATTCTAGCTATGTATTTAGCTGTTTGTCCAAAGTTAAAGCATACCTGTGCCCAGACAATGGATATTCAAGCATTCTTGTCAATTAGCTTTAAAAGAGTAAAGTCATAAGTCATTACTGTCCTTTGTAGCTGCATGTACTGTTGAGTAATTGGGTTTTAGTCAGCTTGTAACAGCTTATAGAACCTGATGCTGGTTTGCATTAGAAGGTTTGCAGTTCGCCAGGTCTCTGTTGCCAGAGAACATAATGGGAAATAAGCTGCCTCTTTTGTAATACTGAAGGTAAGCTTACAAACTGTGACAGCTCCTACAGAGGTCAGTGAGGGCTGGTTGTAAATCTCTTTTAATGCTTGTTAAGATAGAAATGCTTTACTGCCCCTAGTTTGGGTACTGGTGCACTTTAAAGTAGCAAGTGGGTCTACACTATATATAGAGACTTGCATGCTTGAGTGTTGGACATCCTACTGCTGGTTGGATTGTTTTTTTTGGAAGCAAACCTTACTCTATTTTTCAAACATCAGCTTCAATGGTGGGAGGCTCACTAGTTACTCTCCCTATGATATGGGGAAAAATCACAAATCTATATAAATTATAAAATGTATATTTTGGAATGTAAAGCAAATTCTTATTGTGTGCATTACTACCGAAGAACACCCCCAGGACTGTCCGGTTCCGTTGAGAGGATTGACCAGAATCTCCTTTCATAGCTACATTGCTGAGTTTTCTTGGGTTGGGTAGATGTGGTTCTTGCATCGCCTGATAGACTCCATCAGAATAGGCAGAGGGCATAAGGCGCATCAGTCTAGAACCTAAATTAGAAATGTCAAAAAATAAATGACCTCCAAAAATTACTTTAATTGCAACACATAAAGATGACATTCTTTCTGTGTAACCTCAACATTCTGCACTCCCAAAGAAGTATGACAAGCACCATTGTTTTTTTTTTTTGTTTTTTTTTTTATCATATACCCATATATAAAAATTGGATGTTTCATGAAAAATTCTACTTGAATTACATTTTTTATATAATTATACTTTAATATGAAATCTAAATATTACTTTACCTGCAGAGCATCTCTTATGTTGAATAAGATTGTTAAACCAGCCATCAAAGCGCTGAATCTCCCAGTTAATGTTTTTTTGTGCACCTAGTTATTGAGAAAAAGGAATTAGGTAGTATATATTAACTCCATTTTAAAATAGGACACCTTTCTTTTTGCTGCCAATTTTTGGTCTAACATTGCATATAGCGAAATTTAACTGTGCCAAATCCAATTCCACTCACCGCACATTTATTACCAACATTCCCCACATTGATAAAGTGTAAATTGCGATATTTGAAAAAGTTCAAACTGGCAAATGCTCAGTGATTGCTTACAACACAGGGGTGTTTTTAGATGACATTCAGTAAATAAAGTATTTAATGCATGTGAAGTGAATTTTTAGGACCAGAACATGTTGTAGCGGGTACTAAATAACCATATAGTCTTATAGATGCTAATTAGAAAAAAAATCATATTATTTTATCTTTATATTTGGATGGAGTGAATTCAAGTGAAACTCCAGCCAAAACTATTTTTTTCATATTTTATAGCTGTCTATTGGCCCTTTGGAAACATCTGCCCTACCTTTCCTTCCCGCTGATATAGGAATTCATGGCAAATGTATTAGCAACCAGAAGGTAATGGAGGTTCTAACTTTTTTTTTCCACCAAAAAAGCATGACTTTATTGCTGCTGTAACTCTGCTAGAGAGATTTTTCCTTACTTCCTGTCCCAGTGATAATGTTGTCATTGGAAGATCAGGGAAATAGAAGCCACAGTAACAACAACCTGACAGAGGATCTTGTGTGTAGCACAAGTTACACAGCAAATTAGTCTCTAAAACAAAATTAAACATTTGCTTACTTAGAAATATATAACATTTATATAATTTGTATGGATAATATATACAAATATATAAATGTTTTAAAAATAGTTATATCAGTTAAATTGATGGTTGATATAAATGGTTTAATGTTCAACCCTTTCGCTGCCAGGCCCTGCACTCCTCTTTTAAACCCCGGGTCGGCCAAACCATTAATGCAATTTTGCCATTGCTTTTTTTTATTTTTCCCCTTACAGCTTTCAGAGTTTGTAAAAGACCAACCAAACCATATGTTTCCTGAAAATACATGACCAATAGAATAAAAAGATGGTGCTACTGATTTTTAAAGCCCCATGATATCTGCACAAATGTTTATCAAAACAATATTTTTGGTAAAAATACACTAAAATCATTATTAGCAGATACAAACACAGCAAATTTTACAAAATTCCTGCTAAATTCCTACTAAATATAAAAGCTTAACCTATATTGAGTTCATAAATAACAAATATTTGTAAATTTTAAATTGTGCCTTTTTGTGAAATGGGGAAAATCGAATGTACATAAAATAAATAAATTTCACAAAATCTGGAGGTTTTCATTTTTCACTAACAGCTTTTAAAAACCATACATTTTCTGAAAGCACATGACCAGTAGAATAAAAAGAAGGTGCCTCTGATTTTTTAGGCCTCACAATAGTTGCACAAATAGTTATCAAATCGCTATTTTCAAAAACACTTATTTCAGAAATCCCCATTTGTACATATAAACACAACATGACTTACAAAATTCCTGAAAAATTCCTACTAAGGCCTTGTTCACATGAGGTGTACTAAAGTGTATGCCCATAGAGGGCTGTGTTTACCCGCACAGGGATGGACAGGTTTTCTGTGCAGCCCTGTGCAAGCAGTCCCATTCATGTCAAGTGGGACACAGTGGCTGGTGGACAGAGCCACTTCTCACCATCTGACATTCATGTGGGTGTAGGTGCATGGCCCAAAATGCAGACAGTGTGAGTTCAGGGACATGCACCCACACGGATGCTAATTGACATGAATGGGACTGCCTACACAGGAATGTGAAAAATGTGCAGTTGAGCTGTGTTTTAGCTGCAATAGGCAGCAGATGGGGGTGTTTACATGCTGTGGCTGCGATGCTTCACGTTGTGCCTGCGACAAAGTTAACCCAACTTGCAGCCAAATGCTATACATTGAAGTCAATGAGGAAGCACCGCAAATGCCTCACAACAGCATGCAATGCACGCATTTCCAGCGCGATTATTGGCATAAATGGTGTTAAAACAGGCGCCTGTCAGTAGCCTCTGGAGCATGACCTGAATGCGGACTGGGCTTCACTGAATGTGGACTGGGCTTCAGAGGCATGGGAGATTTAGACACATTTCTAAATCTACCCTTACTATGATTATGTATTTATATATTTTTTAAATGTTATTTATTTATACCAGGTACAATTGTATTTTTAATAGTGGGGGGTTGTTGAGATATCAGAAGTCCAAACGCTTTTTTTGAGGCAGAGAAAGGGACTGCTTAAGCTGCACTGTGGGTAAAAGGATGGTCATCTATCTATGGAGACTCCTATTCGCTCACAAACTGAAGCATAGCAAACACAGGTTACAGCCCTCTGCTCTCCATCTTGACAATGATCTCTGAACCCATTAGCAGCTACAGCCAGCTGGCGGGGGGGGCGGGGGGGCTCTACAGCAGCTACAGGGAAGGGGGCACCAGGGATCAGTGAGGGGGGGTGCCAGAGTGGGGGGTCGGAGGAGCCCTGGGGGTATCTACTTAGATAATTAAATCTCCACAGCACCCAAAGCTGGTGGAAGGGCAGAGGATGGAAACTGGCAGCTGTAGCATAGCCAGAGGATATCTGGGTTGCGAGGGGGGGGGATCAGTGCTGGGGGGTGGAAATGTGTGCTGCGTGGTTGAAGCTGCAGATAAACGAGGCAGTAAAGTAGGGGGGCATATTCACATGTTAAGAAAGGTTGATGGAAAGACAGAAGACACACTAGAGAAGTGATGGCAGTGGCGGGGTATGTGGGGGGGATCACATTTTAGGTAAATTGCTCTGATCAGTGGCTTGTTAGCTGCTGATTAGAGCTTTTTTTTTGTTCAGCAGCGTCTGCTGAACAGTTCTGCTATACGTTTATGATCACTGAAAAAAACATGAACGTGTAGCAGAAAGAGGAATGTCAGGCCTGTATGGAGTACAGACCTGGCCAGCTGGAAGCAGTGCTGTAGGTCTATACGCAGTACAGACCTGGCAGCGAAAGGGTTAAAGGTATTTGGCAAATGTAGGGTGAATATGTGGTAAATGATGCATTTACTGCGGTGAAAAGAGAGCAAATAGTGCAATAAGCATGTGTAGTATCCTCAAGAAAGGATAGAGGATGGTGATTGTCACTTGATCGGATGATTGTGATGGTGACTCTTTCTGGTGAAAGTGTTTTATAAGTATAGGAAATGATTCAAAAAACCAAGATGTGGCGCTGTGATAAAAATAAAAAACAATAGTTCAAATATAATGGTGACAGTCCATCAATCAAACATAACTGGTGCTGTGTGAAGACAAATCTTCTAACAAAAAATAATGGTGCATATGTATATCCTTTCTGGAATAAGAGGTGGTGCATAAATCCAATTAAGAGTGTTTGTATCTGCTTACCAGATGGAAGCAGAAAGAAGGCGATGTTAATCACGTGAAGACATAAAGGAAATGAATGAAGGTCTGATGAACCGATGGGTGTGATCGAATCCAGTACTCATCGATGGAATATAGGAGACCAAAATTTCTCAGCCAAATGATTTCCTCAGCCAAAACAGATGTAAACTAGAAAAAAACTCTCCCACGGGTTGGAGGAAGAGAGTAACAACAATAGTGAAGCCCGCCAGCTGAAGTTTAACAATTTTATTGGTAATCTACTTACAACAAAGGCAAAACATCAGGGCATGGATAAAAAGCAATTCCGCATACTTGCATCAGCCCGCCTGACATGTTTCATCCTACAACGGATATCATCAGAGGCCTCTGATGATATCCGTTGTAGGATGAAACATGTCAGGCGGGCTGATGCAAGTATGCGGAATTGCTTTTTATCCATGCCCTGATGTTTTGCCTTTGTTGTAAGTAGATTACCAATAAAATTGTTAAACTTCAGCTGGCGGGCTTCACTATTGTTGTTACTCTCTTCCTCCAACCCGTGGGAGAGTTTTTTTCTAGTTTACATCTGTTTTGGCTGAGGAAATCATTTGGCTGAGAAATTTTGGTCTCCTATATTCCATCGATGAGTACTGGATTCGATCACACCCATCGGTTCATCAGACCTTCATTCATTTCCTTTATGTCTTCACGTGATTAACATCGCCTTCTTTCTGCTTCCATCTGGTAAGCAGATACAAACACTCTTAATTGGATTTATGCACCACCTCTTATTCCAGAAAGGATATACATATGCACCATTATTTTTTGTTAGAAGATTTGTCTTCACACAGCACCAGTTATGTTTGATTGATGGACTGTCACCATTATATTTGAACTATTGTTTTTTATTTTTATCACAGCGCCACATCTTGGTTTTTTGTATTATTTTCGTTTGCTGATCACAAATTGTGTTGGCTGCTCCTTTGTTTCACTTGTGTTATGTAATCAGCGCAGTTATTGTTCACCCTGGTTTACATAGGAAATGATTCACTGGCAAATTAGTAATGAATATCACCTTGCTATAAATATGCCAATGAGAGATAAAGAACTTACTTTAGGCTAAATATTTTTAGATTGTAAGCTCTAACAAGCAGGGCCCTCTGATTCCTCCTGTATTGAATTGTATTGTAACTGTACTGCCTGTCTTCATATTGTAAAGTGCTGCACAAACTGTTGGCACTATATAAATCCTGTATAATATTAAAAACAATAAATAGTGTGTAAAATGACAATTAATACTGGTCATGTACATGGCAATCAAATGTAGCACTGACCCCCGAAGGAGCTGCTGGGTTTTTTGGGCTCACCGTTTACCTTCTCCCCCTCATTCTTGTCTAGGGGTTCCCAAGGTTGAGGGCCCAATAACTGCAGAGACCGACACTTGAATTCCTTTAGGAATTTTTATTTGCTTAAAACATTGAACAGAAATGCAGTCTCTCAATTGGGAATAGAGGGTAAGGGTATAGAAGCTCAGGCACTTTGGAACTGCTGACACTCAATAAATGTCTCTCTCTAGATGGTCCAGGGAGTAGCCACTCGCAACTGGACAACTCAACTGTTGGATAAATTCTTGTTTGTAGATCTAGCAGCAAACAAGTGATTTTAGCTTAGCAAAGTCTCTGCCACAGACTTGGTTGTGAAACTTTAGATGAACACAAAAGTCTCTCACAGGAACTTAGTTGCAACTGAAGGATAAAGTTAGGAACTTTCTTTCAGTACCAGTATCTTGCAGTCGGTCTGGCGATACCATAAGAAATGCGCATTCTGTCCTTACAGCTCAGCTTCCAGGCTCTTACTGAGCAGCCAGCCTCGTGCTTGGCCCTCTTCTATAGAGTCCTCCCCTGGTTGCATGTAGAGTTGCTGGGCCTCTCCAAACCCGAGACGGCACGGAAAACTTTGAAATCCTCCTTCAGTTACTGTGCCTCGAACTAGCCAGTTTCGAGGCTCAGAAACGGATGGATCCGCACCCCAGGTCATGAGGGCCTCTGGGGGCTGGTCAGGAGGACCATGGTGTCAGCAACAACCTCTGGACCAGAACCCCGAATCACGTGACTTCAGCAACTTAAGTACCCTCTCCCGGAATACACAGTGAGACAAACGCGCCCACTGATTGGCTCTGAGAAGAGATTGCGTCCAACCAGACTTCGCTCTACGGCCTCTCACAGGTGCAAACCCCACCTATGACCAGGCAGAACCTCAATACAGCCCATCCAAACTGATGCCAAAGCATAATTTAGAACAAAAACATTTTTACAACATAGCGGTTACTCTTTAGGAGTACCGGCGCTACACACTCCCCCAGGTTATTTAGACAATGTCCTCATCGTCTAGCTAACAAACTCTTAACACTACAAAAATGTTTAAAGAGGAAGTAAAGCCGTTTAAAAAAAAAAATAGGAACCTGCAAGGCAAAGGCATAATGAGCTAGTATGCATAGCATACTAGCTCATTATGAATGACTAACCTAAGAACGAAGCCCCCGTATCGGTCTACATCCACGATCTTCAGCGTCGCCATCAAACCCGGAGTGACTTCCGGGTCTCGCCGCTCCATCGCTGTGATTCCCTGGAGCGGTGATGACGTCACTCCCTCGCATGCGCACGAGAGCGGCATATCGCCGTGATCTCGGCATGCGCAGTGCGCCTGCACGCCGCTGTCTACGTCGCATGCGCCGTAGATAGCGGTGCATTTTCTTTTCTAAATATCTCCTAAACCATGTAGGTTTAGGAGATATTTATTGGACCTATGGGTAAGCCTTAATCTAGGCTTACCTGTAGGTCAAAGTGGTCCCAGAGGGTTTACTTCC
Source organism: Lithobates sylvaticus (assembly GCA_028564925.1). Classification (NCBI taxonomy): domain Eukaryota; kingdom Metazoa; phylum Chordata; class Amphibia; order Anura; family Ranidae; genus Lithobates; species Lithobates sylvaticus. Next base: position 511,327,615 of record CM053029.1, on the reverse strand, counting down.
ACTTTAAGTACCTGAGCTTTTTAAGGGTTTTGGGAAAGGAGAGAAAGGGAAATAACAAACATATTTAAGATTTTTCACATAAAACAGCTTACATTAATAGACTGTACACATACTACCCAGTTCTATCTATCTACACCACCCACTCTCCGGCGGCTTGACAGACGATCTTGGTGCATCCTGAAAAAAAAAAACACACAACAGCAGTACAAACATATATCACACTGTTTGTTAGACGGCAGAATTCTATCCCAGTCTCAATAGAACTCTCTCTTCTAAATCTAAAACTTTTTCTTTCCTAAAACAATAAAACCACTTCGTTTTGCGCCGACCCATGCCACCTAGTGGTCAGAGCCGCTGTAACTGCAAGTCCTTTGCCTGAAAAGACAAGTACTGTGACCCATGTGGTAATCTTGACACGCAGTTCCCTAGCAACTGACCTGTCTATCTACCCACAGTCCTTATACTTTCAAGAGAAAAGTGCAAAAAAGAGGGAGAGAGACTCTTGCATTCAAAGACTTATTTCAAAAAACAGTTAACCAGTAGAATTGTGGATCTGGCAGAATCAAGTCTCTTCCATGTTCATCCACGGTAGTGATAAAGTACACGGCACTGTCTTTATCTGGCCTGCAAATGACAACTTTGTCCGCGTAAATGTGCCGACCATAGCTCCAGTGTTGTAGACATCCAGGAAAACGTTCATACATCTCCCGGCAAAATGCCTTCTTACGAAGTGGCTTTGGAACTTTAAGGTAGTCCCAGACATCTTCTGCATACCACTTCTCGCGATTTTCCTCAATTATGTCCATGATCTCCCTGGGCACATAAGGAAACTCAAGTCCATACTCCGTTGCCACCCGCTTGTTCAAAAGTCTCTGAAACCTGGCGAGTCTCGTCATTATCGGGCAGTTTTTTTTTCTAGGCAACCACTATTTCCTTAAAAGTAGAAAAACAATTAACGGTAGTCGAGGCTCAAAATACTCGTCATCTCCTGCATCGGAATTTGAGCCTGTGTCCGAGTCTTGCAACTCCCCTGCAGGCAGATAGTTCTTTGTAGTGGTACTGACGGTCCTCCATGTCTCTCCATTGCTACCATCTTCCACTTGTTTGGTTCAGCAGGGCTGGGAGGCGGCCTGCCACCATGACGATAAGGGGTCTTTGGCTGTTCTCCCTTTTCCAGACCAGGAACAGCGGAACAGCAGTGCCCATAACCGAAGCCGTGTCCACAAACTCGGGAGTAGATTCTCTGGCCCGAGAAGGAGCAATGTCTTTTCCAAGGTGCCAGCAACAGTGGATGAGGCCGAAGCATTAGGCCTCACAGCTGGAGCATACACAATAGCCTCCTCGGTTGCCATGCCTGTGACCCAGTCCATGTGGTAAATCCGAGGCAATTCAGTAGGCTGCTCCATTTTGAAAACATAGTCCCCGCACCTCCGACATCGAGCAAACGGTCGAGGACTGGCAATTAGACCGTCACATCCTCCACAAAGCATACCGAGGGCCTTAACATCCCCAGCGGTGTAGAGGACAAACCGCCCCTGCGGCAACAGGCGGATTCCCGTGTCATTCAACCCTGCACTGGGTATCTGCATACTCGTGGGACCTCTGACTGATGGCATCCTGGGTCCTGGAATAGATTGCACACCCGGAGCACGGATCATTTTCTCTCCAGAAACTTGCTTTTTTCCACCACAGTGAAACGTGACTAGCTTCACTCTCCTCCTACGATACACACACGCGGTGCCTCGTGCAGGAAGACAGAACAGATGTAGACTCCTCCCACTGGTTCCTCTGGCTGCGCAATTTTGCAGGCTTTTCTGCAGGGCTCCTCCCACGACTTACGCACCATAGTGAAAGTCTTTGCCTTAGTAAAGATGGCGCAGTTGATGGCGCAGTTCAAAAACGTCACCCTCTATTCCAATAAACTCACATGTATGACTTTCTCCGTTGTGAGAGTTAACAGCAAATCCCAGACTATGAGCCCACACGTGTAGCACTGACCCCCAAAGGAGCTGCTGGTTTGCTTGGGCTTACCGTTTACCTTCTCCACCTTCTCCACCTGGTAGCTCTCCATTCTTGTCTAGGGGTTCCCGAGGTTGATGGCCTAATAACTGCAGAGACTGACACTTGAATTACTTTAGGAATTTTTATTTGATTAAAACGTTGAACAGAAACATAGTCTCTCAGTTGGGAATAGAGGGTAAAGGAACTTAGTTGCAACTGAAGGATAAAATTAGGAACTTTCTTACAGTACCAGTATCTTGCAGCCGGTCCGTCGATACCGTAAAAAATGCAGATTCAATCAGTGTCCTTACAGCTCAGCTTCCAGGCTCTTACCAAGCAGCCAGCCTCGTGCTTGGCCCTCTTCTGAAGAGTCCTCCCCTGGTTGCATGTAGAGTTGCTGGGCCTCTCCAAACCCGAGATGGTACCAGAACACTTTGGAATCCTCCTTCCAGTTACTGTGCCTGGAACTAGCCAGTTCCGAGGCTCGGAAACAGATGGATCCACACCCCAGGCCATAAGGCCTCTGGGGGCTGGTCAGGAGGACCAGGACTAGGAGTCAGCAACAACCTCTGGACCAGAATCCCGAATCACGTGAATTCAGCACCTTAAGTACCCTCTCCCGGAACACACAGCAAGACAAGCGTGCCCACTGATTGGCTCTGAGATGAGATTGGTACCCAATGCGTCCATCCAGACTGCGTTCTATGGCCTCTCACAGGTGCGAACCCCACCTATGACCAGGCAGAACCTCAATACAGCCCAGCCAAACTGATGCCAAAGCATAATTTAGAACAATTAACCCCAAGACTTAACTATAGTCTTGGAAAAAAAATAAATTTACAACATAGCGGGTACTCTTCAGGAGTACCGAAAAAAATGTTTTTTGTTGACCGTGCTAGTGTTTCTGTCCCTGAATATAAGGGGCAGAGAATAAATATGTTTTCTGTCAGCCCTTTATGTCATACCCAATGTATTTTTTGAAGGGTTGATATCGTAGCCAATAAACGCATATATGAAAAAAACACTCAATTTTTCATAGGGGATACCAAGAAAGGGGCAATCCCATATGAAGATGAGTGAAAAAGAAGCTACTGAAGATATCATAGAAAAAAAGGGGGGGGTTGAGAGTAAATGCTCAATAATTATCAGAAAAACTAATTTATTAATTACAAATTATAACATTGCTGTTGAAAACGACAAAAATTGTCATGTCACATACATGGAATATTTCCTAGGTTTAAAATACCCATCCTCCGGGGCTACACATAAAACACGCAACAAATAAAGACAAACACAAAGTAGACAAACATGCAACAATAACGGTTGGAGGCTCCTCCTTAGTCACTAATGTGTCAATATTCCCCGATGGGATATCCAAGTGATGAACCACAATATGGTCGTGTTTGTACATTGGCACATGAGTGATCAATGGGGTATGGAGAAGGCTATGCTACCTAGGCAGTTGGTAAAAAAGTGGGATATAATCCCCAAATGGCTGCTAATGACATCACATTATAATTATAGATTAATTGAAAATCGGTGGCAAAAAGCAGTCCATAGAAATGCAACTTATACTGCAGAATTAATGCTGGCTAAGCAGCTGGTAGTAGATTGAGATCTATTTCTCTGTTAGCTGCAAAATTGCATGGCTCTTCAATTAGAGCTTGATTATAATCCAGTGATAGTTTAGGAAACAGTCCGTGAGATGCAGTTTTTATTGCGAGTTTTAAGGCTGGTTTCCTGAGTGTTATTATGACAAGATATTATTCTATCACTTTTAAGCGGAAAAGATATAGAAGCACATTTAGAAGTTGCAGAAAAAAAGCAGTTTGAAAAAAGGAATCAAAAGGCATGTAGCTGGAATGTTCACATAGAACCAGTTGAAAAAATATATGATGACAACCAGATACGTGCTGTTTACCAACATAGATGTCAGGATAAAGGTTCTTTCTTTGTTTGTACAGATGTAGCAGGTTATATGTTGCAATATTATTCCTAAACAGGACAGGATTATGTGGCAATCAACCTGTGCAAACACCTGCCAGACTAATGTCTTTGAATCAGCTCCGCTTATGTCCTCATGCAGTAAAGGGAGGTGTATATGTGTTCAAAGTCATAAGTCATTTAGCAAACATCATGCTGATATCGATTCCGGCAAGCCATACTTTACTTGGCATAAAACAAGAATGCGAAAAATAGATTAAATAAAGATCACGGCAGGAAGAAAAAGGGAGGCTACGTTACCACTTCTTTTGCAGGTAAGTTGAATCAATCCATGTGATTACTCACTGATGTGTCCTGGAAGGGTATCCTCCGATCACTCTGCTGATTAGGATCTCATCAGATATTCATTGCCAAGTGTTCCTTTATTTCTGGGTTTGTGCTAGTTTTTATCCTTATGTGTTGGTTACATATACTTATGCAGGATGATATAAGCTTAGAAGGATATTTTGCATCTGCTCTGTTTGTGCTGTTAATCCGCTGTTTGTTATCAGCAAACGCTGGTAGTCATAGGCAGTTATAGATCTTCTCCTTTGCTGTTGATCGTTACCCCATGGTGGGCCCGCTCACCGCTCCTACGCCAACGCGTTTCGCAACGCAGCGTTGCGTAGCTTCGACTGGGCTGGTCAGGAGGACCAGGACCAGGAGTCAGCAACAACCTCTGGACCAGAATCCCGAATCACGTGAATTCAGCACCTTAAGTACCCTCTCCCGGAATACACAGCAAGACAAGCGTGCCCACTGATTGGCTCTGAGATGAGATTGGTACCCAATGCGTCCATCCAGACTGCGTTCTATGGCCTCTCACAGGTGCGAACCCCACCTATGACCAGGCAGAACCTCAATACAGCCCAGCCAAACTGATGCCAAAGCATAATTTAGAACAATTAACCCCAAGACTTAACTATAGTCTTGGAAAAAAAATAAATTTACAACATAGCGGGTACTCTTCAGGAGTACCGTCCATACACAAAAATTATTTTGAATCATTTTCATATGTTTTTTTCGGATGATGGATTGAACAGTGCTCTGTGAGATGTTCAAAGCTTGAGATATTTATTTATAACCTAACCCTGCTTTAAACTTCTCCACAACTTTATCCCTGACCTGTCTGGTGTGTTCCTTGGCTGTTTGTTCACCAAGATTCTCTAACAAACCTCTGAGGGCTTCACAGAACAGCTGTAATTATATTACACACAGGTGGACTCTAATTATCTACTAATTAGGTGACTTCTGAAGGTAATTGGTTCCACTAGATTTTAGTTAGGGGTATTAGACTAAAGGGGCTGAATACAAATGCACGGCACACATTTCAGAAATTTATTTGTAAAACATTTGAAAACCATTTATCATTTTCCTTCCACTTCACAATTATGTGCCACTTTGTTTTACGTTACCATTTACGTTTTTGGTTGTAAGATGGCAAAATTTTGAAAATGTCAAGGGGTATGAATACTTTTTCAAGGCACTGTATGTCTATATGCAATATATTGGGTTTTATTTATGGCTATACATTTAAAAAAAAAAATATATATATATATATAACTATAACTATAATAATATATATAAATATATAACTCCTTGAATTCTTGTATGCCATTCTGGAGATTTACATAATACTATTACCAAGGTTTAAACTTACACGAGAAACTCCAGAGGGCTATGTGGATAAGTGATGCATATGTAAACCAGCATTGTGATTTCATCTTCCAATTAAGATACCTAAAAAATAAAAAATAAAAGCATTGAACCATTTTTCCTTTTTTTTATTTTTACTATTTTGTACAACTATAAACAATACAGATTACACTGTCATGCTGTTTTTTCAGCACTTGCCTGCAAAACATTACTATTTTCTGCTTGATAAACAAAGCCAGTGGCATTCTGTGAAGTAATATTTTACACTCGGCCGTGCAGTCAGACCAGTTATTTAATTGCCTGCAGAATAACAGAAAATTGTTTCATACTTACCATAATTTTATTTTCCTGGTGCCTATACATGGCAGCATACCTGTGACTCCTGAGCCCTGCTCTGTGTGTCCATAAGACACACAGAGCAAGGCTCCCCCCCCCCTGCTCCCTCCTCTCTGAGCCAATGGCTTCTGCTGCTGTATCTGAGCCAATGAGAAGCGAGAGAACCGAGAGAGCCTCGGCTCTCGTGCCCATTGCTGGATCGAGATCGGGCTCAGGGGGGCTGCGGGGGAAGACGCATGCAGAAGGTTTTTTCTTTACCTTACTACATGGAATGCAGTAAGGTAAAAAACCTTCTGTCTTTAACCACTTGCTTACACTTAAACCCCCCTCCTGTCCGGACCAATTTTCAGCTTTCATCGCTGATGCACTTTGAATGACAATTGCACAGTCATACACTGTACCCAAATTAAATTGTTATAATTTTTTCCCCACAAATAGAGCTTTCTTTTGGTGGTACTTGATCACCTCTGCGGTTTTAATTTTTTGTTAAAAAAAATTAAAGAGACAGAGTTAAAAAAAGTATTTTTTTATATTTTGTTATTAAATTTTGCAAACAGGTAATTTATCTCCTTCATTGATGTACACTGATGAGGCGGCACTGATGGGCACCGATTGGTGGCAGTGATGGACACTGACAGGTGGCAGTGACGGGCACTGATTGGTGGCAATAATGGGTACTGATCGGCACTGGTTGGTTACACTAAAAGGCAGCACTGCTAGGTGGCACTGATTGGCACCACTAGTGGGCATTCATAGGTGGCACTTGTGGTCATTGATAGGTGGCACTCATGGGCATTGATAGGTGGCACTGGTGGGTACTGTGGGCACTGGCAGGTGACAATGGCAGGTGGCACTGGCAGGGGGTACTGGTGGGCAGAATTGTCTCTTCCTCTTCGGGACCAATGTCCCTTGTACATAAGCCGGAGATCAGATTTTTTTTTCTCCTCATGCTGTCAGCATGAGGAGAAAAAAAAAACGATTACCGAGCTTTTGTTTACATCATGTGATCAGCTGTCATTTTCTGACAGTTGATCACGTTGGTAAGGGGCTGTGATCTGCCCCTGACTCAGATCTGTGATCACCCGAGTCTCAGTGACTTGGTGATCACAGCACGCGGGGAGCGTGCAAAGGGGAGGCCGTCGTTTGACGGCCTCCCGGAAATGCAGGTCCGTGCTGTGGCCGTCATTCGGCTATAGTGCGGACGCCAAGTGGTTAAAACCACATTCTTTAGTATTAATCTATAGAAATATTGGTGTCTAAACTTTCCAGTACATGTAACCGAATACACTGCATAGAGGTAATAGGTAACAAATATTAAGGGGTCTATGTATATAATATTTTTAGCCGTGATACAGACAACTTTCACCCCCAAATTCACTTGCAGAGTGGCCTCATTCACTTGAATAGGTCTCATTTGGTGGGTGCTATGCCTGTCAAAAGTGACAGGGGGTATTGTTACTGCTGTGACCGCAAAGCATTGCAGCTGTGACATGTGTGGGGCTACTCCTTTATAATGTGTATAATGTGTTATGTGTATATGTTATAACGCCATTTTGAGGGACCATGTGATTGTAGTTGCTGCATTTACCACATAAACTGTGGTTGGTACGTACCTGGAATTTTTTGTTATAATACATTTTAGTTTATTCTGTTTGGGAATGGGCCTTATTAAACATTTATGAATGGTGGTATAATGCAATGGTTTGCCCTTTGTAGGTTGAACTTGCCTTGGGTAGTGCTGAATAACTGGGACATCTCCCTGCATTCACTGGATAGGTGTACTATGTTATACTTCCTACTGGAGGCTACCTGCGTGTCCACATATAAGATCCAGTTGACTTAAAGGTGTGTATTGTTTAAGATTTGAGTCCACTATCCTATACATTAGAAGGGATGTGGAACTCAATTTCATCGTGGGCCGCATCAGCATTATGATTGTCCTCAAAAGGGCCGGTTGTATCTGTAAGATTAGATGTCCAGTGCATCTCCTCCCCTTACATTAGATGTCAAGAGCCACCCCACCATCAGAAGTTGAGTCCCCTACTCTCCCTAACATCACAGTACACCCCCTTTCCTTATGCAGCTGCTGGGAAGAAGCTGGATGCATTGCTTGAAAGCAGAAAGTAGGGGTGTGGAGGAGGACCAGAGGAGGGCTGGAGCTCTCCTGCAGCTGCAGGAAAGGTGCAAGGGCCACTTGAAATGGCCTGGAGGGCCAGATTCGGCCTGCAGGCCTTGTGTTTGACACCTGTGCATTAGATGGTGACTTGTGTTTTCCTTCCCAAATATTTTGGTTCCATCTTATGGTCGACAGCTGGGATATTTTCTTTTGGATCTTTACTGGGTAGGTCTACTCCCTTTGGAGGTTGTTGTTTTTTTTTTTTTATAATTATTATAGGATCTAATTGCATCCTGCATATATATTGTTTTGTATGATTATGTTGCTGTATACACTTCAGCATGACCTAAATACTCTCTCTCCTGTTGTGTACTCAACTTTTATGGGATTCCGAATGGTGAGCCTATAGTTTTACTTGTCCTTGTCCCTGTGATGCCCCCCCCCCCACAGTTTGAGCAGATCATCACCTTGGGGGACTCCTCCCCTTCCTTTTTGTTTTCTTCTCCTCTTTTCCTTCCCAAATGCTCAACCAATTTTGTTTGGTTTGAAAATTGTATTGTAGCATTTTTCTGTTTGAAGTTTTGTTTTTAGAACATATGTTTGTTGTATTGTGCATTGGTATTTTATTATTATCCCTATAAATTGGTATTTGGTTACATACTTCAAGGCGTTGATCCTGAAGAAACAAATTTACTGTGAAGCGCATCGGTCCAATGGAATTACATACATGAATTAATGAATTTAATTTATGAAGGGCAACCGTAAAGCTTTTATGATGTTTTTTAATATGTAATAAATATGTTGTAGACTTTTTTAACCTATTTAGTAGTATATGTTCTCCATGTTAAGTGAGAGGAGGGCCCTTGCAGTAATGTGTACACCACGCTGGACCACGCGGCTCTTCTAGTCTGTCAACAGCTTGTGTGTCGTCCTGGGCATCACCGCAGTCAGGTTATCCAGGAAGTGGTGAGAGAAAGCAGGCTATTTGTACAGCAGTAACAGCATTACATTGATTCAATGCGAGTTTGGAATTTCAATCGTGTAAGCATATTTTATCATGGGGGAATTTGGAAATTAAACAGGATTACGCTATTCAGTTTGTTGTTCCTCTTCTTTCCATGTTATGCTATTGCACTTTTTGATGAAGATTCTTAACTTTGAGTGAGCAGTTGCCAATTAAGGAGATTGGAGATACAAGGCTTATTATGTTCATGCTTATGGTGAGTTTATTATCATAGGGGAGAGAAGCTCAAGTGGTGTGGCGGTGATGAAATTTAAAGATCTCCTCTGTCCTATTATCACTTTTGAGTGGATGCATGTTACATCATTCATCTTTTGAACTTCTATGATTTACACACATTGAATTCATTTTGTATTGTGCCTATTTCACTCCTTAGTAGGTTCATGGTACACCATTCACTTTTATGAACTCTATGTTTAATGCATACTGAACTATTTTAGCACACAGTGCGTTTAGTACTAATGCCGCGTACACGCGGTCGGAATGCTCGTCGGAAAAAGCTCTGATGGTTTCCCCGTCGGAATTCCGACAGAATTTTGCTCAAACTGTCTTGCCTACACACGGTCACATCAAATTCCGATGGTCAATAACACCACGGCATACAACACGTTCGACTGCACTATAAAAGGGAAGATTAATGCTTCTGAGCATGCGTCGAATTGTTTCCGAGCATGTGTCGGAATTTTGCGTGTCGGAATTGCATACACATGATCGTAAAATCAGATAGAAAGGTTTTCCGTCTGAAAAATTAAGAACAGGTTCTCAATTCCGACAGAAAAAGACCGATGGGTATACACACGGTCGGAAAATCCGATGAAAAGCTCCAATCGGACTGTTTCCAACGGAAGTTCTGACCTTGTGTACGCGGCATAAGAGAGCGCTGTTAATGCTGGAATTATTATTATATCTTGTTTGCATATTGTATATGTTTTGATTGATTTTATAACAGCAGTTGAATGTGCATGACCAATTTTAGCTTTTTTCTATGAGCGCTGGGATCAGGAACATTCTGTGATATTTTTTGTTTTATACCAGTGTGTAGAAACTTGTCATCATCCATCATCAAACTTCCTTTCCATTTGCCGTTGTTGGTGGCAACTCCATCTTAGCCATTCTTCTGTCTGCTGCGTTGCCGCTGTTAGCGCATATGCTGTATCTGCTGCCTTATTTATCCTCTTGAAGATGCCCCACGTGACTCTTTTCATCAATCATGGGGCAGATCTAACTGTCTGAGTAGCATTGGCTCTCACTCCTCTCCTAACTCTTAGCTGCTGCCTAAAACAATGTGTGAGCTGCCTCACATGTATCTGGAATGTGAGTAATGTGGGGCAGCTAGCAGAGGAGAGGAATCTTCCACAAGTCATCTTTGATGGTTCCGCCCCACAATCGACACAGACAATCGTGGGGTGGATCTATCAAAGATTTATGAAGGATTCCTCTTCTCTGCCAGCCACCCCACATTACTTGAATTCCAGAGGCTTGTGATGTAGCTTCCAGATTGTGTCAGGCAGCAGCTCTTACAGTAAGCCTGAATGTTAGTTTATTTAACAAACACAGGAGCAGCCTGGATCTGTTTTTATTTACAACATATATATTTCTTCAAGACACGTGACCATAACTGCACCAATCAGCTTTGTGCGGCCACAGGAGAAGAAAGTGTACTTCTTACAGTTATGACTACAGGGTGCATCATAGGATTTATGCTTGCTCTGCACACTGATCTCTCAGTAAGATGCAGAGCAAGTAGATTGCGTCACATAAACGCAGGATAAAGCAGCAGAAAAAAAAAAAAGGTATTTGACCTAAATATTACAATTGATCTAGTGACTAATGTTTATCGTTGTCTTCCCAGGTTAAAAATATAAAATAATGTTTATGGGTATGACACTTTAACTTTATTTTATGTTGATAGTTGTGCTTTGGAGTGCCTCAGGTTCGTTCCGTCGTGGCATATACAAAATAACTTTTATTTTTTTTCGAGGACACGTTTTATTTTTATTTTGAAGATTAAGCCTTACCAAATGAGTAAGGTTCTTCCCATGATGTCTCTCTGTATTGATGTATCTACCTTCTTATCCAGCTTCCTGACCTGAAATGTTTTAGAAGCCAGCAATGTGCAATACAATGGATCCTAATCGGTTCACAGTGCTAGCCCACCTACTTTGATTTCTGGTGTTCAACAGAGATTATAGAATGATTTTTTTTTTTTTCATAACAAATTTAAAAAAATATCAGCCTTCAATTTAGCAATTTTTAACACATATAGCGTGTTGGAACGGTAATGTTTTTTTTTTTAAAAGTGTAAGTTCACCTTTACAGAAAATCTGTAAGGTGACCTTACACTGGACCCCCTCCCCATCCCCCCTGGTCCCGCTGTACCAGACTGCCATGATCCCCCTCTGTCAAACATGTAAAAGCTGCTTCACCGGTCCGGGGATTTGAAACCCCTGCAACTTAACCTTGTGTCCGTATCGCTTAGGCAGTACAAACTACAGGGATTCTAATTGGCCAGCGCAGTCACATGAATGGAACTGTCAGCACTGCAAGGAGAGGAGAGAAAGCCCCTGTGATTTAAAATCCCTGGACCAGTGACGCGGCTTTTCCGTGTCTGACAGTGCGGCATCTCCTTTGTGGCAGGGCGGGATCGTGGCAGTCTGGTACATTGGGACTGGAGGGTGATGGGGAGGGGGACCAGTGTAAGGTCACCTTACAGATTTTCTGTAAAAGGTGAACTTACACTTTAACGTTTGCTTGGAGTGCTTTGGGACATTACATTACTTGCTGTTCATTTTGTTACAGTTGAGGAAAAATGAGTGTAGCGCTAAATATTGATATTGGTGTAAAGATATAGCTAAACACACAAAATGAAAACAATACTCAAAAAATAAATATATATAAATTAGTATATATAAAGAATGTAGAGTCCAAGATAAGGCTCAAAGTGTTTGTTAGTCCAAACTATAAAGGTAAACTTCTATAAATGTCCAGTGAGGTGATCCACACAGATATGGATGTGAATGAGAAGCTTTTCTTATGGAATGGCGTCAAAACCAAAAATGGGTCTATATGGAGCAGTGGAAGCAGCACGGGTGAACAGTTGTCTGAAGTTACATCAACGCTTACTTTATCATAAGTAAAAGATGGGTACTCTTACCGAAGGAGTTGGACACACATGTCGTACGACAGTGGGTCAGTAAGGCTTGGAAACCTGATGAATCCTGATCAGGTGTGTGAATGTGGGTCAGATGGGTCCTGATAAGGGGTCCTCACTTCTCCATCTCTGAACTCCAAGAGGCAGAAACTCCTGATGGTGGGTCCTGGTATCACAGTTTCCAGACTCCAAAGGAACGGGGGCTCCGGACAGGATATATCCAAGAAGGGGTTTAAAAAAGGTGCTCGTGGCGTGGATATGAAAAGAGTAAAATAAAAGGGCTCCAGATGGTGCAGGTCAAAACAAACCAATAGGTTTATTGGGGTGGTCAAATATATTATAAATGACACAAAGATTAAAAGTGATCACAAATAGAAGTAAAACATAAAAAGAATGTGGGGGGTACAGGGTATGCTGTCCCGACGTGTTTCGAGTCTGACCCACATTCACACACCTGATCAGGTTTCCAAGACTTACTGACCCACTGTCGTACGGCATGTGTGTCCAACTCCTCCGGTAAGAGTACCCATCTTTTACTTATGATAAAGTGAGCGTTGTTGTAACTTCAGACAACTGTTCAACCGTGCTGCTTTCACTGCTCCATATAGTCCCATTTTTGGTTTTGACGCCATTCCATAAGAAAAGCTTCTCATTCACATCCATATCTGTGTGGATCACCTCACTGGACATTTATAGAAGTTTACCTTTATAGTTTGGACTAACAAACACTTTGAGCCTTATCTCGGACTCTACATTCTTTATACATACTAATTTATATATATTTATTTTTTGAGTATTGTTTTTATTTTGTGTGTTTAGCTATATCTTTACACCAATATCAATATTTAGCGCTACACTAATTTTTACTCCATTTTGCTTACTTTGTTTGAGTGTTGGCTGCTGATTTTTTTCACTTTTACACACTTATTTTAGCGCAGTGCTTTCTCCCCTTTTCCACATTTTGTTACAGTGCACTTTCCAAAAAGCATTACAAAACAACAATTCAATATATAAAGCAAATGGGGTATCTTTACAGTATTTATATGTTTAGACCCCTAAATAAAAAGTTTTTAAACACAATTTCTTTTTAAATAACCTCTTTTGTAAACCATCTTCACATATATTAAAGACATGTGATGCATTCATGTAATCCCAGATATTAATGATGCATCATAATTTATAATGAGCACATTCAATTTCTGAGTCTGGCACTACCATAGTTAAAGAGGTGCATATAGCAGCACGTTTTCAGGAAATGATTACAGGTGATTACAGGAAATATGCAGCCACTTTATAGTTCTCAAACTTCTTTCCACGCAGCTACAAATATGAATCTCTGGATACTTTTGCTTTCAACAGCATAGGTAAACAGCCAAATGATCAGACAGGGAGCAACTGTAATTATTATTATTATACAGGATTTATATAGTGCCAACAGTTTGCACACTGCATTACAATCTAAAGGGAGACAGTCTAGGGAGACAGTACAGTTACAATACACTAAAATAAAATACAAGAGGGTTAAGAGGGTCCTGCTCATAAGAGATAAAAAAAACTAATAGGGTGGGGCTAGTGATGCAAAAGGTAATAAATGTGGGGGATAAGCTGATGGAAGCGTTAAAACTTCAGTTGTTAGTTGGAGACGTGATAGACTTCCCTGAAGAGATGAGTTTTTAAAGGATCGTCTAAGGTGGCCAAAGTAGTAGATAGCTAGATACAGACTGAGGTAGACAGCTCCAGAGGATGAGAGAGGCTCTGGAGATGAGTAGGGAGGAGGAGACAAGAGAACTTGAGAGCAGGAGGTCTTGGGAGGAGTGGAGAGTTGCAAATGGCTTTGTAAATGGCTTTGTAGGTTATTATTTTAAATTGAATTCGCTGGGCAATTGGAAGTCAGTGGAGAGATTCGCGAGAGGGGTGGCAGACACTGAGTGGTTCGTAAGATAGATGAGTCTGGCAGCAGCATTTATGATAGATCGAAGAGGTGATATCCTATGGAGAGTTGCAATAGTCAAGGCAAGAGATAACGAGGAAGTGAATAAGTAGCTTGGTGATTTCATTAGATAAAAAGGGGTAATTTTTTGTAAATGTTACATAGGTGGTCTACACACTTTTAACAGCGATTGGATTTGGGGCAAAAATGACCTAGTACCTTGGCATGAGGAGAGGGCCTGATAGTTGTATTATTGTTCTTGACTGAAAGATCAAGGAGGAGGGCATGAGTGCGGGGGGGGGGGGCTTATAGGTAACACTGAAGAAGCACTGTGATAGATAGGAGGAGAACAAGAAAGAGTAGAACCTTGGAGGCCAGGGAGTGGAGTTTATTGAGGGTGGTCAACAGTATCAAGGGATACAGAGAGGTCCAGTAGAAAAGTGTATGGAGTAGTGGCCATTGGTTTTAGCAGTTAATAAATCGTTAGTGAGTTTTAGTAGGGCAGTTTCTGTGGAGTGTTGCGAGCAAAAGCCAGACTGTGAAGGAGTCAACAAGGTAGTTTTACAGTGAGGTAATAGCTCAGAAGGTTGTAGACTAAGCATTCTAAAAGTTTAGAGGTGAATGGGAGCAAGGAGGTAGGTCAGGTTGGTGGGGTCCAGTGGAGGCTTTTTAAGTATAGGGTGATCTGTGCATGCTTTAGAGGTGAGGGGAAGGTTCCAGTAAATAGGTAGAGATTAACCACTTCACGACGACCGTACACAAATATGCGTAATGCCTACAGCTGCAAGCATCACCCTGGTATCGTTTTTTTTTAGAGCCAGCAGTTGACTTTCTAGTGATAACAACCAATGTGGCTAAAAGCTGCTCAGCTGTTATCCTAAGGAGCGGGAGGGGACATCCCCCCTCCTGTCACCTTCCGCGGCTCTCCCTTCCCATGGGAGGCCCGAGCGACCAGCCGACACATCCACCGGCTGGCCGAAGATCCAAATGAAGCCAGAATCGGCTGTGATCGGGTCTCCGATCTAGTAACCCGGGAGCGATATCATAACAATGTCATCCGGTTTACTTGGCTGCCAATGGCGCAGATTTTAAAAAATCCCTAGTATTCCAAAACGCAGATTTTGGCGTTTTGAATACTTTTAAGTGCAAAGGAGGGATCTGGGGTCTATAAGACCCCAGATCCCTCCTTAAAGAGTACCTGTCACTGACTATTACTGTCACAAGGGATGTTTACATTCCTTGTGACAGCAATAAAAAATATCTGATTTTTTTTAAAGAGACAGTGTAAAAAAATAAAAAAATAATAATAATTTAAAGCACCCTGTCCCTCTGTGCTCACGCGTAGAACCAAACGTATACTTAAGTCACGCCCGCAAATATAAACAGTATTCAAACCACACATGTAAGCTATCGCTGTGATTGTTAGAGTGAGAGCAATAATTATAGCACTAGACCTCCTCTGTAACTCTAAATTAGTAACCTGTAGACATTTTTAAAGCGTCATCTATGGAGATTTATAAGTGCTGTAGTTTGTCGCCATTCTACCAGTGTGCGCAATTTCAAAGCATGACATTGTATCTATTTACTCGGCATAACATCATCGTTAACATTATACAAACACATTGGGCTAACTTAACTGTTTTTGTTTTTTTTTTTATTAATTCATGAAAGTGTCTCTTTTCCAAAAAATTGTGTTTGAAAGTCCGCTGCGCAATAACCATGTTACGTAAAATATTACAATAATCGCCATTTAATTCTCTAGGGTCTCTGCTAAAAGCTAAGTTGATATGGAGATGGGACCTAGAATTATTTGTCATTTGATCAATTAGGAACTGATAAGAGATATGTGAATGGAAGGGGATATTGTCAAAAAAAAACAGGCGAGCCACAGACACAGGCCAAAGCCATAAACGATAATTGATTCTTTGATCACTAAAGGCGAGGAGGAGGTGGGAACAGGAGGTCAACAGGAGGTGAGAATCAATAACCAAAAATATAGACAAGCTTAAAAGAGAAATATGTTTTTTTTTTTTGCTAATCACACTTACCTCAGTGGATGGAGCATCAGGCTGATGCTGCAGCTGTCCCTCAGTATCTCTGCACTGAGAACCGAGCCACCGAACACCGCTGATGGCTCAGTTCTCACTCCTCCCCGAACACAACGCTGCTGACTGTCAGTCAGCATTGCTCCTGGTCTGCTTCTCCACACTCATTGGAGCGATAAGCTGTGGAGGGGCGGGGAGAGGCCATCTCAGCGTCTCAGTGACTCAGCGACTACCATCAATCAAGGCAGCTGGCGGATCCAGACTTGGGAAGTTGGGATGACGCGCTGCCTCAACTGATGGCAGTGACGTCAGCAGAGAGCGGACTTCACAGTAGTGCAAAACGAATTGCACTCCTGTGACCCTCAGGAGAAGCCAAGCCTAAAAAGCTCAGGCTGGACTTCTCCTTTAAAGGATATTAGAGCATCTACCATAGATCAATAGCAGTGACAATTATCAGTTATACATGGCATGCGATTGTGCACATACAGTAGATATTTAAAGCAGCAGTCAGTCATTTACCATAGATTAATAGCAGTGTCAATTATCAGTAATAAAAGGCATGAGGATTCATGGATATTCCAAGAAGCAGTCATTTACCATAGAACAAAAACAGTGTCAATTATCAATCATACATGAAATGAGGATTGTACACATGAATATTTCAAGCAGCAGTCATTTACCAAAGCAATTTGCAGTTTACTAAGAGAGCAATAATGAAAAACAGGCTCAAGATAGCAAACACAGATTATGAAAGCTGCATAAATATGGACTCTTCAGAGCAATATCTCTGTGGCTCAGACAGGGTAAAATATTGCTGCATAGCATTGTCTCTATATAAGTCTAAAATAAAAAATAGTCTAGCTGAGAATAACTACTTCAATATACAAACAACTACATGTGATTATCCTCCTAAACAGCATCCAACTAATGTCCAGGGTGGCTTTGTTAAAACAGACAAGCAGCTGAAGGCATCAAAGGACTGAGGACAGAGGGCCACCCAACTTAAATTGGAGTTATCTGAAAGAAATTGGGAAGGGGCTCCCACACTAGCTGTGTCTTCTGGAGAAGCTGCATGCTATTAGACTCCTGCCTGACTGTCCGCACATTGGTTCTGATAAGTGATGGGTTGCTCACTTGGCTTGAGATCACATTTCCAGCTACCTCTGTCTCATCAGGTCTAGCCTATCTGAGCTACTGATGTAGGGAAACTGAGGAATGCATCCTTCCTTGATGCGTCAATGAGTTGTGGAGTTAAAGGGACCTTTGCCTGCATCTGAGCATAGTGAGTAAATGGATGCTCTGCTACACTCTAACTATTTTGAACTTGCTGTACCTGGCAAGTTTGCAAGCCATCCAGATTTGTCACTTCTGCGGCCAAGGGTTCAACAAGGACAGTAAGGACTTGGTGAGAGAAGATATTTATAGAGCGAACCCGAACTGTAAAGTTCGGGTCCGTACCGGACTTTAGGGTGTTCAGGTCCCGGACCCGAACCCGAACAATTGAATGTTGCTTTTTAAAATGTCTTTTAAAAGCACTCGCGGCTATATGAATTGATATTCATATAGCCGCGAGTGCTTTTAATACAGAGAACAGTCATTGAAGTCATTTATTTTTAAAAAGTTAGTCATAAAAAGTGTTTGGGGACCTGGGTCCTGCCCCAGGGGACATGTGACATGTATCAATGCAAAAAAACTTTTAAAAACGGACGTTTTTTCGGGAGCAGTGATTTTAATAATGATTAAATTGAAACAATAAAAGTGTAATATTCCTTTAAATTTCGTACCTGGGGGGTGTCTATAGTATGCATGTAAAGGGGCGCATGTTTCCAGTGCTTAGAACTGTCTCTGCAAAAAGTGTCATTTTTGCAGGAAAGAAAGCTATGTAAAATCACTTGCGGCTATATGAATTGTCGGCTCCCATAATACAGAGAACAGTCATTCATTGAAAGTCATTCATAAAAAAAAAGTCATTCATAAAAAATAAAAAAAACAAAAAATAAAAAAGCGTAGGGGTCCCCCCAAATTCAATAACCAGGCCCTTCATGTCTGGGATGGATATTAAGGGGAAACCCAGCCAAAAAAAAAGGCGTGAGGTCCCCCTCAAAATCCATACCAGACCCTTATCCGAGCATGCAACCTGGCAGGCCGCAGGAAAAGAGGGGGGACGAGAGCGGCCCCCCTCCCGCCTGAACCGTACCAGGCCACATGCCCTCAACATTGGGAGGATGCTTTGGGGGTCTAAGACCCATGTTGATGAGGACAAGGGCCTCATCCCCACAACCGTGCCCGGTGGTTGTGGGGGTCTGCGGGCGGGGGGCTTATCGGAATCTGGAAGCCCCCTTTAATAAGGGGACCCCCAGATCCCGCCCCCCCCTGTGTGAAATGGTAAGGGGGTACTTTTTGTACCCCTACCATTTCACCAAAAAAGTGTCAAAAATTGTAAAAATGACAGGAGACGGTCTTTGACAATTCCTTTATTAAAATCTTCTTTCTTCTGGTCTTCCTTTCTTCATCTTCTCCTTCCGGCATCTTCTTCTTCCATCTTCTTCTTCCTCCGATCCGCTTCTTCTTGGCCTTCTCGTCCAGCATCGGTGTCTCTTCTGGGCTGCTCCGCGCAATGGGAGGCTCCCGCTGGGTGAGGCTTCTCTTCGGTATCTTCTTCCACGGCGTCGGTCTCTGAGGCTTCTCTCCGGTATCTTCTTCCAGGGCGTCGGTCTGTTCTTGGGCCATTCCTCGCAATGGGAGGCTCCCGGTGTGTGAGGCTTCGCTTGGGCTGACAGTTCTTTTATAACGGAGGGCGGGGCCACCTGGTAACGCATGGGGACGTCATGGGGAGTTATTCATGAGGAGTATAAGTTCTTGATTAGGTGGTACCATAGCTTTTTACCAGGTGTCTACAGGGCATGTATTAGGGCCCTCCAATGCTTTCAGAGCATGCAATTGGTGCCTGATTTCTTTTGGTGCCTTTCAGTTTCTCAGCCTTCAGCCCCTAGATGAGATTCAATCTCAACATCTTCTGTGACCCCTGAGGTGTCTGTGGCTCCACTTCCATTCAAGTAATCCTGGATTCTTCTATGGAGAGCTCATTATCAGCTATCAATTAGTTCCATGACATATTCTGGGTCATCTTTTTCTTAAAAAAAGGATCCCTGGTTCTGGAGGGGTCAAGACATGCAAGCTGGTTTCAAAAAGACACTCAATTTCTTGGTCTTCTAAGCATCAACACACAGGACAGGACACACAACCACATCTTTGCTTTTTGGATGGGAAGCCATCTCAGTTTTCCAATTCACTGCTAGGAGTAAAGTTAATTTTTAATGGCTTTCTCTGTGTATGGCTAGGGAAAACCATCTGGAGAGGGCCCAACTTGACAGCACCAGGAGAGGGTTGGTGACTTTGCCCACCTTGGCCTTCTCTGAAGCAGTGTTCTTCCCCATAATGGGGGCATCCCCTTGAAGAAGTTTTGGATTCTGCCCATCAATGCCAATAACACTGTCTGGAACTGAACTATCCTTATGTCAATTTCCAGATGGTCATCTCCCATGGAGCCAACTGGTTGCAGGTGGATCTATCAATTTCCCACCTAAAATAGCCATACATCTCTTCTCCTGACACACTATGACTGCTTCTAACAGTTCATAGAACTTCAAATAGGGGTTGATTCTACCTTTCTCTCGCAAGGCTTCTCTGACCTTGTCAGATGGTCATCTACAAAACTGTTCCAATTTGTTTAATAGAATTGTTACAATATAATTGTTGCAATAGAAGTGCTTGTAATATTGTTGCAATATAACTTGTCTCTTTAGTGGCTTTTGTCTCCTACTTTTCCTCCAGATGCCTCTGCAACATTCTACACTTCTTGTGACAGTGTCATAAGCCTGTGTCACCCACCACTTTGTGGTCCCCTCAATATTTACATCATTACAGAACCAAGCAGTGCTGGTACAGTTGAATTGCATTTTATTTCCTAATATTTCAATCTGCACTTTTGCCTTGTGGATGGTAAAACGGTAATCAGTATCTGTGTGAACCAGTTACTTTTAAGTACTAAAGGAGAGCACAACTATACACACTCTGTGTGCTAAACAGAGATCAGAAGAGTGTTTGGCTTTTACATTGCATGTTTTGTGTCTCTCCCTAGTGACCAAAGTCCCTGTATAACTATTTATTAACTCAGTCTTCTGTACACTCTGAAATTCAGGCGAGAAATGCTTTGTTTCCCTGCTGTAGCAACAAGAACACATTGTAGTTGGAGAGGGAATAGACTGAATAAGAAACGTTTTAAGTTAAGGTATTGCTACTAATAAAAATGGATAATAAATATGTACTCAATGCACGTGACTGATGAATGAATGAATGCATTGTCTTACTAGCACTTTAATTAATACATTTTTATATCTAGAGTATTTGCGCTGAGTCACGTACATTGAGTACATACTTATTATCTATTTATATTGAGTTGTGATCACTATTAGATTTAGCAGCATTTTTAGTTTTACTAGTCACTATTTATTTATTTTTTTAGTAGCGCAGAGGTCCACTATACTTATTACTAATAAAAATGATTGTGGTGAAAGACCATAATAGTTTATTTTTTACTATTTTTATATTAAAACCATAACATACTTTTGCAGAGCATTTTAAAAAATAGAAATCACTCTTTAGGGTTTGTTATGATGTACGACAGTAGTGGATTGCCTTTCAGAGGGCAATTGACAGGCAGCTGGGAGGCAATATATCATCTTCTCAGTACCGGTTGAAACCCCCAAACAGCCAAACCACTGAGCAGCAAGGTGTGCATTGCACTTGGTTACAGGTTGGTTGGGCTATGGCCCAATTCACTTGACTGCAAAGCACAGCATGGCGGGTGTGGCACATGCACATCCTTGAGAGGGTGCATGTCCTTATTTAGATGGGCTGTCAAACCGTACTTTTACCACCCCCTGGCATCCTTGTGAACAAGGCTTAATTTGTTAGTTAAGAATTTACCAAATTCAGAAATTTTATCTTATGCTCAATATTATTTATGACCTTTTCACTAAAGAAATATAATAGGTACAGGTTGCTAATTACAAAAACGAATGAATGAATGAATTAAAGGGGTTGTAAAGTCTCAAGGTTTTTCACCTGAATTAAGGTGAAAAACCTTCTGTGCTGCAGCTGTCCTCAAAGCCCCCCTTTTTCTTACCTGAACCCGATCTTTCCAGTGCTAAGCACGAGCCCAGCAGCTCCAGACGCAGTTTCTGTCCTCATTGGATAGATTGATAGCAGCGGGAGCCAATGGTTTCCACTGCTGTCAATCAAATCCAGTGACATGGAAATGACATGGAAGCGGGGGGGCGGGGCCGAGTCCTGCTGTCTGTGTCAATGGACACAGCAGCGGGGACTCATGAGCGTACCCGCACGGCTGTCCCCAGGGAAAACTGGTCTCCGTGGGGGCACTCAATGAATGCTGGCCCACGCATGGGCAGTACAGCCAACTCGTCAAGAACTCCTTCTGGAAATTACGTAATTGGAGTTTCTGACAAGTTGGCTCGATCTACGGAGAGAAGCGGAAAGGGGCTGAGATTCCCCTGTGACATCAGCCAGCCAGCAGAGGGGAATTTCCGCCCCTCCTGCTTCTCTCCATTTATCGAGGCTGGCCAGCACAGGGGATCACGTGACCATACAGCTGTGGTGTCAGAAACTGTATATCCTTTTCATTTATAACAAACGCATAAAGTTTTGGTAATGGCTGGATATGTGCTTCCTGAGGACGCAATAGTATTTGCGAAATGCATAGAGGCTGTTAGGATACGGAATACGTCACTTCCGGTTAAAACGAAAAGGAGGCTTGGGACGCACGCCGAGATAGGAGAGACAGGCGATACCCTCACCCATCTGTACCCATTCAAATGGCTGGACTTAGTGGCAACTGATAGCACTTGAACATGTGAGTGAAATAATCTGTTTTTACCTTTTTATAAATAAATGCACAGACATACTGCGCAATGATTGTTGTTCATTTTTTCTGAGGTTGGATATTGTTTAAACCTGTAAATTGGGAGCAGCATAGACCTGAGTGGAGTGGTTATCCCTATCAATGAGCCAAAGGCTTTTAATATATTAATATCTGGTGAGTGGTCAATCCTTATGGTGGTGGTGGTGTCGTCACTATAGTGGTGGATAAGAAAATACACAGAAGCACGGACACAAGGAATAGGAGGATTGGAGCAATTTTTGTATTAAATACTGTTTTTTCTATACCAGTATTCTTGTGGACACTCATTTGTTTTGTTTAATTTGTAGTTTTCTTTTCTTTTTTTGGCACTAATATTCAATATCGGATGTCATGGGTGGATTGCAGAGAAATATTGTTTTTAATAGAAACATTGATTATAATATTATTAGCGTGTATAAATATATATATTTGTTTGGGTGTATTCTAAATATATATTTGTTTGGTACACTCTAAGATATGTAATAGAAGGGTTAGCACAGTCAACACATACTTTTTTACGGATATGTGCATTACATACATTGAAATGTGCGGAATTATGCAGCGGAATAGAGGGTGGAGGGGTGGGGAGGGAATGCTCTTATGTGGACAGGCAGGGAGAGGGGAGAGACTGTCAGAGGAGAGACAAGGGCTGCGGATGATGGAGACACGTAGCTTGACCACAGTAGTCAGGGCTCAGCAGCCTTGATTATTGTGGTCAGCAGAGGCAGGGGGACTCAGAAAATGGCAGGATCAAACTAGGCTTATTACCAGTTAGGAAGAGAAGAATTGCACAGCACAAGCACTGTGCTGTTATTCAGGCCGTTGACAGGACTGCACTCAGCCCTTCCTTCGTAGAGCAGGCCGCTCAGCTGTCAGTTAATTGCCAGCTCCAATCTTTTCCACAGTGACTCACCTGATGATGATATCCTGTTCATCAGTCCTGCTGGTTACCTAAAGCTGTTGACTTCCTTCTCTGCCTTCGCCTTGGTCAACACATCCAGAGACTCTCTCCTGTGTACCTGTTGAAGACTTGCTTGGCTGATGTCCCTTCTGGTTCCTGATCCTGCTTGCTGTTCCACTACGCTGATTCTCCAGTTTCCTGATTTCCTGGCCTGTCCTAAAATATGCTGATCTTTGGCTGCCTGATGTCCTGGCTTATCTGACCATCCGTTCTGGTTACCGAACAATGGCTATGATTTGACTACGTTGCTCTGTTTACCTTTTACTATTATTATTATTATTATTATTACTATTAATAAAGAATTGTGATTTTTACTGCACTTCTGTCTCGGTCTGATTCATGGTTTCCGACAGTCGTAAAAGAACAGGATCTTAGTTTTTTGGGGGGTTAACAAACACTTTAAGGATCTCTAGTATCTACATGTGGCTTGCCAACTCTGCCATGTCCTTTACAAATAATTCACACTCTCCAGGTTGAATATATTATTTACTTTATATTACAAAGACTGCAGCAGGTTTAAGATTGGGTAAAAGTGGCAAAATTATATATTCTGGAAAAACTTACTACCAAAGTCCACAAAAGATAAAATAAACTGTTAGTTCATTCAATGCATCAACAAAGTTGGGCCAACTATCAGAAAAAAGAAAACATCCTTAACCACTTAAGCCCCGGACCAATTTGCAGCCAAAGGACCAGACCCCTTTTTGCGATTCGGCACTGCGTTGCTTTAACTGACAATTGCGCGGTCGTGTGACATGGCTCCCAAACAAAATTGGCGTCCTTTTTTTCCCACAAATAGAGCTTTATTTTGGTGGTATTTGATCGCCTATGTGGTTTTTATTTTTTGCGCTATAAACAAAAATAGAGCAACAATTTTGAAAAAAAATGCAATATTTTTTTACTTTTTGCTATAATAAATCCCCCAAAAATATATAAAAAAACTTTTTTTTTTTCCTCAGTTTAGGCCGATACGTATTCTTCTACATATTTTTGGTAAAAAAAAAATCGCAATTAGTGAGTATTGATTGGTTTACGCAAAAGTTATAGTGTTTACAAAATTGAGGATAGTTTTATAGAATTTTTATTAATATTTTTTTACTAGTAATGGCGGCAATCAGCAATTTTTATTGTGACTGCAACATTATGGCAGACACATCGGAAATTTTTGACACATTTTTGGGACCATTGTAATTTATACAGAAATCAGTGCTATTTAAATGCACTGATTCCTATGTAAATGACACTGGCAGTGAAGGAGTTAACCACTAGGGGGTGGAGAGGGGTTTAGTCTGTGTGTGTATGTTTTTTTTTTTACAGTAGGGGGCGTGGCTTTACGTCTGACGTCACTGATCGGCTTTCCCGATGACAAGGAACAGCCGATCAGTGACAGGCAGTTTAGGAAGCACGGGGAGAGGTTTGTTTACACAGACCTCTCCCTGTTCTTTAGCTCTGTGACCCGATCGCGGGACACCAACGGCGATTGGGTCCGCTGGTCCCGCGGTCACGGTCACGGAGCTCAGGACCGGTGGTGCGCGCGCGACCCACGGCTGGGCTCTTAAAGGACAACGTACCTGTACGTTGATGTGCCCAGCCGTGCCATTCTGCTGATGTAAATGTGCAGGAGGCGGTCCTTAAGCGGTTAATCATCCCAAAAGATATAGCATTAGACCTGGACCTGCATTGGTTTGGTGAGCTTCAAGTATACTAAATTGTTGCAACTATTTATTTAATATGTGTTTGTACTCATTGATGTTTTTCTCATATACTTGTTGTTTAGTTGTTTAGCCTCCTTCACCTCCTGAAGAAGTGGGGTGCTCGATTATTTCTACCCATGGAAGAGACCCCAAGCATATGTGAAATTATGGGAATTTATATTTTTTTGCAGTTTGATTTCTGGTGTCCACATCTCTATATGTGGTAATTTAAAAGGTTTGGTATGTACACAGTGTTTAAACAGTCATCTTAAAGTGGTTGTAAACTCCCTTAGAACTTGTAAGGGCAACAAAGCTAATAAAGGGACTGGAGGATATTCGATATGAAGAAAGGTTGCGAGCACTGAACGTATTCTCTCTGAAGAAGAGACGCTTGAGATTGAAATTTCAATTTACAAATACCATACTGGTGACCCCACAATAGGGATAAAACTTTTTTGCGGAAGGGAGTTTAATAGGACACGTGGCCACTCACTAAAATTAGAAGAAAATAGGTTTAACCTTAAACTATGTAGCTGGTTGTTAACTGTAGGAGCAGCAAGGATGTGTAATTTCCTTCCACAGGCGGTGGTTTCAGCGGGGGGGTTGGCATCAATCAAAAAATATTAGATAAGCACCTGAACGACCACAATGTACAGGGATATAAAATGTAATACTGACCTATAATCACACAAATAGGTTGGACTTGATGGACTTGTGTCTTTTTTCAAGCTCACCTACTATGTATCTTTAGGTAAGCCTAGAATAAGGCTTACCTATAGGTACTGTAAATACCTAAAGGGTTAGGAGATACTTACCTTGTAGTGTGCCGATGATGTAGTGTGCCCATGATGTAATCTGCGCATTTGCTGTGAAGAAATGGCCCTCTGTGCCGTTTCTTCCCGAGCGAGTGCTGTGAATGGCGGCTCTGGCGTGCATGCACAGGAGTGACGTCACGCAGCTTTGGCCAGTCACACAGCTGGAGTCCACGACCCCGGAAGGAAGAGGGGCGAAGATGGATGCAACCTTCAACGGGGACAGATCTTTTTGTTTGCAGGTAAGTGCCACATAATGGGCTAGTATGCATCACTTTTTTTGTGAAATGGTAGGGGTACTTTTGTACCCCCTTACCATTTCACACATGGGGGGGCCGGGATCTGGGGGTCCCCTTGTTAAAGGGGCTTCCAGATTCCGATAAGCCCCCCGCCCGCAGACCCCCACAACGAATGGCCAGGGTTGTGGGGATGAGGCCCTTGTCCCCATCAACATGGGGACATGGTGCTTTGAGGGGTCACAGACCCCCAAAGCACCCTCCCAATGTTGAGGGCATGTGGCCTGGTACGGTTCAGGAGGGAGGGGGCCGCTCTCGTCCCTCCCTCTTTTCCTGCGGCCTGCCAGGTTGCGTGCTCGGATAAGGGTCTGGTATGGATTTTGAGGGGGACCCCACGCCATTTTTTTTTTTGGCCGGGGTTCCCCTTAAAATCCATCCCAGACCGGAAGGGTCTGGTATGGATATTTAGGGGGACCCCGACATCATTTTTTTTTTAATTTGTAGTTGCCTGTGCAGACCCGCGGATGAGATTATTATTTCCAGTGATTAGTGATTGGAATTCACCAAATACACGGTTTAGGAATATTGTAGGTTCGCCTACTATAGAGTGTCACGGTATTGAAATATTTTGTACATTTATTTTATTTTATGTTGGTGTTTTAGGAATCACTAAATGGTGGGTCGAGTACTGTATCACCAGATTTAATATCATTGTGTGCTGAATATGATACATGTCACAACCATTTAATAGGTATATTCCAATATATCAATCAATATAGAACCCCTGGGTTTATAAAATATAGGGGAACTAACACTATTTTAGTTCTAGTTTCATTTAAGCGCCCCTGCACTATCTACACATACCACTGGGGAATCCAAAATTCTTTACTCAGGGAGCAGCTCAGATATTTTTTGGTTCAAATAGAGTTTTTTGATCTATCACTTTTTTATTTGTCGCGGAGTATACACAGTTGGAATCCAACTGCATATCACATTACATTGTATATCCCTATATGTTGTGGTTGTTCAGGTGCCTATCTAATATTTTTTTTTATTATCGATGCTCCCCACTGAAACCACTGCCTGTGGAAGAGAATTCCACATCCTTACCGCTCTTACAGTAAAGAACCTTCTACGCAGTTTAAGTTTAAACCGCTTCTCTTCTAATTTTAGTGAATGGCCGTGTGTCTGTTTAAATTCCCTTTTGCAGAAAATTTTTATCCCTATTGTGGGGTCACCAGTATGGTATTTGTACATTGAAATCATATCCCCTCTCAAGCATCCCTTCTCCAAAGAGGATAATTTCTGTGCTCGCAACCTTTCCTCATAACTAAGGTCCTCCAGTCCCTTTATTAGCTTTGTTGCCCTTTTCTGGACTCTCTTCAGTTCCAGTACATCCTTCCTGAGGACTGGTGCCCAGAACTGGATGGCATACTCTTGGTGCAGCCAGACCAGAGTTGTGTATAGTGGGAGAATTGTAATTTTATCTCTGAAGTTAATCCCCTTTTTAATGCATGCCAATATTCTGTGTGCTTTGCTTGCAGCAGCTTGGCATTGCATGCTATTGCTGAGCCTATCATCTACTAGGACCCCTAGGTCCTTTTCCATCCTAGATTCCCCCAGAGGTTCTCCCCTAGTGAGTAGATTGCATTCATATTTTTGCTACCCAAATGCATTATTTTACATTGTTCTACATTGAACCTCAATTGCCAAGTAGTTGCCCACCACATTACTTTGTTCAGATCTTCTTGCAAGGTTTCCACATCCTGCAGAGAAATCATTGCTCTGCTTAGCTTAGTATTGTCCGCAAATATTGAGATTGAGCTGTTTATCCCATCCTCCAGGTCGTTTATGAATAAATTAAATAGGATTGGTCCCTGGGGGACCCCCGCTTTCCACACCGGACCTTTCTGGGTACTCCCCATTTATCACTAACCTCTGAACTGGCCCTGTAGACAGTTTTCAATCCATGTACTCACCCTATGGTCCATGCCAACAGACCTCAGTTTGTACAGTAAATGTTTATGGAGAACTATATCAAATGCCTTTGCAAAATCCAGATACACCACGTCTACAGGCCGTCTTTTATCTAGATGACAGCTCACTTCCTCATAGAAGGTTAAAAGGATTGGTTTGGCAAGAACTATTCTTCATGAATCAATGCTGAATACTGCTAATGATACAGTTTTCATTACTAAAATCTTGTATATAGTCCCTTATCATCACCTCCAAGAGCTTGCATACTATTGATGTTAGGCTAACTGGTCTGTAATTCCCAGGGATGTATCTTGACCCCTTTTTAATGTTATTAATGTTAGGTTTTTCAAGCCTATTTCTAATTCTGTCCTCTGTTAGCCATGAGGGTGCGTCCTGTGCAGTGTCATGATCATAAACATTGCAGTTTTGGTTACTGAAGCCACCCGTTTCCCTCTTAAAGACTGAGGAGAAGAATACATCCAATACCTTTGCCATCTCTCCATCCTTAGTAACCAGATTCCCCTCATCATTCTTTATGGGACCAATATGATCTGACCTCTCTTTCTTACTATTTATATTCTTTAAAAAATTATTTTTTTTTTTTTTTTACTCTTTTCCAATATTTGCCTTTTGTGAACGAGTCAATTTGTTTTTCCCCATTTCTTAACAAATTAATCAGCCCACCACATTAGCTGTATATATAAACATTAAATTGGGTAGGGATGATGCCTATGCTTTCATTCTGAGTATTCATATTTAGAAATAGTTAAGGTTGTTGTATTATGATTGCATCTTTAAACACACTTGTGTCAACTTCTGCTTATGTGAATTATTTGTGGTATTGTCTTTATGGAAAATAAGTTTGGATATTTATGTTATACTGGTTTTGTTTTCTTCTGACAGAATGTAAACCTTGCAGCGACATAGATGGGGTGTGTGTATCTGTTTTCTTTTTCTTTTTCATGTAGTTGGGTGTTATGTTTTTTTTTTTTTTTTTTTTTAATGTCTGTGGTGTTTTGTGTTTGTTCTGTATTGCATCTGTCTTAGTTTGGGTTTCTTTTGGGTTTGTATTATGTATTGTTGTGTGGTTTGTTTTGAGTTATTTTTCTTTCTGTTTTGTGTTTGTTTTACATTTATTTCATTTTGTGTTAGTTTTGTCTAGTGTTTGATTTCTTTTGTGGCTGTTTTGTTTTGTGTCTGTTTTGTTTTGTGGTTATTTCGTTTGTATTTTCGTTTTTGTCTGTTTGGGCTCCGCAACCTCCAATCTTCCCTGCCTGGTTTAGGGCCATGGCAGTATAAATGAAGGGACAGGTTGTGGTGGGTTGCGATGAGTCCCCGGCCTGTGTTCCCATCAGTGGCTGCTGGTGAAGTTTTAGGATGGGGGCACCAGACCCACTTGATGAAAATGGGTGTGGTTTCAGCTAAATAGTGGGCGAGGCTCTAAGGTGGTGTGGTTAGCGTCTGAGATGAATGAGGGATGGAGTGAGAGGGAGGGAGAGAGGGAGGGACAGCAGGCCCAGATCCTACACAACAATAGAAATATGTGTGTAGCGCTGGCTCCTGACAAGCAGGCGCTATTGTTTTTGAAAATGAAGTTGCCTGAAGCCACAGTTGGGCTTCAGGATAATTCTTTTAAAATTTCTGGTTTCAGTACCAGTCTAGCTGGGTTACACTGGGTTCTCCTTGACCGTAGGTGTCGCTGTCACCGTCGGCAAGAGTAGAAAGCAGTCTAGCTGGATGCAATAAGTGCCACTTACTTCTCGTAACCAGCCCAGTGGGAGTGTTCTCCCGCTGTGCATTCTGGGGGGTATTTAACTACTTCCCACCCAGCCAATGTACATAAATGGCCAGGTGGGAACACAGAAGCCGTCGATGAGGAGAGGAGAGCGGATCGCTGCAGCCGGCTGGTGATCAGTGAGTATGAGCTGTTTTTTACACCAGTCTAGTGTAAAACACACATGTCTAGTGTAAACACACATGTCCCCACACGTCCCCAAAACACACATGTCCCCAAATAATAAAAACACATGTCCCCAAGTAATAAAAACACATGTCCCCCACATATGTCCCACTAAAATCACATGTCCCAATAATTATCTGCACACATATGTCCGTGATCACCTGCACACATCTGTACATGATCATCTGTGTACATATGTCCCTGATCACACAAACCAATTATTATACACTTAACGGAATTTTTTTTACCAAAAACATGTAGCAGAATACATTTTGGCTTAAATTTATTACAAAATTCGATTTTATTGGATTTCCTTTAAAATAGAAAGAAGAAAATATTGTTTTTTTTCCAAATTTCTGTTTTTTTTCGCTTATATTGCAAAAAATAAAAAACGTGGTCGTGAATAAATACCACCAAAAGAAAACTCAGTTTGTGTAAACAAAATGATAAAAATTTAATTTGGGTACAGCGTAGCATGACCGCGCAATTGTCATTGAAAGTGCGAGAGCGCTGAAAGCTGAAAATTGGGCTGGGAAGGAAGGGGGCGAAAGTACCCTGTATTGTAGTGGTTAAGGTACTGACACCATGTGACCAGAAGAGAAAGTGGCCAAAGGGCAAAAAACTTAGGGTGATCTCCTTGTCAAATCGGAATATAAGAGTGAAAACCGATGAGGGGACATGGCTGGCAGATTTCCGCGCAGCAAGGGTTGTTCTCATGTGGCCATTGCCAAGTATGCCCCTATGTGGATCGAACTAACAGATTCCGCGATGCATACGGCAAAAATGAATTTGAGATCCGGGTTCTTATCAACTGTGCTTCCACTAGGGTAATATATATGATTACCTGCCATGCGGGAAATTGTATATAGGTAAAACCAAGCGCCCTCTAAGGGTCAGAATAGGGGTGCACAATGCAGGAGATTAGGGGCCGAGACACATGAGAAGCCTTGGCTAAGCACTTCTCTTTAGTACATGATGGCAACCTCAGAGGTATGACGGTGAAGGGCATTTACATGCTTAAAACTTCCCCTCTAGACGTGGCGACTTTAATCGCATATTATTACAGAAAGAAAAGTGGTGGATTTACCGCTTAAGAAGTTTACATCCCAATAGGTTTCTTCGCCTAAAGCGAAACTGTTCCAAACCCTCGGATTATAGCAATGAAAGCAAAGACCTCTATAAGAGATTTAGGGAACGAGGTTATACCCATAACCAGCTTAGAAGGGCCAAAAATAAGGTAGCCGACCGTAATAGAGAGGACTTACTGACCATTGCCCCCAAAAAAAGGCTTAACACCAATAAGAACATAAAGAATGGCTACACAAGAGTAATCACGCAATATGGGGTTCAATGGGACACAGTCCGCAATATCCTCAACAAACATTGGGGCATTCTGACAAGTACACCCGGACTGGCCAAAATAGTTGGTCCATCACCGAACATGGTGGCCAAAAGGGCAAAAAACTTAGGTGATCTCCTTGTCAAATCGGAATATAAGAGTGAAACCGATGAGACATGGCTGGCAGATTTCCCGCGCAGCAAGGGTATGTTCTCATGTGGCCATTGCCAAGTATGCCCCTATGTGGATCGAACTAACAGATTCCGCGATGCATACGGCAAAAATGAATTTGAGATCCGGGATCTTATCAACTGTGCTTCCACTAGGGTAATATATATGATTACCTGCCCATGCGGGAAATTGTATATAGGTAAAACCAAGCGCCCTCTAAGGGTCAGAATAGGGGAGCACATGCAGGAGATTAGGGCCCGAGACACAGAGAAGCCCTTGGCTAAGCACTTCTCTTTAGTACATGATGGCAACCTCAGAGGTATGACGGTGAAGGGCATTTACATGCTTAAACTTCCCCCTAGACGTGGCGACTTTAATCGCATATTATTACAGAAAGAAAAGTGGTGGATTTACCGCTTAAGAAGTTTACATCCAATAGGTATGAACACCGAACTCAACCTACAGGTTTTTCTTGAGGAATGATTGGGGGGATACACCTTCCCCCTTCCCCCCTCCCCCTTTTCTATCCACCTCTACCTCTTTGTCATCATTCTAGTAGTCCCATGGGAGTAACTCTATCTATATCCATGCACTACACTACCAGGGCTTCTCTCTGACTTTGGCCACTCTCCTACTCTAAGGGTCAGAATAGGGGAGCACATGCGGAGAGATTAGGGCCCGAGACACAGAGAAGCCCTTGGCTAAGCACTTCTCTTTAGTACATGATGGCAACCTACAGAGGTATGACCATTTACGGTCTTTCGAAATTTTTATTAATTTTTATTTTAATTTGTAATTTTAATTTTGATTTTGGTTTTGAATCTAGTAGATTATGAACTGGGAAAAAGGGTACGTGTAGTACATCAACCCTGCAATTACATACAAAAAAAAAAACTCCCTATCCATATGTATCTAACAATGGCCAATCCATTGCATAAAACATATTGTTTCTTCTTTACGTTAACCAATCAACTTGGTTGGACAAATCTATTGCTCCTATGCAGACCCGAAATGTCTTCTATTTGTCTTTATTGTGTTTTTTCCATATACTGACTCTCCTTGTCTGCCTACTGTAAGCGTATGTCTCCCCATTGTTTTGGAATGGAACACAATTCCCTCCCCTTAAACCACCCCCCCATTGTCCCCTTTCCCCTCCCTTCCCTCCACCTTTTTCTCTGGCCATCAAACCTTTATGTATTAAACAAAATATAAATAAAGAAAAATTACTATATTGTACCTCATGAATGGTTCTATCTTGGGAAATTATGTAGGCCTATTATCGATAAACATCTTGTCCCTTTAAGTAAAGCATCCAACCCGGTGATGAGCCCTGCGTTAGCATTGCGCTCATAAAAAAGGACGACGCAGGCTCCAATATTACATTAATATACCATTTACGGTCTTTCACAAAATTATCCTATAATTGCTGCAGTTTACTGTTACCACCTGGACCCTAATCACACTCTGTACAGTGCATTACAGAACCACCACTACCCTGGCATTGCTGCCCCTAGACGGGTGTGTCACATTTACCTGGGGTATCACAACGGAAGCCCAATACACATAGCTGTTACTCAATTTTACTGTACAGCATGCGTACACCTTGTCTATACCCAGATCAGGCACAATACATTAAGGGTTTTCAAAATTATTATTATTTTTATTTTAATTTTAATTTTAATTTTGATTTTGGTTTTGATCTATAGATTATGAACTGGGGAACAGGGTACGTGAAGTATATCAAATGCAATACATACTCCCTTATCCATATGTATCTACACTGGCCAATCCATTGCATAAAACATATTGTTTCTTCTTACGTTAACCAATCAACTTGGTGACAATCTATGCTCCTATGCAGACCCGAAATGTCTTTATTTGTCTTTATTGGTTTTTTCCATATACTGACTCTCCTTGTCGCTATGTAAGGTATGTCTCCCCATTATTTGGAATGTAACTCAATTCCCTTCCCCTAACCCACCCCCCCCCTTCCCCTTTCCCCCTCCCTTCCCCTCACCCTTTCCTCGGCCATCAAACCTTTATGTATTAATCAAATATAAATAAAGAAAATTACTATTTTGTACTCATGAATGGTTCTATCTTGGAAATTGTAGTGGTTAAGGTACTGACACCATGTGACCAGAAGAGAAAGGAAAGGAGGTTTTTCCTGTCCGCGTGGTTTTGGTGGACCTCCTGACCCAGCCTCATGGCCATCCTGGCCTGGGGTGCGAACCATACATGCTGTGTCTTGGGGCTCGCTGGCCTGAGGCAATGTAACTGCAGGGGTAGGCCCAAGTGACTTTCGGAGCCTACTGATCCAAGGAAGGTCCGGTGCCATCTCAACGGAATGGAGAGGCCCAGCAACTGAAGTACTCCAGGGGAGGACCCTTTCAGGAGAAGGCCATGCGCAAGGCTGACTTCTCTGAAGGAGCCTGGAGGCTTAGTTGAACTTAATTGAAGGACACGACCTGGAACATCCCTCATATGGTATCGCCGGATCGGCTGAGAGAACCTGGTACCGTATGACAGTTACTTAAAGTTCAGCTAATGCTTCAGTGACTTTAAAGTGTAACTACCAGCCTGCGGTAGGGACTGTACCGGCTGCTAGGCCTAGTGAGAGAGACCTATCCGGGGTGCTGAATCCAGTTGTGAAACAGTTAAATCTCTGGATTCATCTGATATCTTCATCCAGAAATCTAAGTACCTGAACTCACCCCTAAACCCTCTACCCTTATTGAGAGACTGTGTTCTATTTTTCTGAATAATACCCTAAGAGAGTATTCAGTGTCAGTCTCAACCTTTACTGGGTTACTTTGTACGGTATTCCCAAGACGGAGCTACAACAGGTGATGGTAAGCCCAAAAATAACAAGCAGCTTCTTCGGGGGTCACTGCTACATGTGGGGGCTCAAGTCCGGGATTTGCCGCTACCTCTCGCAACTAAAGTGGACTGTTCGTGTGAAATCTACATTGATAGAGGGTTTTCTTTGGACTACGCCATTTTTTACAAGGGGTTGATTGCGGGCCACTGTCTGGCACATGGACTGTGGGCGCAGTTGAGAAAAGCCTGCGAGTTGCGTGACCAGAGGAACCAGTGGGAGGAGTCTTGTCTGTTCTTTTCTTACACGAGGCATCGCTGGAGTGTGTTGCAGGAAAGGAAGGAAGAGACTGTTTGTTTTTGCCTTGCAAAAAGCGAGAAATGTTCCGCATGCCAGGAACACCTTTCATGATGGGACCTAGGATGGTTTCAGTGGGAGATTCCACGAGAGTGAACATGCCTGGGACTCTGCTCACGGACACAGGAATTCACCTGAGACCGCAGGGGCGTTTTATTCTGTACACGACAGGGGATGCCGAGGCCTTAGGCATGCTGTGCAGAAGATGTGAGGGGCTGGTCGCAAGCCTCCGGCCGTTTGCCCGGTGCATGCAATGTGGAGAATATCTGTTTGCGGTGGAGCAACCTACTGTGCCACCCCGTGCGTACCGCATGGACTGGGCCACGGGCATCGCTACTGAGGAGTCTGCTGTATATGCTCCTGTGGCAAGGCCTGCATTGTGTAGACCAACTACCACTTCCACTACTACAACCAGCATTCCAGAAGCAGAAGGTGCTGCTGTTGCCACCGGAGGAGCAATTCTGGATGCTGGATGTCATGGACACTACCACTACAAAAGTCCCTACACCGGTTTACAGAAAGGTGGTGTACGTG
Source organism: Lithobates sylvaticus (assembly GCA_028564925.1). Classification (NCBI taxonomy): domain Eukaryota; kingdom Metazoa; phylum Chordata; class Amphibia; order Anura; family Ranidae; genus Lithobates; species Lithobates sylvaticus. The sequence continues at coordinate 511,292,537 of CM053029.1, read as the reverse complement.
AAAGCCTCCTGCGGCCGCGGTCGAGGCCCACCCCAGAACTTATTTGAATCAGGTCGGGAAAAAGTGATTGTTCCCAGGAAATCCACCGTGGCTACAAGTGAGAACTCTGGGGAAAATGTTGTGAGCGGGACTGTTTATAATTATTATTTTGCATGAAATTTGGCCTGTATATTGTAGGCCTATAATTCTTAGGAATAACTCACTTAAATCTGTCCAAACCAGAGTCTAGTAGACATCCTAGGTACGATAAAGTTTGAAACACAAAATCATAAATTATAATATATAATAAATAGCTATAAATAATTATAACAAATAATAATATAATAATAATGAAAATGATTCAATAATGTAATCAAATCAAAAACACAGAAATTTGCTCAGTTGCAGAATTGTCGCTGTCATTACTTTCAGTGTCAGATGACGGAGTCCCCACAAATCACTATCGCTCAATTCTGCAACTGATTCTAATTTATTATTTTTGTTTTCTAGCTGGTCTGAAACCACTTTTGATGTAAAGGGATGGTTTTGGTTGCTATGGACAATCTCCAGTTTCCAGGCAGAAAGAACAGTTTTTATAATATAAAACTGCGTGCAGGGCACTGGATAAACCACTATGGACAAAATGGATGTGAAATAAATTGATACAGTAATGTAATCTGTAATATTACAGTGTACTGTATGTATAGTGTGTTTTACTTTTTGAATTTGGCGCCGTACTCCGTCCCCGTGCGCCGCAACGCTCGCAGGGAACGGAGCTCGGTCTGTGATAGATCGAGCGGAGGACGCCTCACACACACAGCGGGAGACATTGCAGGATCCTGGGGGCAAGGTAAGTAACTGTACCTGGATCCTGCAATGCGATCCCGAGTGTGGCTCGGGGTTACCACTTTTGGTGCTGAAAATCCACCCCGAGCCACACTCGGGAATACCGCCAGGGAGGTTAAGACCCCTTTCACACTGAGGCAGTTTTCAGGCAGTTTAGTGCCAGAAATAACACCTGTAAAGCGTCTGAAAACTGCCTCCCAATCATTGCAACGAGTGCTTTCACACCCGGGTGGTGCGCTTGCGGGACATTAGAAAAAGTCCAGCGAGCAGCATCTTTGGGGTGGTTTGGAAGCGTTGTAGACATGTGCGATTAGTTAGAATTTCTGTAAATTCGTACATTCCGGAGGATCCGAAATACGAATTGCTACGTTTCTGAATTTTGTACGAAATATACGAAATTTCGTTTATGAATTTTGGATCCAAATTCCGTTACAACGGAAACGTGACTGGTGTTTTGTTGACCAATCAGAGGTTTTCTTCTGCTGCTGAGTGAGGGTTGGGAAAATTACCCTTTTTAATATGGGAGTGGGAGACTGAATCGGACAAAATAAGAATGTACGTTAATTGCGATTATTCATTATTGTTCATTAATTACAATTATTCGTTATGATGAAGTTAAAAACCCAGGAAGTCAGCACAGCACAGGGATGGTGGGAGCCCCCTCATAATGATAAATTCATCATAACGAATGTTCGTAATTGTTACGAAAATTCCTATTCCGTACGAATCAAAATTGAATTTCGGACACGAATTACGAAATACGAATTAACGCCTAATGCGAAATGTAACGAAACAAAACAAATTTATCGATGGCGCACATGTCTAGAGCGCTGTATACAGCACTCCCAAAACACCCTGCCCATTGCAATGACTGGGCAGCGCTTCCAAAGCGCCTGAAAATCGATTCGGAAGCGTCACAACACAGAAGTTTTTAACCCCTTTTTTGGGGTTGAAAAGCGCCCGCTAGCGCCCGAAAGCGGTGCATAAGTGCCGCTTAACCACATGCCGACCGGAAGATGGCTACTGCGTGTTCGGCTTATTCTGGGTGAACATCTGGGGGACCCAGAACATCACGCATCACGGATCACGGATCACGGTGGCTGATATCGGCCGTTTACCACGTGATTGCTCCGTCAAATGACGGAGCATCACTTGTATACAAACCTCCCTCCTTCCTCCCTCCCCTCTATGTACCGCTCGGTACAGTGTGAGAGGAGAGGGGCGAGAGTGGATGCAGCGCTGTGGGCACTACAGATCCAGGCCACAGCGCTACTCTGTACCCATACTATGCCAGTACTCTGCCATAGTATGCAATTTTCTTGCAATACTCTGCAATACTATGTAATACTCTGCCAATACCATGCCAATACTATGTGATACTATGCCAATACTACGTAATACTCTGCCAATACTATGTAATACTCTGCCAATACTCTGCAATACTATGTAATACTCTGCCAATACTCGCCAATACTGTGTCAATACTCGCCAATACTCTGCAATAAATTTTAACAGAAACAAAGAATTTTTTTTTTTAACAATTTTTTTAGTCTTTTTTAAATTATAGCGCAAAAAATAAAAAACCCAGCGGTGATTAAATACCCCCAAAAGAAAGCTCTTTTTTGTGGAAAAAAAGGACAAACATTTCAAATGGGTATGGAAGAAAATAAAACCGCGCTTAGACCTAAATATACACAAAAAACAAAGCTCTATTTGTGTGGAAAAAAAGGGGAAAAAAAGGTGCTGCTTCCTTTTTTTGCCAGATTTCAAATGGGTACAGTGTTGCATGACTGAGTAATTGTCATTCAAATTGTGAGAGCACTGAAAGCTGAAAATTGGTCTGGTTAGGAAGGGGGTTTAAGTGCCCGGTGGTCAAGTGGTTAAACAGCGGTAAAGTGCCGCTAAAACGAGCGGCGCTTTACAGTGAATGCATGGGTGGCACTAGTGTGAAAGGGCTCTTAGTTTAGATTAGATCAGTAATCCATTAGTGGTTAGTATAACACAAGACTTTCTGTGTCTCAGGATCATTATTTTAGTTACTTATAAACTAAAGAGAGGAGACCAGGTTTGATTTCTGAACAGCAATTTAGCAAGAACAGTGAGGGAATGCCAGGTTTAAGAGAGGAATCATGTCGTTTTTCAACCTCTGTTACAGAGTGAGGTGAGCTAAAGAGAAAAAAAAAATTGTTATTAAGTGAGAAACGCATTTTTTTTTTTTAAGGTCTCACTTTCATCACATATACAAACATAATGGATTTATTACTCATTTTAGGATAGTAGGAGAAGCTATGCAAATGTGTGTGATATCTGCAAATATGGAAAGGGGGGGTTATCTATGCGCAAATCAAATGGGAAAAAAAACAATCAAAGGGCAGCTGCCAAAATCAGGGTATTCTCACACCAAAGCACAGAAATGATTATGATGGGTATGAATGTGGCGCTTACCAAAAACAATAAAATAATCCTCTGGAGGTATCACATACACAAATAGCTCCACAAGGATATAATGCGTCTACAACTTGATATCTCATAGATGATGAGGACAGCAACCAGATTGTCACAGCCTCTAACAATCAATGAGCAAACCGCCTACTTCCCCTTTAATCATAGACTTAATAAGGAAGTGCGGGTAGAGTGACAGTATACAACAATCAGACCTACAAGTTACAATATGCTCTTGAATATAAGTATTAACTCGATAATGCTCACAAAGCAATGACCTCAATAGTCCTCAATGATCACTGAATTAATAGAAAAATACTCGCAACCCAATAATTCATAATATCCTAAATGATCACTAAATAAATAATTCCAAGAAGATTAATAATGGTACTCATCAAAGAAAGAAATTCCCAATAGTGATCCTCAAATACATAAATTGATTGATACAAAATATAAAAATAAATATAAGCTCATCCAGTGAAGTAATGCAAACCAACACCTCATATGCACCAATATGACAAAAGTGCAAAGGTCAGCAAATAAATAAATATTTCAGTCTTAATAGTTCAAAAAAAATATAGAAATAAATAAATATATGATAAAAAAATGACACATGAAAGATGGCGTGCAAAAAATGGTTAGTGCAAAAAAATTCATAAATATGTGCAAAGAAGCAACACATTGTGCAAAAATTTGCAAAAGATGTGCAAAAAACAGCAAAAAATTTGCACCATGCATAAAGTGCAGAACTAAGTACTACCAAATATAACGATCTAAAGTGAAAAAAGCTTTAAAAAGTCCTGTGCAATTAAAGTCCCATAGACGGTGCGATTTAAATTGTGCAAATCGATTGTGCACAAAATCATATTCAATATATTTCTAATTTCCACAGATAACTTCCGTGCCCTCGTGTAGGTCAATCGGCTGTGTTCATGCTAAGTGTTTCCCCCAAACTCTCACCTTATTTAAGGCAAGTATTAGCCTTAACCGCTTAAGGACCGCCTCCTGTAGATTTACGTCAAAAGAATGGCACGGCTGGGCAGAAGCACGTACCGGTACGTCCTCCTTTAAGTGCCCAGCCACAGGGAAAGAGTCAGGTGACGTCAGGGTTCAGACCGCGGCCGAGGGCAGAACCATCCGCTGTTTAAAGACTGCTGAAGTTTGTTTGCTTTTATGTAAGTGCTTTTATTCATTAAAACATTTTTTTTAATTAATACTACACTATGGAACCTATTCATTCCTTCCCTTAAAACTGCCTACCACCCCTGTGCTGAGAACTGACTGTGTGACCTGGAGGCTGCAGCAGTGGAGGATATAAGAGCCATCCTAAAGGGAACACAGAGGAACACAGAGTAACAGCTGGAGGCCAGCATTTATTAAGGCTAATCAGTGCCCATCTATGTCTCATCATCAGTGCCACTTATTAGTGCTATCAGTGTCACCTTCTAGTGCCTATCAGTGGCCATCAGTGCCACCTATCAGTGCCCATCAGTGCCACCTATCAGTGCCCACCAGTGGCACCTCATCAGTGCCCACTAGTGCCACCTATCAGTGCACATCAGTGCTGCCTTATCAGTGCCCATCAGTGCAGCCTCATCAGCGCACCTTAATGAAAAATAAAAATTACCTGTTTGCTAAATTTTATAACAAACTATGTAAACGTTTTTGTTTTTTTATGACAATTTTTGTTCTTTTTTTGTTTGTTTAGCAAAAAATAAAAAACCCATTAGTGATTAAATACCACCAAAAGGAAGCTCTATTCGTGTGAAAAAAAATAATAATTTAATTTGGGTACAATGTAGCATGTCGTTCAAAGAGAGACAGTGCTGAAAGTTGAAAATTAGCCTGGGCAGGAAGGGGGTTTAAGGGCCCAGTAAGCAGGGCCGATCCTGTGAGGGTGCGCTGGGTGCATCACACCCAGGTGCCGCAGAGGTAGGGGCACCACAGTTCCAGAGTTCTCTCCTCCCCCCTTCCAGGGCCGGACTGGCCTACCGGGATACTGGGAAATTTCTCAGCAGGCCGCCTGCCCTGGGGCCGCTTTGATCTGTGGCTGCAGCGCTCCCTTCCAGGCTCCCGCCTCCTCCTCTTGTTTGCCACACACAGCGGGAGGGCTGTGTGTCATCAAGCTGGGTCTGTGTGTGTTGTCGGCGGCACTGTAACAAGGTCCCGCCCCCTAGGCCAGCTTGTGTGATAGTAGATTGAATCAGTGATTATGGGCACAGTGGGGCTGCGATTATGGGCACAGTGAGGCTGCGATTATGGGCACAGTGAGGCTGCATTGATGGGCACAGTGAGGCTGCGATAATGGGCCCAGTGAGGCTGTATTTGATGGGCACTGGTAGACTGCATTTGATGGGCACTGGTAAGACTGCATTGATGTCTGCAGTCTCTGACCATCTTTGGTATGATGTCCTCAGTCTCTAACCATCTCCTGCATCATGCCCGCAGCCTCTGACATCTCCTGTACCATGTCCGCAACCTCTGACCATCTCTTGTCTTATATCATGTCTGCAGTCTCTGGAGTTTGGAGAGGAGTCAGGAGTGGGAGTGCCACCAGGGAGGGGGTCATGGGAAAAGTCAGACATGTGTGGACTGTGGAGATGAGATTATCAGATAAAACCAGAGACACCAAGCCAGAGCCGACTTACTGAGCCCTGCACGGTGCACCTGAGAGGAGAACAGTGACAGTGCCGCCAGGCCAATCTGAGGGGGGGAGGGGTCACTGATGTAAGTGGTGTGGATACAATAATGTAAAGGAACACTGATATAAAGGTTTCCCATATATCAGTAACCCCCCCCCCTCCCTTCAGGCCCTCAACAGCGTAGGTCCGCACAGGTGTCTCTCCTCTCTCTGGTCCCCGCGTCAGAAGAGGAAGAGGTGGGGCTTCTCTCCCCCTTACATCACCTCTCCCATCAGTCTCTGGGGCAAGAACATCCAACCTCCTGGGAGCCAGGGGGTTTCTGGGAACCGTAGTTTTGTCCCCTGCTGCTGCTGGCAGAAACCGTCTTTTCCCTAAAAGGGGAACACCCCCGCTACACACTCCCCCCACTTTGAATCTTTGGTCCCCAAAGACATTGTTCGATCTAACAGCCCTCTTTGAATCAATGCGTTCACATAAGACAGACAGAGGAGCCTCCCACCAATCATCATAGGGTGGAGAGCTGTACTGTCTACAGGTCGCTTCAGTGAGGGCGACCTGTCTAACTGTGCCAGAGAGTGAGCTGGGGTTGTCCCCCACTAAATGAACAGTGGGTGGGTCAGAGCGTTCAGCACTTCTCCTAGCTGTCATAACAGAGTCCTCTGAGCTTTTTCCCATTTGGGGGTAAGTTAGCTTCTTGGGAGGCTTCACAACTCTGCGAGCTCTTTGTTCTCTTGGGACTTCAGGCTCTGGCGCCACAGGCTCTTCTTCCGGAACACATTCTAGCAGTATCACTGGTTCTGGAACATCTACCTCCTCCTCTGAGTAGAGGCCAGGGATATCTTCCCAGCACTCGGGCACAACACTGGATGGAACGAACTCTGTAGCTTCTGGGTTCAATGTTCCATCTTCCACATCCTCAGTAAGTGGAAGATCTATGGCGGAATTTCCTGAAGTTGAGGAAGGCCATAGCCATTCAAGTTCTCCTCTTTCCTCTTCTGCCAGTTGGGGGTCCTGTCCATCCATAGCTCGGGAGGTCTGGGATCGAGTGTTGGGTCTGGGGGTATCCAGAATAGGAACAGATTCAGACAAGTCCCTCACTGGAGGTATTCTGACTGCTTCAGTGAGCAGGAGTAAGTGATTCCTATGCCAGGTCTTCAAAGGCCCCACTCTTCCCTCTGGTTTTAACTTATACACAGGCAATCCAGGTAGTTTCCTGCAGATGACATAGGGCTCTGATCTCCACCTATCAGCAAGCTTGTGCTTTCCAGGGATTCCTAAATTTCGTAACAGTACATGGTCCCCAGGCTGCAGGTCTTGCACTCGAACCTTCAAATCAAAGTTCCGCTTGTTTCGGGCCCCCCTCTGGTCTGAGGCCGCCTGAGCTTTTTCGTATGCTACTTTCAAATTGTGTCTCAGTCGGTCCACATACCCCTTGTGGGAGGTAGAAGAGGCATGGTCTAGGGAAATGCCGAAGGCCAGATCCACTGGCAATCTTGCTTCTCTCCCAAACATGAGCCGGTAGGGGGAGAAACCCGTCACATCACTTGTGGTGCAGTTGTAGGCATGCACCAGAGCTGATATGTGTTGGCTCCAATGTTGCTTCTTCTCAGTCTCTAGAGTTCCCAACATGTTCAATAGGGTCCGGTTAAACCTCTCAGGCTGGGCATCTCCTTGAGGGTGATATGGTGTAGTTCTAGTCTTCTCTACTCCCAAAGAGTCCAGTAACTTCCGGATCAGACGACTCTCAAAGTCCCTTCCTTGGTCTGAGTGGATTCTCTGTGGTAATCCATAATGAACAAAGTACTTTTCTAGGAGCACCTTGGCCACGGTAGAAGCCTTCTGGTCTTTGGTTGGGAAAGCCTGGGCATAACGGGTGAAATGGTCGGTTACCACCAGAACATTTCCCAATCCACTCAAATCGGGTTCGAGGCAGAGAAAATCAATGCATACCAGATCCATTGGGCCTTGACTCTGTAGGTGGCCCATTGGGGCAGCTTGATGCATCGTGCGCAGGAATGGCAATAATCCTCCACTTCAGCCCTCATACAGGGCCAATAGAACCGGTTTCTGACAAGTTGGAAGGTTCTCTCTGCCCCCAGGTGACCATGTTGGTCATGTAAGGCAATTAGCACAGTCTCCCGATGCTTCTCTGGGAGAAACAACTGCCACTTATCTTCTGACTATCAGAGGGGCCCCTTCGGTAGACCACCCCCTGATGCACCTGTAGTCTATCTAATTCTTTCCTCAGCAGGCGAGCCTCTTTGGAAGGGTGATGTCGAAGTCCCTCTGGACTTTTGTTTTCCAATGCTTCCAGGACCAATTTCCCCATGGGGTCTTCCAATTGGTCACACCTTAACTCCTTCTTGGACAGCTTCGGTAGGCACTCTTCTTCTAGTTAAGTCACCCCACAGTAATGTTTAGGGACTCCCACTGTGGTGACTCCTATCTCTTCGGCTCTGGATCCTCCTCTAGCTTGGAGTTCAGCCCCCTGACAAAGGGCCCGCACCCCTTCTGGTGCCACTTGGGTCCAGTCTTCTCAATCATCCGCCATGACATGGGATCGTCGGGACAGGGCATCTGCATCCCTATTTCCAGCCCCGGGCCTGTACTTGAGGCTAAAGTTGAATCCAGACAACGCCGCCAACCCCCGAGCGCGAGGTGGTCTCTGATCACCAGAGTCGTCGTCCCCGACATTCCCAGAGTCCCTTGATTATTGACCACTTTTAACTGGAATTTGCTTCTATATATATATATATATATATATATATATATATATATATATATGATATACATATATATATAATTAAGCCCTATGTGCTTTCATATATGTCTTCTATATATAATACACTCGTCAAATGTGCTTTAAAATACATGGTTTTCCCTTTCATGAACAAGAAAATAATGAGGTTATGTTGGGCTGGTATGATAATGCTATGGGGCTGGTATGACATTTTTTCCAGGGCTGGTTTTTTATTCCCAGTCTGGTCCTGTCTCCTTCTCTCCTTTTGTGTGTCTGTCCAGAACACCAGTGTGAGCAAAAGGCAACCCATCAAGCTTGGCAGTGCTCTGGGGGAGGGGCTACTCCTGTTCCTGACATGAGGGTTCTTTTTAGTTTTCTTTTCAGTGGCTGCTGATGTGCAGGGCCAGGACTGGCCTACTGGGAAATTTCCTGGTAGGCCGCCCGCCCTGGGGCCGCATTGATCTGTGGATGCAGGCTGCAGCGCTCCCCTCCAGGCTCCCGCCTCCTCCTCTTGTTTGTCACACACTGCAGGAGCACTGTGTGTCAAGGAGCTGGGTCTGTGAGTGTTTTCGGTGGCGCTGTAACAAGGTCCCACCCCCCTAGACCGGCTCGTGTGATAGTAGATGGAACACTGATTGACATGTATCATAGGAGCTGCGAGCTGGTTTAGGAGGTGAGACTTTGTTACAGTGGCCGCCCGGGAGATTCAAATCCAAACTCAGTGACAGCAGGAGATTGTTGCCGCTCTCTGTGATCCAGGGACACTGGAAGGCTGCAATTGGTGGGCACTGGTAGGCTGCATTTGGTGGGCACTGGTAGGCTGCATTTGGTGGGAACTGGTAGGCTGCATTTTATGGGCACTGGTACACTGCATTTGATGCATTGATCTCTTGTATCATGTCTGCAGTCTCTGACCATCTCTTGTATCATGTCTGCAGACTCTGACCATCTCCTGTACCATGTCTGCAGTCTCTGACCATCTCTTGTATCATGTCCGCAGACCCTGACCATCTTCTATACTATGTCTGCAGTCTCTGACCGTTGCCATAGAAACATTTGTAAAGGGCAGGAGTTAGTAAAGATGACCACGCTCATGTTGGGGCGCCAGAAATATTTCTGCACCCAGGCGCCTGTGACCATAGGATCGGCCCTGCCAGTAAGAAAGTGGTTAATGAAGACAGGGGCTTTTGAATTCATTTTAGCCCACCTCACCATAACCATGGTTTCCATACACTAAATGAATTATGGCCAACTAGCCTAACAACTAGCTGTATGCAGTTTGGAATAAATGGTTACATAATATTAGGCTGTATCTGTACTATAAACCAGCAATTCTAGATGTACAGTTAGCCACAAAAAGGAAAAAGAGGACACATTTGAATGGATCCTCCCACTACCCTAAAAACGAAAAAGTGAGATCTGCAAATACTTTCTGTATATGAAGGCTCTACTGTGTTTGTAGCTTCTGTATAAAAAAAAAAAAACCCTGTGCAAATCAGACCAGTGATGGTCAAACCTTGAACTTTGTGCGTTCATTTTGTCATCACTATAAATGAGGGAATCTGTGTACATTTACCATACATTGGAGAAAATGATATTAGCAGGTTAGATATTGAGGTGAGGTAATTCTTTAACCACTTCAATACAGAGCACTTCCTGCTCAAGCCATTTTTCAGCTTTCAGCGCTGTCACACTTTGAATGACAATTGCTGAGTCATGAAACACTGTACCCAAATTAATAGTTATCATTTTTTTCCCCACAAATAGAGCTTTCTTTTGGTGGTATTTTATCACCTCTGCGGTTTTTATTTTTTGCGCTATAATAAACAAAGGAAGAGTGACAAGATTGAAAAAAAAAAAATATTTTTAACTTTTTGCTATAATAAATATCCAAATTTTTTTTTTTAAACAAATTTTTTCCTCAGTTTAGGCCGATATGTATTTTTCTACATATTTTTGTTAAAAAAAATAGCAATAAGCGTATATTGATTGGTTTTCGCAAAAGTTATAGCGTCTACAAAATAGGGGATAGATTTATAGCATTTTTTATTATTATTATTTTTTTTTTTACTAGTAATGGCAGCGATCTGCGAGTTTTATCGTGACTGCGATATTGCGGCGGACATATCGGAGACTTTTGACACATTTTTGGGACCATTCATATTTATACAGTGATCCGTGCTATAAAAATGCATAGATTACTGTATAAATGTGACTGGCAGGGAAGGGGTTAACACTAGTGGGTGATCGAGGGGTTAATTATGTTTCCTAGGGAGTGATTCTAACTGTAGGGGGAGGGGACTCACAAGGGGAGGAGACCGATCGTTGTTCCTCTGTACTGGGAACACACCATCGGCCTCCTCTCCTCTGACAGGACGTGGATCTGTGTGTTTACACAGATCCACTGTCCTGCCGTGTTACCGGGCAATCGGGGGTGCCCGGCAGACATCGTGGCCGCCGGGCACGCACATCGGGTCCCCAGTGACACGGCAGGTGCGCGCAAGTGCCGCTGGTGGCACGCGCACACCCCCTGGTGGTCCGGGAAGGCAAGAGTGTCATATGATGCCCTCTCGCAACGAGAGCCGCCTGGCCATCATATGACAGCCAGCGGTCGGCAAGCAGTTAAAGTCACAATTTCAGCTAAAACATTGTTATAATTTTTAACTGGATAAGAGTGAGAACCTCTATTTTTTTTTTTATTGCTGAGTCCTCATTGGTATTGGGTTTCATATATATGATAGTTAGCTTTAGTAGGTCGCCAATAGGGATGAGCCGAACAACCCCCCCGGTTCGGTTCGCACCAGAACCTGCGAACTGACCGAAAGTTTGCACGATTGTTAGAACCCTATTTATTACAATGGACGCAAACATTCAAAATCTAAAGTGCTAATTATAACGGCCAATATGCATGTTATTGTCCTAAAAAGGGTTTGGGGACCCGGGTCCTGCCCCAGGGGACATGTATCAATGCAAAAAGTAGTTTTAAAAACTGACGTTTTTTCTGCAGCAGTCATTTTAATGATGCATAAAGTGAAAAAAAAGTGAAATATTCCTTTAAATATCGTACATGGGGGGTGTCTAAAGTATGCCTGTGAAGTGGCATGTGTTTCCCGTGTTTAGAACTGTCCCTGCACAAAATAACATTTGTGAAGGAAAAAAAGAAGCCATTCAAAACTGCTTGCAGCTTTAATGTCATGTCTTGTCCTGGCAATATGGATGAAAATATTTGAGAAAAATGGCATGGCTACCCCATCAACCCCCCCCCCCCCCCCCCCCCCCAGCCCATTACCAGCCCCTTTGGGTCTTGTATGGATATTAAGGGGAACCCTGCACCAAAATAAAACCCTATACCTAAATCCCTATATACTCTGAATAGCAGTATACAGGTGGTGCAAACAAGACAGGGACTGTAGGTATATACTGTATGTATGTATGTATGTATGTATGGCACACAACACCCACTAACTGCTGCAGATGCATGTATTAAAGAACACCAGCAATAAAGGGTAGATACAGGTGTATATTGTGCTGGAGGCACACAACACCCACTAACTCCTGAAGATGCCTTTATTAGAGAACACCAGCAAATAAGGGTAGATACAGGTTTATACTGTGCTGTGCTGGAGGCACACAACACACACTAACTCCTGCAGATGGCTGTATTAAAAAGAACACCAGCAAATAAGGGTAGATACAGGTGTATACTGTGCTGTGCTGGAGGCACACAACACACACTAACTCCTGCAGATGCCTGTGAAAAGAACACACTGTACCTGCCTATCTAGCTCTTTCCCTGCGCGCCGGAACACACTACACAAGGCCGCCACGCTGGTGTCCTTATATAGTGTGGGGCGTGTACTAAATCCCCTGAGCTATAATTGGCCACAGGCATCCTGCCTGTGGCCAATTATTGATCTCCTCGCTGCCGGCGCTGTGATTGGCCAAGCATGCTGGGGTCACAGTGCATGCTTGGCCAATCATCAGCCAGCAATGCACTGCGACTGGCGCAGTGCATTGTGGGCCGTTTGTATCAAACGAATTTTTTATGCGAACGGCCCACAAAGTTATGGTTTCGTCGAGCAGACGAACGGACGATGTTCGATTCGAACATGGGTTCGAATCGAACACCGGGCTCATCCCTAGTCGCCAACTCTGGGTTCCCCAGAGGGTGAAGTCTAAGCCCCAGCCTGCTTCTTCAACAGGGCCCCTGATAGTGGGGATAGACTTGCAGCAAGCTGAAACTAGGTCACAGTCCCCAGGTAGGCCTTGCTAAAGATGCAGAGACCACTTGCATGTGCAGGGTACAAACGTCAGGAGACAGAAGAAAATCCATGAATCAAGCCAAGGTCAGGGACAAGCACGGTAGACAAAGTTGGGGTCAGTACATGGGACATCAGACACTGAATACACGTAATAGTAGGCTCAGAGAACTAGGACGTTTCTCAGGCAATGCAGGCTGCAGTGAGCATGTCTTATATAGGAAAGCAAACTAGGAGGTGAGCCAGCTAGTGATAGAAAAGAAAGGGAATCTAAACCCACAGAATAGCAGGTGATGCCCATAGGTGAGCACAGACGCCAAACAACATATGTGAAAGGAATCACAGGTCTAGGAGAAACACTGCAGCAAGGAATTACACAGGCAGGAAAACTGCAGGCTATCGTGACAATTGGGAAGATATTCCCCCTCTTTCAGTCCCAGTAACAACATCCCCAGAAATAAGAGGGCTGTGGATGTCAAAATGACAAAAGAACAAACAGTTTAACAACCACCTTGGGTGGGTGGTTATAAAGTTATGGTTGATTGGTGTATATTAAAACAACATGTGTATATACACACACAACAAAATGTGTGTATTACCAACAAAATGTGTATATACATGTAGCGCCGCTCCCAAAGGAGCCGCTTGGTGATTTTGGGTTCTCTGATCTCCACCTCAACTCCAAGAATGACCTCAGCCCTTCTGGCACACCTGGTTAAATAAGATTAAGCACTGCAAACACATTTAAGGACATAAGAGGAAAATACCGTTATCCTGGCTGTGGATTGTCACCAAAGAAAAACAGAAACACACCTGGTAGTGCTAAACAAGTTGAATATATTATCATGGTTTAACACATGTGGAAACTCACAGCACTGTTAAACCTTGTCGCAGAGAATAAATAAAATAAATAAAATAGAAACGACAACCTTCCATAGTAGCAACTGTAAGTATAGAAAGGACAGTAAACTATATGCCCATAGCACAGGGCTGAGATGGAGAGGAGAAGGCTTGTCAACTTCTCAGCTCCTTCTGGGCCACAAACACCATTAAGAGGTGAACAACTAAAAAAAAAATGGGTTAAACCGGTACAGTAAGCACAGTTCTATAACGTTACAGGTCCTGGGTTAAAGAGTACTAGTGTCTACTGCTAGCAAACGTTGGGGCCCTTTGTAAAGAGAGTAGGTTTAATCAAGCAAAATTGAGACAGTAATTATCTAGTAATTATTCCTCCTCAGCTCTTCCTGAAACTCACCTTTTTCCCAGTGTCCTCTGTGTCTCCAATTTTTCTGGAAGGACAAGTCAGGATCTCCCTATCTCCATCTTGTGGCCAAAAGGAGAAATTGCATGACAAATAGTCTTTCATTGCTCCATGACAAAATGACATACAGTATACTCACATACTGTAAATAAAACATCTTAGCATTTCAACAAAACAATGATAGCCCCAAAGTAGCTCTAAGGATGCCAATTTAAAGATGATCCACCACTCTGTACATGCTCCTAAATATCTTCAAATTTATTAAGACTCCATAAAAGACAAATGGGGTAAAGCAGACGTTAACACGTTTCAGCCATGATGGCCTTGTTTACAACAAATATGTACAAGAAACAGCATAGTATATATAGCGTGAAGATGCTCCCTCTCCTATTAACACATGAGTTTTCAATATCCTCATCATTAATAGTTATTAAAATGAAACAATTCAAAGGTGTGAGACACTTCAAAGTATCAAGCCAAAAGAACAGATAATGAAGATAATCAATACAATGCATAGAAAGCACTAAATGAAATAATAATGATGAACAAATAAATGTAAAATATTAATAGTCATCATTATTATTTCATTTAATGCTTTCTATGCACTTTATTGACTATCTTCATTGTCTGTTCGTTTGGCTCACTACTTTGAAGTGTCTCACCCCTTTTAATTGTTTCATTGTTTAATTTTTATAATTATTAATGAATTAATTGAAAACTCATGTGATTAATAATAGGAGAGGGAGCATCTTCACACTATATATTGTGCTGTTTTTTGTAAATATTTGTTGTAAAAAGGGTGTCACAGCTGAAACGCGTTAACAGCTGCTGTACCCCATTTGTCTTTTATGGAGTCTTAATAAATTGGAACATATTTAAGAGCATGTATGGGGTTGCGGATTATCATTTTCTACTAATAGTGTTGGCAGCTGTGCCACTGCTTATCCTGCACGCGACAGCTCAGGAGGATAACTTTGGGTAGAAGGACCCTTTATTTGTTTTACAGATGAGCTATTCAGTTTGGGTTGCATTGTAGCACTCATTTTGGGAGGCCATAACTTTAGCCTGTGGCAGCAAGTGGAGCGACTCTGTTCCATTCTGACAGCTGAAAGATGGGGCCACCAACCAAATGAAAATACAGTTGATGAGGGAGTAGCAGCTCGAGGTTACTTCATGGGCAAATTTTTTGCACCAAATCACTTTGATGATGACTGGGGAGGTTTCTAGTCACTGGATCATCCTTATAAATATTATGAGAGCAAGTATAATGACAGTTTCTAAACAATACCAGTGTGCTCTGGATTTATTAAATTTTTTTGCTGTGTCAGAGTTCTTTAAGTCTTACCAATGCAATGTAAAACTAAGAAAAATGATTGGAGTTCTATATACTTTTTAACGACAGAGTGCTTTGATAGAGATTTATTGACTGCAAATCGAAGGACTTCTAAGCAACGCTGTATTTTGCATGGTGGAATGGTAAGTGAATGCCCCACCTGCTGGACAAATTTTACCCCATCATCACAAGTTTTTACTTACGGTGGGAGTAACCTCACATCTCTGACTTTTACCAATAGGTAAGCCTATAATAAGCCTTACCTATTAGACATGTGCGCCGTCAATACATTTGTTTTGTTTCGTTCCATTTCGTATTAAAATTAATTAGTATTTTCGTTAGATTCGTAAACTTTTCGTAACAATTATGAATGTTCGTTATGATGAATTTATCATTATGAGGGGCTCCCACCATCCCTGTGCTGTGCTGACTTCCTGGGTTTTTAACTTGTAGGTTTGTTAACTTTTCGTAACAATTACGAATTTTTGTTATGATGAATTTATCATTATGAGGGGCTCCCACCATCCCTGTGCTGTGCTGATTTCCTGGGGTTTTTAAATTCATCATAACGAATAATCGTAGTTTACGAACATTCTGTCTGATTCTGTTGTAACGGAATTTGGATCCGAAGTTCGTATACGAAATTTTGTATTTCGTACAAAATTTGTATGCATAAAAATTCGTATTTCGGATTCGTACGAATGTACGAACATCCGGAAATTCGTACGAATTTCCAATTCGTACAAAACTAATCGCACATGTCTATTACCTATAGGTACTGTAAATATCTCCTAAACGTGCATCAATTAGGAGATATTTACTGTACATGCCTCTTCTAATATTGCAGGACAACAAGAGCAGACAAGCGCCTTGAGGCGATTCAGTTTGCATTTGCAGCGCTATACAAATCATTCATTCATTCATGCAGCTGGTGACGTCACAGACTCATGCGCTGTAAAAGAATGGCCACTCGCGCTGTAAACAGCTTGCAAATGTTTTCAGGGTATTATTGCCTTCAAATCTCTTTTGTCCCTGACTGCTTGAGACACTAAAACACACTGCATGACTAAATATTTTGATACTTTGAGATCAAAATGCACTGAAGCCACATTTTCAAGAGCATTTTAGGATGCTCATTTGTACAATGCACACGGGTATTGTAGCATACAGGCGTACTCCCCTCTTCCAAGCCACCCCATGTCTCCAGCCCCTACCCACCTCCGAGCCCAGTGCCTTGGTTTCCCCCCCTCCCCTTACCCATCTCTCAATACCAAGAAAACAGAACCACGTATAATTTTGTGGTGCTAAGTAATTTGTATGAAATGTGTTAAGGATAATATAAAAAGCCCATGGGGCCAGCAACAAGACAAGAGTCCCCCCAAGCAACAATAGATCCCCTGGCAACAATAGATCACCCAGAACAAAAGATCCCCCTGCAAAAAAATACCCCCTAACAACCACAGATCCACCGCATAAACAATAGACCCCTACCAGCAACAGCTAGCAATAATAGACTCTCCAGCAGCCAGTAACAATAGACCCCCGGGGGCCAGCAACAAGAATCCCTTAAGCAACAATTGATCTCCCCAGAAACAATTCACCCCCTAGCAACAATAATCCCCTGCCTCAACTATTGATCCCCCCCAAAAGCAACAGTAAGTCACCCAGCAGCCAGCATCATTAGACCCTCCAGCATACCCCAGCACCCCTTGCCATTAGATACATTCAGTGCCGGAGGTGCCAGAAATGCAACCCCCCCCCCCCGCATTCCCGCAGTTAAAAAAGCCCTGCTCTTAACTCTCTCTACATCGTCACTAATCATTCACTAACAGATTCTCAAACTGATCGTGATGCTTGTCTCTATGTGCCTGTTTATTAACCTCTTGTGGACCAACCACTGTACATAAACAGCTGGTCTTCACCTCTACTATTTCTGGAACTCTCCTGTGCATGCATGTCTTGTGATCATGCTGTGATTGGACACAGTGAATCACTGGCAAAAGTTACTAAGACATAGAGAGTAGCTCTTGCCTACGTGATTGCTCTGACCAATCACAGCATCACAGAATGTAAACAACGGCTGCCAATAGCAGCCATGTCTCACTTACTGACTGCTGATCAGAAGGACATCACACTCTGACTAATGTGTGAGAGTAAAGAATGCTTATTGACCACTAGCAAGCACCAGTGCAATTCAGTAATAGACAGATGGGCAGATGGAAGGGTTTTCAGTACTAATATCCAAACATTTTCAGATATCCCAAGTGCAATTTGGGTATCAGCAACATCATATCAGCCAGCAGGCTCATGCGTGTTTGCAAAACGTTTACAGTTTTGTGGGCATAGAAGCCTAACTAGATGTGTGACTTTGCATGCACATACACACATTATCATGATCATGCAGATCTGCAGAGTGTATTGCACAATGGTCTTTCAGTTTGTACCCCTTCAGTTCCTGGTCCTGAACATGTGCTTGACCCTATTACTGACCCAATTCTTATTCATTTGACTTGCTTTTGGATTTTCTTGCCTGTCTGATTGCTGCTCATCTGTTACCTCAGCCTGGACTTCAGATCAAGATTCTCCCTATTAACTAGGGCAGTGGTTCCCAACCTCAGTCCTCAAGTACCCCCAACAGGCCATGTTTGCAGGTTTCCCTTTATCTTGCACAAGTGCTTTAAATCAGAGTCAATGGCTTGGTATTTTGGACAGCTATTTTATCTAATGCCCTTTTTTTCCGATGGATGTTGGCTCAAACTTGTCTTGCATACACATGGTCACACAAAGTTGGTCGGAAATTTCGAACGTCAATAACGCGGTGATGTACAACACGTACGACGAGCTGGGAAAAATGAAGTTCAATAGCCAGTGCTGCTCTTCTACTTGATTCTGAGCATGCGTGGCACTTTGTGCGTCGGAATTGTGTACACACGATCGGAATTTTGCGTGAACGGAGTTTGTTGTCAGAAAATTTGAGAACCAGATCTCAAATTTTGTGCAATGTAAATTCCGATGGAAACTGTCTGATGGAGCCTACACACGGTTGGAATTTCCGACAACAAGCTCCAATCGCACATTCTCCGTCGGAAAGTCTGACCGTGTGTATAAGAGAAATCCCCAAAGCATGACCTGTTGGAGGGTACTTGAGGACTGAGGTTGAGAACCACTGGACTGTTTGTTGCTGACTTCTGTTCTGCCTATGATTTGGTGCCCACTTTGCTCGTGACCCGACTTCACTCAAAACTGAACTTTGTGTATCCTCAGTGTACTACCAGCTTTATTCCTGCTCATCTGACATCAGAGCTCCCAAATTCCAGTGTTCAGTTTCTGCACCCTGGCAACTGTGCCCTTTGATGCCCTGACTCAGCTTCTAGAGGTGTTAAGATGGGAATTGTGCAAGAGGCCCCCCTTGTCACCTTGGGCTCCTCATACAAATACGTGACATTGGGTAAAATCCCAGCTTTTGTGAACTGGTTCACTCTTAAATGCCATAAGCCATTATTTAAATAAACTTAAGCTATGCATCCATGCAACAACCAAGAGCAATAGACCAATTGCAAATACAAAGTCAAATGTGTTATTTAAACTGCACATATTTAAGTCAACTTTTAGCTTAAGCCAAGGTTCCACTATTGCGACCTGAAAGGCGTGCGATTTTGCCCCAATTTTTTCCGCAATTTTGATGCGACTTGGAGCAATGCCTGTGTATTTTCGAGTTTACTTTGCAGTCCCAAGTTGCCGGACACGTTGCACAAGTGGAAACGGAGCCTAAAAGTTACACATCTGCAAATTAAAAACAAGCAAATTGGTCACTGACCTTAAATGAAGAATATTCAATCTTTTTAGTCAATCCCTCTTGTCTTCCTAAGCTTTCAGCATGCTGCGTGTATCATGCAACTCTGTATGAGACACAAATGATTCCTACAATAGACTCCTGAATTAGTTTGGTCGGGCAGGGCTGCTGTATGGCTCATTTAAATATACAGCTCCAGACATGTACTTACAAAGTCTAAGCTGTGTTTTACGCCTCCCTAGAAGACAGGATGCAAAAGTATCACTGTAGATTTTTTTTTCTGCAGCACTCTTATGAAGTCACAGAGCCATAGAAACACATCAACTGGCACACAAGCTGCAAACTGCTGACCCATACCAAGCAGTAGCAAGGTAAGAAAACTCTTTGCTTATGTTTCATAATGCCATTTATTAGTTATTAATATTAACATCTTTTGTTGGTTTATAAACAAGAGTTTTACGTCAGCCTTCTAAGCAGCTTTACTGTTCCAACGATATCAATGATAGAAGTCCCACATACTGTATATATTAGTTCATTGTACTAATAATATAATACTTACATTGTGAGATAGAAAAATATAAAAAATAATGAACAACAAACTTTTTTACCCTCCAGCCCTAAAATAGGTTAAAAAATAGGTCAATTACTCTTTAATTAAGAAAGTAATATTCCCAGCAGTAACTCTATTCTCTTCTGCTACTACTGTATTTCTAATATTGTTACATGCATTGGTTTATTATAGCATAAATGGAAGGACTATTACACATTTTAACATGTCAAAGTTAGAAATGTAATAAACCAATGATCAAGGGGCACATGTATATGTTGTATACAATATAATGACTATCACCTACTATCTCCGCAAATGTATCTGTGTGTGTGCGTATATATCTAGATATCTAGATAGAGATATATATATATATATTTGTGACACAGGAATCACAATTGTATTGTATTTAAAGGACATAAATACATTTTATTTGTTATATTGATTCGGAGCTCCCAAACTCCAGTCCTCAGTTTCTGCACCCTGGCACCTGTGCCCCTCCATTGCCCTTTCATGCCCTGACTCAGCTTCTAGGGATGTTAAGATGGGAATTGTGCAAGAGGATATTTATTAGTTTATTAGTTATTAATAATAACATCCTTTGTTGGTTTATAAACAAGAGTTTTATGTCAGCTTTCTAAGCAGCTTTAAGCCCCATACACACGGTCGGATTTTCCGATGGATTCTGTCCTATCGGACAATGTTGTCGGAAATTCCGACTGTGTGTAGGCACCATCGGACATTTTCCATCGGATTGTCCGACGGACAAAGTTGTATCTCCTGCTCTAAAAATTTTCCGACAACAAAGTCCGATCACACCAATTCCGATCGTGTGTAGTGAATTTCCGACGGACAAAGTCCCACGCATGCTCAGATCACATTACAAGACCAAAGCTATTGGCTACTAGCCTCTACATAGTCCCGTCGTAGGCAACAAACGTCACCACGTTCAGAATGATCGGATTTTCCGACAACTTTGTCCGACCATGTGTATGCAACACCAGTGTCGGACTAAATCCGTCGGACCAAATCCGATGGATTTGGTGGTCGGATTTTCCGACCGTGTGTATGGGGCTTTACTGTTCCAACGATATCAATGATAGAAGTCCCACATACTGTATATATTAGTTCATTGTACTAATAATATAATACTTATATTGTGAGATAGAAAAATAGAAAAATTAACGAACAACAAACTTTTAAAATAGGTTAAAAATAGGTTAATCACTCTTTAATTAAGAAAGTAATAATCCCAGCAGTAACTCTGTTCTCTTCTGCTACTACTGTAGTTCTAATATTGTTAGATGCATTGGTTTATTTTAGCATAAATGGAAGGACTATTACACATTTTAACATGTCAAAGTTAGAAATGTAATAATAAACCAATAATCAAGGGGCACATGTATATATGTTGTATACAGTATAATGACTATCATCACCTACGATCTCTGCAAATGTATCTGTGTGTGCGTGTAGATCTAGATACATCTATCTATATCTAGATATAGATATGTATCTATATATCTATATAGATAGATAGATAGATATTTGTGACACCGGAAGCACAATTGTATTGTATTTACAGGACAGAAATACATTTTATTTGTTATATTAACCCGGAGCTCCCAAACTCCAGTCCTCCGTTTCTGCACCCTGGCACTTGTGCCCCCCATTGGCCTTTCATGCCCTGACTCAGCTTCTAGGGATGTTAAGATGGGAATTGTGCAAGGGGTTATTTATTAGTTTATTAGTTATTAATATTAACATCTTTTGTTGGTTTATAAACAAGAGTTTTATGTCAGCTTTCTAAGTAGCTTTACTGTTCCAACAATACCAATGATAGAAGTTCCATATACTGTATATACTAGTTCATTGTACTAATAATATAATACTTATTTTGTGAGATAGAAAAATATAACATTTAATGAACAACAAACTTTCTTACCCTCCAGCCCTAAAATAGGTTAAAAAATAGGTTAATCACTCTTTAATTAAGAAAGTAATAATCCCAGTAGTAAATCTATTCTCTTCTGCTACTACTGTACTTCTAATATTGTTACATGCATTGATTTATTTTAGCATAAATGGAAGGACTATTACACATTTTATCATGTCAAAGTTAGAAATGTAATAATAAACCAATGATCAAGGGGCACGTGTATATGTTGCATACAATATAATGACTATCACCTACTATCTTTGCAAGAGTGTGTGTGTGTATTATATTTGTGACACAGGAAGCACAGTACTATTGTATTTATAGGACAGAAACACATTGTATTTGTTATATTGATGCACTGTAGTTCTTGCAAAGGAAACATTGAAAATCACTAATTTGAAAACCATTTGATAAAATCTCTTACCCTTTGACAGAAAATACCTATCTAACCCTGAGAAATCAGCATTACTCTTTGTCTTTGCCTAGACACTGCAGATAAATATCCCTGAGCCCAGAATTGGTTTACTATATCATTGTAACAGTAATCTGGACAAAGATGCCATTGCTCACCTTAAAATTTTAAAATTCTAGTTGCCTGGCTGCTGCCCTGGCCTCTGACAACCCCCCCCCCCCGTCCCCACCTGCAATACTTTGTGAGTTACTTAAACAAGTCTGCAGATCACCATAGGCCAGTGATGGTGAACCTTGGCACCCCATATTTTTTGGAACTACATTTCCCATAATGCTCTTGCACTCTGAAGTGTAGTTCAAAACATCTGGAGTGCCAAGGTTCGCCATTACTGCCATAGGCTGAGGAGGCTCAGAAGTCCTTATCTGCATGCTTGTTCTTTGTTAGTGACTCAAAGTCGTAAGGCAAGAGGATCAGTATGACAGCTAGAACACTATCATATAAGAATGAGAAGTCATCACTGGTAGCCTTCATATTTCTCTTAGGAAAGGTTCCCATGCTTTACCGTGTTTACATAACTTTAAAGCAAAACTTCAGCCAAAAAAAACAATATAAAAAATAAATAGCCCATTAAAAGATATAAATAACAAAACTAGTACTTGCTGCAATATTCACTTTCAATCCAGAGATTTTCCCCACAGTATTTTTTTCTGCATCTAGATGTCCTCAGTCTAATGGCCAGCATCATTCAACTCATTTTCTATGAGCCCAGGTCATCCTTGACAAGCCACAACCTGTGACTGGACAGTGAAAAGAGAAGTAGCACAGCAATGAGCTCATCTATTTCCCTCTGCTCTTCCTATCAGCATGCTTCTTGTCAGCACATGAACTGACTAGCTTCACGTACCACTTTTTCATCTCACGCTCCAGCTCTGCTATACACAGGTTGGAAGAGCCTGTTACCAGGTCAAATTTGGTATTTACAATACTTGCATTTAAAAATATATTTAATCATGTATTTGGGCCGGTTCACACCTTAATCACAAAGGAATGTGGTCGGTGTTCCTGTGCGATTTCCTGTGGGATTCAGTAGGGTGGGCTACAAATCGCATTTAACACTTTTCAAAAATGCACCACACCATGCGATCTGGTGCAAACAAATGCATTGAGCATTTGATCTGCGTTTGGGGTGCTGTTATCAATGTGTTGGCACCCACAGCAGATAGCAGTGCATTTTGAATGTGGTGGGGGAACATGCCTTTCACAAATCCCGTTTTGGTGTGAACTGGTCCTCAATGAAAACAGGGATACATTATAGTTTTATATCTGCCCAGAGTTCAGCTTTAATACTTTGCAATACTGACTTGGATCAAACATGCAGATCAGGAAAGTCAAAGTGAAGTCAGAATTATTATCTAAATATTTATTCCAAGTCAGCAACTTAAAAAGGTACTGAAGTCTGAAGCACATAGATCAGTATGATGGTCTATTGTTCTAAAAATACTATTTCCTTGGCTATCAATAACAGCATCTATACTTCTGTATTATAGGTTTTCTTTAATGTATGAGCTTATATATTCCCATGTACTGTTTTTTGTGCCACAGATTGCCCTGGGAAAATATATTTGGTACATATTTGGTTAAGGTTTATGTGAGCATTTAAATCTTTATATACACAACTGTTGACTACTCTATAAATTATATATTGTACATTATACTACCCATTTGTACAGGATGATAGACATAATGTTAAACCCTAATGAAAGGTGCTAGGTGGCACTCAGCTACACCTCAGCAATAATAATAATGCTACCTAAATGATTAGGGAATAAGTTTAAGCGTTTTTTTCAAAAATAGGCCAACTATATATACTGCAGCCAGAGTGCATTTTGCAAGCTAGTGTTAAAGTAGATGTAAATCCTGACTGAATGAGACGTTGTTTACTAAAACACTGTGTATCATAAACAGTTGCCATCCTTTGATAACATTCTGTTTTCACATTATCTTTTTTTTTAACTCTTAAGTGTTACTAAACACACAACAGTAAAATCAGTCTGTATATGTAGTGAAGCATGCTTGTTATACATACTGTGGAACCTAAGGGATTAATCCTCTGCATTGTGTAAAAAAGGCTGTTACATCATGTCTTCTCTGATCTTCCCCTTCTTCCACTGTCCCCTAGTCTATCTCCGGATAAGGCAGAGCCTTTGGAGTCACTCTGCACATGCTCAGTTTGGTGTGTATTGCTAGAGAGTTATTTTTTTTCCTTGGGAAGGTGCATGTGATCAGCACAGGGCCAATAAGCACTGTCCTCACAGAGGTTCAGGGGTCCTGCAGCCTCATAGGATAGTCTGGGATGAATCAAAACTCCTCCTACAAGCTTTAACCAGACACTGATAGAAGTCACACGATGTCATGAAATCTGACCGAGGCAGAAGTACAGTTAAATCACACTTGTTTAATAATAAAAGTAAAATAGAACAAACGTAGTCAAAACATAGCCAAAGTTTGGTAACCGGAACGGATAGTCGGCCAAGCCAGATGGTCAGGGATCAGTGTATATACTGCTGATGAGAAAAGATTTTTAGCAGTTTATATTTACTAAAATAATTGCATTTCCATGTTCTATGTACTGTGGGAGACCAGATGCCAGGTGAATGCAGGATCTGGGTTTAGTAACATTTTAACCATCATTAGGTTTTTTTTTTTTTTTTCCAAGTAAAGACATTACAAGTCGTACCATCATGAATATTGGTGCCATCAGAGCTCTCAAACGTAATGTAAACACTGAGCTAAGATACAGATATCTTATATCTAAATAGCAAGACTTACAAAATAAATTCCATTGGTGGACATTACTGACTATTGATAAAGGTAAAACAATAATGAAGAGGAGAAATAGGAGGATTATGGGGAAGGGGAATGAGGGGTGGATTCAGGGAAAAGTAATGGGAGGAGAATGAAAGGGTATATTTAAATAAAGGGTTTACAGAGCATGTAAATGTTTACATATTGTACAGTCTGGACAAGATAGCATAAGGTAAATTATAGAATGTGTTATGGTATAGGAAGAAAAATGCTGGTAAAGCTTTGTATCTAGGAGAAATAATGAAAAAACATTCTATAAAATAAAACTTTAATTATCAGCAAGCTCATGCCTCTTGAAATTTACCTATGGAATCATGAATACGGACAAAAAATTTCTCATTACTAACATTTTGTTTGAAATATCTATGACAGTAGATATATGTAGAAATGTATGACATCTCACTAATCTGGAGACAGTCAGTCTTGTAGAAATCAAAACATGAGTTAGAAAATATCTAACTGAAAATATCGAGCATTTACAGGCCACAGTTCAGAGCCTATTCCAAAGAGAGCTAAAGCTGGATCCAGGGGATGAGCTATATTTTGTGACTGATTCGATAAATGAGAATATTTCATTCCAGAAAGATGTAATCTTTGGGCAGTCTTACCAGATGTGAAGTATTGAAAGTTTTCACCCATTTCAGCCTGTGTTACATCTCAGGGGATGAGCTATATTTCGTGACTGATTCGATAAATGAGAATATTTCATTCCAGAAAGATGTAATCTTTGGGCAGTCTTACCAGATGTCAAGTATTGAAAGTTTTCACCCATTTCAGCCTGTGTTACATCTCAGTTCTGTTGATCCCCTGTAGCGTCTTTTGCAACCACTTTCGGTCTACATGCATGGTTGCTGTGGATCTGTTTCCTGATGGTGACCAGGGCCGCTGATAAGCCAGTACAACCGGCCCTGTTGTACTGGGCCTGACATCCTCAGCTCAGCAGAGGGGCGATCTCTAAGGATGAGCCCGGTGTTCGATTCGAACCCATGTTCGAATCGAGCACCGGGTGTTCGCTCGCTCGGCGAGCCCAGAACTATTGGGGCCGCTCGCATCAAATTCGTGTGATGCGCGCGGCCCCGCAATGCATTGCGGCCCGCGCAGTGCAATGCTGGCTGATGATTGGCCAAGCATGCACTGTGACCCCGCATGCTTGGCCAATCACAGCGCCGGCAGCGAGGAGAGCCATAATTGGCTACAGGCAGGATGCCTGTAGCCAATTATAGCTCAGGGGCTTTAATACACGCCCCACGGTATAAGAGGCCGCCGCGGCGGCGGCCTCGCATTTTATGTTTCACTCACAGTGTCAGCGTGTCAGTGTGCTGCTGACTGCTGACAACAATATGTGCTTTATTTCTGGGGATATGTGTGTGCATGCTGTTAGAACAGCATTGCAGTATCACATCTGGGGGGTGTCTATAGGTAGCCTGTGAAGGAGGCAGGTTTCCTGTGCTTAGAACTTTCCCTGCAAAAAAGTGTAATTTTTGCAGGAAGAAAGCTATTTAAATCACTCGCGGCTAATGAATTGATGGCTCCTGTAACACAGAGAGCTGTCATTCATTAATAAAAAACAAAAAAAAAAAAAAAGCATAGCGGTCCCCCCAAATTCAATAACCAGGCCCTTCAGGTCTGGGATGGATATTAAGGGGGATCCCAGCCAAAAAAAAAAAAAAAAAATGGCGTAGGGTCCCCCTCAAAATCCATACCAGACCCTTGAGGTCTGGTATGGATTTTAAGGGGAACCCTAGCCAAAAAAAATGGCGTGGGGTCCCCCTCAAAATCCATACCAGACCCTTATCCGAGCACGCAACCTGGCAGGCCGCAGGAAAAGAGGGGGGGACGAGAGCGGCCCCCCCTCTCGCCTGAACCGTACCAGGCCACATGCCCTCAACATTGGGAGGATGCTTTGGGGGTCTAAGACCCCTAAAGCACCTTGTCCCCATGTTGATTAGGACAAGGGCCTCTTCCCCACAACCCTGGCCGGTGGTTGTGGAGGTCTGCGGGCGGGGGGCTTATCGGAATCTGGAAGCCCCCTTTAACAAGGGGACCCCCAGATCCCGGCCCCCCCCCTGTGTGAAATGGTAAGGGGGTACCCCTACCATTTCACCAAAAAAGTGGCAAAAATGGTAAAAATGACAGGAGACAGTCTTTGACAATTCCTTTATTAAAATCTTCTTTCTTCTTTCTTCATCCTTCGGATTCTTCATCTTCTCCTTCCTTCATCTTCTTCCATCTTCTTCTTCTATTTTCTTCTTCCTCCGATCCGCTTCTTCTTGCGCTGGTCTTCTCGTCCTTCTCGTCCGGCATCTTCTTCCGTCGGCGTCGGCGTCGGTGTCTCTGTCTCTTCTTGGGCCGCTCCGCGCAATGGGAGGCTCCCGCTGTGTGAGGCTCCGCTCCGTCTGACAGGTCTTTTATAATGGAGGGCACCTGGTGACCCCGCCCCCTCTGACGCACAGGGACGTCATGGGGAATTCCATGATGGCTTTCCCCATGACGTCAGAGGGGGGCGGGGTCACCAGGTGCCCTCCGTTTTAAAAGACCTGTCAGATGGAGCGGAGCCTCACACAGCGGGAGCCTCCCATTGCGCGGAGCGGCCCAAGAAGACACCGACACCGACGCCGACGCCGACGGAAGAAGATGCCGGACGAGAAGGACGAGAAGACCAGCGCAAGAAGAAGCGGATCGGAGGAAGAAGAAAATGGAAGAAGAAGATGGAAGAAGATGAAGGAAGGAGAAGATGAAGAATCCGAAGGATGAAGAAAGAAGAAAGAAGATTTTAATAAAGGAATTGTCAAAGACTGTCTCCTGTCATTTTTACCATTTTTGCCACTTTTTTGGTGAAATGGTAGGGGTACTTTTGTACCCCCTTACCATTTCACACAGGGGGGGGGGCCGGGATCTGGGGGTCCCCTTGTTAAAGGGGGCTTCCATATTCCGATAAGCCCCCCGCCCGCAGACCCCCACAACCACCGGCCAGGGTTGTGGGGAAGAGGCCCTTGTCCTAATCAACATGGGGACAAGGTGCTTTAGGGGTCTTAGACCCCCAAAGCATCCTCCCAATGTTGAGGGCATGTGGCCTGGTACGGTTCAGGCGAGAGGGGGGGCCGCTCTCGTCCCCCCCTCTTTTCCTGCGGCCTGCCAGGTTGCGTGCTCGGATAAGGGTCTGGTATGGATTTTGAGGGGGACCCCACGCCATTTTTTTTGGCTAGGGTTCCCCTTAAAATCCATACCAGACCTCAAGGGTCTGGTATGGATTTTGAGGGGGACCCTACGCCATTTTTTTTTTTTTTTTTTTTTGGCTGGGATCCCCCTTAATATCCATCCCAGACCTGAAGGGCCTGGTTATTGAATTTGGGGGGACCCCTACGCTTTTTTTTTTTTTTTCATTTTTTTTTTTTTTTATCAATGACTTTTTTTTATGAATGAGTTTCAATGAATCACTGTTCTCTGTGTTACGGGAGCCGTGAATTAACATTAGCCGCAAGTGATTTTAAATAGCTTTTTTACTTTCAAAAATTACACTTTGCGCAGAGACAGTTCTAAACACGGGAAACATGCGCCCCTTTACAGGCATACTATAGACACCCCCCAGGTACGAAATTTAAAGGAATATTACACTTTTATTGTTTCAATTTAAGCATTATTAAAATCACTGCTCCTGAAAAAACGGCCGTTTTTAAAAAAATTTTTTGCATTGATACATGTCCCCTGGGGCAGGACCCAGGTCCCCAAACACTTTTTATGACATTAACATGCATATTAGCCTTTAAAATGAGCACTTTTAATTTCGAACGTTTGCATCCATTATAACTAATAGGGTTCTAAAGCTCGCACGGACTTTAGGTCCGTTCGCGGGTTCTGGTGCGAGCCGAACGGGGGGGTGTTCGGCTCATCCCTAGCGATCTCAAAGACAAAGTGCAGAATAAAAAATAAAATCCTTTCTGAATTACACCGCCCACATACTGACCCTTCCTTTCTCCTACTACCTTAGGGGGGGTCTATTTCTTCCCATTTTCTGTGCCCCTTCTCTCTGATGATGCGCTGGTTGGAGACTGGGAGTGAAGGGACTATTTCTTCCATTTCGGGCGCTCTGCATGATCTTGTGACTGGGGCTTGCCTTCCCTGGTGGAGTGATCTACTCCCTGGTAGAGTGGGGTTTTGAGGAGAGCGAGAGGAGAAAGGCTGTGATGCGGGTGGCAGCGGCAGGCAGAGGCAGCTCAGGAACAGAGAGGAAGTGGTTTGTGGGGCTGCCTTCAACATAGGTGTGTTTGGGGGTGCATAGACACTGCATTGCATTGTCTGCAGGCAGAACATTATGGCATGGATGGTAATGGTATGATAACACACAGGCAGCAAGCACTCTATCATGGCTCTGGCTGGCTCTGTCACAGTGTCACATTACATAACATGGCTGTTGGGTGCTGATTTTTTTAACTTATTGGGTAACTTATTGATAATAAGTTAACAAGGTCAGCACCCAACAGCCATGTTATGTGACACTGTGACAGAGCCAGAGCCATGATAGAGTGCCTGCTGCCTGTGTTTTATCATAAAGCTGATTATCTTAACCAGTTGCCGTCCTCCCCATAGCAGATTTACTTCTACAGGGCAGTCACGCTGCGCAGGATCATGTATATGTACATGTTTCTACATTTCCGGGTATCGGAGCCGATCAGCGAGGACAAGGATCTATGCCTTCCATTAGTAAAAGCACCTCGCTTACACTGTAAGAAAACACTTGTTAGGCACTTTGTTAAACCTGTGATTGCCCCTGAAGTTACCCCCTTCCCAGCCAGTGACATTAGTACAGTGACAGTGCATATTTTTAGCACTGATCACTGTATTAGTATTACTGGTCCCCAAAAAATGTCACTTAGAGTGCGATTTGTCTGCTTCAATAAATAAAAATTCAATCAATATACACCATAGTTTGTAGACACTATAACATTTGCGCAAACCAATCAATGTGCGCTTATTTGGATTTTATTTTACCAAAAACATGTAGCAGAATACATATTGGCCTAAATTGATGAAGAGATTGAATATGTTTTATAGTAGAAAGTGTTGGTGATTAAAGCAGTGGTGATCAAATACCACCAAAAGAAGGTCAAGTGGCCTGCCTGTGTTGCTGCCTGTGTTGCTGTTTCTTATCAAGGCTTCTTTAACATGGGGCGTAATCCGCTTGTTCAGTGGGGGATCTGTCTGCTGATCCCCGCTGAGTGTTGGCATACATTGGCATACATTATATATCTGCACCCCATTGACAGGTGCAAGAAAAGGGGAGGTTATTAAAAACTATTAAAACTTACAAGCAATTAAATGACTATTCAGAATAAAACACACTGGTCCCTAATCTGAAGATTCACTATACATTTCTTTGTAATTAAGTGTGATAAAGTCACCACATCAAGTACATAAGGTAACCCTTTCAACCCCACAAAAGAAGAAACAGGACATATCACTTGCATGAACATCCCTACAATGCTTTGAGATGCTCAAAATTTGTTTTGCATTTAGATTTAATGAATCAAAAAAGTGATCTCCTATGCAAGGGGTCAAATGGTACACCCTATATACTGGAGGGTACACATGTTACATTCAGTCAAATAAACCCCATTTTTAGTATTACATTTTTTTATAGTCACATGTAGCCCTCTTTTGGGAGGGTTATGAGAAATAGACTGGATACTATCCAGACTGGATACTATGATAAACCTATAGGTAAATAAGAGAAGCAGAAAGTAGAAGGGTGGGATTGATAATAAAGTTGACAGTGCCTGCACTCAGGACAGGGCCTCTGGGAACAGAAGGGATTTTTCTTTGCTGGGAAATGAACCAGTAATTTAATCAAAGTAATTGGGAACAGATGAACTGCAGCAGCCAGCATATAACAATAACCATATGTATATAGATGCACATCAGTATGGAAATAATACCAGCTTTTTTATAATAAAAGATTATTATTAGTACATACATCCAATTTACAAACTGGCGTTATCAGCAAAGGGCTCAGCAAGAGTGCTGGTGGAACTGTGCACATATACCTGAGTACCGGGTATATAAATTATTACTATTATTACTAAAGAAACCTCTCAATAAATGTTGCAGGCGAAGTTCAGTTCCAGAGGTTCCTGAGGATGATCATGATGCAGCATCCATCTTGGTGTTAAAGACATGATCAGCAATAGGGAGATTCTCTAGCCATCTACTCTGCATCTTAGTTGCTGGTAACTTCTAATCCATCATGTAACTGGACCTCTAATGCCTAACCCGAATCTAGCCTATGCTAGTTCTGAGCTAAAACTAGCTATAGAATCCCAGACCAGAAGAGACAGGGATACCTAAAGTCAGAGGAGGTGTATATACCCTCTATTGCAATAGACAGTTTCACCTATTAACAAGCAGCAAGGTGACCACTACACACACACACCATATCATAGACTTGGTTATCTGGTATAGTGAAATAATGCATGGAAAATAACAAGAGGACACTAATTTTCCCAGCAGTACAGTGTTCCGCCTATCACGGACCATTCTATCATATATATATATATGTGCACACTGACTGCTGGGAAAAAAATATATATTTATATATATATATATATATATACAGGGGACATGCAGATATATATATATATATATACACTGTATATGTATACACCTAGAAGATATGGACAACAATAACAAACTATTAAATATAGGTACTCTTGCCTAATAATTCCTGCTTCTGATCTGGGTTCAACAATAGCTCTTCCATGGACAGAACATGTGGTATCAGACTCTCATTTTACTTCCTCCTTCTGTGGTTTCTAAACCAGCAACCCAGGAGGTGCTATACATAAGTACAGTTATCTACAAATACAGATAGTAGAGGGCAGCAGATCCCTACATACAAATTGCAATATTTTCTTCTGTGGATAAAGAGGTTATTTACTAGCCACCTCTTTGTACATGTCATTATGTACTTGTCCCCATTCCACAACAATAGGAGCCTGTTGACAGCCATGTTCATTGCTTTTTAAAATCAGACCTGAATAAAATTGGTGACATTAAAGACCTAAGGGTTGGAGCTCTTCTACTTGAAAAGTGATAGCCATCTTTTAGAATAGCGTGTACATCTTAATCCAAAAGCAAAACTGGTACGTTTTTATTTATAATCCACAGAATGGCATGATACTTTACTGATTAGATGGTTACAAACATAACCCATTTTTTTGCTTTTTTCATGTAATGTCTGTATTTTTTGGCTTTTCAGTTGTACAGGCCTGCATCTTGAGTTCATATATTCATGACCATTTGTATAAAGGCATTAGAGTAACCCCTATTTCTGAGTCTCTATCATATGATACTGCACTCTTAAAGTGGATGTAAATCCTATTCATGAAATTTGAGCTGGGCACATATATCTACAGTGTTTTCTTATCTCTCTCCAAAGCACTATGTCCCATAGCTGTCTCTTGCTCCTTAGCTCTGTTATCAGCCTGATAACTTCTCACACGTTCTCCAAGATGGGGGATAGACGTGTGTGTCGGGGGAGGTTGCTATAAATAGATTAGTAGTCAGCTTGCCATCTAAGAGCAGAGATGTGCACATTCCTTCCTTACTTTGCGTATGAAGAGAGGGGGTGTGTGCCTTTCCTCCAATCAGCTGTCTTGGCTGTATGCCAGTAATCCAATCCCAGTGCTAACCAGGAAGAGAAAAACTAACACGAAGAGCACTTTCTAAAGGATATATGCAGATGAAGACAGCAGATATACAAGTAAAACTTATGTAGGGAGATTTTTTTCATCTCTGTGTATCATCTGAGGCTGTTCACTTCACTGGGTATAGGAGAGGGTTTACATCCACATTAAGTAAAGGCTGCATCAATAAAGCAATGTCTTCTAGCACAGGAAAACTCTCTCATAGGTATTGCCCTGATAGTGTTTACAGCATGACAGCTGGCAGCTTGCCATGTGGAATTTCCAGATTCCTCTGTGAAATAAGTCCTTATTTCAATCTCCTAAGTCATATTGTTGCCTTTGAATATTATGTCCAAGAATTAATGACATGATGTTCACGTGTGAAACTCAAATTTGAATGGTGTTCATTAAGATACTGTTCAAATTTTTCTAGTTCACTCCCACCATTCCATATTAATAGCACGTCATCAATGAACCTGCCATACCAAAAGATGTGCTCTCTAAAGGGATTACAGATAGCGAAACTGAAAAGCTCCTCTCACCAACCTATATAAAGATTGGGGAGATAAGGGGGAAATTCAGCCTCCATAGACGCCCCACACCTCTGTAAATAGAATATTCCATGAAAAAGAAAGAAATTATGTTGTAAAAAAATCTCTATGGCTGACAATAGGAACTGTTTAAGTGCCAATAAGGCTAAATTATGCTGTATTTATGAATACAGAGACTTGATAACCAGGGTAACCCAAATAAAAACTCAGCTGCCATCTGACATTCTGTACATATACCAGGACTACTCCTGTGTCCTTGGTGTAACCTGATAGTCTCAACACTAGAGTTTGTAAGTGCATATCAGTTCACTCACCCAAACCCTCCAGCTAAGAGCCAAATCCTGCTCTGGCCTACAACCATATTAGCTGTTTTTTGGATTTTAGACAAGTGATGAAACACTGGATATAATAAATGATTCCTATTTTTTTAATCCAGCAAAGCAGCAAGGGATCTTTTAAACACACTACATTCTTGGGGTTACATATAACCAATTCAGCCCCGGAAGGTTTTACCCCCTTCCTGACCAGGCCATTTTTTGCGAAATGGCGCTGCATTTCTTTAGCTGACAATTACGTGGTCATGCGACGTTGTACCCAAATAAAATTGTCCTTTTTCCCCACAAATAGAGCTTTCTGTTGGTGGTATTTGATCACCTCTGCGGTTTTAATTTTTTGCGCGATAAAAAAACAAAAAGCAGCAATTTTGAAAAAAAAACAATATTTCTTACATTCTGGTATAAAACATTCCTAATAAAAAAAAAATCGAATTTCTTCATCAGTTTAGGCTAATATGTATTCTGCTACATATTTTTGGTAAAAAAAATCCCAATAAGCCTTTATTGATTGATCTGTGCAAAAGTTGTCGCGCCTACAAACTATGGGTTAAATTTCTGGCATTTTTATTTATTTAATTATTTTTTTGCTAGCAATGGTGGCGATCAGTGATTTTTTGTGGGACTGCGACATTGTGGTGGACAAATCTGACACTAAGTGACACTTTTTGGGGACCAGTGACAATACAGTGATCAGTCCTAAAAAAATGCACTGATCCCAGTATAAATGACACTGGCAGGGAAGGGGTTAAACACTAGGGGGCGATCAAGGGGTTAAGTGGGTCCTAGGGTCCTAGGGAGGTGCTTTCTTACTGGGGGGGGGGGGGGGTGGAGTGTTACTCTGGAGGAAAAGATTGTGTTTTAATTTAGCTGAAACAGATCTCTCTTTTCCTCACTGACAGATCAGCGGTGTGCCTTGTTTATATAGGCACACTGCTGCTCTGTGTCTCCTGTGAATGATCGGTGGGTCGCGGCAGTGACAAACCAGATGCGGCATGAGCTTACCTGTAGGTACAAGTCACCAAGTGGTGCTTCCTACCGCTTTAAGGCCTCATGCGCACTGGTTTCTTGTAAATGCTGTTTATCCTGATAGGAGAAAATCAGCATTATAAACTCATGTAAGCTACATTTTTTTCCAAACAGATTAGGTGAGCTTATCAAAGTTTAACAGAGTTAAGAGTTTGGGAGTTTATTCATTTTATTGGCCAGAATTCTAATTTATTCTGGTCATTGAAATAAACAAACGCTGAAGTGCTAAATGTGCCTAGAGTTGTGCGTTTATGAGTGTTTTTCAGCTTTCAGCGTTTTTTGTGGTCAGAACTGCTCGTGAACGTGATTTTAGCCCATAAACTCCCCTGCTGATCAACTGTTAAAAACATCCATGTGTGCATGGACACATAGGCTAACATAGAGGGCTATCATAGTAGCCTTTAAATCTAGAATAGACTCGGGAATCCCCCTGATCCTCAGATTAGAATGGCGATCCCTGTTTTCCTGGTCCTCTAAATGGGACTGTAACATCAGATTTCAAATTCAGAGATATAATGTTGAGTGTGATTTTCAATTTCATCCACCCTCACTTCTAACTCAGCTGTCCTCTGTCCCAGCTCTCTAATTTCCCTTGTTAGCTTGTCAGTTTAGTGGTCAGACGTCTGCTTAAGGGCTTTCTGTAACATACGTTCAAATTGTTTGAACATGGTAGATTGAACTACCGACTATTGTGACTTATCCCTGCTATCAGCTAGGTTGGTTGTTAAGGAGCCAACACCTGCCAGTGTCCTAACAACCAGTGACTCATCTCTGCTGTCAGCACCAGGGATGAGTCATTGGTTGTTAACCACTTGCCTACCAGGCACGAACACCTCCCTCCTGACCAAGCCATTTTTCAGATTTCAGCGCTGTCGCATTTTGAATGACAATTGCGCGGTCATGCAACGCTGTACCCAAATACAATTTTTATCATTTTTTCCCCACTGATAGAGCCTTATTTTGGTGGTATTTGATCACCTCTGCAGTTTTTATTTCTTGCGCTATAAACAAAAGAAGAGGGACAAGTTTGAAAAAACATAATATTTTTTTACTTTTTATTATAATAAATATCCAATTTTTTTTTTTTAAACAATTTTTTTCCTCAGTTTCGGCCGATACGTATTCTTCTACATATTTTTGGTAAAAAAAATCACAATAAGCATATATTGATTGGTTTGCGCAAAAGTTATAGCGTCTACAAAATAGGGGATAGATTTATAGCATTTTTATTATTATTATTTTTTTTTACTAGTAATGGCGGCGATCTGCGATTTTTATCATGACTGCGACATTGCAGCGGACATATCGGACACTTTTGACACATTTTTGGGACCATTCACATTTATACAGCGATCCGTGCTATAAAAATGCATTGATTACTGTATAAATGTGACTGGCAGGGAAGGGGTTAACACTAGGGGGCGCTGAAGGGGTTAATATGTTCCCTATGTTAGTGATTCTAACTGTGGGGGGAGGGGACTGACTGGGGGAGGGGACCGATCGTTGTCCCTATGTACAAGGGACACACCATCGGTCTCCTCTCCAGTGACAGGACGTGGATCTGTGTGTTTACATATACAGATCAACGTCCTGCTCAGTTACTGGGTGCCCGGCGGACATCGCGGCCGCCGTGCACGCGCATCGGGTCCCCAGCGACGCGGCGGGCACGCGCCCCCTAGTGGCCAAAATGTTGACAACGTCATATGACGGCGTCCCGCCACAAGAGCCATACACCGCTCCGCCGTCAATTGACAGTGGGCTGTCGGCTACAGGTTAAAGCAGAACTACACGTCATCTGAGCACCACAAACCAAAAACACTATTTAAATCATTTTTTATATTCAAATCAAACTCACCCATCATCCATGTCTCCATGCTTTATTTTGCTGAGAATTCAGTTTGAAAAACACCCCCTAGCATTTCTGACCATTGCCATTCTGAGTAAGGGCTGGCCATCCTGAGTAAGGGCTGATGATTCATGTAGCATTTACTTCCTGGAGTCCATCTGCCCTTAGCTTAGGTATGCAGACAGGAGGGTGTGTTTAGCTAAGAAACCCCCCCTCCTAAAGACTCCTGGGATGTACAACATCATTTGCCTAGGCCTGGAAACCAGGAATTAACTGAAGAAATCAGAAAAAATAAGTTTAAAACAAGTAAATATAATATAATTACCTATCTATTTTGCTAGCAGCATAAATATTAAAAATAGTTAATGTTGAAGGAGAAAGTGAAGTTCCAATTTAAGGAGCTGGCTCCCGTCGGTCGTCTTATCAACGATGAGTCATTCCTGCTGTCAACGGGGGATTGCCTGCTGACTGCAAAATGCAAACAAAAGAGAGAACATTATTTTTTAAATGGCATGCGCATGAGCAGGGCTAAGCGCTTGATGCCTGCAGTGTAAGGGAACTTAAACAGAGACCAATTGTAGTAACAAAATATATTAACGTGTAGGTATTGACGAGGTGTAACAAAGACTACATACACAGTTGCATGGGGCCGAAGTACTTACAATGAACCATACAGAGGATTTCCATGCACACTTTTGACACCTGATAGCATCTGAGAGGATGGCAGCTGGAAGACAGACCAGCAATGGGGAACCTGAGTAAGCATGGGCTGCTGCCAGAGAAACAGCGAAAGTCCCTATTCTGACCCTCCTCCACAGGTACCTCTCCCTACGCTCCTGTCCCTGACCAGGGGGTGTTCTGTCCCTAACCCGACCACTTGCCAAAAGTGCACCACCCAAAGGGAGACAGTGCTATTTATTGGCCACGTAGGTCAGCCAAGGTAGCAATCGGACAGCTGCTCCCCTAATGACACTTGTGGAGGCCTCAGATGAACGTGGGTTCCCCCTTGTCCTCTGCACGTCAGCTGCTGAACAGTGCCATCTTTGCTGTGAGGCCTACATGTGGGTGCCCACCCAATCCAAACCAGGCCCTTCAAGTCTGGTATAGATTTTAGGGGAAAGGGGACCCTACACCAAAAAAGGTGCCACTGGGTGACCCCGCCTCCTATGACATTATAGGGTGGGGTCTCCAAGGGACATTATGAGGCGGCACAGCAGGAATGAGCTCCTAACAACCAGCACAAATCAAACACAAAATGGAAAGGGGGAAAGGAAAAAGGGTGCCTGGAGGCCATGGACTAGAAAAGGGGTGCCTGAAGGCCCTGGAATAGGATAGTGGGTGTCTGGAGGCCCTGGACTAAGACAGGGAAAGTGTGGAGGCCCTGGACTGGAAGTGGGAGTTCCTGAAGGCCCTGGACTGAAGGAGGTGCCTGGAGGTAGACATGTGCAAAAGGGAAATATTTGTTTTGTTTCACATAGATTTGTTATGTTACTAATTTCCTTTAGTTGATTTGTTTCAGAATCCATTTAGTTTTGTTTAGTTTTTTGCATATTAATTTTCTAATAAAATTAAATTTTTTCGGAAGGATTCAAATTATCGACCGATTTGAATTCTGTGTGAAGAAAAACTGGATGTTAAGGAGCAGGCCGGGAATCTGGCCGCCACATCCATAATAATCGATAACTCATAAGCTGTCAGCAGGTTTCCTCACTGACAGCTGAATGTAAAGAAAAAAATGCAGACAATGACAAGTGCAGAAAAAAACAGCGTCCCCCCCAATCCATACCAGGCCCTTCAAGGCTGGTATGCATTTTAGGGGAACCCCACACCAAAAAAAAAAAACAGGGTATTCTCAGACAATTCTTAAATGCAAGCAGAATGTAC
Source organism: Lithobates sylvaticus (assembly GCA_028564925.1). NCBI lineage: Eukaryota > Metazoa > Chordata > Amphibia > Anura > Ranidae > Lithobates > Lithobates sylvaticus. The sequence continues at coordinate 511,254,158 of CM053029.1, read as the reverse complement.
CTGAAAGCAAGCTGAATTTGCACATCAACAATAACCCAAAGTCCCGGCCCCCCACCCTATGTGAATGAGTATGGGGTACATCGTACCCCTACCCATTCACCTGGGGAAAAGAGTCAATAAAAAAAAAACACACTACAAAGGTTTTTAAAGTAATTTATTAGACAGTTCCGGTGGTCTTCTTCCGACTTCGGGGGTCTCTTCTGACTCCTTTGCAGTCTCCAGTTCTTCTCCCGCTCTCTCCGGCCTCTTCTCCTGCTCTCTAGCCTTGTCTCCCGCTCTCCGGTTCTTCTTCTGGGCTCCTCCGCTATCTTCTTGCAGCTCGTTTACTAGCGGAGGAGCCCTGTCTCCTCCGTCCTTCTTCCCTTCTGGTATGGATTTTGGGGCCCCCACGCCGTTTTGTTGGTGTAGGGGGGTTTCCCTTAAAATCCTTACCAGACCTAAGGGCCTGGTATGCCCCTGAAGGCATGCAAATCTTATTAGAGAGGCGACATTGTCGATTATTTCTCGAGCTTGCTGCTATAGGAAAATGTGACATTTTCCTATTGCAGCCAGCGCGAGAACCAGCGCGATCGATAAGCCTGTCGCCGAGAACCAGCGCAACGGGATTGCGCTGGAAACACAATATCAGCGGCACCTACTGTATACCCTATTGCTATATTATTACATGTTGATAATTTTTACATCTACTAGGGTTGCTCGATTGCATTATGTTATTTCTCTCTCTATCCCTTTCCCCTCTTTTTTCTCTCTCAACGTGGCAGTTGCGGCTCACGGTTTAGGTTATGCTTTTCCTGTCATAACAACTGTCCTGGACACGTTATGGCCCCCATAAATATCCTATCCTTGAATGTACAAGGATTCAACATTCCGCATAAGCGCACCCTCGTTGCCAAAAAGGCACATATTATTTGTTTACAAGAAACCCACTTTATTGATAAAGCCTCTCCTAAATTCTTTTCTGCCTCATACCCACAATTCTATACTGCCTCAGCCACTGTCAAGCAACGTGGGACACTTATTGGTTTTCATCGTACTATGCCATTTACCTTCGTCTCTCAACTAAATGACCCTGAGGGTAGATACCTTTTACTTTCAGGATAACTTTCTGATGTGTCAATCATACTAAATCAAATGCACTGAATGTTTCTTTAACACAATCAGAACTTCAACAAGCCCAGTCCTCACTACCATTTAATTGGGTATCACATCAACTCCCATATTTGATAGTACAACTCACGTCCTCACTAACAGACCTTTTTGCAACCAATTATCTACCATTATTAAAACTATCCACTGGTTTAATGAAACAATGGTTTTCTATTCCCTTGTCATGGCTTGGGCGGATAAATTCAATTAAGATGTCAATATTGCCGAAATTCTTATACCTGTTTAGAGTACTACCGATTCCAATACTGTCATATTTTAGAAGTTTAAGAGTAGAATTATGTCATTTATTTGGGGCACTAACAAACCCTGTATCCATAAATCAACACTTTACCTTTCTCTTTCTATTATTACGCGGCACAACTATGCCAATTACCTAAATACCATTCTACTGTGGAAACTCCTTTGTGGGTTGCAGTCAAATCCATTGATAGTGACTTTATCTCTATGGCCAATATCTTATGGCTCCAACCCAAAGATAGAGCACACTTGTCAAATCCCATCACCAAGCACTCCCTAGTTATCTGGGACAAATTTAAGAGTTCTCATAACCTTCAGTCCTTGCATAACCCCCTCCTTTCCTTCATCAGGAATCCATCCTTCTATCCGGCCTGGAAATTTCCAATGTCATTTGCAGCTTGGTCTTCTACAAACCTGGTCAGGCTGCATAATTTCGTTTCTACCAATACATTACACACATTTCCTGAGTTATGCAAAACCTTTGGGCTTCCTAGAACTGAACCTTTTCGCTACCTACAAATTAAATAATTATATACATCCTTTATTAGGAAAGGCTCTCAACTTAATCAGATGTCACAGTTTGATTGCATTTGTAAGAGCGACCCACACATTAGAGGCCTGATTTTACTTTTATATCAACATCTCAACACACTTTCTAATGAAATGCTTCCCTCCTACACTATCAAATGGTCGCAAGATATGGATCGTATTTTTGACATAAATGACTAGTCTAATATCTGGTTAGCTACTAAAACCTCCTCCCCGAATTGCATTAGAAACCAATTTTAAAGTTTTGGCGCGTTGGTATTTAGTACCAGGATAGCAAAATTTGTTCCATCCTATCCAGACTCCTGCTTTCGGAGATGCCCAACTCCAAGTACCCACTTCCATATTTGGTGGCTGTGTCCGGTAGCCCAAGAATTTTGTAAGAAAATATTTGATATGGCCTCTAAAGCTTTGGCCACCTCTATTCTTCCTGACCGAGCCATGGCCCTTGAATCTCAAACCAGCTGAACTAACGCAAACTCAATTCAAATTATTCATTCACCTCGCCACTGCAGCTAAACAAACTATAGCCAAGGCATGGAAATCCCAAACCTTGGTTGTGGCTGAAGCTAAACATAGGATGAACAGAGCCCTTATCTTTGCCAAAATGACGGCTATCGAAGATAACAATATCAAAAAATTTCATAAGATCTGGCAACCATGGGTCAAGCACTATTTACTGCCTGACTTTGACTAATCATTATTGTTACCTTGCTAAATTTATTTTTTTCCCCTTTCAGCTATTAAGCATTTGCATCTCCTGACCGTGGGCCGCGCTACCACCATTTGAGGTTTTGTCTTCCTTCCTTGTCTTCTTTCTATTTTCTTTCACCTTTTCCCTGCTATTCTACTTTCCTTTTCTTTTCTCTTATACCGACCCACTAACTACGGGCATGATAGGGATGATACGCATCTTTCATTAATTTTCTGAAAATTAATACCAGTATCGTTTACACATTTGGTTCTTTTATTATTTTTCCTTCTCCGTCTTTTTTTCTTTTCCCTTTATTATCCTCCTACATGGGATTCCTAATTATTATTCAAATTTAAGGCACACTATGTTAGATTACCCTGCATCGTCTCTTCTTATATTTAGATCTTAAAATATCCTTAGATCTATATTTAGATCTTATTTATTCTACACAAAGAGAACACGAGTTGCTGTTTGCATACCTTGATCCCTCTAAAACTTGTATAACTTACCTTCTGTTCTAGACGAGGATAATACACCACCTTATATCCATGCCCCCACCCTTCCACAGTTTCATCTCATGAGGGGTGGGTGGTCTGGAGGCATGACTCAATAGATACATTGATCGATGAGGGACTCTTTTTCTTTATCTAATACTCTTTACCACATAGATTTTAAACTTTTTTTTTTTTAATCTTCTTTTTTTTTTCAAAAGATGTTATGTTAACGAATGTATGACATTGTACATTGATCATATCCCATGTACAAGTTTATACATTGTTATATTTCATTTCTATTGCAAACCTCAATAAAAATATTGAACAAGAAATCATATTCCTGTTAAAACATTTCATAGAAATCCTAGTGAAATTAAATTATGAAATGTTATGCTTTGACAGTTTTTTCTTGTTACACCCATCATTGTGCAATAAAAAACAAATGAATGGATGAAGCATGATTCAATATTGCTCCATACAGTAATACGTCTTGTTATTGCAGTAATGTTAGACAATGTTGGCATCTAATAGTGTATTAACTTGTGATACTGAAAGCAGTTTGTGAATTTCTGATAATGTAGTGTCAGCATAAAACAAGTATGTGTAATCTTAAACATTAAAGCCTAACTCTAGGTTAATTTTCATTTGATCAACTGGGCCTTCAGCCTGTGTTAAGCAAAAAAAGGCAGCTTCAGCTGCAATACTCACCTCCCCCGGTGATTTTTCAGTTACTCACTTGCTTACTGGGCACTTACGGTATACCCCCTTCCTGGCCTGGCCAATTCTCAGCTTTCAGAGCAGTCACTATTTGAATGACAATTGCACAGTCATGTTACACTGTACCCAGATTAAATGTTTTCTCTTTTTTCCCCCCACAAATAGAGCTTTCTTTGGGTGGTATTTAATCACTGCTGGGTTTTTTTTGTGTGCTAAAAAAACAAAAGAAGCCAGAAAATAGGTTTGTTATGCAATTTTGAAAACAGGTCAATTTTTCTCCTTCATTGATGTGCGCTGATGAGGCTGCACTGGTGGACACTGATGAGGCGGCACTAATGGGTGATAGGCAGCACTGATGGGTGGCACTGATGGGCATTGATTGACAGCATTGGTGGGCATTGATAGATGGCACTGGCAGGTGGCACTGGTGGGCACTGCATAACAGCAGTGCCTCTCTGTGTGAGGGACTAATGTCCCTCTGCAGAATGCCAGTGATAGGCCTTTTTTTTCCCTCATGCTGTCAGTGTGAGGGAAAAAAAACCTGATTACCGATCTTCTGTTTACATTACGTGACCAGCTGTCATTGGCTGACAGCTGAGCATGTGGTAAGGGGCCAGGATTGGCCTCTTACTTGGATCTGTGATCAGCCGAGTCTCATAGACTCGGTGATCACAGAGCATGCCGCACACGCCCTGCAGGGACGCCCTCCTGGCAAATTAAGGCCTGCGCTGTAGCCGTCTTTCGGCTATAGCACGAGCGGGAGGAGGTTAACCACCTGATTACTGTGCACTTAAACCCCCCTCGTGACCGGACCAATTTTCAGCTTTTGGCACTGACGTACTTTGAATGACAATTGCGCGGTCATACAACACTGTACCCAAATGAAATTTTTATCATTTTTTTCCCACAAATAGAGCTTTATTTTGGTGGTATTTAATCACAGCTGGGGTTTTTATTTTTTGATAAACAAACAAAAAAAGATGGAAGAAAAAAAATCATGTTTAATAGTTTGTTATAAAATTTTGCAAACAGGTAATTTTTCTGCTTCATTGATATGCGCTGATGAGGCGGCACAGGTGGGCACTGATAGGCTGCACTGGTGGGCACTGATAGGCTGCACTGGTGGGCACTGATAGGCTGCACTGGTGGGCACTGATAGGCTGCCCTGGTGGGGACAGATAAGTCGGTACTGATGGGGACAGCAAAGATGGCACTGATGGGCACGGATGGGTGGCACGGATGGGTGGCACGGATGGGTGGCACCGATGGGCACCGATGGGCACTGATGGATGACACTGATGGGTGGCACTGATGGGCACTGATGGGTGGCACTGATGGGCACTGATAGATGGCACTGATGGGCACTGATGGGCACTGGTAAGGGACACTGATGAGCACTGGTAGGTGACACTGATGAGCACTGGTAGGTGACACTGATGAGCACTGGTAGGTGACACTGATGTGCAGCACTGGCACTGTGGGCACTAACAGATGGCACTGTGGGCACTGACAGATGGCACTGTGGGCACTGACAGATGGTACTGTGGGCACTGACAGATGGTACTGTGGGCACTGACTGATGGCACTGTGGGCACTGACAGATGGCACTGTGGGTACTGGTAGGCGGCACTTTATTAGGCAATAGTGGGCACCATGTATTGGGCACATTGCTGGGCACATTGCAGTGAGAGGGACTAATGTCCCTCTCACTGCCGCCGGTGATCGACTTTTTTTCTCCTCGCGCTGTCAGCGCGAGGAGGAAAAAAAGCAGATTACCGGCTCTGTTATTGTCACATGATCAGCTGTCATTGGCTGACAGCTGATCACGTGGTAAGGGGTCGGGATCGACCCCATACTCGGATCTGTGATCCAGCGAGTCTCACAGACTCGCTGATCACAGAGCGCGCCGCGCGCGCCCTTCAGGGGGCGCGCAGGCAGCTTGTGGCCGGGACTACGTCAATAGACGTAGTCCCGGCACATTAAATCCGCGCTGTAGCCGTCATTCGGCTATAGCGCGGATCTCAGGTGGTTAAAGGATGTCGGGTGGCAGGTAGTCAACAGGACAATCTATGAATTAAATTTTGGCCAATATACCGGAAACTACACAGCGGCCAACTTAAAGTGATACTAAACATACAATTTTTAATTGCCATTATCCCTTTTATTTTTGTATAAAGATCATGCAACTGCATTTAAAGGGGTTGTAAACCCTTGTGTTTTTTCACCTTAATGCATCCTCTGTATTAAGGTGAAAAAACACCTGCCAGTGACCAACCCCCCAGCCCCCCCCCCCCGTTTTACTTACCTGAGCCCCCTATTTCTGTCGGCAAAGACGCGCTCTCCCTCTCTCCACTGGGTCCCGGCTCTTGAATGAATAGATTGATAGCAGCGTAGCCATTGGCTCCCATTGCTGTCAATCAAATCCAATGACGCGGGCCCTGGGAGGGTGTTGCTGAGTCCAGCATTCGTGTCTATGGATGTAAATGCTGGACTCGGGAGCGCGCCCGCAAGGTTACACCCCTGAGAGAGTGCTTCTCCTAGGGGGTTACCTGATGCGGAGAGGAGCCGCAAGAGCCGCCGGGGGACCCCAGAAGATGAGGTTCGGGGTCACTCTGTGCAAAACGAGCTGCACAATGGGATCACCTCTGTGGTTTTTATTTTTTGCACTATAAATAAAAAAAGTTTTGAAAAAAAGCAATATTTTATACTTTTTGCTATAATAAATATCCCCAAAAAATATATAAAAAAACATTTTTTTTCCTCAGTTTAGGCCAATACGTATTCTTCTACATATTTTTGGTAAAAAAAATCGCAATAACCGTTTATTGATTTCTTTGCGCAAAAGTTATAGCGTTTACAAAATAGGGGATAGTTTTATGCCATTTTTATTAATAATTTTGTTTTACTAGTAATGCCGGCGATCAGCGATTTTTATCGTGACTGCGACATTATGGCGGACACATCGGACATTTTTGACACATTTTTGGGACCATTGTCATTTATACAGAAATCAGTGCTATACAAATGCACTGATTCCTGTGTAAATGACACTGGCAGTGAAGGGGTTAACCACTAGGGGGGAGTTAAGGGTGTCCTGGGGAGTGTTTCTAACCGTGGGGTGGCGTGGCTACGCGTGACACGTCACTGATCTCTGCTCCCGATCACAGGGAACATTGATCAGTGACACTGTCACTAGGCAGAACAGTGAGATGCTTGTTTACATTAGCATATCCCCATTCTTCCTCTCCGTGAAACGATCGCGGGTGACCCGCGACCCGACTCACGGAGCTTGCTCCGGGAACGCGCGTGCCCGCAGGCTGCCTCCTAAAGGACCACGTACAAGTATGTTAGTTTTCCTTACGAGACATTCTGCCGACGTATATCGATGTGAGGCGGTCGGCAAGCGATTAATGACACTTTAACATTAGTGTAAATTTTGAATTAGGGTCGATATGATTAGGTAATTAGATTAGCCGTAAATGTTAAGAGTTCATTTAAATTTTGAATTAAGGCTAGTGCAGGGTTAAGGATTAGGTTAAACATTAAATGTTTCAGGAGTAAGATTAAATGTTATGCCGCGTACACACGGTAGGAGTTTCCGATGGGAGCTTTTCATCGGATTTTCCGACCATGTGTATGCCCATCGGTCTTTTTCTGTCGGAATTTCCAACGGACTTTGGATTGAGAACCTGTTCTTAATTTTTCTGACGGAAAACCTTTCTATCGGATTTTCCGATCGTCTGTATGCAATTCCGACACGCAAAATTCCGACGCATGCTCGAAACAATTTGACGCATGCTCAGAAGCATTAAACTTCCCTTTTATAGTGCAGTCGAACGCTTTTTAAGGCGTGGTGTTATTGACCGTCGGAATTTGGTGTGACCGTGTGTAGGCAAGACAGTTTGAGCGAAAATTCTGTCGGAATTCTGACGGGAAAACCATCAGAGCTTTTTCCGATGAGAATTCCGACCATGTGTACGCTGCATAAGAGTTGTGGGGGGGAGGGGTATATGGGTTTAAAGTCATTGTAAAGTCACTATGTGACTTTACATGTATCCCCCACGGCATGCTGCCATCCACTACACTGGGTTTTGTTTTTGTAAGAATGAAAAGGCTAAATACCTTATTGTTACAGCTGTGCGGTCATGTGGTCCCCCTGTGCTGGCCGGCATTGATCTAAGGAGAGAAGTGGGAGGGGCCAATATTCCCCTATGCCGTCAGATGGCCAGCATAAGGAGATCTCGGCCCCTCCCGCTTCTCTCCATAGATCAGGGTCATAGATATTAAATAAATATATATATATATATATATATATATATATATATATATATATTTAACAGACACAAAGAAAGAAGTTCATTGTTCGAATTTACATACACTTTAAAATGAATAATGATTAAATGATAAATAGGTTTTAGTTTTAAAAACAAAGCCAGCATTGGCAAATCGCATATTTCTATAATCACATGTTAAAATGAATGTCAGATTTATTTAACTTTCAATCTGTTTTTATTAGGGAAAGTCATATACGAACATGAAAACTGAATATTTGTACAAAAAACAGAAGGGAAGGCCTCCTGCGGTTAGAAATACATTCCATGGTCTACAATTACTACAATCAAAAGTGTAAACGTAGCTGAGACTCAGAGGTTATAAATCTATATATGAGCCAACAAGAGACAGAGAAATCCTAGATAATGAACAAAAAACAAACTGGCAGGATAGCTACAGAGGCAAAGGGGGTTTCCTCCCCCCTGACACCCCTAACGGGATCTGACTGTGTCAGGAGAAAAGGAAGACCCCCACAACCCCCGGGTCATACCCAAATTGGTTAAAATTAAGGGATAAAAGGATAAAGGCTGTCTTCGCCGGAGCCAAGTTTGCATTTAGTAGATGTTGAATAAAAACAGTCACCTGTATACATCTTATACGATAAGAGAGACAGAAAGAGAAGAGAAAGGACAGGAAGAAGAAGACAAGAGAAGAGGGGATGAGAAAGGAGCTGCAGAAGGATAGGGTTGAGTGTTAGGGAGATTGGAGATGTGCCGGGAGGCATGTGGAAAGGAATAGTTTAGGTTACATGGTCAAGAGGGAGAGTGAACTTGAACTCCCGGTATGAGGGAAACTCCTACATATCGGGCCCAGGGCTCCCAGACCCTTCGGAATTTAGCTGAGGTGTCCGTCAAGATACTGGAAAGTTTTTCCTGGGACATGATCCAAGATATCGTCCTCTTAACAGCATGAAATGAGGGCATTGTTTTTTTCTATGCAGTGGCAATAGAGATTTTAGTGCCTAAGAACATAAAGTGGATTAATCTCTGAGCTGCTTTGGGTAGGTTGGGGATCGGAGAGTTGAGTAAAGCAACCTCTGGAGATCTGGGTACCTGGCAATCCGTTACCTTGTATATCATGATGAAAATTTTTCTCCAAAAGGAGCGGATCCTAGGACATTCCCACCAAATGTGGGCATGTCAGATTTATTTAATGACATAATTTTTAATTAGGGTTTTGATTCTTACAACATTTTGTGAGGAAGTGACTCTTTCTAGGAAATCATTAAGCAAATTAAAAAGCTTGCTGCAGTTGGATGCTGATAAATCATAGCATGATGTTAAATGTGAGCAAGGTGAAATATGAACCTGGTAGGCTTTAGCTTCCATTACACTGGGAAATGGGAATCAGCACATGATCGGTTCAGAGCACACCCCTACTTTTATACCTTTTTCTTATTCATAGTTATCCCGCGATTTGAAAGCACTGATGTGTGAATGACAAATCACGGGACTCGAATTTGAGATGCCATTCATTTGAATGACACCTCAAATCGCAGTACGGGTCTGTCGGGCGACAAATTGCGCTGCAATCGTGGCAACCTGCATCGCGGGAAGCATGTCGCCCCAAAAATGAACTTTTTTGGGGGGCCATGCTTCCCACGATGTGGGTTGCCAAAATTGAAGCATGATTTATCATGTGATAATTGTGGCAGACCCACACTGTGCCTTGAGGTTTTATTCAAATGAATGACATCTCAAATGCGAGTCCCCCGATTTGTCATTCACACATCAGCGCTTTCAAATCTCGGGCAGATTCGCAGCAAAGCTGCCCACGATTCAAATTGCTGAATAGTGAATGCAGCCTTAGTACAAGTTCTTGTACTTCTTTTGGTCGACAGGTTCCTGCGTTTCTGTTTGCCCGATTTCACTGCGATTTGTCAGGGCGCCAATCGTGGCAAAATCGAGAAACGATTGGGGTGCCATTGGAAGTGACGGGGATCGCACTGGCGTCCTGCGATTTGCCGCTATTTCGAATCGCGGGCAGGATTCCTGCCCGTGATTCGCATCGCTCAGATGTGAGCAGAGCCTTATTTAACCACTTCCCGACCGCCCCCTGTATATTTACGTCGGCAGAATGGCACGTACAGGCAGAATCACGTACCTGTACGTGACATTCTTCCGGCGGTTGGGGGGTCCGATCGGACCCCCCTCCGCCGGCGGGGACGGTCGGGATCGCTTCAGGAGCGATCCGGGACGAGGGGACGGCCAGTGGTTTCTGGCCACCCCCTCGCGATCGCTCCTGGCCAATGAAAAGCTTCCCCTTCCTGTCTATTGTATAGACAGGAAGGCGGAAGTGATGTCACGCTCGGTGCGCCGGTCTATGTGACCGGAGACGCCGAGCGGCGAACATGTACAGGTTAGTGCACAACACTACACTGACACCAGTACAGTTAGGCACATATTCCACCCCCCTGTCACCCCCTGATCACCCCCCAGATCACCCCCTCCCCCCCCAGTCACAGTGTCACTAATTGCAGTGATCATTTATTTACTGATCACTGCATTTAGTGTCAGTGTGACTGTAATAACTGTCAGGGCAGTTAGTTTTAGGTCCAAGGTAGCCCCCTACCCCCCCCTAATAAAGGTTTAACCCCTTGATTGCCCCCCAGGTAACCCTTTCACCCCCTTTTGCCAGTGTCACTAAGCGATCGTTTTTCTGATCGCTGTATTAGTGTCACTGCTGTCGCTAGGTAACCATTTTTTTTTTTTAGGTAACCGCCATGTTTATATAGGTTCATAAATAGGTTTATAGGTCAGGTACCCCCATATTACAACCTAAATAAAGGTTTTAACCCCCTGATTGCCCCTAGAGTTAACCCTTTCACCAGTGATCACTGTATAACTGTCACTGGTGACGCTGGTTAGCCAGTTAGTTATTTCGTTATTTAGGTTCCCCGTCAGGTTTTTATATAGCGTCAGGTACCCCCATATATTACCTAATAAAGGTTTTAACCCCCTGATTGCCCCTAGTTAACCCTTTCACCCCCTTTTGCCAGTGTCACTAAGCGATCGTTTTTCTGATCGCTGCATTAGTGTCGCTAGGTAACCATTTTTTTTTTTTAGGTAACCGCCATGTTTATATAGGTTCATAAATAGGTTTATAGGTCAGGTACCCCCATATTACAACCTAAATAAAGGTTTTAACCCCCTGATTGCCCCTAGAGTTAACCCTTTCACCAGTGATCACTGTATAACTGTCACTGGTGACGCTGGTTAGCCAGTTAGTTATTTCGTTATTTAGGTTCCCCGTCAGGTTTTTATATAGCGTCAGGTACCCCCATATATTACCTAATAAAGGTTTAACCCCCTGATTGCCCCTAGTTAACCCTTTCACCCCCTTTTGCCAGTGTCACTAAGCGATCGTTTTTCTGATCGCTGCATTAGTGTCGCTAGGTAACCAGTTTTTTTTTGTATTACTGTTACGGGTGACGCTGGTTAGTTAGCTTGTTTTTTATACTGTCAGGGCACCCGCCATTTATTACCCAATAACGGTTTAACCCCCTGATCGCCCGGCGGGTGATATCAATTAGGTTTTAGGGTCAAATAAGGTCTGCGTCGCCCCAGGTTAGTGCCAGTACCGCAAACACCCACGCACAAAGCATACACCTCCCTTAGTGGCACAGTATCTGAACAGATCAATATCTGATCTGATCAGATCTATACTAGCGTCCCAGCAGTTTAGGGTTCCAAAAAAAACCGCATTGTTAGCGGGATCAGCCCAGATACCTGCTAGCACCTGCGTTTTCCCCCTCCGCCCAGCCCAGCCCACCCAAGTGCAGTATCGATCGATCACTGTCACTTACAAAACACTAAGCACACATAACTGCAGCGTTCGCAGAGTCAGGCCTGATCCCTGCGATCGCTAACAGTTTTTTTTGTGGTAGCGTTTTGATTCAGTCGCTTCAGTCAGGAGCTTTTTTACCTGTGAATCTCAAAAAAATAAAAAAAAATAAAATAGTTGTCGTTTTATTGTTCTCTCTCTCACTCTATTCTCTCTCTATTGTTGCTCTTTTTTTACTCCATTCTATTCTGCAATGTTTTATTATGTTTTATCATGTTTTATCATGCTTGCTTTTCAGGTATGTAATTTTGTTTACTGTGTTTTAGTGTTGAGCATTTTTTTGTTTTCAGGTGCGCCATTCAGTTGCAACGCGGATTTATTTATCTTGACAGCAACAGCGTTTGCTCCCACGATACATAAAGCCGCGACTCCAACGCTGTAGGAGGTGATTTCACCACCACAGTTAAAAAAAAGAGCATATATGCCGAAGCATGGGGGCAGCAGGGGGGGGGAGGAGCGATTGGCTCCTAATGCCACGTACATACGGTCGAAATTCCGACCGTGTGTACACGGCATAACTTTTGCGGGAGGATGCCCCCATGCATCGGCATATATAAATGGTGCATGTATGCCCATCATTAGAAGTGGGTGGATGAAGGGAGGTATTCTAATGGTGGGCATACCCACCAATCAATCTCTTTTTTTCGTTCAGCCAAGAGGCTGCATGAAAAAAAAAAGATTACAATATATGTCCAGTATGTTGCTGGACTTTGAATGGTTATACCAGAATGATGCCTGCAGGTTTAGGTATCATCTTGGTATCATTCTTTTCAGCCAGTGATCGGCTTTCATGTAAAAGCAATTCTAGCGGGTAATTAGCCTCTAGACTGCTTTTACAAGCAGTGGGAGGGAATGTCCCCCCTCCCGGATATAAACCGCGCCATTGGGAAATTGGGAAAGCATTTTATCACACCAATCTTGGTGTGGTCAGATGCTTTGAGGGCAGAGGAAAGATCTAGGGTCTAATAGACCCCAATTTTTTCAAAAAAAGAGTACCTGTCACTGCCTATTGCTATCATAGGGGATATTTACATTCCCTGAGATAACAATAAAAATCATAACAAAGAAAAAAAATGGAAGGAACAGTTTAAAAATAAAATAAAAAAGCTAAATAAATAAAAAAAAAAACAAAAAAAAAAAAAAAAGCACCCCTGCCCCCCCTTCTCTTGCGCAAAGGCGTACACAAGCGTTGGTCTGGCGTCATATGTAAACAGCAATTGCACCATGCATGTGAGGTATCACCGCGAAGGTCAGATCGAGGGCAGTAATTTTAGCAGTAGACCTCCTCCGTGAATCTAATGTGGTATCATGTAAAGGCTTTTAAAGGCTTTTAAAAATGTATGTAGTTTGTCGCCACTGCGTGTTTGTGCGCAATTTTAAAGCATGTCGTGTTTGGTATCCATGTACTCGGCCTAAGATCATATTTTTTATTTCATCAAAAATTTGAGCAATATAGTGTGTTTTAGTGCATTAAAATAAAAAAAAGTGTATTTTTTCCACAAAAAATGCGTTTGAAAAATCGCTGCGCAAATACTGTGTGGAAAAAAAAAATGCAACACCCACCATTTTAATCTGTAGGGCCTTTGCTTTAACATTATATATAGTGTTTGGGGGTTCAACGTAATTTTCTTGCAAAAAAAAAATATGTTTTCATGTAAACAAAAAGTGTCAGAAAGGGCTTTGTCTACAAGTGGTTAGAAGAGTGGGTGACGTGTGACATAGGCTTCTAAATGTTGTGCATAAAATGCCAGGACAGTTCAAACCCCCCCCAAATGACCCCATTTTGGAAAGTAGACACCCCAAGCTATTTGATGAGAGCAATGTTGAGCCCATTAAATATTTTTTTTTTTTGTCCCAAGAGATTGAATAATGAAAAAAAAAAAATATATATATTTTTTTTACAAAAAGTTGTCACTAAATGATATATTGCTCAAACATGTCATGGGCATATGTGGAAATACACCCCAAAATACATTCTGTTGCTTCTCCTGAGTACGGGGATACCACATGTGTGGGACTTTTTGGGAGCCTAGCTGCGTACGGAACCCCAAAAACCAATCACCGCCTTCAGGCTTTCTAAGGGTGTAATTTTTTTATTTCACTTCTCACTGCCAATCACAGTTTCGGAGGCCATGGAATGCCCAGATGGCATAAAACCCCCCAAAATGACCCCATTTTGGAAAGTAGACACCCCAAGCTATTTGCTGAGAGGTATTGTGAGTATTTTGCAGATGTCGCTTTTTGTCACAAAGTTTTGAAAATTGAAAAAAAAAAAAAAAAAATTTTTTTTTCTTTACTTTCTTCATTTTCAAAAACAAATGAGAGCTGTAAAATACTCACCATGCCTCTCAACAAATAGCTTGGGGTGTCTACTTTCCAAAATGGGGTCATTTGGGGGGGTTTTGTGCTATTTTGGCATTTTATGGCCTTCGAAACGGTGATAGGTAGTGAGGAGTGAAATCAAAAATTTGCACCCTTAGAAATCCTGAAGGCGGTGCTTGGGTTTCGGGGCCCCGTACGCGGCTAGGCTCCCAAAAAGTCCCACACATGTGGTATCCCCATACTCAGGAGAAGCAGCAAAATGTATTTTGGGGTGCAATTCCACATATAACTATGGCATGTGTGAGCAATATATCATTTAGTGACAACTTTTTGAAAAAAAAAAAAAATCTTTTTTATTTTTGTCTTTATTCAATCACTTGGGACTAAAAAAAAAAATATTCAATGGGCTCAACATGCCTCTCAGCAAATAGCTTGGGGTGTCTACTTTCCAAAATGGGGTCATTTGGGGGGGTTTTGTACTTCTCTGCCATTTTAGCACCTCAAGAAATGAAATAGGCAGTCATAAATTAAAAGCGGTGTAAATTCCAGAAAATGTACTCTAGTTTGTAGACGCTATAACTTTTGCGCAAACCAATAAATATACGCTTATTGGCATTTTTTTTACTAAAGACATGTGGCTGAATACATTTTGGCCCAAATGTTTGACTAAAATTGAGTTTATTAGATTTTTTTTATAACAAAAAGTAGAAAATCTCTTTTTTTTTCAAAATTTTCGCTCTTTTTCCGTTTATATCTCAAAAAATAAAAATCACAGAGGCAATCAAATACCATCAAAAGAAAGCTCTATTTGTGGGAAGAAAAGGACGCAAATTTCGTTTGGTTACAAAATTGCATGACCGCGCAATTACCAGTTAAAGTAGTGCAGTGCGAAATTGAAAAAAGACCTCTGGTCCTTTGGCTGCCAAATGGTCCGGGGCTGAAGTGGTTAAACTACATAAATACAATGTTTTCTTATAGTTTATCATAAATTGTATATTCTTGCATACAAAATCTATGCTCATAGTATCACATTATTAGATAGCCAAGCCTGTCAGAACAAATTTTCATCCTGGCTGATGGGGATTTGAGAACTTGCATAATAACTGACTCATTTCATATACAAAAAGATTTGCACAATAACTAATAAAATTAAAACTAATTAATAAACTGATTTTCCAACAAGAAAAAGAGAGGATGATTGAGTAATGTCATTAAATCTGAATCTCTAGCATATATGATCGGCATAAAACATTGGAAAGATGATATATTGATAATCATTAGGATTTTTAACATTGTCTGTATTATTAAGTTGAATTTTCCTTAAAGGAGAAGTCCAGCCTGGGCTCGTTTGGCTGCACTAATAATAATAGTAACTGTAAAAAATCCTGTGAGAAAAAAGCAGCGACACAAATATGCGATATAGTCATGCGATATAGTCATGTGCAAAAAATTTATAAACCAAAATAGTCGTGCTAATCAAGAATAGTGAAACAGACATAAAACTAAAATCTTAAAACACTATGAATCGCTAAAGTGTAAAGATATCTATATAATACATATATTTTGTCATACGTGCCCTGGAAGACAAACTAACTAACACAAGCGATGTTAGTGCGGCAATCTTCCTCGCTGAGCTATTATATTCTGACAGGGACCTCCCAGATGCTAGAACACACTGATCAGCTGATCGGTTGCTGGTTTTCCAGTATCCTTGTTCGACAGAAGCCAGTTGTGAGAACGGCTTCTGTCAGACAGGGAGATGTACACAAAATTAAGCCCATTCCTGCCGAACAGACAATTTTTGGTAAATTTTTATGGTCCATGTGTACCATGTCAACGAAACATGTCGGGTGGAGCTACGTGCTGATGTCATCACGCCCCTCGTGACCCCAGAACGGGTGTTTTGAATTTTTTTGCCGGAAAGTGTTTTTCATGGTGTTTGTACATCCAACTAGAGATTTTATGCAATAAACCAGTGTTTTAAAAAAAGATAAGGCACTATTGGAGTCTTTGTTCCTCTATATGCGCTGTGCTAACTTGGGAGATTGCGCTTTTGAGGAAGGGAGACGAACGGTGGGGACACATTGAGGAGGATGCCCCTAGTCTGCCTGCACACCCTAGAGCCAAGACTCATCCGAGACCTTGCAGAGGGCTATATCTGCAGGCGTGTGTGACCTCGCTACAAGAGGAGGGCCACTCCTTTCTATAAGAGTCTCCATTCCTTCAGGTGATTGTCACACAGAGAGCTCCATCTCTTTCCCCTGGTGGTGGTGAAAGCTCTGAGAATCTTTTTCATCCTTCTGGATTTCTACCGTTATAGAACTTGTTATATTTGCTATCTTTCAGAGACTTTATTTCATGAGTTACTTTTCACTTTATATGTAATTATATGTATTATATAGATATCTTTACACTTGAGGGATTCATAGTGTTTTAAGATTTTAGTTTTATGTCTGTTTCACTATTGTTGATTAGCGCAACTATTTTGGTTTATTAAGTCAATGAAGTTACTGTATCACAAACTGACTTATAGCTGTTCTTTCACTACAGAGGCCCCCTGTGATGTACAGAAGTGTTGAAGGTCACTGCATGTCAGTGTCAATGTCAGTGCTGCAGCATTGTTATAATACAGTAGAAAAGGCTGTCGATGAATATACCATTCTCTACATATTTGAGACTTTAACCACTTCATCCCTGGAAGATTTGTCTGCTCAATAAGCAGGCCATTTTTTGTGATACAGCACTGCATCGCTTTAACTGACAATTGCGCAATGCTGTACCCAAACAAAATTGACGTCCTTTTTTTCCCACAAATAGAGGTTTCTTTTGGTGGTATTTGATCGCCTCTGGGGTTTTTATTTTTTTCGCTATAAACAAAAGAAAAGTGACAGTTTTGAAAAAGAACACATTGGGGGTTATTTACGAAAGGCAAATCCACTTTGCACTACAAGTGCAAACTACAAGTGCAAAGTGCACTTGAAATTGCACTGAAAGTGCACTTGGAAGTGCAGTCGCTGTAAATCTGAGGGGAAGATCTGAAATGAGGGGAAGCTCTGCTGATTTTATTATCCATTCATGTGCAAGCTAAATGCTGTTTTTTATTTTCCTTGCATGTCCCCCTCGGATCTGCAGCTACTGCACTTCCAAGTGCACTTTCAGTGCAATTTAAAGTGCACTTTGCACTTGTAGTTTGCACTTGTAGTGCAAAGTGGATTTGCCTTTAGTAAATAACCCCCAATATCTTTTACTTTTTGCTATAATAAATATCTCACATTTTTTTATCAAAAAAACTTTTTTTTCCCTCAGTTTAGACCAAAATGTATTCTACATATTTTTGGTAAAAAAAAACAAAAACAAAATTGCAATAAACGCATATTGATTGGTTTGCGCAAAAGTTATAGCGTCTACAAAATAGGGGATAGATTTATGGCATTTTTATTATTATTTTTTTTTACTAGTAATGGCGGAGATCTGCGATTTTTATCTGGACTGCAATATTGCGGCGGACATATCGGACACTTTTGACACATTTTTGGGAACATTGACAATTATACAGCGATCAGTGGTATAAAAATGCACTGCTTACTGTATAAATGTTACTGGCAGGGAAGGGGTTAACAGTAGGGGGCTATCAAGGGGTTAACTGTGTTCCCTCGCTGTGTGCTAATTGTAGGGGGGATGGGACTGTCTAGGAGGAGAGAGAAATCGGTGTACATACATAGTATGAACACACGATCTGTCTCTACTCCCCTGAAAGAACCGGGATCTGTGTGTTTACACACACAGATCCCGGGTCTCGCTCTGTCATGAGCGATTGCGGGAACTCGGCTGTCATCACGCCCGCTGGGCCCTCTCATCGGCATGCCCCTAGTGGCCAAAAGGCAAATCGATGTAAGGTAATGTCGTTTTGCCTAGTCGTACCATTGTGCCGCAGTAAAACTGCGGCGACTGGTCGGCAAGCGGTTAACAAAGGTTGTTGCCCTGCCCCTTTGCAATGAAGTCCTTTAACGAATACAACAGTATCGTGACCTGTGCTCAAACAATTCTTATGTTAGTTGCTGATCAGTACATGAAAATGTAAATGTCCATAGTGAAATTTACAGGCAAATAAAAACTACTCCCTGAGTATAGTTAGTCTGTATAATGAGGAAGGCGCGCAATTGCGACTAGATTTGGGGTCCTGGCGCCTGGGGCGACACAGCTGCGGTACCCCGTCAATCTGTGGACACCGACCCCCGCCGTGCGATCGCATCGGGCCGCGCCGGCCAGAAATTTAGGCCGCGGCTTTGCGGCCTTCTGAAATACTTCTGTAATATGGCGCCATCTTGTGGTGGCCGTTGGTATTGCAACACCTCTAACAATGCTAATGCAATGTTAACCACTGGGCACTTTTCAGCTTTTGGTGCTCTCACACTTTGAATGACAATTTCTCAGTCATGCAACACTGTACCCAAATGAATTTTTTGTCCTTTTTTTCACACAAATAGAGCTTTCTTTTGGTGGTATTTAATCACCACTGGGTTTTTTATTTTAATTCGGTAAAAAAAATAAATAAATTCTTTGTTTCTATTAAAATTTATTGGCAGAGTATTGGCGAGTATTGCGGTGTATTGCACAGTGCTGGCAGAGTATTGCACAGTGCTGGCAGTGTAGCTGTCACTGACCAGCGCTGTGGGCACTACACATCCAGCCCACAGCGCTGGTCCCATCTCTCCCCCTCTCAGCTTCTCCCCTCTCACTGTACCGATCGATACAGAGAGGGGAGGGAGGAACCGGCGTCATGACGTGACACCGGTTTGTGTACATGTGATCGCACTGTAATTTGACAGAGCGATCACGCGTTAAACGGCCACTATCGGCGGCCGTTTACCGCGATACGCCGGGTCCTCGGGACCTGGCAGTCACAGATGTTCCCGAATGGAGCAAGGTTCTGGGAGGACATCCTACGGTGCCCAGTGCCACCTGTCAGTTGTCGTCGTTAAAAAAAAAAAACTGGCTCCTAACTTTTTTAGCTGGCTCGTAGATTCCAAGCAAATTTGTCAAGCCCTGATTTAGAGCATTTAGCAGACACTGGAATTTCCAGAGGCTAAGTGGAAGAGTGGGTTTAATAATAGAGTTGGCAGTGCCTCCACTCAGGACAGGGCCTCTGTGAACAGAGGGGGTTCCTTTCCTAGGAAATTAACCAGCAACCAAATCAAATCAATTAGGAACAAAAGACTTACTGCAACCAGCCTACAAAATTAACCATAAGTATATAGATGCACACCAGTTCTCTCAGTGCCCCACGGCTTCATACTGGCTACACAAACCACTTCCAATTGGCAGGGTGCCGGTCCAGTTCGCAGCCGGAGAACATCTAATGGGTGAAGAGAGGTGACCACACTCCAGGGAGTGAAAGATCTAAAATGCTTTATTATAAATCCATAAAATCCAAATGCAAAGACGAGCACAGATCAACAGGTAAGGAATAGCATTGATTATTCTTAAGCGCATTGGTGTGTGAAGCGCGTCAATGCTATTCCCTACATGTTGATCTGGGCTTGTCTGTGCATTTAAATTCCATGGATTTATAATAAAGCATTTTGGATCTTTAACTCCCTGGAGTGCGGTCATCTCTCTTCACCCAGGGAGAATTTTCATTTTAAAATATAGTATTTTGTTTCTTTGCACCATGCATTTTTTTTCACAATAGAGTTAGAAGGGCCGCGTGTTGATGCCTGGGGTCCCGTGCGTGTCTGTTCACAGGTTTAGGTGTGATTTAGGTCCAAATTTTTGTCTGAATTCGCACCTGAATCAGAATCAGACGCACAGGACCATTTTTGAATGCAGACCGCAATTGCCCCGGACCTGTGCGCACTGGCTCCATTGAGAGCCGGTCACACTCGCCTGTCATGCAAATTGGAATGCAGGGAAACCTAAATCCAATTTGCATGTGTGTGAACCCAGCCTCAGGCTGAAACATGACACTCTACAAAGTAAAGGGAAGTTTACATAGCTGAAATTGTTTTGTAGCATATTGTAATTTGTCTCATATTATTAGTACCTGCAATGTAAGTGGTATTGCAATCACTTAGTAAACAGATGCTCTATCACTGCACCTACACAACACCCTTATGAAGTCTTATCCGGTGAGTGTGCCTCTTATTAATCACTGACACATACAGGTGTGGTCTGATGGAAAGTAGG
The DNA here is from genome assembly GCA_028564925.1 of Lithobates sylvaticus. Classification (NCBI taxonomy): domain Eukaryota; kingdom Metazoa; phylum Chordata; class Amphibia; order Anura; family Ranidae; genus Lithobates; species Lithobates sylvaticus. The sequence continues at coordinate 511,233,620 of CM053029.1, read as the reverse complement.
ATGGATAAAGTATTCAGGGACATAAAAACTGAAAGGAAGATGACTCAGTTAGAAAATACAGTATATTGTTATTAAATTAAGTCATTTGATAATAAGTACTTTACAAATACATACAATTTCTTTATCACTTTTCACTATCAGCACCATATAGTGTCAGAACAATATATGTTTTTTAATGAAATAGAAGTCAAGAAGATCTTCAAGAGACAAACAAACAGTTACGAAATGTAATCCAACTAAGCCCAGATCAGATGTTTCCAATCAGAATGCCCATAAAGGTTTTAAAACATGCCAGATGCTTTAAAGCGGAGTTCCACCCAAAAGTGGAACTTCCGCTTATCTGATTCCCCCCCCCCTCCGGTGCCACAATTGGCACCTTTCAGGGGGGGGGGGTGCAGATACCTGCCTAATACAGGTATCTACACCCACTTCCAGGAATAGACTCCAGCGGGTCACACCCCTTCCCACACCCCCCCGGCTGTCTCCATAGAAACACACAGGTCCCAGGGGACCATTTAGGATGCGCAGCGCGACTCGCGCATGCACAGTAGGGAACCAGGAAGTGAAGCCGTAACGCTTCACTTCCTAAATCCCTCACCGAGAATAGCGGCGACGGCAGCACCCAAGAGCCGAGCGATTGATCGGCTTCGGCTGCCGACATCGATGGACTCCAGGAAAGGTAAGTGTCCATTTATTAAAAGTCAGCAGCTGCGGTATTTGTATCTGCTGACTTTTAATATTTTTTTTTTAGGTGCACTCCCGCTTTAAAGGAAAACTGTAATGGAAAATTGGAAAATTGTATTTTTATTTGTATTACATTTTTAAACTGCTGGTCCTTTTTATATTGTGGCAGCAGAAGTTAAAGAAACTATGAAACATGTCAAGAAGTTTATAGCAGTTATTACTTTGTCAATATGCGTAGCATAAGTATTAACTATTGAAAACATTTTGCTAAATTCTATGCTTTAACTTGTGATCCTATTTGTGTAGGCTTCTCAACTGTTTTGTTATATGATCTATAAGGGTCACACTAGCAATATCCTAGAGAGCAATAAGAAACCCTCACCTTCTACCAATGGTGACAATCCATTAAGGTAACCTAAATATAGGTTAAGGTATTGTTCTTTCCCTGCTCCCTCGTTGATTCAGAGCAAGATTCTTCAGTATGCCTGTGAAGGTTCTCATTTGTTAAGGTCATGGTATCTCTAGTAGTAGTCACATCCAAGTGAACTTATTCTGTAGTGTTGAAGATGTTGCGTAACTTACCAAGCCACTTCTTCAGTTCCTAGAGCATCAAGAGGACACCCCTAGCATTTATATTCACAGCTTAGGACGCCGGAATATAAGCACCATGAAATGTGCAAATGTTGATTTTCCAAGAGCAAAATGAGGTGTGAAAGTTGTGGCGCCATTGTTTGGTAAGCTACAGAATGTCTTCAATATTACAGAACAGTTCAAGTTGAATGTAAACTGAAATGAAAACTACTATGCAGTGTTTTGGCTAGTGAACAGGAACAGGTAAGCATTCTCTTAAGCAAGGCAATTGCTGGTGATTTGTTAGCACTTGGATTGCTAATATGACATTGACCTACTGGTTAAGTGATGGCCTTCTCAGCTGAAATGAGATGCCTTCTAAATCATGCAAAAATGTAAAACATGTAGCTTCATTTGTGAGCTGACAAACAACTCTGCTACTTTGATCTTAATTCTGAAGTCGTTGCTACAGTTTTTATGTCAAATTCTTGGCTTGGTCATGGGTATCAGCTGTTGTTCTCAGTTTTTTTTTTTAATATTTGTCTTTTTCAATAAAAAGGTGTTTTGCATCATTAACCACTTGCCCACTGGGCTCTTAAACCCCCTTCCTAACCAGCCAATTTTCAGCTTTCAGTGCTCTTACATTTTGGATGACAATTACTCAGTCATGCAACACTGTTCCCATATGAAATTTTTGTCCTGTTTTTCACACAAATAGAGCTTTCTATTGGTGGTATTTTATCACCACTGGGTTTTTTCTTTTTTGCGCTATAAATGAAAAAAATATTCAAAATTTTGTAAAAAAAAATAATTTTTTCTTAATTCTGTTATAAAGTGTTGCAAATTAGTAATTTTTCGCCATAAATTTTGGCAAAAATGTATACTGCTACATATCTTTGGTAAAAATAACCCAAATAAGTGAATATTTGGTCTTTGTGAAAGTTATAGAGTCTACAAGCTATGGTGCCAATCATTGAAAATTGATCACACCTGATCTCACCTGATGTATTGACGGCCCATCTATTTTTTTGAGACCCTAACAAGCCAGGACAGTACAAATACCCCCCAAATTACACATTTTTAGACAGTAGACAGTCCAAGGTATTTAGTAAATTCTTGCAAAATTCTTTGCAACATGAACATTTTTTTTTCTTACACACAACATATGCATACCACAAATTACACCCTAAAATACATTCTACTACTCCTGAGTATGGCGATACCACATGTGTGAAACTTTTACACAGCCTGGCCACATACAGAGGCCCAACATGCATGGAGCACCATCAGGCATTCTAGGGACATAAATTACACACACTTTCTAGCCGCTTCCCGACCGCCTCATGTAGATATACGTCAACAGAATGGCACGGGCAGGCAAAAGCACGTACGGGTACGTCCCCTTTAATTTGCCTGCCCGGGGGGGGGCGCGCGCGCGCGCCAGCGGCGCGCTCGCGACCCGGTCGGGAGCTCCGTGACCACGGCCGCGGGACCAGCGGACCTGATCGCCGCTGGTATCCCGCGATCGGGTTACGGAGCTGAAGAACGGGGAGAGGTCTATGTAAACAAACCTCTCCCCGCGCTTCCTACACTGACTGTCAGTGATCGGCGGTTCCCTGTCATCGGGAGCACAAGGACAATGAAAACATCAATAAAATGACCCCATTTTGTAAAGCAAACACCAACATATATTCTATGAGAATGAAGGGCAAGAAGGTGGGGGGATTTTGGGACTTTGAGCAAAATTACGGCCTGGTAAGGTCATGTATTTCCATCCCTATCAATGTAACTATAAAGAACCAAGCAAGCAAGGAGCTAGCTAGTAATGGGGGGGGGGGGGCTGGGACTTTAGATGAAGCACGTGGTTGCAAATCAATAATTGGTGGGTTAATAAAATGTTTAGTGAATAATATACAGTGGTAAACATACAAATTACTATTATCACTTGACAGGGTGGTTAGACTAGGTAGTAACACTGATGATATACAGTAGTTAACATACAGATTAATAAAATCACTTGGCATTACTAATAGAATAAGTAATAACACTAGTGATACAAAGACCTGCTTAATTAAGGTTTTATCTTACTTTACTAGCGAAATCATGACATATTATACCCTCAACCAATTCTGGTCAACTCTCATTGGTTTTATTTATTTTTTAATTTTTAACATCTATGTTAGAATACTCCAACCATCTCTGTTTACTGGTGTTCACTCTGTTTGTGGGGCTGTCTGGTCATTGCATTGTCCAGGAGTTGTGATGCGCATGGCTGGTCCCCTGATTTGCAACCATGTGCTTCATCTAAAGTCCCAACCCCCCCCCCCCCCCCCCCACCTTCTTGCTCGCTAGCTCCTTGCTCACTTGCTTCTTTATAGTCGTATATTCTATGAGGCATAACGAGTCTTTTGAACATGTCATTTTTTCCGACAAGTTTTTGGAAAATGTGTAAAGAAAATGAAAACGCTACTGCACCGACTCTTTCCTCTCCTCACATGCTTTACCGATCAGCGTGAGGAGCAGGAAGGAGCCAAACCAGACATGCTTTGGTTTGTTTACAAGTGATCACTCCGTCATTGGACAGAGTGATCACATGGTAAAGGGCCGCTGTCATTGGCCCTTTACCTCGATCTGTGACACTTTGGGTCTGGAAGCACCGACGGTCATGGACATTCCCGGGTGCATGCCCCAGGGGGCGTGCGGTAGCGCGATTCTGGGAGAACGTTATAGTATGCCCTCCCAGAGTTATCCGACCACGCTGTAGCCATCTTTTGGCTATGGCCCGGTCGGCAGTTGGTTAAAATATATGGCATTAGTGACAGCCTTGAAAAAAAAATTTTTAGATTATCCTGGCTCATTCCCACCTGCTATTTAATTATGTATTTTGCTAAATAGTGTACCAATACCATTAGATATGTATCTCAAGCTGATTCAGATTGGAACCGTCTGCTCTATGAATTTCACAAGAACCATGAACGCATTTTTATTACATTAACCTTTATTTGTTGTTCCAATTTTTTTAGGTTTCATGCCCTGCAGAAAGTCATCATGCATGAATCTGTTTTCCCATTTTACCTCCGACCCAGGACACCTTTTCTTTTTGACACAAAAATTGTTGAAATCATCATTATATGTATGATCACTGCAGCCACATTTATTATTATATTGCCTGGAATCAGAGGAAAATTGGTAAGAAAAATTGTGATTACTATTTTCTATCTGTACCACCAGTCAACTAGAATTTCCAGAAGTACTGTAGGTTTATAATGGTAGCTCCTATATTTATCTTGTGACAGGTTTACTTTAAAGTGATTGTTATTTTTAACAAAAAAAAAGACTTTACAAACATGTTATACTTACCTGCTCTGTGCAGTGGTTTTGCACAGAGCAGCCTGGATCATCCTCTTCTTGGGTCCCTCTTCGGCACTCCTGGCCCCTCCCTCCGGTTGAGTGCCCCCACAGCAAGCAGCTTGCTATAGGGGCACCCGAGCCGAGCCACAGCTCTGTGTGTCCATTCAGACATGGAGCCGCGGCCTGGCCCCGCCCCCTTTCTTTTATCATTAGCTGAATGACTTTGATTGACAGCAGCTTGAGCCAATGGTGCCATGCTACTGTCTCAGCCAATGAGGAGGGGAGTCCCAGACAGCCGAGACGCTGCTGCAACATCGTTGGATCTAGATAGGGCTCAGATAAGTATTAGTGGGGGGCTGAGGGGGCTGCTGCACACAGGTTTTTCTATCTTAATGCATAAAAGATAAAAAACCTTCGGCCTTTACAACCACTTTAAGCTTTGCTGTGCTTTCCATTATAACTGCCATTTTATGCTAAAGGAGACTAGTGACAGAAAAAGTCCTGGGCCATACACACGGTCGGAATATCCGATGAAAAGCTCCCATCTGACTTTTTATGCTGGAAAGTCTAACCATGTGCTGGCCATACACTATACGAAAAATCGTTCAAACCCATTTTCGAAAAAACGAACATTCGGCCGTGAGAGCAAACGATAGTGCCATCATGTAATGACCGATAAATCGTTCAATGGACATAAATGAATCCGTTTTAATGTTTGTTTTTTCACATATACCTAGTGCAAACAGTTTGGACAGGAAACACATTAACCTTTCAATTTATCGTTAGTTTGTCAGAAAATTTCCAAACTTGTCCTTCGTTTTTTCGGCTCATAAACTTCCCAACCGATTACCGATTTGTGCCCATTAACTGGCCGAAAAAACGAACAAACTGTCTGAATTTAGGCTGGTTTTTCATATAGTGTATGGCCATTATTATAGTTTGCATTATTCTTCTGTGGGATATTGGAATAGGAAGTCTATACGCCTGTATAAATTAGTTTTTATTTATTCATTTATTTATTTAAAGGATTAGTTCACCTTTACAAAAAAACTGCCTATTCAGATAATGGGTGTTTGTCGATAAAAACAGACTGTGCAGCTCTGACTAAAGTTGAATAATGCCCTTGCTTTAGGTGTAGGTCATTTACATACCTCCCAAAACCTGACTGGATTACTCCCAGGACATTGCTAGGAGGTTCATAAGTGAATTAGTGTCACTAGTCGTTAATGTTCACCTTCACCATCACAGGAGTGAGCTTGCTTTCTGATTCAAACATCCTACATGCTCTTTCTTTCCCTGATGCAGTATCTCTGAGCTCAGTTTGAGAGCTCGCTTCTTTGATGATGAAGGTGAGAAGTAGTGAGCTAGTAGTGAACTAACCCTTTAAGTAGCATTAACATATTATGTACTGTTGTACAACAAAATACAAAAAATAAATACAATAATACAAAGATTAACTACAATCAATGAGACCTTTAGGACTAGTTCACATTGTACACACACAAGAAAACTCTTTAAAATACAAGGCACTGTTTACCTATTATTATTTTTCTAAACTTTACTTTAACCGCTTCAGCCCCAGACGTTTTTACTACCTTCCTGACCAGAGCACTTTTTCCGATTCGGCACTGCGTCGATTTAACTGACAATTGCACGGTTGTGCGATGTTGCACCCAAACAAAATTGATGTCTTTTTTTCCCCCACAAATAGAGCTTTTTTTTTGGTGTTGTTTGATCACCTCTGCGTTTTTTTTTTTTTTTTTTTTTGCGCTATAAACAAAAAAGGGCCGACAATTTTGAAAAAAACACAATATTTTTTACTTTTTGCTATAATAAATATCCCCCAAAAATATATAAAAAAACTATTTTTTTAACTCAGTTTAGGCCAATATGTATTCTTCTACATATTTTGGTAAAAAAAAAAATTGCAATAAGCGTATATTGATTGGTTTGCGCAAAAGTTATAGCATCTACAAAATAGGGGATAGTTTTATGGCATTTTTATTATTTTTATTATTTTTTTACTAGCAATGGCGGCGATCTGTGGACACTTGACACATTTTTGGGACCATTGGCATTTATACAGCGATCAGTGCTATAAAAATGCACTGATTACTGTAAACATGTCACTGGCAGGAAAGGGGTTAACACTAGGGGGCAATCAAGGGGTTAATTGTGTTCCCTAGTGTGTGTTCTAACTGAAGGGGGGAGGGGGACTGTGTAGGGGAGATGACAGATCGCTGTTCATACTCTGTATGAACAGACGATCTGTCTCTTCTCCCCTTAGAGAACCGGAAACTGTGTGTTTACACACACAGATCCTGGTTCTCCGTGTGTCAACCCCGATCGTGGGAGCCCAGCGGTGATCGTGACCACTGGGCACTCGCATCAGCTCCAGGGGAGAGCAGCGTGCCGCTAGTGGCCACAGGGCGAAGCGACGTAACATAACGTTGTTTCGCCCAGCCGCTCCATTCTGCCGCAAAACAACTGCGGCGGCTGGTCGGCAAGTGGTTAATTTCTATGCACCAGAGTTGAATCACAGTGCAGAGAAGTGCACAGACTGATAGAGAACAGGAAAAATGCAGATCTCTGCACAGCAATGCTCCGCACCTGCCCCTTTTGTTCTAGTATGATCAGAGGTGGTAAGTATCAGCATATAACAATTGTTTTCTGTGTGACCTTTTAGAGGCCAGCATTTTCTAGTGCAGAAAAGTGGAAAAAAAAACAGCCATACCTACCTATGACGTAACTAAAGAACCATCTACCCAGCTAGAGTATGTGAAGAATATAAATAAACTGCAGTTGGGGGAAACTGCTGGCTAAAAGGGTTGGCACTGGCAATGCAGCATGAAAGAAAATACTATTTCTACACACATACAACGTACCACCTTTTTATTCAAATAGGGTTAGTTATGAGTAGCTCTTAAAATGTATACCTTAATCATTAATTAACCTCTTAATGTAGCCATGACGTGTTCATAAATATCTTTCCTCTTGCATAACATGACAATTTAAATATTAGTAAAACTATATTAACAGCTACCAATAATTATAATATTTTAGTTTACCATTTGTCACGTATAGGGAATTTTAGACTAGTCATAAATCATTTGCTGTAGTAAATGTATTTCCTTTTATAACATGTGTATTTATGATACAACTGCTAACACTCTCTTATTTACAGAGAACCTTCTGGATTGTGAAAGTACTGACAAGTCTCTTTATTGGCACTGTGATTCTAAGTAAGTTTTTGCTTTGAATTGCTACTTATGATAAAATGAATCTGTCCCAATGCAAGACCTTACAAAGGCTCTGATGGAATCTGCTCATGTTGCATATAGCAGTTCAAGGGCAGTGCAGTGACTGACCCTCAATGAGCGTGCAGTTTTCATCAAACCCTAGCTCTTTGTGTTGACTACAAGTATCTAGTCTTTAGATAGATTTGTATATCTCTGAAAAGCCCTTTGAGTGAGATGCATGGGCTATTCATAGGCCTTGGCCTTCTTAAGCCCTAGTCCTGTGGGAAAAAAAAATCGGAATCTGGAGAGGAGGTTAAGCCCCAAGTATAGTCTGAGCCTAGGAACCAATAAACTCCACAAGAAAATTGGGATTAAAGCTAGGTTTTTACAAGTGCAACTTTTCATGTGATTTGGGACCGAAAAGTCGCATTACAAGTCGTATCCCATGATTTCCAATGAGTACCATTCATATTTGTGAGACTTCAGGACGCAACGACTTCAAAGTAGTCCCTGCACTACTTTGGTCCCACTTTGATGCGAATTGAGGTCCATGGATCTCAAGAATACACAGGCATTGCTTCAAGTCGCGGCAATAAATTGCGGTAAAATCGCGGCAAAAAAATGCGGCAAAAAAGCGCGACTTTGGGGACGCAATAGTGGAAACTTAGCCTTAGTTGCAGACTAATACGGGTACTTGCAGGAACCATACATTACCTACACTTTAGCAGCTTTGTTACCTCAGACATTTGTTGTACCAGGTAAAGTTTACTTTGATGTCAACTATATATGTTAACGTGGTTGTAAACCCATTACAATCACTTTAACCTACAGGTAAGCCTAGATTAACCACTTGAGCCCCGGACCATTTCGCTGGCAAAAGACCAGAGCACTTTTTGCGATTCAGCATTGACAATTGCGCGGTCGTGCGACATGGCCCCAAAACAAAATTGACGTCCTTTTCTTCCCACAAATAGAGCTTTCTTTTGGTGGTATTTGATCACCTCTGTGGTTTTTATTTTTTGCACTATAAATAAAAAAGGTTTTGAAAAAAAGCAATATTTTATACTTTTTGCTATAATAAATATCCCCAAAAAATATATAAAAAAACATTTGTTTTCCTCAGTTTAGGCCGATACGTATTCTTCTACATATTTTTGGTAAAATCAAATAATAAATAATAAGCGTTTATTGATTGGTTTGCGCAAAAGTTATAGCGTCTACAAAATAGGGGATAGTTTTATGGCATTTTCAGTAATAATTTTTTTTTTACTAGTAATGGCGGCGATCTGCGATTTTTTATCATGACTGCGACATTATGGCGGACACATCGAACAATTTTGACACATTTTTGGGGCCATTGTCATTTTTACAGCGATCAGAGCAATTAAATTGCAGTGATTACTGTAAAAATGACACTGTCGGTGAAGGGGTTAACCACTAGGTGGCGCTGTAGGGGTTAAGTGTGTCCTGGGGAGAGTTTCTAACTGTGGGGGGAGGGACTGTGTATGACACTACACCGATCGCTGCTCCCGATCACAGGGAGCAGAGATCAGTGACAGTGTCACTAGGCAGAACGGGGAATGCTTGTTTACATCAGCATCTCCCCGTTCTTCCTCTCCGTGAGACGATCACGGGTATCCCCACGGCGATCGAGTCCGCGGGACCCGTAGTTGGACTCATGGAGCTCACGACGGGCACACTCGCGTGCCGCCGGTGGCATGCATATGATGGCACGGCGGCAAATTCAAAGGGACATACAGGTACGCCAATCAGACACAGAGCCTCGGTTCGGCCCGGCACCCTTTCTCTCGATTGTCTAATTGACTTTGATGGACACATGCAATTTGTGTCTCAGCCAATTAGGAGGGAGTGTGACGGACAGTCAAGACACTCATGGACATCACATTGTCTATACATTTACATATTGTTTTTTTTCATTTTTATTTTAGGTATTCTTGTGTTCTTGTTTGATTTGTCCTAATTTCTTCTCTATGTCTGAAAAAACACACAACTTCTTTGACTTATTGCTTGTGTATAACATTCAGGGCTTTATAAGAATATTTAATCTGTCTCTTGTAATTCCAAGAATACAAATTAAAGCGGTAGTAAACATTATATTGTAGCTTACCATTTCTTAGATGTGATGGCTGCATTCGTTTCCTTCTTTAGGCTTTCTTCTACTTTCATCTGGTAATCCAGGCAGCCAGCAAGTCTTTTTTTCACAGCACAAACTCTCTAGCAGAATGTATCAGTTTACATGGATGAGAAAAACCTCTTAACACTGGCAGAGGTGATTAAAATTACCAGCTTTTATTTATCCATGCAAAACCTTTATCTAAAAAATAAAAAAACTATTGCTGTAACTGTTTATAAAATGAGAGCTGGAGTTTGGCTTCAATTTGTTGGTGTATTTAAATTTGCTAGAACATCTAACAATCCCCTCCCACATCCCCACCCCAGACTAATGCCCCGTACACACGGTCGGAATTTCAGACGGAAAATGTCCTATCAGACCATGTTGTCGGAAAATCCGACCGTGTGTGGGCTCCATCTGACTTTTTCCGTCGGAAATGAGATCCTGCTCTCAAATTTTCCGACAACAAAGTCTGATTGGACTTTTTCCGATCGTGTGTAGAGAATTCCGACGGACAAAGTGCCACGCATGCTCAGATCAAATTATGAGACCAAAGCTATTGGCTACTAGCCTCTACGTAGTTCCGTCGTATGCAACGAACGTCACCACGTTTAGAATGATCAGATTTTCCGACAACTTTGTCCGACCGTGTGTATGCAACATCAGTGTCGGACAAAATCCGTCGGAAAAAATCAGACGGATTTTGTGGTCGGAATTTCCGACCGTGTGTACGGGGGCATTACAATAATGCTGTCTGCTGTACCTTCTGTACTCCTTCATCCAGAGCTGTGTCTCACTAGTACAGGTGGTGTGTTACTGGCCAGATAACCAGGTAAATATAGATGGGAAAAGCTGCAGTATTTGTAGCTGCTGACTTTAATTTTTATTTTTTTTTAATGGAAACTCCTCTTTAACTATTAGGCCCCTTTCACACTGGGGCGGGGAGCGGCGGTGACGGTAAAGCAGCGCTATATTTAGCGCTGCTTTACCGTCGTTTTAACCGCGGTATTCGGCCGCTCGCGGTGCGGTTTTCCCCCCCCGCGAGCGGCCGAAAAAGGGTTAAAGACCCCCGCAGAGCGCCGCCGTGCGGCGGTATTGCCGCGGTTTCACTGCGGTTTCCCATTCAAATCAATGGGAAGGAGCGGTATATACCCGTCCTGCTAGCGCACCGCTCCAGTGTGAAAGGCTTTCACACTGGAGTTAAAGGGGCCGGATTTTTTCAGGCGGTGAACAGGCGCTATTTTTAGCGCTGTACCGCCTGAAAAACCCCCAGTGTGAAAGGGGCCTTACTATTAAATTATAGGTATTGTAATTTCCTTTAAAATCTGGCTGTTAATGAACATAACGAATACGAATTTATCCGAAGTTACGAATTATCCGGGACATTAATGTGTTCCGTTCCATTTGTTTAGATGTGGCATTCATTATTCTGGATAATTCGTAACTTCAGATAAATTTGTATTCGCTACATTCACTAACAGTTACATTTGAAAGGAAATTCCAATACCTATAATTTAATAGTTAGTTATTATTAGTTAGTTAGTAATTCTTTAAAATTTTCAGATTTTCTGTCTTATTTTCGGATTTTTTAATTTACAATTTTTTGACTTTTTCAAATTTCGTTTTTCGGGTCATTCGTTATGAATGACCCGAAAAACGAAATAAAAAAACAAAACGAATGAAACGAAAAATTAACAAATTTTTCAGCAGTGCACATGATTGGTAAGCTGCAATATAATACATTTTTGGTTTTGGGTTTAATACTGCTTTAAACCTTTAACTTAAACCTTTTTCTATTTTTCTTCTTTCATTTATGGTAACTATTGCTGCTAACTCTGGTCCCTATACTATCCCTTCATACTCTCCCTGCCTATAGAACGCTCATTAACGACTGTAGGCTCTGTGCTGCCACAGCAGCCTGTCTATTGTCAGCCTGTTTGTTGTATTTGGTGTGTTCCTCATTACTCATTCTGTTTTGTCTCTAGTTAGTTCAGTCCTTAGCTAGACATTCTTTGATTCATCATCCTGTAAGGTTTTAGTTTCACTTTCCACTGCAGGGTCAAGGAAAATCATTGCCTTTGTCACGTCACATTCGGCTACCCATCACATTTTGCTACCCACTGGAGTGCGCATGCGCGACATCGCCATATACGTTCCAACACTGTTGTAAGACACCACTTTGCCACAGGGCCCCACGCAGGCTAGCTTCGCTCACCACGCTTCGCTCGCAACACTTCGGGTACGGCCTCGCTTCGCTCGGCATAATTATAGTCCAACTCTATGTCCCCTTGGATGGTGAACGCAGATCGCCACAGTGTTGGAACGCATATGGCAGCGGCGCGCATGTGATGTCCAGCGGGTAGCCAAATGTGATGGGTCGCCATATGTGATGAAACACCTTCTTACGCTTCAAAACTAAGCAGAAACATCCTTTAGTATTGCACTTTTCTGAAGTAAAACAAAGTAAAAACAAAGGCTCCATGTGCAGTAACTTATTTTTAAGCTCCTAGCAGCTACTTTGAGCATTTTTTTGTTCTGCCCCAGAAGCAAATAATGTTATCCTGTGTCCATACACACTATTGAAGGCGTTCATCGTGATTGACGATGGGTCTACACCGGGGGTAATTTTTTGTTTTAAAAAAAAAAACGTAGGTGTTTGGATATATATGCAGTTTACAAAGAAAACTTGAGGTGAGAGTTTTGGGAGCACATTTAAGGATTGTATAGGCTATTTACCTCATACCCCTCAGGAGCAATTATTAGAAGAGCTTTTATACAAGACTGAACTTTTATACAAGACAGAGACTCTTATACAAAACACCCCCCCCCCCCCTGTGTTTTCCTGGATTGTTTTATATACCGTTATGGACTCAATTAATGCCTATACCCATTCTGGCACGTACTTTTAGATTGTGTCACTTTATTTATGGTATCACTTTATTTATCATGTGTTTTTATATATATATTTTAATATATATTGTTATTTATCACGTGGGGCACTATGTTTTATGACCCCCATATATTGTTATTTACCACGTGGGGCACTACGTTTTATGACTCCATTAATTGTTTATCACATATAGGTGTTTGCTTTTACTGTATGCGCGAAATCACTTTTACTTCATTTATCTATTTGTGGGTTGTGTACACTATTAGATTTTGCTGCTGGTTTTAATTTAAGATGTATTTATCTACTTAATTTTAGCACATTGGTATATCATATATATTTTATTGATTATTCATTGTTTACACCTTGTGATTACCACACTCTCATATTTATTTATTATTTTATATACATTCCTAGTCCATTAGTATAGTAGCGCGAAGGACACTTTCACATATCTATGTTTTGTGAATAACTAAACTCATAAATGTGCTGTGTGTTCTTCTATCCTTCTCTACAGGTGTTAACTTTACTCGTGACTGGGAGGTTGGATCTATAACTGTCACAACTGTATACAAGTCTTTCAGTCATACCATGGTGAATGCCAGTATTGGATTATGGGTTGGATTAAGGGGTTTAAATATTACTCTGGCAGGTATTTTCTTCTAACTCTTTAATAATTATTCTATCCACAATGCATAGTCCAGTAATATTGAGTAAATAGCAATACTTCATCAGAAGAAAATGGAACCACTAACTGGATGAGGTTTAGTTCTTTAATAAACTGTGTATCAGAAACAATTGCCTTTTTTTTTTTCTTAGAAAATGCTGTTTTCATTTTTTCTTCTTTCATTTATGGTAACTATTCCTGCTTCTTTAATCTTTCTTGCATCCTAGTGCTGTTGATTTTTTTCAGGCATTTCCTGTCTACATGCATGTGCACTAGCAGCAGCTGCATTTTACTGCTCAACGTTTACGATGGTGACAATGGTGGAACATGTCTGTGGAATGAGTCTCAGCACTGCTATAATTAGTAGACATGTGCCATTTGTTTCGTTTCAAATTCATTTTTTTACCAAATTTTGACAAATTTGTTAATTCAGAAATATCCAAATTAAACAAAAAAACGTTTAACAAATTTTTTCTGAATATTCGTAAATTAGAATATTAGGAAATCTGAAGTAATAACTAACTACTAATAAATTAACGATTATTAACTATTACATTGTAGGTATTGCAATTTCCTTTCAAATTTCGCTGTTAGTGAATGTAACGAAAACAAATTTATCCAAAATAACGAATGCCGTATCTAAACGAATAGAACGTAACAAATTAATAAAAATAAAATAATAATAATAATAAAAAGTTATTATTATCATCATCATTTATTCCGTTCCATTTCTTTAGATGCGGCATTCATTATTTTGGATAATTCGTAACTTTGGATAAATTCGTATTTGTTGCGATCACTAACAGCCAAATTTGAAAGGAAATTACAATACCTATAATTTAATAGTTAGTTATTCTTTCAAATTTTCGGATTTTCTTTATTATTTTCGGATTTTCGAATTTTCGTAAACTCATAAATTCATAAATTTGTAAATTCAAAAATTCTAATTTACTAATTGCAATCATAACGACTGCCCGAAAAAAAAAAAAAAAAAAAAATGAAACGAAAACTAACACATTTTTGGGCAGTGCACATGTCTAGTAATTAGTGACCAGAAGTGCATGTGACAGGATGACAATGTAGGCAAACAACTTGGAGACATGGACAAAGTTTTGTCACCTGTAACAGGAAGTGCCTAGACAATGCCCGGACCATGGCAGGACTGCTAAGTATTATGTTATTGTAAGCTTTGGATTGAAATGACATTAACAATTAGATAATTTTTTAGACTGTGTCACTAGAATGCAAATATGAAAAAACAGTTGTCCTCTGCAAGGAAGTTTTTATACAAATTTGCCATCCCTGCCTTTACCTGATGCCTAGTCCCCCACTGTGCTCTCTTTGTTCCTCCTAGTGGCCATTTTCTCACTAAAGGACACAGTAGCAATCTATGGGCGGGGGGACTCCACCACTATGCACAGCTGAGGACCAGGTATCTGACATCTGGAAGTGTCAGGATCTGAAGATTCTTCAGGGATCTATATATTTTTTAATACATCAAAGATCATCAGCATAGAACAGGTTAGCATTAACTGGCATTGTTGCAGCTTTGCAAGGAGCACTTTTTTACTATTCTATTCAAGGGACACAGTCAATTTAAGCCCACCGTACCCAGACATATAGTTGTATTGTTCACAAATTCCTGATGGGTGTCACCTATGCATTCAGATGAATATTTACATGTATCCAAAGATTTTGACATGTACCTACAGTGTTCGTTAGTTGTAACCATACTTTTAAATTGTTATGTTTAAAGCTTACAAGAGTGGTAGCTTTGGCATTCAACTCTTCTTGCACATTTTAGTTTCCAACACCTATTGGCGTTAACTAATATTCTTAGAATAGATCTCCAGCAATTATGTGTTTTGCCTACTGCGTTTCTTTTGAGAGATGTTTTGGCAGCACATATCGGCTAAGGGAGGTGTTTCGGCAGCACAAAAATTTCAGGCAATTTATCAGGAAAAGGGGCAGGAACCCTAATTAAAAAAAAAATACTGCAGATTCCAAACTTGTTTAAGCAATATTGTGAAGAAAGCACTGGTAGAACCTTTGACTCATTGTTAAAAAATGCAGACAATTCCATGTAATGGGAGAATACAAATGTCATGGGTTAACTATGAAATTACTGTTTATTTTTTATTAAATAGCAGTATTTGAAATTAAAATATTGTTTAAATATGAATAATGGGTCTCTAATGTAAAAAGGTTAAGCTGACATTTTCATATGCATCTGTGACTTACCATGTGCCTATAGTATGTCTGAAGTTGCGCTAAAGACATAACCTTGCAAAGCACCAGTACCAGGGATGTTTTTTTCTTCATTCTGTAGAATCTAATGTGTTTGCTGTATCCATGACCCTGAAAGAAGAATTTTACTGGCTGCCTTGCTGACTATAACTCTCGGAAGAAGCATGGGCCCATAAACATTACAGTTAGTGTGTCATGGAAACAACAGGCATTAAAAACAAAGCTGCTGAATAGATGTGGTTGCTAGGATATCATATACCAGAATTTAGTATCATCTTGAAAGTACTTTTCGAAGGAAGAATTTGCATTTCAAGTGTGATTCAAGATAGTCAAGTATGGTATAAAAATGCAATATACAATGGATTGTATAAAAATTCGTATTAAAGCACTTGTAACCCTAAAAAAAAAAAAGTGATCCTGTTCCCTTAAAGCATGCATAAAAGCACAGTGCTTGTGCTGTGTAATTTGGCCCCTTGTATCATCTAAAATACCTGGCTGATACTGACAGGATCTGCCCTCCCCCTGTAAATTGACCATGGTTTATCATGGCTGCTGAGCCCTGACAGCATGGTCAGTTTATGTGCCTCCATCATCTGCAGCTCTCCTCTGTCCTCCTCTTTACCCTCCCTGCCTGTCAGCTAGTGACAGTGCTGCTCTGCTCCCCTTCCCTTCTGCCTGCTGCTGTTATAACTGTATCATAATCATACAATCCCCTCTATTAGATAATATTATGTGTTCCAATGTCTGTGCTGTATAAAAAAATTCCAGATTTCTACCTTATTTCAGAGCTCCATTCAGTGCTCACGTGACAGCCCGCTGCTCTCCTTCTCTCCTCCCGGCTGACATAAGCAGAGTTCTTAGCCCCTCCAGCTGTAGTTGTTAGCCCAGGAGAGGAGAGTGGCAAGCAGTCACGTGAGCGCAGAGAGGTGCTCTGAAATAAGGTAGAAATCAGTAGACACGTGCATGACGAAAAAATGTTGTTTCATTTCGATTCGTTAATCTAGTTATTTTGTTTAGTTCAATTTGGTTGATTCGGTCAATTCATATTCGGAATTCGTATTCAGAATTTTTGAATTTTCTTCAAATTTACAGATTTTTTCGATTCAAAATATTCAAATCGATAAATTTTCTAATTGGTTGAAACAAAATTGTCACATTGTTTTCGAAAAATCTTCATCAAATGATTACCATGACTCTTTAAAGGGGAGTTCCAGGCATTTTAAAAGTCAGCAGCTACAAAAAGTGTAGTTGCTGACTTTTAAAAAAAATGACACTTACCTGTTCCACGGTCCAGCGATGCGGCCGAACGAGGTGTCGCTCCTCTCCCCCTCCTCTTCGTCGGCGCCGCCATTTCCACTCTGGGCACCCGGCCGTGACAGCTTTCCTCTTCACGGCCGGGCACGCACGGCGCATGCGCGAGCCGCGCTGCGCTCCCGGAGTGGATAGGCGATCTCCTGGGACCTGTCACGTGTCCCAGGAGATCGCCTAGAGGGAGGAGTCGCCTAGGCGGTTACTGGGCGGAAGGAGGAAGTGGGACAGGAAGTCCCCCTCCTAATGAAGCCCCCACTCCCCCCCAAAAAAAATTACATGCCAAATGTGGCATGTAAGGGGTGAGGAGTGGTTAAAGCTGGAGTTCCATTTTTAAGTGGAACTCCGCTTTAAATCACCATTAGCTTAACAAAAACAGCATTATTTCGAAATGGTACTCACACACAGTTTTTGATTTCAGCAATATGTGTAGTTAGAATTCGACTGGAGTTCAATGTAAAATTCAATTTAAATTTCAGACTGAATTTCCATAATTCGGGCGAATTGTGTTACGTTATTTGGAGCATTCGGTAAAATTTGTTTATATTGTAATTGGGGTATGCGGATATATCTGAATCTCCGAATGACAAAACATTTGTCTGAATATTAATTTGGAACAAAACGGACCGCACATGTCCAGAAATCTGCATATTTTATATAAAGCACAGACACTGGGACACATAATGTTAACTAACATAGGGGATTGTATGATTATGATACAATGGCTTTACAACCACTTTAACTAGAATTCTGCAAGGTCAGTAATTTAATTGTGGAAATTGGATCTATTGGATCTCACTAAAAGAAAAGTGGTGAGGAGGCTAAAACTAGCATTGTCCTACGGACTAAGATCTTGAGCAAGGTGAATGTCTGCCTTGTCATACCAAATAGATTTGCACATATACATAGTTTGACAATACAGTATATTAAAATAGACATCTTGGATGCATCTTTTTTGCATCCCAATAGATATGCTTCGTCTTGGACCCCAACCAACCAAAACTTTAAAATGAGAAACATGATGGTATATCTGCATATTCATGTTAGCAAGGACAGACCAATATATGCACTGCTTTTCTGGCACAAAAATGCAGGTTGTGATAAGAACAAGGTTTATAATGCTACTTCAGTGGTTGGGACCATTCTATGGTACCATTTGAATGTAGTGTAGATCTAAACTCTATTAGAGTTCTATTAAAGAACAAAGTTCTATCTATTTGGTTGGTTGTTTGTTTCTTACAAACTGTATGATGAATGGAGGGTTATGGAAATAATCTGTGATGCCACATGTTCCGTGACTTAATTCAATGCAGGTTAGACACTGACTGAATTGGATCAATAATATTACCGTTTATAACTCATGGGTGTCTTTAATTAGGAGGATTAAAGCAGACGTAAACCCATCCATAAACCAGTTTCATTTCCGGCATGTGCCATTGGTTGTGTGCTCAACAAAAAAATCAAACCATCCAATGGCTGGTGTCATAACTCATCACATGTGCAGCATCATTAAACAGATGCAAAGATCGCAGCTTCTATGGCTGAAAACGATAGGAGGGTTTACTTACACTTTAACTAGCAACCCTGTAAGAGTACATAAAAATCAAGTGACCTTAAATTTGTTGCGTAAATTCAACCATTATCAGAAATTCCAGGCATTTTCTAAAGGTCTGTATTTGTTTCTTGTTTTTTCAGGGGATCCTATTCATCAATTTAATGAAACAATCGACTACAATGAGAGGTTTTCGTGGGAGACCAGGATCCAATATGACACAGACTATCAAGAAGGATTGGAGAGGGGTCTTCCTAATCCCATATTATATGTGGCTGAAAAATTTATCAGCATTAGCCCTTGTAGACTTCACCAGCAATATTGTGCATCCTCATATTATGCCTCAGCACTAATGTGGTAAGATAGTTTATCCTGAATCCCAACCAAGCACATACTTTTACAGGTAACATCCCTACATGCAGATTAAAGTGAATGTTTTGACAAAAAAAATCTTTTAATTCAATCAAAGCACAAAAAAAAATGGAATTAAGCAAGTACAGCTAAACTAGAACCAAACTGTACTCATTGAACTTCATTGTACAATCAACTAGATTGTTCAGGGATTCAGGTTGTTATGCAGTCATACATCCATGCACACATGTGAAATTGTAATACAACCATTTCACAACAATTTATCCCTACCCCATTTTCACTGACCACTCAGAGCCCGAGAGAACCAAGTGAGCACACTTTTTTTTATAGTGCTCATAAAAGCTCCATGTGATTTTCTAACCAGTTTGATGAGCTGTCTCAGAAGCAGGTATTGTTGGTACAGGGATGATGCACAAGGCACAAGGTATTGACATCCATCACTTCTTATTGGAAATTGACCACCACATGTCAAATTATCTTGAACCCAAAATTCCCCATATCCAGTCACAGGAAACAACCAAAAACAACAAGCACACGAATATTCAAGCTGCCATCAGTCACAACTTACAGTCTTGTGAAAAACCTTGCCCTGACACCTCCAGCCAACAAACTCTGTGCTCAAGCAGACTGGTGCACAATGTTTTTTAGGCCACACACACACACACACACTACCCTCACTAGTGGTTACAGGTTATCTAAATCAGAGCAATCAAAAGTCAGCTTAATACTTCAGCTTAAAGATATTCTATTAAATATTCCTGATCAGGAAGTGCACAGAAAGTTAAAAAGAAACAAAAAACAGAAGTTACAAAGTAAGACACATAAGCAAGCAGTATTGGGGGAAAAAAATGATAAACATGCTTACATAAAGAAAAAAAAAGTATTTCTACTGCTCTGGGGGATGGATGGAACACACAGACCATAGCCCCAAACCTCTGCAGATATGACAACCTGTCTAAGGTTGTAAGGCCACCCATAAACAGTTCGAATCTCGGCCAGTTAAGCAGGAACCAGCCGAGATACGAACCATTAATGGTCAGCCTGACTGTACCAAGTTGATCGATTGATAAACTTGGGTACAACCAGCCTACTGGATTCTCTTGCAATTATTGGTAGCGGATGCTATATCTGCTAGCGATAATCACTTTTAAGGATTAAAATAGACACATTTATCCCAGAGACTAGGCAGTAACATTACACCTAAACTGTGCAATTTGGATGCAGGTGCTTAGACCAATGTCTAAAAACACACCCAGGGTCTAAACAACCCTTGCTGTGAAATTATGTGAATTGAACATTTGATATTGTAGTACAGCCTGTCTCAACCTTTTTAACAGAGGAACCCTTGAAATAACTTTCTGGTCTCAGGGAACCCTAGTTTTAGCGGCACATTATCGTTGTTTTAGCAATGCTTTTTGGCCGCTAGCGCGTTCTTTTTTTAACCCCCGCTAGCGGACAAAGAAGGGGTTAAAACCGCCCCTTTTGCAGTGCTTCCGAATCGCCACTCCTCCACCGCCCCAAAGTTCTGCTTGCAGGACTTTTCCCGTCCTGCAATCGCACCGTCACAGTGTGAAAGCACTCGGGCTTCACACTGGGGAGGCATGATAGGCAGTTTTCCAGGTGCTATTTTTAGCACTAAAACACCTTAAACTGCCTCAGTGTGAAAGGAGTCTAAAGCTGCTTCTGTTAATAATCCCTCTGTAATTCCCTGTATTGCACCAAATTCATGAAGCATTTGCAACACTGTTGGTTCTGACAGCGACTCATGCACCAAACTCAGGTAGTTCTAAAATGCGCCACTTTCACATTGTGTTGCATTGAATGTGCCAAATATAAAAGTGGAGCTAATTAAGACCACTCCTCTTTGAGTACAAAGAGAAAAACTGTCTCAGACAGATTTTGTGAAAGTGTCTCTCTTGTATTCTAAGATTGGCACGCAAATTCAAGTACAAGTTCTAGACAGGCTTTTAAATTTGATGCATTCTTCGCCATTTTTAGAATGCATAAGAGACACTTTTGCACAATCTGCCTGCGTCAGTCTTTATGAATACTAGGGATTGACTCTTAGCCCAAAATACAGAGTAATACTAACCAGTTACAGACCGCCCACCGCACATTTACTGCAGCAGGGCGACCCGGCTGTGTGAAACAACGTACCTGTACGATGTTTGCACTTCCTGGTCTGGGGTGCATGCGGGAGCCAATCAGCGGGTCCAGCGGCTGCGATCGACACTGGCCACCAGCGATCGTTCGGGGGAATTACAGTCACAATTACAGAGGAAGAGAGAGATCTGTGATTCCTATTAACCAGGAACACAGATCTCTTTGTCTAATGTCAGCATCCCCCACAAAGTTAGAAAGCACGCATAAGGAACACATTTAACCCTTTGATCACCCCTGATGTTAACTCATTCACTGCCAGTGTCATGTATACTTTTTGTGACAGTCAAAAAGAATGTGATAGCGCTGCTGCAATCTGACAAATAATACATAAATCCAATAGTATGCAATCCTTTGCCCTCCAGATGAAGCCACCTGTACGGTGGCGTAACACGTAGAGGTAGAGCCTGGCAGTGACATGCGTGAGACCTGTTGGATTTTAAATATGTTATATGCTGTTTTTTATTGAAATAAATGCAAGTTTAATAGATGAGGCTGGGTGGGCGAGGTTTATTCCATTTAACACCTGATACTGCACTATTGGAGGCACTTTATAATTTTGCATGTCGATCTGGAGTTGCTGGTGATCATCAGGGAGACAACCTATAAAGGAGAAGTATACGAGGTGCAAAGCATGGTTGTTCCCTGCAGGGCCTTGGTGGGAACCATTAAAGATCAGTGTGGAGCCTTTTTTCCTGATGGGATTTATTATTTGTGAGCGAGTATGATCCTTTCAGGGTCTAAGAAGGAGATAAGCAGCCATTTCACCCTGGGAAGGGAGCACTAGTCACAGATTGTTGGGTTATCTGAGAAGCACTTTTTCTCACAGTGGAATTTGAAGCATATTATTGGATTTATGTATTATTTGTCAGAATGCAGCAGCGCTGTCACATTTTTTACATATTCATTCATTGTTGTTTTGTGATAACATCCTGGTGATAGTACCAGCTAGATTTATTGAATATGGTTTATGTCACACAGTTTCTGCATTTATTGGTACTTTTATATTCACGCACCACTAGGTGGCAGCACAAAACTACCACATATCTTATACTTCGACAGTGCATTTTTTTAGCTTTTATCCCTGTATTGGTGTCACGGGTCCCCAAAAAGTGTCATTTAGTGTCCAATTTGTCCGCTGCAATGTCGCAATCCCGCTAAAAATCGTTGATCAACGCTATTACTAGTAAAAAATAAATAAAAAGACCCTAAATATATCCCATAGTTTGTAGACACAATAACTTTTATGCAAACCAATCAATATACATTAATTGGGATTTTGTTTACCAAAAATATGTAGCAGAATACAAATTGGCCTAAATTGATGAAGAAATTAGATTTTTTACATATTTTTATTGGATATGTTTTATATCAGAAAGTAAAAAATAGTTTTTTTTTTTTTTCAAAATTGTTGCTCTTTTAGTTTAAAAAATAAAAACGGCAGAGAAGATCAAATACCACCAAAAGAAAGCTCTATTTGTGAGGGGAAAAAAAAATAAAAAAAAATGTATTTTGATACAACGTCGCATGACCGTGCAATTGTCCGTTAAAGTAACGCAGTGTCGTATCGCAAAAAATGACCTGGTCATTAAGGGGGTGAAAACTTCCGGGGCTGAAGTGGTTAAAAAACAGGGCTGTATATATTTCTATATATAACCTATAAACAAAACTTTCTTTCTTCTTTCTGAAGATGTGCAGACTTCTAACAAGAAATGAGCTCATTTTTATCACCAGACACCCATACTAATTTCTTATAAAACACCCATACTAATTTCTTACTCTGCCCTTCATAAAGAAGATTAGTACGTATTATGTGTCATGATATGCCTAAATACACCGCTAACAATTTATTTATAACATAACAACCAGTAGATCAATATCTGCATACTCTGCCTATGATTACTAAATAGAGCTAGTGTATATATATGCATATATGCAGTGTGTCTATAGGTCTGCTCAGTAGAAAAGCAGTCCCTAGCACACATTCAAGGTAGCCAGCAATCCAAACAAATGAATCTGTTTAACTACTCATCTTAAAAAAAAAAAGTTGCATTCCATTGCAAACACATGTGGAAGCCAAACTGCTTTGTCTGTTGGGTGTAGTCCCTAAAGCCCCGTACACATGATACGAAAATTGGAAGTAAAATTTCATACGACGAACAATCTGGCGATTTTCGGACTGCTAGTATGATGCCTAAAGCATGATACGAAAATCGGAAGTAAAATTTCATACGACGAACGATCTGACGATTTTCGGATCGTTAGTATGATGCTTTCGACAGCCGATTCTGATTTTTTGTACAACAAAAGCTGAATGTGCAGACTATAAAATGTTTGTCAGATGTGAACACAACGTCTGATTTTCATTTAATAATTATGATTTTCGTCCGAAAAAAAATCGTAAGAGCAAAACTACGCATGCTCAGAAACTAAAGAATACATACAAAACTATTCAACATATTTCGTCACTTCTGAAGTTGTATTCTGTCCTACGAGAATTTTTGTATGGTGAGTAACCTCTTCACTTTTGACTTGAGATTAGCATGCAACAAAAAAAACGACGAACGGTACTGATACACAAAAGTTTGGCAAAATGTTAAGAAAGAATCTTTCTTAAGAAAGAAAAACACAGGACGTTAGTTACATAATGAATGGGCTATGGAAAATGACAGAACGAGTATAGAGTCCCGACGGTGAAAATAGTCATTACACCATTAATGGTGTTTTAAACAGAATTAATATTTGTAGTGCAATGTTTTCCTTTCCTGAGATATTTTATGGTTTTTTTTCAGGGCTCAAGTCCTGCGGGAACGCATGGGAACAGAGTTCCTGTACTTTTTCCACAACAGGAACTCAGTTCCCATTAGCAGCCATGTCCTGCAAGACTTTGAAGTATGCGAGCTGGTTGGCAGGTGCTACACCAGCAGCTGCCGACACAGCTCGCAATAGTAAGTGCCGCACACCTGACTATTCAGGCATTGCCAGTAGGGGGCCCCATGACAGCTTCCGCCTCGATCTACCTGTCAATCACAGCTAGCTGACAGGTAGATCAGGTCCCTGCTGCTAAGAGATTGTATTTAGTCAGACCTCTCGTGATGCGCTCCTCCCCGCTGGCCTCTCCTGATTTTCGGTCTCCTCACCCCCCCCCCCCCCCAGTCACCTGCATACTTGCTATGTGTGTCCCGCTGAATCCCCCCTCCTCTATCTTCAGTGCCATATGATGAGAGAACCCAGAGGAGGAGCACAGCTATTCTGCTCACAGGACATGCAGGAGAGAGGTGAGCTGAGGGATCCTGTAATAAAATCCTGTAATAAATAAGGGAGGAACATCAGTTTGGGGTGGTAATCTGAGCACAATACCTGGCAAAGTTTAATGCCAGGAGGGAAGTTTATGTGTAAAATGTGAAGGGTTGGAATAGCAGCGAGTGTGTGTTGGAGCCCTGCAGAGTTTGCAGCCCCCCCAAGCTAACATACATCTCCTAAGCAGAAACACATCTCTATCTCCCCAAGCATTCTGTCCAGATAATGTGCAGTTAATTTATGACCTTTCCGTTTAACCCTGTGTTATCCAAACTCTGTTCAATGAAAAGTGTAAACTCATCACATAAACACTCTATATACAAAATAAAATTCCCCAATAAAGATCAGAACATGATGTTCACATTTGCATGGAAGCACAACTGAATGAATGCTGATTATTCAGAGAATTACCGTATTTGCGTTTATTGAGGATTGTTTTTTTTTATATATACTTACAGTTAAGCTTCATACACACAATACGAAAACTGGATGAAAAATACCACTTTTGAAGCGTTCGTGCATATGAGCCTTTAATTTTTTTTTTTTTTGGTGGGCGAGTGGATCTTGGGTGGGAGTTCCCACACTTTTTTTCCCAGGACTTGACCCCTGTTTTTTTTATTGTTCCAAATGTCTTCCATGTTGTAGTCTGGTTCTGGAAAATAATGTCCCACAGGTGTTATATTCTGCTATGATGGGTTGCAGCTCTTTGATTAATGTATAATCCCTTCTAATGTTGTACTGTATATGGTTACTAGAGGTTCATTGCTATTAATTTTTCCTCTTTGTACTAAAGGAGCTTTTCTCTTTGTGTTTTCCTGGCAGTGTTTATGCTTGTATTGATAGATGTGTTCCTATAACTTCTTATTGAAGTATTCTGTTAGTGCTCTGAGGTATTTATTTCTGTCTTCCGAGTCAGAAAACATATGGAGGTATCTAGTGGTCTTGCTGCGTATGATCGCTCGTTTGGGGTGTTGGGGGTGGAAGTCGGAACAATGGAGATAGTTGATTCAGCCAGTAGGTTTCTTGTACAGTATATTGAGGTCTGCAGTTTGTTATTCCTAAACTTTAATATATATATATTAAACTTTAATATATATATATTAAAGTTTTGGAAACCATTTTTATACGGTACACTGGCCTATTTGGTCCATAATAAGTACTCTCGGAATTTCTTACTAGCCGCGACATAGAGATCTATGGGGTGTTAATTTAACATGAGGGACTACGTCCAAGTCAGGTATGCTTTCCAAAGAAATATGCATAAGGCACACAACGTTGCAATGTACAAGCAAGCACATCTACAACATATGGACTTGCCCCTTATATACTAATGAATTTGAAATACACACCAAAAAATATGATCGAGAATGGTAAGTCGGCTTGATACTGCCATACACATTAAGACGGTCGGCCAATCGGTTTGAACACCAGTCTGCATAAGGACCGCTCATTAAAGATCCTCCATGCAGTATTGCGGGGGATGGCTTAAATAGCAAGTCTTTTTTGAATACAAACAACTCCATATATTTGCACTGTGCAAGCTTATCAAATGTCATGTTCCATAGATTGTAACTCTCGTCTGCCTGCTTGGGCAGTATTAGTATGGTGATCGCTCTGCCTGTCACTGTGCAGGAGGGGAGGAGAACTGGGACATGCGCAGTAGCTCACACACACTTGTGGATGTGTGTGAGATCGTAGGACATGCTATGCTGACACTGGGATGGGAGGCGGATGATAGAAGGGAAGTGAGGCGGACGGACACACCGACTGCACAGTTTTCTTGTCAATCACACGGAGCCCACACGGGGGATTGGTGGATTCCCCTCCCAGGGGTATTTAGGAGACAATATCCGGCTGTAGATCAAGCCCTCAGAGGAAGTCAGATAACGACGAAACGTCAGGGCAGTGATCTACAGACCAGAAGTGAAGTGTGTGCGCCTTGGATGTGCGTCCCAGGACAAACAAACAAACAGGATACTGAATTGCTGTTCTATGCAGCAGGGAGGATCAGTCCCGGAGGAATTCGCACAGAAACAGGCATAGTGACACACACGTTTTTAATGCATATGATTAACCATTTCATGGTACGCATTCTGTATTAGGGGGGGAGGTTTTTTCTGCATCTAAATAATAAAAAGCTTTTAAAACAATATCACACTATTGCAATACCCCTTTGTTTTTGCGAGGAATTATGTGTACATGATCCAGCCAAGCACTGCAGAGGAGACAGAACGTGGGAGGAACGCTAATGCATAAGTGATTTATTGAAAGGCTTATTTTGACCAGTGGTCTGGTGAGTGTATCCCCAAAGGGGAGTTTTATTCCACACGTGGTGAAGGATTTATTGAAGTATACGGTGGGAGCTGTCACTACTTTTATCCAAGGAAGCACTACGCGGAAATATCTCTTTAAAGCTAGACTGTATTCTTTACCATATGGTCCTGGGTGATAACAAGGACTAAAGCGCTGCTGCAATAGTATACAGACTGAGCCAATAGCATTTCTTGTTCATAATATACAATATTGCCATATTTCATATGATTGCGATTTTTTAAGCGGCTGCTAAGATATCAGCGGTGAACTGAACTCATATATTTATATAAACGTGATCCAATTAGATTTTTATATTTTTATATATTTATATTATTTATATTTTTATACTTACATACATTCGATTTTATCCATGGTTTAAGAGGTTTCTATCCAATAAGCGCGGAGGGGTGAACCAGAAGGGCGGGTTTTTTTGGTTTTACTCAATTTTACATGACCACTGTTATTGGCTGTCACGGAAGTCATGTGATCCAAAAACTGCTTGCTTTCTAAAGAAAGCTTTCTGTTAGGCTCCGGTAATGGTGCTTGGAGCGTGCATGCTCTTGGCACAGCTGTATTGACAGCAATTCACACAAATATATGGCCTTCATCTCCACCATCAGGAGCTCTGGTGAACACGGTTAGTACTTAGACTCTGCACCTCAGGTGAGCCAGTGTCATTCACCAGGGTTGCTGCCTGTGTATGTATCCTGCTGGTTGGTGGTAGTTCTGCTGCTGCAATAGCAACTAGTCTTCGAGCCTGACCCCTGATCATGACAAAGGGATTGGAAGTAGAGGAGCAGGAGCTGGAACATGTTACATGTTTTACCTATATTTGGGGTAGAACATGTAACATGTTCCAAAGGTGAACGTTTGAAATGAACTATTAAAAAACATGTGAACTTCCTAAACACCAGTAGTATCCATTAGGAAACCCCATAAAAGAAACACACCTACTGATGCAGCTTTCTCCACACTTTTAGTCTCCACCCCCAACACTCCAAATGAGCCATCATACATAGCTAGGCCACTAGACACCACTGTATATGTTCTGACAGAGAAGCTAGAAATACAAATTTTAGATTGCTAGCAGAAACCTTACATAAGAAAGGCTGTAACCTTTACAATTACAATTGCAACAATTACAGCAACAATATTATCAGTACCAGTTAAACATTGCGTTGAAAACCCAAAGAGAACGTCTCTTACAGTACAATGAGAAATAAACAAATAGTCTTGCAAGAGCTGCGACCCATCATAACAGATAAAGAAACTGTGAAATATTCCAGCAATCCCCAATATTGGCCTTCAGGCACCCACCAATCGCCCAAATGGATCATACAATTGCACCTTCAGCAATGGGATGTACTTCATTCAATGCAGCAAGTGCAACCAGGAATACTACATTGGAAAAACAAAGGACAGAAAATACAAACAATTAATGAATCTACATAGAAACACCATAAAAATAACACAAGGTTGAGGATTACTACACACCTGTGGGACATCATTTTTCAGAACCAGATTATCATATGGAAGACACGAATGCTTTTATTCCTAAAGGTGCTTTAGAATTACTCAGGAGAGTAAAAATTTGAACTATAATACTATAATACTGTTTGAGGCATGGAATAAACAGATTAATATAGACTATATTGCAAACAATAGTGCGCTGCAATCAACCTTCCATTAAAGCACAAAAATACCTTCAGATAATATATTCCAGCCAATATTCTAATATTATAGATAAGGGACTGATATCCCTCTCTGTGCTCAGTGCAATTGCAATGTAGTGTAATTATGGTGATACCAATAAATTATATAATAAGTGCAATATATATAGTGCAAAAAAAATTATATATATAAAAACAAAGTTGTCTTCATAACACCAAATATGGGGGGCTGCTTCACCCCAAAATACACAAGGACATCCACAAAAATTGATAAATTGATTAGCTTGTTCAGAGGATGAAGCGACAATAAAAAATAATAAAAAGCACAATGGTTTCTATAAACAGACACTCCTGTCAAGCTCTCAGTTCATTAAGAGTATTCAGCTGTATTCTATTGCTGCTCCTCTCGATTTACTCATTCATATGGATATTCACATGAAACAAGAGAGATGCATCATTGCGCAATGATTAAAACTAATTATAGGTATAGAGTACAAATGAATCCACTCACATTTGTATGATTGACCAACGCTTAATGCAAACAGTCAGCGAAATTATTCCTCACACCGCATCAGTGTGCTCAATACAAACACGCTTGATTTCGCCACTGGCTCCTCCCAACACGTGTTTATGAAGACAACTTTGCTTTGCTTTTTTAGCACTATATATATATTGCACTTATTGTATAATTACATAATTTGTTGGTATCACCATAATTGCACTATATTGCAATTGCACTGAGCACAGAGAGGGATATCAGTCCCTTATCTATAATATTAGAATATTGTCTGGAATATATTATCTGAAGGTATTTTTGTGCTTTAATAGAAGGTTGATTGCAGCGCACTATTGTTTGCAATATATATCACTTGTTCACAGTGTCAGAACACTTTTTAATGGTTACAGCTTAATCATTTGGTTATGTTTTATTCATTTATTCTATTTGAATATTCATATCAGCGCTTTAGTATTCTTTTTCACATTAATATAGACTATATCTTTCTAGATCACAATTATACACTTTTATGACGATTCTCAGCTCTGGGACCCTTCTTTCCATTCCAAAGCCCACTTCTTCACTCCTTACCCAACTTTTTGCATGTTCAGAGAATTTTGTCTTTGCAGATTCTCTTATTTCATTTTGCTAAATCTTTGTGCATCATTAAAAAAAACTGTTAACTGATTAGTGGTTAGTGTTAATAAAAAAATTTGTAGCAAGTGCACTAATTTGGCTGCAATCACATTGAGCACAAACTATGAAACATACAGTTAATAGCAATGCACAGAGAGCAGTCTAACTTGGAGGAAGCAACACACCGAAAGCCTAGACATCGCCTTTAGCTGAAGACTTTCAGTGTAAAGCCTCATACACATGATGCGATTGTTGGCAGGGGATTGTCTGTTGACAGACTGTTGTCCTAAAATCTGACCGTTAGTACGCTCCTTTTGACAATTGTTGGCCAACTTTCGGCCAACAAATGTTGGATGGCAGGCTAGTAAATTTTCGGCGGACACCGGTCAGTTGTCTGATTTTTGTATGGTCAGTACACAAGTCCGTCAAACAAAAGTTGAAAGTACAAACACGCATGCTCAGAATCAATGCTCACCAAACACGAAATTAGCAGAAGGGGCCCAAAGGGTGGCGCTCAAGAGCAGAAATTCCTTGCAGTACGTCACTACGTTTGTGTTTGTTGCCTGACAATTGTGCACCGTTAGTATGCAAGACAAGATCCTGGCACACGTCCTTAAGACAAAAATCAGACGCTCGGTTGGCCAACAATCAGATGGAGGCTTAAGTCTGCACATGCACTTTTTCTGTGGTAGAGATACTTGGCTGTAAATTAAGTTTGGCAATGATTTCATGCATTTTCTGAAGAAACAATTATATTTATTGTGTTCCTATATGTGTTATTTTTTTCAGGTGTGCATTTTGTGCATGGATTCTCAGCAATGTCCTTTTCTGTATTCCAGTCCCTCTGTATGGAATTTATATGATGTTTTCAACTGCAGTGTGTATAATATTCTCGCTCATATCATTTGCAACAGTTAGACAGGTACCTATTTGCAACATCCATTTTGGAACTTCTATTCTGCGGACAAGATTTGGATTTTCTTTCTGGATAAGTTTTGCCACAGGTAAATTGTTTTATTTACTGTATGTACGTATTGTTTAACTTTAACTTCAGGCATTATATATAATATATTTATACCGTATATATATTAACCTGGGGGTAGCCAGCCAGTTTATTGAAAGCAACCTGTTCATTTATTTTAAAGGATATGTAAAGATTCTTTTAAAAAAAAAAAAAAACATGTCATACTTACCTCCTCTGTGCAGTTGGTTTTGCACAGAGTTGCCCCAATCCTCCTCTTCTGGGGTCCCTCAGCGGCGCTCCTGGCATCTCCTCTTCTTGAGTGCCCTGTTAGAGAGCCACTCTCCCTTGGGGCACTTATGCGGGCATGCTGCCGTGTCCTGCTGCTGCGTCAATTGACACAGACAGCAAGACTCCCGCATCATTGGGAGCCAATGGCTGCGCTGCTATCAATCTATCCAATCAGGACCGGAGACACCGGCTGGTGTCTCAGGTCCTGGTCCCCGTCGCTGGAAAGACCGGGTTTAGGTAAGTAAAAGGGGGGCTGCTGCATCACAGGAGAATGCATAGAATGCATTAAGGTGAAAAACTCCTTTAATCTTGACTAAGCAAAACGACAGCTTACTTCATCCAAAGTAAATAAACAGTCCAAAATCCTGGTATTGATAATTAAACAGCAGGCTCATCACTAGTCTTCAGTCCCCTACAGGGGTTAGGCTCCTCCAGAGTAAGGGTGCCAGGGAGGCCACACAGGGGGGTCAACAGCCTGTGTCTCAGTTGGTCTGAGAGCTCACACTTGCTGCACAGCTTGGGAGACTCACTTTCACTCACTTCCTTGACACAGGTGCTGATTTCCCTCTACTGCCTTTCAAGCCTCCCTCCCCCGGGACTTATTTCGTAGGAATTTAGCAAGAATTTTGTAAAATTAGCTGTGTTTTTATCTGCTAATAATGGTTTTAGTGTATTTTTTGGAAATATATTGGTTTGATAAACATTTGCGCAAATACCGCAGGGTCTAAAAAAATCAGTAGCACCCTTTTATTCTAGAGGTCCTATGCTTTCAGAAAATATATGGTTTTGGGGGTCTTTCACAAATTCTGAAACCTGTAAGGGAAAAATGAAAACCTTCAGATTTTTGGAGAAATTTGGATATTTACACTTTTGCGTCTGTTCAATTTTCCCCATTTCGCAAAAAGGCACAATTTAAAAGTTACTTATTTATTCACTCAATACAGGTTAAGCTTTTATATTTAGTAGGAATTTTGTAAAATGTGCTGTGTTTTTATCTGCCAATAATGGTTTTAGTGTATTTCTTGCAAATATATTGGTTTGATAAACATTTGGTCTAAAAAATCTGTAGCACCTTCTTTTTATTCTACTTATCATGTGCTTTCAGAAAATATATATACAGTTTGGGGGTCTTTCACAAATTCTGAAAGCTACAAGTGAAAAATAAAAAACAAAAGAAAAAATTGCAAAAAATGGTCTGGCCACCTGAGTGTATAAAATGGAGCACAGGGCCTGGCAGTAAAAGTGTTAAAATAAAAGTATGGGATTTTTTTTTCTTTTAGAATCATACTTACCTAGGTGGATGAGCATCAGTCCAATGCTGCATCTGTCCCCCGCTGGCTCTAAGACTGAGAACCGAGTGATCAAACACTGCTGATCACTCAGTTCTCAGTGCTCTGTGTGCAGAGCCCTGATGACTGTCAGTTACCGCTGTCTACTCTCTGAGAGGCTAAGCCAGGTGCTGGTCCAGGGTTGTGGGTGGATCCCGACCATATTGTCACAATCTTTCCTCAGCCTGGACCGGCTCTGTGATGTCAGCCAACAGCTTGATTTAGCCTGCTGTCTGCTGAAAACGGGTCACAGGAGTTTAGACCAAACTGCGCTCCTGGGATAATCCCAGGAGAAGTATAGCCAAGTGAGACCAACTTGGGAGATAAAAACCTAGCAGAGGCCCTCCAAAACTTTATTCAAAATGAAAGTGTCACTAAACCCAAAAACAAAGATGTAGTAGCATCCCAAACCTTAGATCTGGTGACTACATACGGCTTTTAGTTTTTTTTGTTCACCTGGTGATCTGGCCAGTAAAACACTTTGTCTTAGGGTTGCTCCATTATCTATGGAGGAGCAACAAAAACACCCTTGGACAGAAGCCCTGTCTGGAGAGGGTAGTTTTAGATGGACAAATACATTAGGACTTTACAAAAGTGAATAACAAATTAACGCTTACAGTGCCTTGAAAAAATATTCATACCCCTTGAAATTTTCCATATTTTGTCATGTTACAACCAAAAACGTAAATGTATTTTATTGGGATTTTATGTGATAAACCAACAAAAAGTGGCACATAATTGTGAAGTGGAAGGAAAATGATAAATGGTTTTCCAATTTTGTTACAAATAAATATGTGAAAAGTGTGGCATGCATTTGTATTCAGCCCCCTTTACTCCGATACCCCTAACTAAAACCTAGTGGAACCAATTGACTTCAGAAGTCACCTAATTAGTCCACCTGTGTGTAATTTAATCTCAGTATAATACATCTGTTCTGTGAAGCCCTCAGATGTTTGTTACAAAACCTTAGTGAACAAACAGTATCATGAAGGCCAAGGAACACACCAGACGGGTCAGGGATAAAGTTGTGGAGAAGTTTAAAGCAGGGTTAGGTTATAAAAAAAATATTCCAAGCTTTGAACATCTCACGTAGCTCTGTTCAATTCATCATCCGAAAATGGAGAGAGTATGGCACAACTGCAAACCTACCAAGACATGGCCGTCCACCTAAACTGACAGACCAGACAAGTAGAGCATTAAATCAGAGAAGCAGCCAAGAGGACCATTGTAACTCTAGAGGAACTGCAGAGATCCACAGCTCAGGTGGGAGAATATGTCCACAGGACAACTATTAGTCGTGCACTCCACAAATCTGGCCTTTATGGAAGAGTGGCAAGGAGAACGCCATTGTTGAAAGAAAGCCATAAGAAGTCCTGTTTGCAGTTTGCGAGAAGCCATGTGGGGGACACAGGAAACATGTGGAAGAAGAAAAAACATGTGGAAGAAGGTGCTCTGGTCAGATGAGACCAAAATTGAACTTTCTGGCCTAAAAGTAAAACGCTGTGTGTGAGGAAAACTAACACTGCTCATCACCCTGAACACACCATCCCCACCGTGAAACATGGTGGTGGCAGCATCATGTTGTGGGGATGCTTTTCTTCAGCAGGGAAAGGGAAGCTGGTCAGAGTTGATGGAAATTAGTATGGAGCTAAATATAGGGCAATTTTGCTTTAGCCCATCAGGGCACTGTTCAGCGCCGCAATGCATTGTGGTCTGTTTGGGGGCCGAACAAACGGTCAAACGATCGTTTGTTCGGCTGTTTGCCAAACGACCGAACAACGAAAGTTCGGCCTGAACTTATGTTGGGGCCGAACCGTTCGCCCATCCCTAGTCTCTACCAGCTTGACACACCTAGAGAGTGACATTTTTGCTCATTGTTCTTTGCAAAATAGCTCAAGCTCTGTCAGATTGGATGGAGAGCGTCTGTGATCAGCATTTTTCAAGTCTTGCTACAGATTCTCAATTGGATTTAGGTCTGGACTTTGACTAGGCCATTCTAACTCATGGATATGCTTTGATCTAAACCATTCCATTGTAGCTCTGGCTGTATGTTTACGTCATTGTCTTGCTGGGGGGTGAACTAGGTTTTAGTTAGGGGTATCAGAGTAAAGGGGGCTGAATACAAATGCACGTCACACTTTTCACATATTTGTAAAAAAAATTAAAAACCATTTATCATTTTCCTTCCACTTCACAATTATGTGCCACTTTGTGTTGGTCTATCACATAAAATCCCAATAAAATGCATTTACGTTTTTGATTGTAATATGAATATTTTTCAAGGCACTGTAGGCTTTAATTTGTTATTCACTTTTGTAAAGTCCTTATAAATGTACTTGTCCATCTAATGCCGCGTACACACGTGCAGACTTTTGCCGGCGGACTTAGTCCAGCGGACAATCCGCCGGACTTTCCAGCTGGCTTCGCCGGACTTTCCGAGCGTGTGGACTTGCCCACACACGTGCGGACTTGCCCACACACGCGCGGACTTCTCCGGCGGACAATCCGCTGGCCAAAGTCCGCGGGACTTTTGAAAATGAACGGACTTGCCCACACACGGAGCAGTCCGTTCATTTAGAACGTAACTTCAGGTTACGTAGCTAGCGTAGGCAGTAAATGCCGCCGCGCTAGCTCCGTAACCTGGCATGGATTTAAAGGGACTCCCCACGCCGAAAAACGGCGTAGGGGTTCCCCCCAAATCCATGTCAGACCCTTATCCGAGCACGCAGCCTGGCCGGCCAGGAAAGGGGTGGGGACGAACGAGCGCCCCCCCCCCCCCCTCCTGAGCCGTACCAGGCCTCGTGCCCTCAACATGGGGGGTGCCCTGGGGAAAGGGGGGCCATGCGGCCCCCCCCACCCCAAAGCACCTTGTCCCCATGTTGATGAGGACAAGGGCCTCTTCCCGACAACCCTGGTCGTTGGTTGTCGGGGTCTGCGGGCGGGGGCTTATCGGAATCTGGGAGCCCCCTTTTATAAGGGGGCCCTCAGATCCCGGCCCCCCACCCTATGTGAATGAGTATGGGGTACGATGTACCCCTACCCATTCACCTAAGGTGTAAAATGTAAAGTACAAAAACACACACTTTTGAAAAAATATTTTATTGCACTGCTCCGGGGGTCTTCTTCCGTCTTGGGGGTATTCTCGCCGGACTCCTCCGC
Organism: Lithobates sylvaticus; assembly: GCA_028564925.1. Classification (NCBI taxonomy): domain Eukaryota; kingdom Metazoa; phylum Chordata; class Amphibia; order Anura; family Ranidae; genus Lithobates; species Lithobates sylvaticus. The sequence goes on along the minus strand of CM053029.1, from coordinate 511,198,295 downwards.
CATTTACCAAGCTCTTTTACCGAGCGGAGAAGTCCGGCTACCTTCTTCGTCGTCGTCGCCACCGTCATCTGGGGGTCTCGATCCGCCTTCGGGGGTCTTCCGATGAGCGGCAAGTCCGTTCATTTTCAAAAGTCCCATGGACTAGCCTACTAACGGCGGGATTGTCCGCCGGACTGCCAAGTCCAGCGGATAATTTTAAAACCAAACTTAAAACTTTGGTCCGCCGGACTTTGGCGCCAAAAAGTCCGCCGGCGCCCACACACGAGGGGATTGTCCGCTGGACTTGAGTCCAGAGGATAATCCCCGGGATTGTCCCTTCGTGTGTACGCGGCATAACACTACCCTCTCCAGACAGGGCTTCTGTCCAAGAGTTTTCATTTGCTCCTCCATAGATAATGGAGCAACCCTAAAACAAAGTGTTTTACTGGCCAGATCACCAGGTGAAAAAAATATAAAAAATAAAAGCAGTATGTAGCCATCAGATCTAAGGTTTGGGATGCTGGAATATACTACATCTTTGTTTTTGGGTTTAGAAACACTTTCATTTTTAATAAAGTTTTGGAGGGCCTCTGCTAGATTTTTATCTCCCCCAGTTGGTGAGGATTTCTCCTTATTACTTGTCAGGACTGGAAATGAAGGGGCATCTTTCCAATGGGGACACAGACAAAAGCAAAATCATATTTAACCGCTTCCAGACCGGTGCACGACAATGTAGAACAGGCATAAGGGAGTACAGGTACGTCCAAAAGAAAGATCTTTTTGTGGGAACAAAAGGACGTGAATTTTGTTTGGGAGCCACGTCGCACAAACGCACAATTGTCAGTTAAAGCGACGCAGTGCCGAATCGCAAAAAGTGCTCTGGTCTTAAGCCAGCAAAATGGTCCGGTCTGAAAGTGGTTAATAGAGTAATGAACGGTTACAACAACTGACAATGCTTGTATTGCCGACTGCACCTTCCTGTCCCGGTGACAACCGCTCCTCTTTATTTCTTGTTTAAAAATCACAGGGAGAAAAAAAAAATTCTCCTCAGTGGGGGTCAAAGGCAGAAATAAAAACAAAGTTTCAGGCCCCTTTCACATGGGTGCCTCTGCTAAATGGAATCTGCTTGCTCAGCCGGGAATATCTCCGCTGATCCCCACTGAGCAAGCGAATGACAGGTCCATGTCCCTTCTGCTATGCAAAGTGGAGAAGGGCACAGTCCAACTCTCCTCTATGGGGCAATCAAATGGAAACGGACCACCTGTTTGTTTCCATCCGATGCCATCCAATCCGATCCGCCGGACGGGTGGGGAATAGGACCACCATCCATCTGTTTTTGGCAGACAGGATCAGATCCGATTGCGTCGAATGTCAGCAGACATGTGTCCGCTGACATCCAATTCTCCATAGAAGAGACTAGCAGGTCCAATCAGATACACCTGGAAAATTGACAGGCGGACCTGATCGGACAGCCCATGTGAAAGGGGCCGAACTCTTTTAAAAAAATGACTACTGTAGAAGTAGGCTCTATATTTCCCAGAGACTTCAGATGATTATATATTAACCTGATATTTTGTAAGGTCCTTTTACATTTACACGTTATTTTTCTCTTTTTTTTCAGGTTTGCTTTGTCTTTTTATTAGCATTACCCTCTTGACAGTACACATAAAGAGCCCAGCCTTCCTTCATCGTTTATTCAGTGGTAGAGATAATGAGGAAGTTTGCCCCAAGTCTGAAAATGAAGAAGGTGAGGTTGCGATTGACAATGAAACAGTTACTATGATGACCCAGTTGTAATCAATCAGCTGCTTTCCAAGACTTGCATATCTACCGGATGGACTTCTGTTTCAAGTTGATGGGCTTTAATTTTGGTTTGTAATTTGAGATTCTCAGTAATTCAGAGTGTTGGGGTAAATCAGAATGTTTGAATAACTGAGACATATTGTAAATGTTAATGGAAACCAACAGTAGTAACAACCCCTATTGAGTTCATAGACCATTTTGGTCTCAGCTCTGACCCTGAATGAACAACAGTTGTCTCTTCAGCCCTCACAGTATTTTTGGAACCATCTTCACAGTTCCTAAACTTCTAGATTATTTTTATTGTATGAGATATTTTCATGTATAGTAGGTGTTTTTAAAAATGAATAGTTGTTTTTGGACCTGGTTTACATTCACCAGTAAATTTTAAAGGATACCAATCCTCCATCAGGCCACTTGTTATGCCTTGCTCACAGTTTAATAATCATACCATATCACTGTGGCCTGTGTTCAATGGGGACAAAAGCAACTATACTTTAAAAATTCCATATATTCTAAATGAACATGTGCTAGGCCAATGAAAACATTTCAAATTTACTTTTTTTTTTATCTGCATTTCCTTGTTTTTAATTTAACTGACTTGTGAATATTTGGAAAGATTGACATTTTGTTGTTTATTGTGATTCATTCAATGGGGTAATTGCCAATAAAGGCAAGGTGAACATTTACTTAAAGTGGTTGTATACCCCTTTTTTACATTTTTACCTAGCTTATTATGCCTTTGCCTTACAGGTTTTTTTCCCCCCATTTGGGGCTATACAACCACTTTAAGGTACATGCAGAGCTAAAACTATATTTTTTTAGCTTTGGGTAGAATAAGTGAGGCAATAAAACCACTGCCAGTTTATTGTTTGCACTATGGGTACCAATGGAGAAATTTCCCTTCATTTCCTGCCCCAGATATGCAACAGAAAGTTTGAGGAAATCTCCTAAAGTGAGGGGTGTCCCTTCTAACAGCTGTTCCTATGACCATTATCCCCATTTGAAGATTTCTTTTTACCTCTTGTTCTTGGGGCAACTTTAAAAATTTGGATTTCCCCCGAGTTCGTTCTAAGTGGCACTGGTCACCAGAACAAATAGAGGGATAATTGCCCCCATTAGAGAGACAGACAGCAATAAAAAAAACATCAGAGTGTCTAATCCTTCCCAACTCTATCCAGATAAAAACCAAAAAAAGTTTTGTCTAGAGATACCATTTAATTTACCTCTGTGTAAAAGTTAAGGCTGTTTTTTGAGAATGGCAAAAAAGTCTCTTAGTAAGGCAACAAAGACAAATTGACACAATGACCAGAGGACATTACTTTCTGTCTAGTGTTTTTATGTGATTACCAGATGCACATAATTATTCCCTGTGACATTGTCAAGCCAAGTTAACCGTAGCTAAAAGGCCAGTATTTCCATCTTGTATGTTTCCCACTTTCAGCGTTTCAGATTGTTTTATAAATCCATGACAATAGACAAAGAACTTTAAGTTGGTCATATGGGAAAATGTATTATTGGGTTTCTGATAGATACATTTTATTTTGATATTTGAATATTCTGCCCCTGCCTGCATAGTAATCGTAGATGAAAAAATTTGCAGCAGGGATGAAGGATTAGAAGATAAATGAAGGAGGACCTATCGTAGATGTTAAATTGCTTGGCACTGAGTGGATGAAAATTACCACCATCAAGTAACCTCTTCATTAAAAGAATTGTCTGTAGCAATAAGGAACGTTTTATAACTTCTGGATTTTTTGACCTTGGCTTTTCATAGATAGTACAACAGTGATTTTTTTTTTGTAAAATTATTTGGATATTATCCCTTTTTGCTATTTACACGCACCACAGTAAGTAAATAATTAGCATTGCTGTCATGTAGTTTTTTTATGTCATAATGTAGATAATAAGATTTCATTTCATTTGAGCCCAGTCTTGCCACACAGATTTACTCCAGCCCTGAGAAATCCTCTTTTATTGTTCAGTTAGAAAAATTTTGACAAAGTGCTGAAAACTTTGTCAAAAACGCCCCCCTTGCTGTGAGTGACAGGTGATTTACATATCTCATGCACTAGCCTGAGACAGGCACATCCTGTGTAATTATAAAAAGTGAGAAATCCACCCCTCCCCCACATAAAAAATCCTGGTGATGGAAAGGAATGTTATCTGTGATCAGGTGACCTCAGACACACACACTGCACTATAACAATCATCAGATCACTGGATGTTCTACTCTGCCCAACTCTGACTAAATACATCTCCCCTATATTCTTCTTGCTGTTCACCCGAGAATACATTTTCTTTCACTCTGGTCTGTGCCTGTCTCAGGCTAGTGCATGATATGTAAATCACCTGTCACTCACAGCAAGAGGGGATTTTTGACAAAGTTTTCAGCACTTTGTCAAAATTTTTCTAACTGAACAATAAAAGAGGATTTCTCAGGGCTGGAGTAAATCTGTGTGGCAAGACTGGGCTCAAATGAAAGGAAATCTTATTCTCTACATTATTTACATCCACTTTAAGTCTAAATGTTATTGTGGGCTTCCTCTAGGTGCTTGAGTTTCTCCTACAACCCAAAAAACATACTTGTAGGTTAGAACTATGAACAGTAAATATTTTGCACACCCAGGGCTACACATACATTTTAACCAAAAATACAAATCTTTATTTTATCACCTAAGATCAATTCATGAATGTTATAAACATTGCAATAATATTCATTGTAGAGGTATTCCAATTGGTCTGCATATGGTCATCTGTCCCCTGTCATAACCAATTTGGCTGGGCACTGGTTGTTTTTGGAAATTTTTTCAGCATGTCTTGGACATCAGACAAGTGGAGTTTCCCCCATGGTCCAACTATGGTCATTTTTATTTCATCAGAGAATGAGTGAGTGGTTCATATTACTTCTAATAATCAGAACTATGAACACATAAGAACATTTCTACAGACATCCCTGAGCCCCAATTTGTAGTAATGACGTTTTTCCTAAAGAAAATCCCAAATACTGGATACCCCTGCAATCCAGGGAAATCTATGGCGCATATCTAGCCCACATGGCATTTTAGTTGTGAAACTGATTTTTGCTCTATCAGCTCCTGAAGAAGGACAACCCACTCACAGAGGAGAAAAAGGATCCTTATAATGGTTCTAGCAAAATATAAGACTGTCATGGCCTGAACTTGAACCTGGGACCTCTGCTGTGTCTTCTCACTGAGCTACCCAAGATGCTGGACACCTCCTTGTTTGATCCATTAAACAACCCTGCTTTGTGCATTGACTTTTGCTGTACCTTAAACTCTTTGCTCCTCCCATGAACTTCCTGATTCTCTTGTTTTCCCTGCTGCCATTCATGTTTTTGCTACCACTCGTTACGGACCTTTGGCTGGTTACTCGACTACACTTCTGCATGATCCCAACTTGCAACCACTTGTTACTGACTATGTTTCTGTTTGATCCTCACCTACAATATTCGCTACTGGACCCCAGCTTGCTCATATCCTGGTGGGGCAATCATGAGGACTGCAACATGGTACTAACACGCAGCAAAACCCACCTCCATCATCAGGAGCTCTGGTGAACACCAGTTAGTACTTAGACTCCGCACTTTAGGTGAGCCCACGTCATCCACCAGGGCGACCTGCTTGTATATACCTATCCTGCAAATATTGATTTGATTTGGATTTCTCTTCTGTTCATTTTCTTTTTATTTTGTTAATTGATAAAAATAAACTATTAACACTTCTATTTCTGAAAGCATTCTTAATTTTCAGCATTTTTTCACACATGCCTAAAACGTGGATAGCCAATTGGCTCTATAGATTTGCACGTTACTTCTAGTTTGGTAAATGTTAAAGCCACCAACTTCCCCTTTTATTTGCATGTGGAAAATCACTGACTTATAAGCAATTCACCATTATCTGCTATGATAGGCCAGGCCAGTCTTGATCCTGCATGTTTATCCCTGTACATATTTAGCACACCTTCAATGACCTTCAAGTGATTAGTGTAGACTAAAATTCTTATTTGCATATAATGGCATTTGCTCTTTGTTCTCCCAACTGACATGAAAAATTAGTTTAATAAATCTGTTCTTTTGTGATGTCTTTCTGTTCTGCCTCCCTTCATTCAGCAGACAGGGAGACTTGCAGTAAAAAGGTAAAAAAGAAAGTGTGGTTTTGTACAGAAAAGACAAATCCCAGTCACAAGCTCTTTTTCTAAATATTATTTTTTCTCTTGTGCAAAACGATTTTATGTTTAACGGATGTGTACACTTTTTCAAAAGTTTTTTATTAAAACAGTTAACTAAATATGTTGTGTTTTGATGTGGTGTCTTTATGTTTATTTATAGAAAAGGTGTTGTCATGTGGCAATATCCTTGATTGTCTGGGAAGTCATGTGCTAGTAATAAAGATTGCAGCAACTGCATGAATAAATATGTATATTTATAGCCAATAATGGCTGGGTGGATATAAAATATAGTATGCTTGCAAAGTTAGAAATAACAGCTTGCTGACACACCGGCTCACACCGATATACGTTGGCATAATGGCACGGCTGGGCGAAACCCTGTACAGGTACATCTTCCCCTTTAAGAGCCACCAGAGGTTGCGCACCCATTGCTTAAAGAGAAGCCATAAGCACATGGCCGGCGGGTGCAGTTGCCGCCAACCACATGTGAACGTGTGCACGAGAGCCAGCAAGGAGATTTGTGTGTGTTCTGTCAGGGGAGAGGAGACAAATCGTTTGTTCCTACTAAGTAGGAACAACAATATGTCTCCTCCCCCTGTCTGTCCCTATCCCCATACAATTACAAAACATCTAGGGAACACACATTTAACCCCTTGATCGCCCCCTAGTGTTAACCCCTTCCCTACCAGTGACATTTACACAGTAATCAGTGCATATTTATAGCACTGATCGCTGTATAAGTGTCAATGGTCCCAAAAATGCGCCAATAGGTGTCCGATCTGTCCATCACAATACCACTAAATATCGCAGATCACCATCATTACTAGTAGTGGTCCCAAAAATGTGTCAAAACGAAAATATACGCTTATTGCGATTTTTTTTTACCAAAAATATGTAGAAGAATATATATTGGCCTAAACTGATGAAGATATTTGTTTTTTAAAAACATTTTTGAGGATATTTATTATAGCAAAAACTTGATTTCTTTAAAAAAAATCTCTTTTTTTGTTTATAGCGCAAAAAATAAAAACTTCCTGGAAGTGGAAGTGGTTAAACAAGCAATACAGTGTTTTGAAAAAGGTATTCATACCCCTTGAAATTTTTCACATTTTGTCACGTTACAACCAAAAACATAAATGTATTTTATTGGGATTTTATGTGATAGACCAACACAGGAAAATGATAAATGGTTTTCAAAATGTTTTACAAATAAATATGTCAAAAATGTGGTGTGCATTTGTATTCAGTCCCCTTTACTCTGATACCCCTAACTAAAATCTAGTGGAACCAATTGCCTTTAGAAGTCACCTAATTAGTAAATAGAGTCCACCTGTGTGTAATTTAATCTCAGTATTAATACAGCAGTTCTGTGAAGCCATCAGAGGTTTGTTAGAGAACCTTAGTGAACAAACAGCATCACAAAGGCCAAGGAACACACCAGACAGGTCAGGGATAAAGTTGTGGAGAAGTAAAAAGCAGGGTTAGGTTATAAAAAAAATATCCCACGCTTTGAACATCTCACGGAGCACTGTTCAATCCATCATCCGAAAATGGAAAGAGCATGGCACAACTGCAAACCCACCAAGACATGGCCGTCTACCTAAACTGACAGGTCGGGCAAGGAGAGCATTAATCAGAGAAGCAGCCAAGAGGCCCATGGTAACTATGGAGGAACTGCAGAGAACCACAGCTCAGGTGGGAGAATTCATCCACAGGACAACTATTAGTCATGCACTCCACAAATCTGGCCTTTATGGAAGAGTGGCAAGAAGAAAGCCATTATTGAAAAAAAGTCATAAGAAGTCCTGTTTGTAGTTTGTGAGACTCCATGTGGGGGACACAGCAAACATGTGGAAGAAGGTGCTCTGGTTAGATGAGACCAAAATTGAACTTTGGTCTAAAAGCAAAACGCTACGTGTGGTGGAAAACTAACAATGCACATCACCCTGAACACACCATCCCCACCGTGAAACATGGTGGAAGCATGTTGTGGGGATGCCTTTCTTCAGCAGGGACAGGGAAGCTAGTCAGAGTTTATGGGAAGATGGATGGAGCCAAATACAGAGTCTGCAAAAGGCTTGAGACTGGGGAGGAGGTTCACCTTTCAGTAGGACAACGACCCTAAACATACAGCCAGAGCTACAATGGAATGGTTTAAATCAAAGCATATTAATGTGTTACAATGGCCCAGTCAAAGTCCAGACCTAAATTCAATTTAGAATCTGTGGCAAGACTTGAAAATTGCTGTTCACAGATGCTCTCCATCCAATCTGACAGAGCTTGAGCTATTTTGCAAAGAAGAATGGGCAAAAATGTCACTCTCTAGATGTGCAATCCCCAAAAAGACTTGTGAAAGGGGGTTCTACAAAGTATTGACTGAATAAAAATGCATGTCACACTTTTCACATATTTATTTGTAAAACATTTTGAAAACCGTTTAGAATTTTCCTTCCACTTCACGATTATCTGCCATATTTTGTTGGGTCTATGACATAAAATACATTTACGTTTTTGGTTGCGACATGACAAAATGTGGAAAATTTCAAGGGATATGAATACTTTTTCAAGGCACTATATAGGTAAAACTAAAGGACATGCACTTTTTAACCCTTTCTTACCCAGAGGTCATTGATACCTGAAGGTCAAATTTATCAACAATCATTTTTTTAAATAATTTGCATACCTAAAACACCTTATATACAGTTTTCAATAATATATAAGGCTTTTATTTGGTACCCGCTCTATGTAAAACCCTGTTTTGAGCGGGGGGGGGGGGGCGTTCTATTTTGCTGACAAATGCAATAAAATGTAAAAAAAAACATGTATACTGTAAATGAATATTAAAATTAAAGTGTTACTAATACCATGACCCTGCATTCACTGTATCTGGCTGCCCACACTACACAGCACATGGAAATGCAATTATTTTAGTAAATATAAATTGCTAAATACCTTTTCTTATCAGCAGTACTGTAAATAGCAGTTTTTTGAGTGGCCCCAAGACTCTGTATTATGAGCAGATGTATTACATAGTTACATAGTTAGTTAGGTTGAAAAAAGACACAAGTCCATCCAGTTCAATCACAAATAAAAAAATATATATATATCATTAAAAATATATATATATATCGATAAAAAAAAAATATATCAATAAAAAAAATATATATCAATAAATATATATATATATATATATATATATATATATATATATATATATATATCGATAAAATATATATATATATATGTGTGTAATATATATATATATATATATATATATATAAAATATATATATATTAGGCACAGTAAAAGAAGGAGAGGATCAAAAAGGACAGGATCACACATCTTTTTTGCAGAGGATTAACCCCTTAGGCTCTACAGTGAATATAACAAACATGCTTTACTGCATATACACACTGATTTTATTGTTGTGGGTTTAGTAACACTTTAAACATATGTCATAGCAGATGAACACTGCTGCCTGAAGGTGGCAGTATTTATTTGTGTGCTAAAGGTATTCATTTTTCTCAATTAAATCCCCAGCCTGCATGTGTTCCCTGTGTCATAATGGTCACACGTTTGGGAACCATGCAGATTGTTTCCCAATATTTTTCATTCCCTTACACTACTCTGTATTCAAGGCTGATGTGGCCTGAAAAACACTGATCTGCCTTTGTTGAAAAGTTTATTTTTTATCCAGTGAACATAAGTGTGTTGATTAACAAAACACTCTCTCCCATGCAAACATGAAAATTTTGGATATACAGCAACTCTGAATGTACAAAAGAGACATTAGAGAAGAAAGCGAGTATTGAAAGAAAATTAAGGAAATGATTCAGCCAAATAATGGCCAAAAGACAAAATTATCTCAGGAAATGACTCTCAGATTTGGCCATACACGTGCCTCTGTTTCTGTTTCTTGAGCAATCGGCTGTAAGAATTAAGTACAGGGGGTCCCCTACTTACAAACATCCGACTTACAAACGACTCCTACTTACAAACAGAGGGAGACAACAGGAAGTGAGAGGAAATCTACCCCTAGGAAGGGAAATTCACTCCTGTAAGAGTTAATATGGGAAAAAGGTGTCTCCACTGATGCTTTATCACCAGTCCATGTTTCCCTAACAACCCAAAATTTTCAAAATCCAATTGTCATTGGGACAGAAGGTGAGGTGAAATCTTCTGAACAGGGACACAGACAGCAAAACAAATGTTACAGGGGTGATAACCCTTCTCTTTGTTATCTAAAAAACCTTAAAAATAGATTTTTTGGCTGGAGCTACACTTAAAAAATGTACCTGTTCCGACTTACAAACAGATTCAACTTAAGAACAAACCTACAGTCCCTATCTTGTTTGTAACCCGGGGACCCCCTGTATCTGGCAAAACTAATTTAATAATCAGTTGCTCTCTAGGCAAAATTCCCAGGTGTGCTATATAAAATGTGTTCTGTGGTGACTCAAATAAAAAAAAAAAAAAAAATTCACAGTCGAATAAAAAAAATGTTTTAGTGACAGTAAACAAAAATCTGCTGTCTTAGCATTTGCATAGCAGTCACAAATAATCCCTGTATGTGTGTATTATATGGGAATGTCATTTTCTAAAAGTAATTTTCCTATGAACGCACACAGAAGTAAATGGCGTTAAACTGGCAGTAACGGAATCAAATAGACGGTGTTCAACCGTCACTACACTGACGCTATCTGAACTGTCCCTACTCTAGCTATACGCTAATGTAAAGATTACTGACACGGTCTCACTACACTACACTGAAACTATCTGAGCTGTCCCTACTTTAGCTGCACACTATGCAAAACTGAATGATAGCAGGATAAAGTAATAACACGCTAAAGCGTTTCATGTGAAGCCTTACTCATAGGCTATGAGTAAGGTTTTGCTTAATAGTAATAGTGTAATAGTAATGTAGTGTTGTCAAATGGACAGCAGCATGGTATTTCATTGGTCTTTGAACCCAATACAATCTGGCTTTATGTCTGTTTCATAAATAAGACAGTAACTGGAGTTGCCAGTCCTTCAGGAAACCCAGATGCATTGAAAAACACCCTTTAGTGAAATAATGTGATTATTGTTTTAAACAAATGGTGCTTAAAGTTGAACTTTATCTGAAAAAAATACTAGCAGGAAGGCAAATAAAAATTGGAAAGGTTTCCCCATGGGGTTTTGTATTGCAGCAAGAAATTCAAATATAAATTGAAAAAGTATAAATTATTGAAAAAAGTAATAACATACAAAGACATTGATTGTGTTAAAACATTGAGGCTATTGCAAGTACTTGTACCAGTGCACAAAACAAGGTCCATAAAGACCTGGATGAGCGAGTTTGAGGTGGAAGAACTTGACAGTCCTGACCTCAACCCGATAAAACACCTTTGGGATGAATTTGAGCAGTGACTGCGAGCAATCCACATCAGTGTCTGACCTCACAAATGCACTTCTGGAAGAATGGTCAAACATTCCCATAGACACACTCCTAAACCTTGTGGACAGCCTTACCAGATGTGTTGAAGCTGTTATAGCTGCAAACGGTGGGCCAACTCAATATTGAACCCTACGGACTAAGAGGGAAGCCATTAACCACATGCCGACCACCTGATGGCAGCAGAATGGCTCCCCTGCGTGAATCGCTGTAGCTGTACGGCATCACTGAGGAGCTGATGCTCGTGCCCAGCGGCCGCGATGTCCGCCAGGCACCCACGATCACTCGTGACAGAGCAGGAACGTGGATCTGTATGTGTAAACACACAAATCCACGTCCTGTCAGGGGAGACTAGACAGACGTGGACATTGTAATTGAATGTTATTAAAAATTATCTTTTCTTTTTAATCTGTAGCTCTGTAATTTTCTGAAATTTTTCGGAAAATGCAATGCAATACGCCCCCCAGAAACATTATTTGTGGCTTGTGTGATTGGCTCACTGATTTTCCCAGAAGTCTACACTAAGATACAAGTCACATATCAGGCATCCCCTGCAACAAAAACTTCATTTTTGGTGAGATACTCCTAATAGGAAAGCACGCCTAAAAGGATGTAGGCCCTGCAGCTTTACTCATTAGTGCCTTGCAGGTGCTGCAGCTGATTGCTAATTATGAAACCACTCCCAGTAGACTCACTTTCCACATGGACACAGACAAACACTAAGGTATTTCTTCAAAATAACAAAAGGTAGGAATTTGCAACAATGTTTGTTAAAATCCTTGTAATATACATAGATCACCCAGAGGGGAATTTTTTTTTCTCAACAAAAGTGGAGTTATGCTTTAATCTACCAAGGAAATGTAAATGAGAGACTCCAGTGGGATTTGTAGGGGCAAGAGTAGTCTCCACACAGAGCAAACAGATCAACAAAACCTGCAGAAGGGAAAAGATGACAAATACCTATTTTTGTCTGATTGTTGTTGCGGCGTCGTTCATCATGACTTACAGTACGATAGATTTGTATCACTGGACTGTGTAATTGATGATGGATTTACCTAATGGGTCTTTTTTTTTTTGTTACTGTTTAGGTTTTTTTTTTTTAATAAAATGTTTAATGTGCAGTGAGAATGTGTGTTTATTTAGCATATACTTTTTTAAGGAATGTGTAAAAACCCCTTACCCATTCACATGGGGAGGGGATTTTTGGGACCATCCTGGCATGGTTCAGAAGAAGGGTCGTGTGCTTGTACCTCCCCCTTTCCTTGCCAGCCTGTATGCTCAGAAGAGGGTCTGGTTTGGATTTTGGAGGGACCCCGTGACATTTTATTTTGCATAGGGTTTCCACCTAAAATTCTAGGGCAGACCCTGCTCAAGGATAAAGGATTTTGAGTGAGATACCCCAGATGCTTTTTTTACAAACTGAACTAAGCTGTTGGAAAATAAAATTTGACAGCAAATGTTTTTTCTACTATTTCAAAATGTCACTTTTACTTTAGTACATTAGTACAGGTCCACTTTCACATGCAAGTATTTGTATTCACTTTAAGACTTTATGGACAAAATGCTCCCTACTAAGGCCCCATGCACACGAGACGCTGTTAAACATGTGTTCAGAGGCAGTTGGACACTTTTTTCAACTGCCCCTGAACGCATGCAATGTTATCCTATGTGTCCATGTACACAGTCTCGTTTTTTTCCCGTTTTTATGCAGTTGCGTTTAACCTTGTTTTTCCAGAAGCAAAAAAATGGGTTCAGACACTTTACTTTTCCACATTTCAGATGCAAAACGCTGCTAAACGCATTTGCGTTTATAAGCGTTTTTAAAGGAACCCAATTTTTTGGACCAGAAAACCCAGAAATATGATGGTAAACCATAAAAAAATACAAAAAAAATTGGTTTAAAATGTCGTAATTACTTTAAATAGTTCATAGAGCATATATACTCACTGATACAATGCCATAAAAAACTCTTGTTTTTTTAGGTAGCTTAGACAATGAGGAATGCCTCCACTTCTTTGCCCCAACCCTTCATCCAATTTCTAATCTAATCAGTGACTCCACCTAGTCTGACCAAAGCATAGCAATGTCCTTTTTTCACAAAGAAAAACCTGCATACCAATGTTTGGTCAGCCCCAACCCCCCACCATGTTTGTGAAATATCCAATGGACATTCGCTGTGTCATCAACGGATGGGTCCAATATCGAAGAGCTCTGACTCTGGACCTCTCACGCAATTTGTGACAACGTTGCTGCCTCATCAAAAGCAACATCAGGAGCATTTCCTGACATATATTCAATATGGGATCCATTTCCAAATAAAAAAAACACAGAAAGAGAGGCAAATGCAAGTGTACAAATGCACTATCTGCTGCTGCTGCTCACTCTGATCAAAATGGCAGAAATAGTTAATAATACATGCTTTCTGAGCTTGGGGAGGGTCTATATGAAGTTATCTTTACAAACGCTTATAGACGCAAACTAAACAAGCTAAACGCGGTATGAAAACGCGGCAAAACGCGCGTTTTTAAACGCAGGTTTCTGCTTTTTAAAACATGCGTTCAGCAGAGTTTGCATCGGCGTCTCGTGTGCATGGGGCCTAATGGTACGTTTTATTTTCTTCTGTTTCAATAATTTTATTGAAAAAGTTTATTATTGAAACACAAAAACAAGAGCAGGAACATTGTTTTATTTTATTTATTTATTTTTGCATTGCTATCCTCAGAATATATCAGGTGGATTTTCAAGATGTGCTGAACCACTGGCAGAAATGTTTAGTGTATCACATGTAGATGCATAGTAAAAAAATATTTTGAAAGATGAATAATGAGCAAAAATAAAAAATTTTACGAAAGAAAAGATGTCTGGTTTTCTGCTTGTTTGGTTAAATGCATGCCCATTTTTATTATTTCATAAATCTTTACAAATAAAGCAGAACAGTTTTATTCCAGCAGGGGGAACAATATAACCACAATCAGTCCTGTTCAGTAAAAATATCTTCATTTCATTGCATTGTGGTATTGCCTTGTAACAAGTGCTAGAAAGACACAGACACAGACTTTAATGTCTACTGGCAGATATTTAAAAAAATATACACAGTTATAAAAAAAAAAATGTTTTAATGGCAATTCACTAATGTTTAGTAATGTGTTTCTCTTTGGGATTCAGTAAAGCCATGACGTATCTAACACAATTTTGCCATCTAATGCATCAGAAATGAGATTTTATACATATTTTTATTGAATATGTTTTATAGCAGAAAGCAAAAAAATATTGTTTTTTTTTTTTCAAAATTGTCGCTCTTTTTTTGTTTATAGCGCAAAAAATAAAAACCGCTGGAGGTGATCAAATACCACCAAAAGAAAGCTCTAGTTGTGGGGAAAAAGGACGTCAATTTTGTTTTGGTACAACATCGCGCGACTGTGCAATTATCAGTTAACAACTTTCAGACCGGACCAATTTGCAGCCAAAGGACCAGGCCCCTTTTGCGATTCGGCACTGCGTCGCTTTAACTGACAATTGCGCGGTCGTGCGATGTGGCTTCCAAACAAAATTGACGTCCTTTTTTTCCCACAAATAGAGCTTTCTTTTGGTGGTATTTGATCGCCCCTGCGGTTTTTATTTTTTGCGCTATAAACAAAAAAGAGCGACAATTTTGAAAAAAAACGCATTCTTTTTTTATTTTTTGATATAATAAATATCCCCCAAAAATATATAAAAAAACATTTTTTTCCTCAGTTTAGGCCGATACGTATTCTTCTACATATTTTTGGTAAAAAAAATTGCAATAAGCGATTATTGATTGGTTTGCACAGAAGTTATAGCGTTTACAAGATAGGATAGTTTTATAGCATTTTTATTAATCATTTTTTTTTATTAGTTTATTGTGACTGAGACATTATGGCGGACACATCAGACATTTTTGACAAATTTTTGGGACCATTGTCATTTATACAGCAATCAATGCTATTTAAATGCATTGATTCCTGTATGAATGACACTGGCAGTGAAGGGGTTAACCACTAGGTGGCAGTGTAGGGGTTAAGTATGCCTAGGGGTGTGTTTCTTACTGTGGGGGGGGCGTGGCTGTCAGCTAGTGAATGCTGATCTCTGCTCCAATCACAGGGAGCAAAGATCGGCGTCACTAGTTGCTAGGCAGAACGGGGAGATGCTGTTTATTTCCGCATCTCCCCGTTCAGCCTTCACGGGGGTCCGACCGTCGTGGGTTAAATAGGCTGCTGGGTGCCATGTGTGCACACCAATTTCTACATGTATGTGTGCATGCGACGAACCATCATACATTTGGTATGGCCCTTTTGCCTAGAAGTCCGCACTGGTTTTCTAAATCTGGGAATCCTTTTACCTTACAAATATTCTCATTTTCTATTCTGCCTCTATATAAGTCACAACCTGTCAGTGAAATAATATTGGGTGTGCATTGCTGACCTGCTTTTGAAAATGAAATCTGCTGAGTCAGTGATTTCAGTACTTTTGAACTTACTGACCTAAAAATATTTTGAAGATAGGGGGAGTCACAGAAAAGTCACTCATACGCGCACTTGTTCAGAAGTATTGAAATAAAAGGACCAATCTAACAGGCAACTAGCAGTTTTAGAAGGAGAGAAATAGTGATGAGCCAAATGCTTCAGGGTCAGATTTTTGGTAAGTTTGCAAACGTAATGAAAGTCCAGAAGCCAAACCCAAACCCAAATGAAGTCCATAGGACACACATGAAAAATATGTACCAAAACAGAAAAAAAAAATTCAGTTTGGCCATTTAAATAATCTTAAAGTGAAACATTAAATCATTAAAAATGCTAAATTCCTTTAAATAATATTCTGGGGGATTGCCCTTAACCTGCCTATTATGTGGCGTATCTGTACGATGTATGCAACCTACTGCAGCAAAACTGACATCTATCAAAAAAAATATTTCCATTTAAATTTCTGTAAATGTCAATTCCCAGCTGCTTCATTCTGTTTGTAAATAGAGTGGACAGACTTTGTTTTAATCTACTGTATATTAGACCCTTGTCTTGGACAAAAGTCTGATATAAATGTTAATGGGGAACCCCAAGCCAAAAAAAGGCACCTTTATTTACTTTTCAGTGAGTAAAGGTCTCAGTTATTCACATAGGGGATACATTTTCTGGGGCCCCCTTATTTTTAAGGGTGCTTCCAGATTCTAATAAGACCCCACCCACACACACCCAAACCACCAGGCCAGGGTTATGGAGAAGAGGCCCTTATCCTTATCAACATGCAGACAAAGTGCTTTTTCAGGAGAGTCCTCACCCTCCTCATGTTGAGGACATGTCCCCCTGGTATAGTTCAAGAGGGAGCGCATGCTCATCATCCCACTTTCCTGGCGTGCCAGGCTACATGTCTGGATAAGGTTTGTTCTGGATTGTCCAATGTTAATCTTGGGGGGACCCTACAAATGTTTTCCTATTTTTTTGTGTGGCGTTCCTTGTTAAAATTGAACCAATCCTGAAGAGTTTGGTAGGAATTTTGTAGGGGTCCCCACACAGCTTTTTTTATGCTATCATTATCATTGTGGCTTGATATGTTTTTTTTTTTTGGGGGGGGGGGGGGTCTACACACTTGCTTACCTCCTCCTTTCCTGGTCACCAACATTTAATGGATAGATTTTAAAGGTAGGTTACTGTGCTGTCTGTGAATCACTCTAGATCCGTTAACCAAGTGATATGAAGTAAAGGGTTCATCTTTATTTTAGATACACACTATAAATCAACTAGAATAAAAATAAGCTACACTATGTTGATAGTGAAAAAAAATTATATACAGTGACATATAAATCGAAAGGTAAAAAGATATCCCAGATCCTCTACTCCAGATGTCCTCGGTATTACCTCCAATCTGGCCCTCCACTCACGGACATCCACACACTGCTGCCTGGCCCCCTTTACTCCAGGAGACAAAATGGCGAATGAAGCAGGAACAGCTGGCCGAGCAAAATTGTGAATGAAGCAGGAACAGCTCGGCCAGCTGTTCCTGCTTCATTCACCATTTTGTCTCCTGAAGTAAAGGGGGCCAGGCAGCAGTGTGTGGATGTCCGTGAGTGGAGGGCCAAATTGGTGGTAATACCGAGGACATCTGGAGTAGAGGATCTGGGATACCTTGCTGCTAAGCACAGAGACCCGGGGCTGGGGTACAAGCCACAGGCAAATGTGATCTCCTTATAAAGAGATCTATCCAGCTGGTAAGCGGCAGTGTTTTTAAAGGTGGAGTACCTTTTCTATCATACCCTGTCACATATTCTTGGGTGTTTTTGTGATATGTCACTGTAGATCAGTCGGTTGAAGAACTTCTGTACGAACTGTTGCTTTGAGCTTTTTGTATGTTGTGGAACATTTTTCTTCTTTTTAGCAACTCAACAGAGTGAAATGGACACTCAGAGAGCACTCCAGTTCCTTTGACTTGTGGTTTATATGCATATCCATGAGTTCACTTATTTACTATTGCAATATCATTAGTCATTTGGAGGGTTTGTAGCCCTCATTGACTTTGGTGTATGTCATAAGATTTATATGTCACTGTATATCATTTTTTTTCACTATCAACATAGCGCAGCTTATTTTTATTCTAGTTTAATGGATAGATTGGGAAAGAGAAGAATTGCGCTATCTGTGAACAAAAAAACAAAAGCCGTTGCTCAGGATGTTATACTACACCAACATATAAAGTAAAAAAAAGGAGCGCAGCTCCCTTTTTTTACTTTAATGGATAGATGCCTGGACAATTATCCTGTGTATATTTCGAGAGGGACTCATGGCAAATAATCAAACTAAAAAAAAAAAACCACCATGGATCTCCCCCCAAAATGTAGTCATGCAGCCTGTATATCCAAGAAGGTTAGGGGCAATGAGCTTGTAGCTCCATCCCTCCTAAACCACAACAGGCTACATGTCCTCAACATTAAAAGGTACCTTACCATGTCCCCATGTTGATGGAAAAAAGGACCCTGTTCCCACATCCCTGCACAGTGAATGTTTGAGTGGGCCCCCCAGATAAACATGTGACTGAGCCTTATTTTTGCTGTAGTACATCCTACAGGTGCAAAACATCTCGTGCCGTTATAAAGAATATGTAAACCCAAAATTTCATATCTCTGATACGCCCATGTACTTCTATGAGAAAGTATCCTGTCCTCTCTGTATTGCTTCATTTGTGTGAAAAACCTGGTGTTCCTGCCAGTCCATTTGCTTCCCTATTAAAAACTGACCACACTAGGTATTAGAGCACGGTGTGGTCAGTTATTTAGCTTTGCTGGGAATTTAGCCCACTCTCCTCCAATGACCAGACTTGTTCAGACACCCCACCCCTTCTCAGCAATTCACTGTAAAGACCAGTGTGCTGTTTCATCTCCTCTTGCTCTCTGAGCTCCTTATGAAATTGAGAACATAGATTATATGATATTTATAATGGCCTCTCTCTCTCTCTCTCTCTCTATATATATATATATATATATATATATATATATATATATATATATATATATATATATATATATATATATATATATATATATATACATACACACACATATATATATATACACAGTATCTCACAAGTGAGTACACCCCACACATTTTTGTAAATATTTTATTATATCTTTTCATGTAACAACACTGAAGAAATTACACTTTGCTACAATGTAAAGTAGTGAGAGTACAGCTTGTATAACAGTGTAAATTTGTTTCCCCCCTCAAAATAACTCAACACACAGCCATTAATGTCTAAAACGCTGGCAACAAAAGTGAGTACACCCCTAAGTGAAAATGTCCAAATTGGGCCCAATTAGCCATTTTCCCTCCCCGGTGACATTTGACTTGTCAGTGTTACAAGGTCTCAGATGTGAATGGGGAGCAGGTGTGTTCAATTCGATGTTATCGCTCTTACTCTCTCATACTGGTCACTGGAAGTTCAATGTGGCACCTCATGGCAAAGAACTCTCTGAGGATCTGAAAAAAAAAAAGAATTGTTGCTCTACATAAAGATGGCTTAGGCTATAAGAAGACCCTGCCAAGACCCTGAAACTGAGCTGCAGCATGGTGGTCAAGACCATACAGTGGTTTAACAGGACAGGTTCCACTCAGAACAGGCCTCAATTAGGGGTGTACTCACTTTTGTTGGCAGCAGTTTAGACATTAATGGCTGTGTGTTTAGTTATTTTGAGGGGACAGCAAATGTACACTGTTATAAAAGCTGTACACTCACTACTTTCCATTGTAGCAAAGTGTAATATCTTCAGTGTTGTCATATGAAATTGTATAATAAAATATATATATATATATACACTATGTATGTATGTGTGTGTATATATATTATATATATATATATATATATATATATATATATATATATATATATATATATATATATATATTGTGACGATCCGGGTGATTAGGTACAAGTGGTGCAGGCGATTTTTCAGAAACGTGCCACTCCAGACTTGTGTTTTAAGGGCATGGCAGCCCACTTTTATTTAAAGGAAATGAAAAAGTTCAAATCAACAGAAATCTTCCCTCGCAGGGGGTTCCACCATTACTGCATAACCAAACGATAGCCTCCTGGCTTACTCACTGTCAGCTTCGTGCTGCTTTAGTCGCAGGCTACACCTGCCTGCTTCAGACTGCCACCTCCAGTCTTAGGCTCCTGTCTCTATCTCCTGGAACTTTCCCAACCTCCTGGCCAGACTTCCTGTCTGCTGGGCGGAGCCGTCTCCAGGTCTGAGCACTGACTGCATTTCCTGGGATGTTTATAAACCCAGCCCACAGGTGTGCAATTAGCATCCCTGCCAAAATCAGGCATGTGCTGCTTATATGCACCTGTGAGATGGGGCGCATCTCCACATATCCTCCCCCCCTGTTTCGCACCGGAGGGAGAAATACAAAACCTTTCTTCCTAAAGGGGCACTCCACCCACCTCTTTTTCCGGGTATGCTTCCATGCGGACTTCTTCCTAATTTTTGGGAGCTTACATTTCTCCTCACCTCCCCCAGATCTACTCTGCCAAAACTGTAGGGGTCCTACTTTGACATCTGTTTTAACTTTACCCAGCACTTTTTGATTTTCAGGTTCGCTGATACCTGCATGGTTACCCCTGGCAACCGCTTTCTCAAAATTACCCAATACAAAACTACCAGGAACTCTGGTCCCATCTCTTGCTAGGACAGTGTCTGAGGGACCACACACAGGGAAGCAGTTACTCTTTATGGGACCTTCCCACAGTTTCACATCGCCCCTGTTGTCCAACACTCCATCAGCGACTGTTCTTGCACAACACTTTTTTCCACACCAGTTTTCACCATTTCTGTTACCGCTGGTATTTCCGATACCTCTGCCTTGTCTAGCAGCGCTCCAGAGTGCTTGTCATACACAAGCTTTGTATGACGCAATTCAGCACACTGTGAGACAACTTTCCACATCAATACAAACATTGCATTAAACGATTCAAGCATTTGCGATTTCTGCACAGTACAGCCTGCAATATCCAGCGCCAATCAGCCGTACCCCTTGGCACCAGTTCTCCAAACACAGGAGAGGGCGGCAAGATATATACTGGCTGTACACTCCATGATGCTAACATTTCATTAAGCATGTCTGTCACAAAACACACATTTTCTCTTTTTATCATTGTGGACACAATTTCCGCTGTGCGTTTACACTCGCTGGGACCTTCAGTCATGAGAGGATTAGTCTCTGCAACAACCCGTGCATCTTGGCCTATAGGCTGTTCTGCAGACACCTCTCCTGGCACAGCAGCCATAGCATCCACTACTCTTTTAGCAGCAAAAGCTTCTTCCAGCATTGCTATTAGTCTCTTGGCCAAGTCATCCCAGTAGGTATCGCTCTGTTGGACTACATCATCCAAATGAGACATAGACAGACCAAGAGGCTCAACAGCATCTGAAACACTGCTCTTGTCAGTTTTACACTCCTCAACATTAAACACATCACTTTGTTTTACCCTGCATTGTGGCAACACATTTTCAAACACACCATGTTGCTGTGCCCCACCCTCATCAGCATGAGCAGATGGAGTTTCAATGCAGACCTCAAGCTTTTTAACTTTAACACTTGCCTCCCCACTGAACAGGTCACTGCAGCAAGGCAAGTCCTTTTTAGCACAAACAGGGGATCTCCCATTTGGGGTCACTTCCACTCCTGTGTGCACAGTCACATAATCAGTCTTTCTCACCCAGTCTGCAGACTTGGAATCACAGGCGTTGCTACGGGCAACCGCTCTCCTCTTTAATGTCCAGTCAGCCAGAACTCTCATCAGGATCATTCCACCATTGGCCATAGGTCTCACGCCTGACCTTGCCTTTGTTGCTATGGGCAACGACATGCATCTTTGCAGCAACAGATGCAGAGTTCCTTCAAAAATTTTTTTGCGTACTGTCTCCTTACAGCTGAGACACAGCACCCATCACTTTGCTTCACACAGCAACAGCAATACACACAGTCTCTGACACTCACGGTTTCCGGCATGCGAGGATCTGGACCAACGCCATCAGTGCCCAACGCCAATTTCTCCACCAATTGTGATGATCCGGGGTGATTAGGTACAAGTGGTGCAGGCGATTTTTCAGAAACGTGCCACTCCAGACTTGTGTTTTAAGGGCATGGCAGCCCACTTTTATTTAAAGGAAACGAAAAAGTTCAAATCAACAGAAATCTTCCCTCGCAGGGGGTTCCACCATTACTGCATAACCAAACGATAGCCTCCTGGCTTACTCACTGTCAGCTTCGTGCTGCTTTAGTCGCAGGCTACACCTGCCTGCTTCAGACTGCCACCTCCAGTCTTAAGCTCCTGTCTCTATCTCCTGGAAATCTCCCAACCTCCTGGCCAGACTTGCTGTCTGCTGGGCGGAGCCGTCTCCAGGTCTGAGCACTGACTGCATTTCCTGGGATGTTTATGAACCCAGCCCACAGGTGTGCAATTAGCATCCCTGCCAAAATCAGGCATGTGCTGCTTATATGCACCTGTGAGATGGGGCGCATCTCCACAATATATATACCGTATTTATCGGCATATAACACACACCTTTTCCCCCTTAAGATCGGGGGAAAGTCGTGGGTGCGTGTTATACTCCGATCCCCACTGTCTGTGACAAAAAAAAATCGAGCGCCGCCGAGAAAGACCGATCGCCGTCGAAAAAGACCGAGCCGACTGCTCGGCTCCGCTCGCAGTCCCGCCTCCCTGCGTTTGCTCCAGAAACAGCAGGGAGGCGGGACTGCGAGCTCGGTCTTTTTCGTCGGCGCTCTGTCTGTTTCAGGCGCCGCTCTGTCTTTTTCTGCGCCGCTCGCACGGTCTGTCTCGGCGGTGGGAAATTTAAAGGTGGGCAAATGACACTGGGCAAGGCTGCAAATGGCGCTGGGCAAGCTGAAAATGACGCTTAAATGTAATTTTTTTTTTTCCCTAAACTTTCCTCCTCAAACTTTTTTTCCTTAAAATGCCCTCCTAAACTTGGGGTGCGTGTTATGCGCCAGTGCGTGTTATACGCCGATAAATACGGTATATATATATATATATATATATATATATATATATATATATACACTATGTATGTGTGTGTGTGTGTATATATGTCTATATATAGTATCTCACAAAAGTGAGTACACCCCTTACATGTTTGTAAATATTTTATTATATCTTTTCATGTAACAACACTAAAGAAATTACACTTTGCTACAATGTAAAGTAGTAAGTGTACAGCTTGTATAACAGTGTAAATTTGTTGTCCCCTCAACCATTAATGTCTAAACCACTGGCAACAAAAGTGAGTACACCCCTAAGTGAAAATTTTCAAATTGGGCCCAAAGTGTCAATATTTTGTGTGGCCACCATTATTTTCCAGCTCTGTCCTAACCCTCTTGGGCATGGAGTTCACCAAAGCTTCACAGGTTGTCACTGAAGTCCTCTTCCACTCCTGCATGACGACATCACGGAGCTGGTGATGGTAGAGACCTTGCGTTCCTCCACCTTCCATTTGAGGATGCCCACAGATGCTCATGCTGAGTGGAACCTGTCCTGTTAAACAGATGTATGGTCTTAGCCACCGTGCTGCAGCTCAGTTTCAGGGTCTTGGCAATCTTCTTATAGCCTAGGCCATCTTTATGTAGAGTAACAGTTCTTTTTTTCAGAGCCTCAGAGAGTTCTTTGCCATTAGGTGCAATATTGAACTTCGAGTGACCAGTATGAGAGAATGAGAGCAATAACACCAAATTTAACACACCTGCTCCCCATTCACACCTGAGACCTTGTAACACTAACGAGTCACATGAACCCGGGCGGGAAATGGCTAATTTGGCTCAATTTGGACACTTTCACTTAGGTGTGTACTCACTTTTGTTGCCAGCGGTTTAGACATTAATCGCTGTGTGTTGAGTTATTTTGAGGGGACAGCAAATTTACACTGTTATACAAGCTGTACACTCAATACTTTACATTGTAGCAACGTGTAATTTCTTCAGTGTTGAAAACACATGCAACACATATAATACTATATTTAGAAAAATGTGAGGGGTGTACTCACTTTTGTGAGATACTGTATATTCAAGAGAGGTGCAGTAAACAGCACAACGGTTTCAGATGAAGTGTAATACAATCAGACCATCCCACTGGTCATATATAGAAAAATCCAAACAGGAAATGCTGCACTTAACATTTATTGAGAGACCAAAATAGGTAGCTTTCGGGCAAAGTACAAAATGCCCTTCTTCAGGCTATAAAAAATCATATGCATATACAGTATATAAAAATACACACACACACACAAAAGTTTTGCCTTTTATTTCTATTTTAAACTGAATGAGTTGTTTTGCAAGGAGAGGGTTTAGATATACTTTAAGGCATCTCAAACAATATGTGTTTTTATGATTGTGTTGCCCTCTTTGCTTAGTTGAAAGAACAGCAGCAATACAACTTTTTTTACCAAATGCTTGCAAATTGGTCTTGAAAGGGCAGGGGCGGGCTGGGCCGGGGGGCAGGGTGGCAATTTCCCCCCAGGCCGTTCCAACTTGTATGCAAAACGGCCAGCGGCCGCCAGCTGCCCATTGATGTTTTTTTTTTTTTTTTCTTTGAGGAAGTCGGCGGCTGCATCCGGGGATGCTCAGTCTGTAGATCCGGCCGCCGCCACCGCTGCCCACAGCCAGTGAGGTGCCTGAACAGTGGCGGAGTGATCTGCTGCCTTGTGTGCTGCGCCGGGGTCTGGGAGCCAGGATGTGCCAGACAAGGGGAAATCCCACCCACTGCCCCACCATGCAGCACGACATGCCGCCCGTACTCCGGGAGGAGCAGCCAGGAGCTGAAGACACCATTGTAAGGGGAGGGTGGGGAGGAGTGTATGGCTGGCAGCCAAGGAGTGAGTGTCGGCGGTGGACGGCTGTGCAGTCTCCTGATGCCTTGTGTGGAGGACTGGTGGCAGCCCGCTCTGCTGAAACTTGTAGTGCCCTCTGTGGGGGGCTGAGATATGGAAGCCTCCTATGCTGGGACTTGTAGTGCCCTAGACTTTGGGGGGTATTAAAAGTCCCAGCAGAGTGGGCTGCCATTCTTCAGTCCCCTGTAGTCTAGGGCACTACAAGTCCCAGCATATCAGTCTGCTCTTACAGAACAGAAGGAGCTGGGGGAGGGGGTTGTTCTGGGAGGGGAGAGAAGGAGGCACAGGTTTGAGATGGGGAGGATTTTTGCTTAGGGGGGATTTCTGCTGGGAGGGGGAGATGGGGAGGATTTTTGCTTAGGGGGGATTTCTGCTGGGAGGGGGAGATGGGGAGGATTTTTGCTTAGGGGGGATTTCTGCTGGGAGGGGGAGATGGGGAGGATTTTTGCTTAGGGGGGATTTATGCTGGGAGGGGGAGATGGGAAGGATTTTTGCTTAGGTGGGATTTCTGCTGGGAGGGGGATATGGGGAGGATTTTTGCTTAGGGGGGTTTCTGCTGGGAGGGGGAGATGGGGAGGATTTTTGCTAAGAG
Organism: Lithobates sylvaticus; assembly: GCA_028564925.1. Classification (NCBI taxonomy): domain Eukaryota; kingdom Metazoa; phylum Chordata; class Amphibia; order Anura; family Ranidae; genus Lithobates; species Lithobates sylvaticus. The sequence goes on along the minus strand of CM053029.1, from coordinate 511,172,894 downwards.
GGGGAATTTATTCTTGTAGAGGAAGAGGCTTTGTGATGAGAGGGGGGATCTATGCTTGGAGGGGAATATGGGGAGGACTTTTTTCTAAGGGGGGGATTTATGCTGGGAGGGGGAGACGGGGGAATAATTTTGCTAAGAGGGAGAATGTGTGCTGGGAAGGGAGATGGGAGAGGATTTATGCTAAGAGGGGGGATTAGCACTGGGAAAGGAGGCAGTGGTTTGTACTGAGAAGGGGATTTGTACTTGAAGGGGTTATATGAGGGTGAAGATTTGTGCTGAAAGGGGGGATTTTTGCTGCTAGGGGGAAGATGGGGGGCCGGGGTCTCTGCTTAGAGGAGAGGGGGGATTGGGAGTAAGAGAATTTGTGAATGAAGGGGTTTTAGGGGGATTTATGTTGTAAGGGTGATGTGGGGAATGAGGATTTCTGCTGAGAAGGGGATTTGTGCTAGAAGGGGGTACATAGGTAGTGAGGATGGATGATCTTGTCCCGGTATTGGCGCACTCTACAAATTGCAAGGGCAGAGCTGTGAAGAGAGAAAGCCTGGTGCCGACGTGAGGACTGGATTGGAAGCTGCTCCAGCCTGTACTGATGAGGTGGCGGAGGAGGCCGTGCAAGGACCTGCTGAGCTGACATGGGCAGCTGCCTTCACTGAGGTGAGAGACCCTGACACCTGCAGCTTAACCCCCACACCCCATCTACCCCCCACATACACCCTATTTATCCTGCCCCAGGCCAGTGCCTACTCAGTAACCTCAAAATAGCCCTCAGCACTGTGGGCCTGCTGGGAGCTGGCCATGGCCTGTTGATCCTGCTAGAAGCTGGCCATGGCCAGCAGGACCCACAGCCCATGGCCAGCTCCCAGCAGGACCCATAGGTCAGTTGCCAGTAGAACCTACAGGCCAGAAGGACCCACAGGTCAGTGTCTATAGCCTGTGGGGCCTGCTGGTCACTAGCCTAGGGTGACCAGACATTCCTTGTTTCCTGGGGCAGTCCCCGGACTGAGAACACTGTCCCTGGATTGGGCTGCCTCGGAGGGGAGGGGTGCGAGCACCGCCAGATACAGAGCGGGTATCTCCCACTTACCTGGCGGCCGCTGTCATACGAAGTCCCACCTCCTGGACTGGCTCCTATGATAGATAGCATCCTATCATAGGAGCCAGTCCAGGAGGCGGGACTTCGTATGACAGTGGCCATGCGGGGTAAGCAGGAGATCTCCGTTCTGTGTAATCCAGCGGCTCTCCTCTCTCTAATTCCCATGGACTGATGAGGCTGCATTGATGGGCACTGAACAAGCTGCATTGATGGGCACTGAACAAGCTGCATTGATGGGCACTGAACAGACTGCATTGATGGGCACTGGTGAGGCTGAGCTGATGGGCACTGGTGAGGCTGCATTGATGGACACTGGTGAGGCTGCACTGATGGGCACTGGTGATGGTGAGCTGATTTGGTAGTTCAATGGGCCACTTGACTGGACTTGCCCCCCAGGCCTAAGGCTGCCAGCCCTCCCCTGTGAAAGGGCCATAAAGAATCACACTCCTGAACCTTGAACTATGTACGTAATGAATGCTTGAACACTGCACTATGTATGTAATTCACTCCTGAACCCTGCACTCTGTACAAAACGCACTCCTAAACCCTGCAATCTGTGCATAAAGCATTCCTGAACTCTGCACTCTATACAAAATGCACTCCTAAACCCTGCAATCTGTGCATAAAGCATTCCTGAACTCTGCACTCTATACAAAATGCACTCCTGGTATTTGATTGCCCCTTTAAGACCCTCAGTTAGTGCAATTTGGCCACACAGACTATTTTATGCAGTGCACTTTTGCCTCTTGAGGGATGTTGCTGATTTGCTGCACCCATTCTCTGAGGGTAAAAAAAACCCTGGCTATAGCTTTTAGATCTGTGGCTTCTACTGCCACCAGTCTATTCAGGCTTATTATTGCTTTTTTAAAAAAAATAGGGATTCTAGCCAAAACTACCTAAAAAGCCTTTTTTGCAAGATTAAACAAATTAAATTGGGGAAATGCCGCTGTTTTTAAGCCAAGCTAAGTGTAAAAGTCAGAAAATCAATTACACATTCAAAGGAAAACGATGCCAGTGACCAGTGAAGATCATACTATTCTGTAACACCACATACAGCATAAAGGCATCTTCCAAGCATGTCATTAACAGGATCAGAGATTTTTCCATGTCACCCTTGATGTTGCACTAAAAGGACCCTCTCGCCACCATATGTTGTTTAAAAAAATTCTTGCTTTGTTTAATGTCCCCTTGACAGTGCCAAGCTCCCCATAAACTTTTTGACAATTACTTGCCTATTAGCTTCGAAAAAAGCCAGAATTTAAAGCACATAATCTATTTGTGAGTGATACACTGTATTGTTAAAATTAGTAATGTCCAGGGGTGGACTGACAGCTCATGGGGCCCCCGGGCAAAAGGAGATCATGGGGCCCCCTGTGTCTCCGCCCATGTGTCCCCACCCATGTAATGAACATTCTTCTCACTGACTACCAATGTAATGCCGCGTACACACGAAGGGATTATCCCGCGGGATTGTCCGCTGGACTAAGTCCACCGGATAATCCCCTTGTGTGTGGGCCTTCGACTGACTTTTTTCCAAAAAATCCGGCGGACTAAAGTTTTAAGTTTTGTTTTAAAATTATCCGCTGGACTTGGCAGTCCGGCGGACAATACGGCCGTCTGTAGTATGGTCCGGCGGACCAAAAAGGACGCATGCTCAGTAGCAAGTATTTTTCTAGTATTTTTCTTTTTCTAGTCCCGTCGTACGTGCTGTACGTCATCGCGTGAACCGCCGGACTTTTAGCGTGATCGTGTGTGGTCAAGTCCGTTCGCTTTTAAGTCCGCCGAAGCCAGCTGGAAAGTCCGGCGGATTGTCCGCTGGACTAGGTCCGGCGGAAAAAGTCCCTTCGTGTGTACGCGGCATTAAGGAACATTCTTCCCACTGATCACCAATGTAAGGAACATTCTTCCCACTGATCACCAATGTAAGGTACATTCTTCCCACTGATCACCAATGTAAGGTACATTCTTCCCACTGACCACCAATGTAAGGAACATTCTTCCCACTGATCACCAATGTAAGGAACATTCTTCCCACTGATCACCAATGTAAGGAACATTCTTCCCACTGATCACCAATGTAAGGAACATTCTTCCCACTGATCACCAATGTAAGGTACATTCTTCCCACTGACCACCAATGTAAGGAACATTCTTCCCACTGACCACCAATGTAAGGAACATTCTTCCCACTGACCACCAATGTAAGGAACATTCTTCCCACTGATCACCAATGTAAGGTACATTCTTCCCACTGATCACCAATGTAAGGAGCATTCTTCCCACTGATCACCAATGTAAGGAACATTCTTCCCACTGATCACCAATGTAAGGTACATTCTTCCCACTGATCACCAATGTAATGAACATTTTTCTCACTGACCACCAATGTAAGGAGCATTCTTCTCACTGACCACCAATGTAAGGGACATTCTTCTCACTGACCACCAATGTAAGGGACATTCTTCTCACTGACCACCAATGTAAGGACATTCTTCTCACTGACCACCAATGTAAGGGACATTCTTCTCACTGATCACCAATGTAAGGGACATTCTTCTCACTGACCACCAATGTAAGGGACATTCTTCTCACTGATCACCAATGTAAGGAACATTCTTCCCACTGATCACCAATGTAAGGGACATTCTTCTCACTGATCACCAATGTAAGGGACATTCTTCTCACTGACCACATACATACATACATACATACATACATATATATATATATATATATATATAGGGAATAAACTCACTTAGCCCAGGTTCACACTGACAGAGTAAATGAAATCGTGCAAGTTCAGCTAATCTCGCACGATTTCATACCAGCATGTCAGTGCGAGTTTGGCAGCGATTTCATAGACATCTGTGCACAGATGTCTATGTAAATCGCACCCAGAAGTCGCCAAAAGTGGTACAGAAACTACTTTTGGGAATCGGTGCGGTGCCACAAATGTGGCATCGCACTATTTGGGTAGTGCAGTTGCTGATCATTTGTCATGCGATTTGACATGTCAAATCACATGCCAAATTGCTCCAATGTGAACCAGGGCTAGGTGCTATTCAACACTGATATCAAACGCAATTTATGGGTACAGTGGCTGGGCACAGTGGCTGCGTTTGATGGGCACAGTGGTGGCAATTTATGGGCACAGTGGCTGCGTTTGATGGGCACAGTGGCAGCGTTTGATGGGCACAGTCGTGGCAATTTATGGGCACAGTGGCTGCGTTTGAGGGCACAGTGGTGGCAATTTATGGGCACAGTGGCTGCGTTTGATGGCACAGTGGCTGCGTTTGATGGGCACAGTGGTGGCAATTTATGGGCACAGTGGCTGTGTTTGATGGCACAGTGGCTGCATATAATGGGCACAGTGGTGGCAATTTATGGGCACAGTGGCTGCGTTTGATGGTACATTGGCTGCGTTTAATGGGCACAGTGGCTGCGTTTGAGGGCACAGTGGCTGCGTTTGATGGGCACAGTGGCTGCGTTTGATGGGCACAGTGGTGGCAATTTATGGGCACAGTGGCTGCATTTTATGGCACAGTGGCTGTGTTTTATGGCACAGTGGCTGCGTTTGAGAGCACAGTGTGGCAATTTTTGGGCACAGTGGCTGCTTTTTATGGCACAGTGGCTGCGTTTGAGGGCACAGTGGCTGCGTTTTGAGGGCACAGTGGCTGCATTTGAGAGCACAGTGTGGCAATTTATGGGCACAGGGGCTGCGTTTCATGGCACAGTGGCTGCGTTTGATGGGCACAGTGGTGGCAACTTATGGGCACAATGGCTGCGTTTTATGGCACAGTGGCTGCGTTTGATTTTTTTTTCAGTTTGCGCCCCCCAAAAAACTGGCAAAAACAAATTTTAAAAATGCACATTTTTTTTTACAAAAAGAGAGAGAGAGGGGGGGGGAGAGGGGGAGAGAGAGAGGGGGGGAGAGAGAGAGGGAGGGGGGGAGCGAGACCGACCTTAATTCTTCTGATCCACGGGCGGCCGTCCATTTCTTCTATTCTCCTCGTGCAGTGGGCGGGGCGAATGGAAGGAGAAATCAGCGGTGCTGGCGCCGCACGGGCCTAAAGGAACTCAGTGTTCTCATGCATGCTCCTCCCCTCACTCAGTCAGACAGGCATTTCAGTGGGCGGCGCTGGATGCATGTATTGTAAAGTGCGGCGGCCACTGCTGTGTATTTTGCTGACACTGCCGTCTGCCAACCAAGCCCCAAGTTAAAAGCGGCCCCAGGACTGGCACCTCCAGGGGAGGACTAAGCCGGCCCGGGCCCCCCGGCACGGGGCCCTCGGGCGGCCACCGAATCACCGAAAGGTCAGTCCGTCCCTGGTAATGTCTCACTAGCGCTATTCAAAGCCCATGATAACTATCTGGTAGTATAGGGTAATATTCAGCCCTCAGGTTCCACTACTGAGGCCACACTATAAACTTTGTCCTTTGCCTTAAACAAAAAATATCTTTATTTTATCTTTATTTATTTTTATAAATTCTCTTTTTTTTTTTATTACAAGGTAACCCAAACAGTGAGTGTTAAACCTATATGTTTTTTTTTCAAAATGTTCAGTATTTTTTTTGTTTATACAGCAAAAAATAAAAACCCAATGGTGAGCAAATATCACCAAAAGAAAGCTCTATCTGTCTTCAAAAAATGATAAAACTTTAATTTGGGTACATTGTTGCATGACTGAGTAATTGTCATTCAAAACATGATAGCACTGAAAACTTAAAAATGGCCTGAGCGGGATAGGGGTGAAAGTGTCTGGTACTGAGGTGGTTAAAAAAGTACATTTTTTTTTTTGTATAAAAAGTACACCACCCAAATCAAAATGTGGAGGTGCTACAGCAGTGATATTTTGCCATCTGGTTGGGTGACAGTGTATCCCTAATGTCTTTTAATATAAAAATGAATGGTTATAATTTATCAAATTCAACATCTGTGCAAGTTGCATGGAGGTATCCTTTTTGGATACATTTAAATACCGTATATACTCGAGTATAAGCAGACCCGAATATAAGCCGAGGCACCCAATTTTACCACAAAAAAATGGAAAAACGTATTGACTCAAGTATAAGTCTAGGGTGAGAAATGCACAGATGCTGTAATGCCCCGTACACACGGTCAGAAATTCCGACCACAAAATCCGTCTGATTTTTTCCTACGGATTTTGTCCAACACTGGTGTTGCATACACACGGTCGGACAAAGTTGTCAGAAAATCCGATCATCCTGAACGTGGTGACGTTCGTTGCGTACGACGGGACTACGTAGAGGCTAGTAGCCAATAGCTTTGGTCTTGTAATGTGACCTGAGCATGCGTGGCACTTTGTCCGTCGGAATTCGCTACACACGATCGGAAAAAGTCCGATAGGACTTTGTTGTCGGAAAATTTGAGAGCAGGAGATAAAACTTTGTCCGTCGGAAAATCCGACGGAAAAAGTCCGATGGAGCCTACACACGGTCGGAATTTCCGACAACATTGTCCGATAGGACATTTTCCGTCGGAAAATTCGACCGTGTGTATGGGGCATAAGTGAAAAAGAGGGTCAACAATGCCAATTTGCAGCCTCGCTGTGCCCAAATTTGGGGTCTCTGAACCCAAAGGGTCCCGAAAATGACATTGCTGCAGATGGACACAGTTGACCGAATTTGGGGCCCTCTATCTTGGGGCCACTTGGTGCTAGGAACCCCATCTTTGGATATGATGAGATAGAGATGCGAGGCCCCAAAGTCGGGTCAGAAAATGTCATTCTCTGCTGCAGAAAAGTGCTTGACTCGAGTATAAGCCGAGGGGGACACTTTCAGTACAAAAAAATGTGCTGAAAAACTCGGCTTATACTCGAGTATATACGATACATAAAAGTAGGTAGTTTACAATTTGATTTCTATATAAAACCCACTGAAAAAAATAGCATCTGAGATTTGACAACTTCAATCCCTTCATGTTTTCAGTGAGTATTAAAGTTATTGAAAAGTTAATCTTTTTTTTTTTTTTTTATATAAAAAAACAGGTCATACTTACCTGCTCTGTGCAATGGCTTTAACAGAGCAGCCCTAATCCTCCTTTTCTAGGCTCCCCCACCAGAGCTCTGAACCTCTTCCTCTTCTCTGTATGCCACCATAGGAAGGTGGGCTTAATCCCAAGCCACGCTTTGTGTGTCCATTGACTTACACAGTGCAGCTCGGTCCCTGCCCTCTGCACTAGATGTGATTGTTAGCAGCAAGATGAGGAAGAGAGAGAGCAATGCTGCTCTTGAGCACATTGTTGGATTGAGATCAGTAAAAGTATTTGGGGGGGGGGCTGGGGGGGGGGCTGACAATAGAAGGTTTTTTACCATAATACGGAGAATGCATTAAGAAAAAATAAACCTTCAGCCTTTACAATGACTTTAAGGAGCTAGCTGTGGAGACTTAAAAGGATAGGACATGATAGTGAAATTTAGAAATGGGGGATATCCAGACATAGTGATTCAGAATGAATTAAAATGTGAATTGAAACAGAAGCAGAAGGTGGGAGTGAGAATGAGTTCAACAAGTTTAACCAGAAAAGTGAAAAAAGAAGTATGTGGTGCTGACTCAATTAAATAAAAATGATTAAGGTATGATGTAAGAATCTATATGTGCAATATACAAACTATAAAGATAGTACCTCTATTTCCGTTCTAAAAGTGAATAATGAATAATAAAGTGCAAAATAATCTTTTTTATGATCTGTCACTTGGAGATTTTTTGTACTGGACTTTATTATTGCCCTATTATCATTTTGGAGCATATTTGGCACTTCATTTTTGCACTTTGAAAGTTATAATTGCAATGTGATCATTTACATTGTTGCGCATATTGAAGATTATTTTGCACTTTATTGTTCATTATTCAGTTTTAGCACGGACACAGAAGTGCTATCTTTATAGTTTGTATATTGCACGTATAGATTCTTACATCATACCTTAATCATTTTTATTTAATTTGGTTGAGTCAGTGCCACATACTTCTTTTTTCATTTGTCATTCTGTGTGAGAACACCTTTCATGTTGGCAGCTACACATTTATATTGTCTGGTGTAGTTTAGGTCTACACATTAGTTGAATGTTATAAAAAATATAGAACCGCGCCAACCACTCTGGTGATATTAACCAACCCCGTATTCCTTCCTATTCTTATGTGCAAACTGCAATAGACAATATACACCTCATAAAGTGCTATGTGCTTAACCACCTCAGTGCAGTGCATTTTAACCCCCTTCCTGCCCAAGCCATTTTTCAGCTTTCAGCGCTGTCACACTTTGAATGACAATTACGCGGTCATACAACACTGTACCCAAATGAATCATTTTGTCCCCACAAATAAAGCTTTCTTTTGGTGGTATTTGATCACCTCTGCGGTTTTTATTTTTTGCGCTATAAACAAAAGAAGAGGGACGAGTTTTAAAAAAAAACAATATTTTTTACTTTTTGCTATACTAAATATCCCCAAAAAATATATAAAAACATTTTCTTTTTCCTCAGTTTAGGCCGATACGTATTCTTCTACATATTTTTGGTAAAAAATATCGCAATAAGCGTATATTGATTGGTTTGCACAAAAGTTATAGCGTCTACAAAATAGAGGATAGATTTATAGCATTTTTATTTTATTTTTTTTGACTAGTAATGACTGCGATATTGCGGTGGACATATCGGACACTTTTGACACATTTTTGGGACCATTCACATTTATACAGCGATCCGTGCTATAAAAATGCATTGATTACTGTATAAATGTGACCGTCAGGAAAGGGGTTAACCACTAGGGGGAGCTTAAGGGGTTAACATGTTCCCTGAGAATGATTCTAACTGTGGGGGGAGGGGACTCACAAGGGGAGGAGACCGATCGGTGTTTCTCTGTACTGAGAACACACCATCGGCTCCTTTCCTCTGACAGGACCGTGGATCTGTGTGTTTAGACACACAGATCCACGGTCCCGCTGTGTTACCGGGCAATCGCGGGTGCCCAGTGGACATCGCGGCCGCTTGGCAGGCGCATCGGGTGCCCAGTGACATGGCGGGTGGGCGTGCTGCCGGGAAGGGGAGGACGTCATATGGCGTCCTCCCGCCCTGAGAGCTGTGCCGCCTGGCCGTCAATAGACAGCCGGCGGTCGCAGAGCGGTTAATGTGCAAAAATATATATACCTTTCACAAAAAATATATATTACTGTGACAATGGATTAATGCCCATACAAATTATAACCCGTATGTAATTTACAAAGTATACCATCAATCATGCATCAAACATAAGTACCATGCAAAATATAAAGAAAAACGTGCCAAAAAATGTATATATATGAAAAATGTCCAATATGTGACACCACTGTGGAAAAAATCTTCTATATCCTGGTGTTATACAAACACCCTAGGTGTGAATCCACCACCTCCTATGTAATGGTCACTCACCAGAACCAGGTGAGTTTGAGCCTTTGGTTTAATTCCTGGATAACCACTCCTGAATCTGTTCGCTTCAGTCTCCTATTCCATAGGTTCAGATTGGGCAGTTTCCACTCTCAAAAAGAATAAATTGCTCCCATGGTGTAGTATGTTAAAGATATTTATTTTAAAAAGTAAAAAGTAGTGTGTTCGTGGCAGGCAGGCAGAGCTCCTATATTTTTTTCCCAGAAGCACCTAAAAGGCAGGCAGAGCTCCGATATTTTGTTCCTCCACTATAGGACTTGTAGTGTGTTCGTGGCAGGCAGGCGTGTATATGGGATCCTCCCAGGTACGCGTGTGTTTCCTCCCTGCTCGCGTGCGCTCCATGCCTCGCTTCCGTTCAAACCGGTAGTCGCGTCACAAATTTCCCAGCAGCCTCTACGTGTTTCGCAAGTAATATTTGCGTCATCAGGAAGCTTTTTAAAATAAATATCACATATTTTTTTAAAATGAAGTGTGTTAGTCCCATCACATATGAGAATGTCACATCATCACACAGAAGCACCTATAGTACTTGAAGTTGTTAGTCCAGTAGGACTTTTCCGCACCTGTATATGGACATATACATTTTTGGCACGTTCTACGCAAGTACGCAGGCAAAAAGATCCATGCCGTGCTTCGCTGGTGTGTTTGGGGGGGCACAGGAGCCACACTGGGCCAGAGTTCTGGCAGCTCTGCAGGGGCAGGGCCGAAGGTGGTTGACGCCAAAAAACGTCAGCTTAAGCCAGGAATGGTCCGTTTATGACAATGGCACCAAACCTCCTCCTCTCCGCCCTGCGACAGGGGCAGCTCACCCATGTGCCCTGCATGGCTCACGTCCTCAAGCGGTTTTCTTGGGCAGGTTCCCAGGCTTACAGGATGTCCTGAGGCCCAGGCCAGGAAAGATCTGTGTGCATTTCCGCCGCCATCAAGTATAATAGCCAGTGCTCTGGCTGACTGAGCTGCAAAAGGAGGTAACCTGCCCATAATATGTGACATGGCCACACATGGTGGAACTCAACAACCGTCACATATTGGACATTTTTCATATATATACATTTTTTGGCACGTTTTTCTTTATATTTTGCATGGTACTTATGTTTGATGCATGATTGATGGTATACTTTGTAAATTACATACGGGTAATAATTTGTATGGGCATTAATCCATTGTCACAATAATATATATTTTTTTGTGAAAGGTATACATATTTTTACACATTAAGCACATAGAACTTTATGAGGTGTATATTGTCTATTGCAGTTTGCACATAAGAATAGGAAGGAATACGGGGTTGGTTAACCACTTTCAGACCGGACCATTTTGCTGGCTTAAAACCAGACCACTTTTTGCGATTCGGCACTGCGTCGATTTAACTGACAATTGCGCGGTCCTGTGGCGTGGCTCCCAAACAAAATTGACGTCCTTTTTTTTTCCCACAAATAGAGCTTTCTTTTGGTGGTATTTGATCGCCCCTGCGGTTTTTTTTTTTGCGCTATGAGCGACAATTTTGAAAAAAATGCATTATTTTTTACTATTTGCTATAATAAATATCCCCCAAAAATATATAAAAAAAAAAGTTTTTTTCCTCAGTTTAGGCCGATACGTATTCTTCTACATATTTTTGGTAAAAAAATTGCAATAAGCGATTATTGATTGGTTTGCGTAGAAGTTATAGCGTTTACAAAATAGGGGATAGTTTTATGCCATTTTTATTAATAATTTTTTTTTTACTAGTAATGGCGGCGATCAGCGATTTTCATTGTGACTGCGACATTATGGCGCACACATCGGACATCTTTGACACATTTTTGGGACCATTGTCATTTATACAGCAATCAGTGCTATTTAAATGCACTGATTCCTGTGTAAATGACACTGGCAGTGAAGGGGTTAACCACTAGGTGGCAGTGTAGGGGTTAAGTGTTCCTAGGGGCGTGTCACTAACTGTGGGGGGGCGTGGCTGTGATTTAGTGAACACTGATCTCTGCTCCAATCACAGGGAGCAGAGATCGGTGTCACTAGTTGCTAGGCAGAACGGGGAGATGCTGTATACTTCCGCATCTCCCCGTTCAGCCATCCCGTGAGACCCCCGCTGCGATCGAGTCCGCGGGACCCGTGACCGGACTCACGGGGGTCCCGACCGGCACGTGCCGCCGGCGGCGTGCACACGATGGCACGGCGGCAATCTTAAAGGGGACGTACCTGTACGCCCTTTTGCCTGTCCGTGCCATTCTGTCGACGTACATTGTCGTGCGCCGGTTGGGAACCGGTTAATAGCACCAGTGTGGTTGGCGCGGTTCTCTCTTTTTTATAACATTCATATACACAGTCACCCAAAATAGGGAAACTGTTTCTAGATTGCAGCAAAGCAAACGCACCAGTGAATATTACATTGGAATTTATTTTAAATATATTTTCAATAATTGGCGCCGGTACCTTCATACATACACTACTGCACATTAGTTACCCCCTTTTTCATATTTAACCAGAAAAGGGTTTCTTTCCATGTTCAATTCCATGTACTGTATATAATGATATACAGTGGGTATAGAAAAGAATCACCCCCTTAAAAATAATTACATGTTGTTGCATTGCAGCCTGAAATGAAGACAAACATAGTTTTCGTTTTATCCAGCTGTATTTACTCAGTGCAACTTATAACATCAATGTGAAAAATGTAACACCAACATGTCAGAAAAAAAAAATCAAATACAGAATCACTTGTGTCAGTATTTGGTTGAACCAACTTTTGCTTTAATAACAGCCTTTAATCTGTTGGGATGTCTCTACTAACTTTGCATACCTAGACTTTGCAATATTTGCCCACTCTTCTTTGCAGAACTGCTAAATTTCAGTCAAATTTGTGGACTGTAGTCTTCAAAACATAGAAAAGTGACAGCAGAAAAAGATTGTTTAGTCCATTGAGTCTGCCCATTTTATTTTTATTTTTTATTTTTGTTTTTTGGGGCTGTTTTTTTTTTTTTTTAAATTACCTTTTTGTCTGACTATAGATTTATCCCTAGCATGTTTGAAGAAATTTACTGTTGATTGTCTCACTACCTCTGTTGGTAGTTTATTAAAATCAACTACCCTTTCGGTAAAATAATACTTTCTAAGATTAGTTTTGAACTTTCCTCAAGTTAGTTTGAGGTGATGTCCCTCTTCTTGATTTTCGTTTCATATTAAAAAGACTTCCTTCCTGAACCTTACTCGCCCCCCTTGATGTGTTAAGGTTTGAATCATGTCTTTCCCTTCTTTCCTCCAGACTATATATATTAAGTTCCTGAAGTCTCTCGGTATGTTTTATCCCCCAGACCTTTCACCATTTTTGTTACGCATCTCTGGACTCGTTCTATCTTATCAATATCTTTCTGTAAGTGAGGTCTCCAGAATGGCACACAGTATTCTAAATGAGGTCTCACTAAATATCTATATAGGGGAATCAGGACCTCCTTCCTCCTGCTGGTGACCCCTCTAGTGAGGCATCCTAGAACTCATTTTGCTTTTCAGACTGCCTGGTCACACTTTTTACTCATTTTGCAATCATCTGACATAAGCAGCCCCCAAATCTTACAATGTACCGCTAATGTTGTACTCTCTCAGGGGATTCTTATTCCCTAGGTGCATTATTTTACATTTAGAAATATTGAACTGAAGTCTCCACTGCTTTGGCCAATCTTCCAGCAATGCCAAACCATGTTATAGACACCTTCAGGAATATCAACCCTATTACACACCATTGCGTCATCAGCAAAAAGACATACCTTGCCCAACAAACCTTTAGTTATATCACTTACATATCGTTTAAATAGAACAGGACCTAGTACAGAGCCTTATTTACCCCACTAGTGAACCCAATTTACAACCACACTCTGGTATCTATCCTTGAGCCAACTACATATTCACTTCAAGTCATTCCACAGATTTCCAATGGGGTTCAAGTCTGGACTGCGACTAGGCTATACAAGGACATTCACCTTTTTCTCCTTGGAGGGCAGCAGATTCTCCTCAAGAACTTGAGGATATTGTGCCCCATCCATTTTCCTTCTATCTTGACAAGTGCATCGCTGAAGAGAAACATCCCCATAACAGAATATTACCACCTCCGTGCTTTACTGAAGGAATGGTGTTATTTGGATGGTGAGCTCTACTGGGTTTCTGTCAGACATATCATTTGGTGTTGAGGCCAAATTATTTTAGTCTCATCTGACCATAACATTTTTTTCCATGTGGCATCAGAATCTTCAAGGTGTGTTTAGGAAAAGCTCAGTCATGACTGCATGTGGCCTTTCTTGTGGATTGGCTTTTTTCTTGCAACACTCCCATACAAGCCACATTTGTGGAGAATTTGTAATATTGTTGTCACATGCACAGAATGACCACTCTCTGTCATAAATTCCTGCAACTGCTTCAGAGTTACTGTAAACCTCTTAGTAGCCTCTCTAAACAGTTTCCTCCTGGCTCATTCATCCATTTTGGAGCGAAGCTCTGATCTACAGAGGGTCTGTGTTGTACCAAATACCTTCCACTTCTTAAAAATAGAAAGTAAGTGGACAGGGGTAGAGACAGGGGACTGTAGCGGTAATTATTGGATCTCCAATTGTACCCATGATCTATACATACAGTATAGACCTTTTTTAACCCACTCTAGCCAATACTGTATATGTTTGGTTCCTCAGTCACCTCAGAGTCCTCCTTCCCCATTTTCAAATGGGACTCGATCTGACTAACGGACTAATTTTTTAGCATGCCTCTATGTATATATAGCTCTTTTTGTTTTTGTCTTTATGCCTGTAAACATGTTGAATAATAAATTGATTTGCTAAAATTTCTTTACTAAAAAGTTGCAAGTGTTTTTCTCACCAATAATTACCGCTACAGTCCCCTGTCTCTATCCCTGTCCACTTACTTACAATTTAATCCGGGACGAGGTATAACTTTACTAGAGCTTTCCAAGCCTTCCCCTCTACTCTTAAAAATAGACTTCACTGTTCTTCTAGGCATTGATAAAGCCTTTGAATCTTTTTTATATCCATCTTCTGACTTGTGCCTGTCCACAACTTTATCCCAGAGATCCTGGTGACAGTGCCTTGCCATCATTAGTTGATTGTTTGCTTCAGTTGCACTACATTGACTAAAATGCTCCTGGAAAGCTCTTTTCATGCTAAGCTAATCAAAATGACCACAGCTGATCACAGTTGAGAGTCAAATGGCTTTGTGTGCCATTGAGAAGTTGATTAGCTACACCTGATTGGGTTTGCACACTGGTACGACACAGCAGTCGTACCACTTTTGATCCGACTTTCCCCTGTGACTTGAAGTCCGACATGCGTCGGACTTCAATGAACAGGGATTCAACTTTAATCCTGGCAATACCAGGCACTGTGTCTGGTATCAATCTTTAGTTGGAACTCCACACAAAATGTTAAAAAAAAATGGCATGGGGTTCCCCTCCAAGAGCATACCAGGCTCTTCGGTCTGGTATGGATTTTTTAATGGTTTTTTTCAGCGTGGGGGTCCCACCCAAAATCCATACCTACCAGACCCTTATTCGAGCACGCAGCCCGGCAGGTCAGGAAAGGGGTGGGGATGAGCGAACGCCCCCCTCCTGAATGCATGCCCTCAACATGGGGGGACCCTGCACCCCCCACCCCAAAGTACCTTGTCCCCATGTTGATAAGGACAAGGGCCTCTTCCTAACAACCCTGGCCGATGGTTGTCAGGGTCTGCGGGCGAGGGGCTTATCGGAATCTGGAAGCCCCCTTTAACAAGGGGGCCCCCAGATCCTGGCCCCCACACCCTATGTGAATGAGTATTGGGTACATTGTACCCCTACCCATTCTCCTAAAAAAAAGTGTCAAAAATAAAACGCACATGCATTTTGATGATGACACCACTTTAGTTGAACTCATATGAGATAATGATGAGACAGCTTATAAGCAGAACAACATCATCATTTGTTTGAGTGGTTCATAGAAAATGATGTAATACTTAATATTGCAAAAACTAAAGAAATTATTGTGTATTATAGGAGATTAAAAAGATTAATCATTCCTCAGTATGTATAGTTGGTGAGGGGGTGGAAAGGGTAGACACTATCACATTTTTATTGTGCATATTACAAAGGATTTATCATGATCTAAAATTACTTGTTTTCTAGTGAAAAATGTGCAACAGAGATTATTTTTCCATAGGAGTAGTGATGAGGCAAACTGCCTAGGGTTCGGTTCGAGCAGGGTTCGACGAACTTCAAAGAAGTTTGGATGCCAGCTCAAACACCAATAAAATCAATGCGTGCTAAATCTGTCAAATTATTATTGTCCATTTTCAGACAATGGAGTGTAAAAAAAAAAAATTGCATCGGGTGTTGGCATTGCCCTGGGGAACATGACCCAAAGCAAATTATTTTTCTTTTTTAAATTCCATTTGGCCAGAAGCAGTGAGTTTTTAAATACTTAACTTGAAACATTAACAATGCCCAATTCCTTTAAATAACATGCTGGGAGGAAGGGCCCTAACCTTGCCTTGCCTGTGATGTACAGAACGTACTGCACAGCATTGATATTTACAAAGGAAAAAAGTGTTTAAAATTGCTGGCAAATTACATCATTGACAGATCTTTTGTTTACAATTTGTTAAATGTCACATTTGCTTTAGTACATGCTATAGCAGTGATGGCGAACCTTGGCATCCCCGATGTTTTGGTACTACATTTCTCATGATGCTCAACTACACTGCAGAGTGCATGAGCATCATGGGAAATGCCAAGGTTCACCATCACTGTGCTATAGCAAGAATGAAAAAAAATATTTGCAGAGTCCCCCCCAAAAAGCATACCAGACCCCTTCAGACATTGGGTTTGGTACAGATTTAAGGGGTGAGCTTATGCAAATAAAAGAAAACAAAAAACATGGGGGTCCCTCTAAAAAATCTATACCTGATCCTTTATCTGAGCATGAAGACTGTGTGATGAGGAGGGGGGGCGGGGTGGGCGGGAACAAGTGTAAGGCCTCCCCCTGGCAAAGCACCTTGTCACCATGTTGAGGACAACAAGGGCCTCTTGTACTAAACCCTTACCCGGTGGTTGTTGAAGGTCTGCAAATTCCCAGACATGAGAGTGAATAGGGCCAGTGATGTCACTGGTTTTGACTTATGAATTTAGTTCCATCCATTTTTTAGACCTTGAAATTGAACTATGTGCAAGCCAATTTTGGTTCAGTACTTATTTTAAACCAACGGACCGCAATGGCTTTATTTCATCTGACAGTTGCCACCATAAATCTTGGTTACGCTCAGTTTCAAAAAGTCAGTTCCTGCGTTTACGCAGGAACTGTACTGACACAGATACGTTCAGAAATCAAGCCACCATTTTAAAACAAAAGTTTTTGGACAAGGGATATGACCAGCATGAAATAGACCGTGATTTCCATCAGGTCTTACAAGTGGAACGAGCATCTTTGTTAGTTGACAAACCCCCACGAGAACCCGATGAATCTTTCAAGTGGTCATTGCTGACATCATTCTCAGTGCAGCACAAACAAATTAAAGCCATCATTGATCGCCACTGGACTGTATTGCAAAATGATCGGATATTGGGTACTCTGTTGCCAGAAAAACCCAAAGTCATTTACAAAGGAGCTCCTTCCATGAGGAGTAAGATAGCCCCAAATGTTATTAATCAGCCTGTTCTAGCTTCTTTTTTCCACAATCTAGTGGGTTATTATCCATGTAAGAAATGCACAGTATTCTGGTTTAATATTAGGGGAAGGTGTGTGACTAAACAATTTACATCCACGGTTACCAAACGTACATATCCCATTAAACATTTCTGTACATGTGCAAATACCAACATCGTTTATCTATTGACCTGTCCGTGTGGCAAGCAATATGTTGGTCATACTATACAATCTTTTGCTACCAGGGTGACTGAGCATATCAACAAAATCAAACAGGGTAACACCAAATATACTGTTCCTCTGCATTATCGTAAGTTCCACAATCAAGACCCAAAGGGCACTGAATTTCTTATTATCGATAGGTTTATTCCAACCTGGAGAGGGGGGGGTGCTATTACTAGAGGTGCATCCAGACTCAAAACTTACTGGATTTAGGAATTGCAATCCCATTTTTTACTTGGGATTAACGTGGCATTAGATATTAATGCTTTTATTAATAAAGCATGATATCACCTTTTTTCTTTCAATTGTTCTTTATTGAGATTTAAAAAAAAAAGAAACAAATAAAACATAATGAAGACAGAAAAATGCGAAGGTTACCACAGTGTGATTACAGAGCGTACAGATTACCGTGGGTTAGGAACATTCGTACATCGGGTAGGCGGTAAAGCATGTTATTAGTTAGGATATTTCAATCACTTAACGATACATCATCTTGTTGTGTGGAATGTATGTCCATTTGAAGTATGTGTCCCGTAGACTTCCAGCTGGGATGTTAAGTCTAGATATACCTTATGGAACAGTGTTCCGTTCATTACGCTCTCGCCCCTTGTGCATCGGATGACTGTCTTGTTCCCCACCAAGGTGGGCTCTGTTATGTGTTTTTTAACTTGAACTTGGGGGGATGTTACTTGCTGGACTTGGTAGCCCCTATATATGGTAAAAGTAAGAAAAGGATGGAAAGAGGAGAAAAGAAGGGTGGAAAGGTAAAGGATAGGAATAGATCAGGTGGAGAGGATGATGAAAAAAGAAAAGAATAAGATGTTCTGCCGGAATGTCCTGCTGAAATGTGAGATTTGTCGGTGTCTGAAAGTTTTACTCTAATGCCCCATACACACGGTCGGATATTCCGATGGAAAAAGTCTGATCGGATTATGTTGTCGGAAAATACGATTGTGTGTGGGCTCTAGCGGGCTTTTTCCGTTGGAATTTCCGTCTAAAAAAATTTGAGAGCAGGATCTCAAATTTTCCGACAACAAAATCGGATCTGACTTTTTCTGATCGTGTGTCAATAATTCCGACGGACAAAGTGCCACGCATGCTTAGATCTAGTTACAAGACCAAAACGATTGGCTACTAGCCTCTACGTAGTTCCGTCGTACGCAACGAACGTCACCACGTTCGGAATGATCGGATTTTCCGACAACTTTGTCCGACCGTGTGTATGCAACACCAGCTTCGGACAAAATCCGTCTGACAAAATCCGTTGGAAAAAATCAGACGGATTTTGTGGTCGGAATTTCCGACCGTGTGTTCGGGGGCTTGGGCATTTCGAGTTTATTGATGCAGCGATTTAGGGTAAGTGGACCCGTTGAATTAAAAAAATGTCCGATTCTGTACAACCCTTTGTTTAGCCACCACTGAAAGGCTCCAATGTTCTTGCCCGGTGGGAATTGTGGATCATGGAAGAGATGAGCTAGTGGACGAATTGGAGAGACCAGCCCTGGGAGAATTTTGAGTTTATCCCATAATGTCATGGAGTGATAAAGTGTTGGAGCGAGAATCGCAGGCCGTTTGCTTTATTGACTCCACATCAAGAAATCTAGCGTGAATTGTGGTACTGCTTCTCTTTCCATATGCACCCAATCGGGTTTAGCAAACCAATAGAAAACAATCAATATCTGGGCTAACTGGGCTGCTTGGTAATATTTGAGTAGGTTAGGTAGACCCATTCCCCCCTCTGTTTCAGGCTCGAAAAAGTATCCCCTTAGCTAGTCCGTGTCCCTTCGAACCCCAGACAAAGCTAATAATTTTCGCTTGGAAGCGTCACAGATGGTCTGTTTTAATAGGTATGGGTAGGGATCAAAATAGGTATAGGATTTGTGGGAGCAATGTCATCTTTATGGAATGTACCCTCCCTAGCCAAAATAGATTGAGTCGTGACCAAATCCGATTCCAATTTTTTAAATAATGCGGGTAGTTGGTTGCATATATTTGATCTATTCTATGTGGTAGGTATGTTAAATAAGGAATGTTATTCTCATTCCATGAAAAGAGAAAGTAGGTTTTTAACTGGGAGACTAATGAGTTTGGAAGATTTCTGTTGAGGGCCTTTGATTTTGACATGTTGACTATGAGTCCCGAGATTTTTCCAAAGTCGTCCAATTGGCGGCAGACATTTGGTAGTGAGATAAGTGGTGATGTGATGAAGAGGAGCAGGTCATCTACAAAGAGTGCACATTTGTGTGCGCTTTGGCCACAACGTACACCACGGATATCCAGGTGGCTCCTTATTGCGATTGCTAAAGTTTTGATTGCTATCAGGGGGGATAGGTGGCAACCCTGCCTCATCCCTTTGGAAATCAGAAAAGGCTCTGAATAGTATCCCTGAAGCATTACACAGGCTTCGGGAAACAAGTATAATACTCTTATGCCCCATACACACGGTCGGATTTTCAGAGGACCAGTTCCGTCGGATCATGTCCGTCGTACTTTGTCCGATGTTGGTGTTGCGTACACACGGTCGGACAACGTTGTCGGAATTTCCGGTCTGCAAGAACGTCGTGACGTAATTCGTCTTCCACGAGACTAGAAAAGGGAAGTTCAGCACCACGTCCCGCAACCGTTGGGCTCCTTCTGCTGATCAATGTTTATCGCGAGTTAGTTGAAGTTTGGGGACTTACGATTCACGCTTCTCAGTTTTGTCACTCAGATCGTTACTGCTCTTCAGTTTGTGCTTGTCGTGCATATCTGTTTATTAGTGCATGTAGTCAGTTCGCATTTGTTGGTCATTGCGGCCTATATCTTGATACAGGACGCTTTGATTTTCACTGCTTATTGTCTGCTCGTTTCTGGTATTCATTTCGTTCTTTCAGGCCTTGCTGTTTATCGGTGCTTTCTGTTTGTCCGTTCTGACCAGCCGACCGTTTGTGAGCGATGTTTCCCGTACGTACTCGTCGCCGAGTTCATGCTGTACGTGGAATTGGTGTCGGGCTTTTAGCTTTGAGCCAAGAACCGGCCATGAACAGAGTGACGAGGAGTATGTGGACCAAGAATTGGTTGCTTCAGCGTGATCAGTTCTCGCACATGCCTTTGCTTCGTGAGATCCGGGAGAATAATCCTGATGATTTCAGGAACTTTCTCCGTATGACGGACCCCGTTTTTCACCGTCTTTTGGCTTTGCTGACCCCTTTTATCAGCCGGCAGGATACCTGCATGAGACAAGCCATCACTCCGGAGCAGAGGCTTGTTGCTACGTTGAGGTACTTGGCGACAGGGAGAAGCCTTCAGGATTTGAAGTTCTCCTCAGGTATCTCTCCCCAGGCCCTGGGAATCATTATTCCAGAGACCTGTTCTGCCATCATCCAGGTCCTGCAGGAGGATTATATTAAGGTAACATTTCTCCTTTACTATTCCCTTCTATGTATGCTCTGTTTGCTAATGTCTTGTATTTTTTGACCTCCTTCCCTAATTACCATGATTGCAATATGCTCTAATATGCTGTGCCCCTTTTCTCCTTCCTGCATTTTTCCCTTCACTTACCTCCCCAGCATGCTCTTCTGCCCCAATAGACACCTATGGCCTAGTCACTTAAGCAATGTATTTTGTCTGCTGCATAGTATGGTTTTCCCCCAAACACCCCCTAAAACATGCACAAATGTTTGCTGTGTGTTTTACTTCATGCAGAGCCCCATTTTTTCAACATTTTTTTTTTGGGGGGGGGGGGTTTGGAATGTTCTTTTATCTTTCCTGTGGGCTGCCAATAGTGTTAAGTAAGGAGGGTCTGGCCAAACTAGCACACATTATTGAGCCATTTGGCAATCAATGAAGTGCAGAGGGTTACCTGTCCAAACCCCCCCCCAAACCCCTAGTTATTGTCAATGGCCCATCAGAAGTGGGGGGGGATTGATGGGGGGTGAGTAATCTGCTAGGGGGACCCACTACTTTTCGGTGCAAATACTTTCCATCTTAAAATGTAAAAGTCTGATCTTGTTCCAAGATGTTTAGTGTCTAATCTGCTTGCAATGTTTATGTGCAAAGTGACTAATTTTTTTTCTTGTTTCACTCCACAGTTCCCTTCCACGCCACAGGAATGGCAGACTGTGGCCTCCCACTTTGCCAGCCGTTGGGACTTTCCTAACTGCGGAGGTGCAATTGATGGGAAACAGTGCAAAAGTGCCCTGGAAAATACACTTGCAGTGCAAACTGGAATTGCCTTTAGTAAATTACACCCATTGCCCCCCAAATCCTTTACATTTGCAATAAGGAAGCCACACATTTAGAAAATTAAAAAAGTTTACTTGCAACACATTCACAAGTGCGTTTTCAAACTTCTTGGCAAAACTGACAAGATCTTGGTTCTTTCCAACATTGTTTACAAACATTCCACATTTGTTAAAACCAGGCATGGAGCAAAACAGAACATAGGAACTTGCAAAGTTCAACTTTCTAAAGTGAAGACAAGATCAGACATGACTATATGTTCAAAGTGTGTTTGATCTTGCCTTCATCACATGGGGGGTCACCCCTGGAAACTGGAAATTTAGAACATGCACACAATTTGGGTCTGAAAATGGACATTAGATGGTAAAACACATGCCTAGAATGTTCAAAAGTGCCATTTTCCATCATGGGGATCAATGGATATGTTTTGGGGGTGCAACCCCTTCACCACACACACTTTAGTAGTTACTAAAGTGGTTGCACCCCCAAAAAAAAACGTTGTCATTCATCCACCATGATGGGAGCTAGCACATGTGGACACAATGTGTGCATGTTCCAAATTTCACACATTTCTTAAGTTGCAAATGTGGTCACAAACAGCCACAAATGTGTGTTATTAATTACTTGTTGCGTTTTCAGATTTTACCTAAAACATCAATGATGTTCTTCAATTTTTGTTGAACATCATTGATGTTTTGCTTTATGTCATCTAGATCTCGATTGCAGACCATTATCTCCCCGATGAGTACGTGGGCACTTTCAGTGGTAAAGTGCGATTCTTCTTCCACAACATCACGTCACCTAAAAAAACAACAAAAAAATGTCTCTTGGAAATGAGGCAGGCATACATTGATTAGCTTACCAGTAGCTGTGTTCTCCCACACTCACCTGTTGTGGTGACAAGTTCTCCAACTTCTATGATCTCTCCTTCCTCCTCCTCCTCCTCCTCTGCTTCTGGTCTTTCCCCTTCTTTGGGAGGTGTGGGTTTTGTGGTTTCCTCAGACGTTCCGAGTTTTCGCTCCCCTATGAGAATGTACAAAAGGAAGATTTAGCACCACAATCTATTGAGGGCAGAAATATGAAATGTCAAACATTGCTTGAAAGTGAGGGACAATATTTTTGGTTGGCCAGTTACAAATGACAACAACATGAATGTAGTCACTTTGTAAAGGTGCTAAACTTACTAGCTTTTTGGTAGAAGTTTGTCTGATGGAGACACCCCTCTAGTATCCACTGGAGCACATGTGTGGAAAAGCATAATAAAAAGGGGGCTTGGGTGTCCCAGCACTAGTGCTCTAGAGTCCAGATGGCTAAACAGCTACTGAGTGACCTCTCCTTTACATTGAATAAATTAGCTTGACATTCTTGATGACATCTCTATTGAGAACAAACTTCCTTTCACTAAAAACTTCACCAAACCTCATATTATAAGTGGCCGAACGATCGAGGTTGAGTACGATCGAATGCACAGACGAACATGAAAGTGGCCATTTTCTAATGTACAACATTGAAAAAATACAAACACATGGAGCAGTATGCAAGCAAGAAATCCAAACACAAAACACAACTACTTACTTTTTTGAAGAAATCGCTTGATCTTTCTGTACTGATCGGGCTCCCTCAGTTTCAGGTCTGACCAGCGTTTCCTCAGTTGCTCCTTGGATCGTTGTACCCCAAAATTATTGTACAGCCTCCTCACAACTTTAGACATGATCTTGGCCTTTCGGACATTGGGGTTGCGGTAAGGCCCATACTTCCCATCATAGTCGCTCCTCTTTAATATGTCCACCATCTCCAACATTTCTCCAAACGACATATTGGAGGCCTTAAATTTCAGCCGCCGGGATCGGGACGTTTCTGCCTCTGGCTTTTCCTCGTCCTCCTCCTCGTTGGTGTAATATTTGGGGCGCACCTGCTGTGTCCCCGCCATGTGCTCTCCCCACTGCGCCGGAAAGAGAAGGGGTGGGGAATAGATGAGAATGATCGTCAGGGGCGGGCGGAGTTTCACGCATGCGCACTGTATATAAAACGTCACACACCTGTGTCGTAGCCACGATCTGTGAGACGAGGGGAGAGAAAGCTCACGCACGAGACTATCGCTAGAACGAAGGTACAATTTGAAGTTGGTACATAACTAGCCTAGACTGATTAGACCTTGAGGCTTATTTATGGAGAAGATTAGGAGAGTTTAGCATGACATTATTTATAGTGTTTTGTGTGGTGTTGTGTCTTGCAGAGATTATGCAGGGATTCAACGACGTGAGTTTTCTCCCCCTCTTCATTGATAAATATAGGGAAATTACCCTATTATGGCAGGCCAAACACCCCGATTACGGCAGCAAACCAAAGAGGTATGCAGCCATGCTGAAACTTGTGGAATTTGTAAAGCCAAGGATGCCCACGGCAACCGTTCGTAGGTTAAGACTCAAAATTGGCAGCCTGAGGAGTGCGTATTTCAAGGAGCGCAAGAAGGTCCTGAAGTCCCAAGCATCTGGAGCTGCAGCAGATCAGGTCTATGTCCCCAAGCTCTGGTACTATGACAGGCTCCATTTTCTCAAAGACCAGGCTGATGTCACGGAGTCACTCTCGACTCCTCCTTCCACGCTTCCTTCCGCGCAGGCCACCCCTGATGAGGTTTCCGAGGAGCAACCTGGGCCTTCCAGTCTGGAAGATGTGGAGGAGCCCAGCATGAGCCAGGTATAGTAGTTTTGGAACAAATTTTGTGAAAACTAAATGATGTTCAGTTAATTCAGGATCCCCATTTGCTTAGTTCCTAACGTGTTTGACATATCAACTGACAGTAGTGTTGGAGACATTTGGGGCAAGAATCTAAACTGCAGGGCTGAGAATTGTATGGTTTTCTATTTGTTAACATTTTGCAACAGTCAATACATGAAAATTGTGTGTGTTTGATGAACAAATAACTCAAACTATGTCCCTTTGTCATACACAGGAAGACCTCAGCCAGGAGGTGGCTGTGGAATGTGGCAGTCAGGAGGAGGAAGGGGTTAGTGGCAGCCAAGAGGTGGGTAGTGGAAGCCAAGAGGGGGGTAGGCCTAGGAGCCTGATTGTCTCCCAAGTCCCTCCCCTCCGCCTTCCCTACAAAAGGGCGAGAAGGGGGGGTGAGGCGGGAGAGTCAGCGCTCCGGCTGATCAGAGAGGCTTCAGCCTCCCTACATGCCACACCCACCGACGAGGAGACCTTTGGCTCCGTGGTTGCCACTAAAATGATGGCTATGGAGGTGGGGCAACGTAACATGTGTGAGGATGTCATCCTCAAGGTCCTAAATAAGGGTATGGCTGGGGGGATGACCCCACTCACACATGTTTGCGATAGTGACCTTGCTCCGCCTCCTCCTTCTGCCACCCCACCAGCACCACAGCCACAGCGTGCAAGGAAGCGTGGAAGGAAGACCTGAGAGTTTCGACCTGGATTCAGTCTGGTCTGAGAGAAGATGGAGCCTCTCATAGTACCAGAGCCTGGGGACCTAGATGGCATCTGCTGCAGTTCCGGATGTTTTGGACTTCAGGACCAGATAGCACTCCCCTTAAGATACGTACTCCTCAGGCCCCCAATTTTTGAAGCTTGAAAAACGATGTTTGCCGTGGGTGTCCAAGGCTTTGCAAATTCCCCAAGTTTCTCCATCGCTGCGTTCCTCTTTGGTTTGTTGCTGAGACCTAAATAAAGGTATTTTTGAGTTCAAAAAATCATTGCCTATGTGTTTTACTTTTCTACAATGACAGTTTATTTGTGAGTAGGCAGGTACATTTCACAAATCATAAAGTCCAATTAACAAGGGGCACCAACAACAAACAAACTCCTAGTAAATTTAAGCAACAAATAGAAATGTTAATAATGTTGTTTTGCTAAGTTGAGACACACAACCCCCCTCAAAAATCTAAATAAATTATCCTGAAAATATGTATTCCAAAAAAATAAAAAATGACAAATCATCCAAAAAAGTAAAAAAATAAACATCTAGTCTAGAAATCCTGAAAACGAATCAAGAAATAAGTTTGTGAGAAGTGAGGGTGAATAGGAGCAGCTAAAACACGTCATTCTTCTTGCATTGTAAAGAAAAAGAGAATGCGCTGCATTAAAGACATTTTAACATTGCAGCGTGACGAATGTGCTGTGTCGATTAGGAACGGTAGTTTTACCTGACCGAGCGCTTCCGTCACAGAATTTCTTCTGAGCATGCGTAGCACTTTGTCCGTCGGACTACGCTACACACGATCGGAATTGGTGTAATCGGACTTTGTTGTTGAAAAATCTATCCAGCAGGAGATAGAACTTTGTCCGTCGGACAATCCGATGGAAACTGTCCGATGGTGCCTACACACGGTCGGAATTTCCGACAACATTGTCCGATAGTGTGTATGGGGCTTTAGAATGTTAGTGAAGTTCTGGCCGAACCCCCAGCGTTTTAAGATATTAAATAGATAAGGCCTTTTGCAAGTCTATAGATAAAAGAAGTCCTTCTTGTGGTTGCCCCCCATCCCATCCCGAGCGCAACAGCGAAATAACCCCTATTTTTTTGGGAGGGTGTGAGAGTGAGGTTTGGGAGTTCGACCGGCAGCTAACATCGAGTCCATTCTATCCCTCATGTGTTAGAATCAGGCTCCACTCCATCGTAGACTCTTTTCCGCCTTGGAGGTAAGAGCTAAATTTAACGTTAATCTGGCTTCGTCTAGTTTAGCTGCAGGTATGGATTTATGGTCCCTTTTATGTTGCTTGCGAATAGTAAGGAAATCCTTTTCTAGTTTATCTATGTCCAGTCTGTGTGCTCTGTGGATTTGAGAAGAGATCTGAATAAATTTCCCTAATGGTGGCTTTATGGGCCGCCCATAATGTTTCTGGGGCTACACCTTCCATGTCATTTAGGAGGAAATAGTCATTGATGGCTCTCTCAACTTCCGTAGTTCTCACCGGGTCACTAAGGATTGATTCATTAAGCCTCTAGTGACTGTTTCCTCTAGGGCCTTGGGGACTTTGTAAAAGAAGGAAAACTATAGAGTGGTCTGACCACACTGAGTCTCTTATGAAATATTTGTGCTCTAGGGGTATGTGCATTGTGGATAAGAAAATGTGGTCAATTCTGGAAAAGGATTGGTGCGGGTGTGAAAAGTGAGTTAAGTGGATTGAGTTCTCTCCAGATATCTGTCAGTTTTTGTTGGTGAATGAGCGTAGCTATTAAGAGGCTTTGGGAGGACGAGTTGTTTGGGCTCCCGGTGGGCGCTTCTTGTCAAGCCCTGAGTCAAAGGCCATGTTGGAATCCCCCTAACTACATTTGTGACCTCAAGCAAGGGTTCCAGCTTCTGGAACATGTACTCAAAGAATTTTGCTTGTCCTCAATTGGGTGCATAGTAAGATACAAAAGAGTTGAGCTGGTCATCTAGTATCCCCTTGAGCAGGATGAATCTACCGCCCTGATCTTTAAATTCTGTCGGAAGTGTAAATTTAGATTTGTGTGAAAAGAGTATTGCTACCCCCTTTGTTTTATCTTCCGCTGTAGCTAGGAAAAAACGTAGGGTATTTAGGGTGGATAAACTTAGGGTTGTACGATCTTGGGAAGTGAGTTTCCTGAAGCAGGATCACATCAATCTTTTGGTTGTGGTAATATTGAAATATTTTCCGTCTTTTGACCTGAGAATTCAGACCCTGTGTGTTGTGGGACACTATTCGTAATGGGTGAGGAGGTTTGTCAACCTCAGCCATGGAGCAGATAGGGAGGGAGCACAATCGACATATAGCCACCTACCTGCGAGTCTTGTGAAAGGGAGTTGGATGAGTTGCCCAGGTGCTTAGGATTCATATCAGGTAGGATGCAGAAGTGAGCGTTTCCAGCAGGACATCTAGAAGAATGAAAAGTATGAGCAAGAAAGAAAGTAGAGGGAATCAGAGAGCATTGAAAAGGAGATGTAGCTATCTCTAGAGGGAACTCAGGACTAGGCTCCCACAGTCCCTCTAGCATAGAAGAAGCACCCCTGTCCAGGGGAGAGTGGAAATCCATGTCTCCTGGTCAGGAATAGGCTCAAGTAAGCTGCTCCGACTTCAGCGCCCTTGTATTATAACAAACATTAAAGAATAGAACTGAACAATTGTGGTATATATTAACAACACAATCCCTAAAATTGAAACATAACAGCCCTGTGAGGGGCTTAACCTGTTTGGACTAGTGTGGGGTTCTAAGAAATTAAGTGTGGAGAGGCTAGATACTGGATGGGAATAAAAGGAATAGTGGATGGAGAGTGGGGTGAATGTGGTGGTCAGGTTAACCATCATGATAGTCCCAAGTATATCCTGGGTATCCCTGATAGGCCTGACCCATTCTTTTGGCTATCTTGTCAGCCATCCTTGCCCTCCCTCCTCCCCCCTTCTAGAAAGTACCCTGAGGTGATAATATTTTCAGTGATGGATTATTCCGGCCTTGTAACCTGGAACTAGGGTTACTCATTTTCTTTCGCCTTAAATAGTTTCCATTGTCCTACCTAAAGAGGTCCAGATTGACCCCACTACAGTTGCCATAGCCGCCACCTCAGATTAAGTATAATATTCTAAATTGACCGCAATATGTAAAGAGAAGGGTAACAACCCCCCCCCCCCCCCCCCCCAATGTGGAAAAACAGAGAGGAAAATAAAAAAAAGAGGGAGCAAGGCCTCCGAAGGGACCGTGCTGGAGTCTTTCAAAAATAAAAGGGTCCAGAAAATAAGTGTGTGCCCATCAGACCAAAATATTCACAAAAGAATTCAGCCTTTTCAGGTAGGTGCTTAGTCTTTGGACCTATTTGGTTTAGGTTTCTGCCATACTGGAGTTAGCAGGCTCGTGGGCATTTGTCGCTTAGATGCTCCCATGGCGGATCCTGAAGGTGGAGAAGCCAGCGTCTGAGTGATAATAGGGGTAACCAGTGCGCTCAACCAAAAAACTATTAAATCAAATAAGGAGAAAAATGGAAAAGGAAAGCAGCCAACATAAAAGCTATCTCACACTTGTAAAGGTAAAATTGAATAAAGAGGGTGTGTGGAGCTAACCCTTAAGTAAATCAATAAATAATCTAAAATGACCAGTTTGCAAAGCTCAGAGTATCCGAAAGATGAGTGACCTTTCACACAAATAGATATATAAAAACATAGAATAATGAACTAAAATAGATAAAATTCCTTAATAGCAATACACATAAAATATTGAATAAATATAAGACGTGTGTAAAAAATGAAAAATTATTCAATAAAAGTGATGGTGCTAAAATAACCGTGCTGAAATAAATATATGTGCTGGGGTAAAAATGATGATGGAGTAGGGTTAAAAATAGTGAACACAAAATCTTCTAGCAATAAAAGGTGCACAGTGCAACGTGCAAGATATGTGAATAGAGAACCAATAAAGAACCAATAAATTGGTTCTGAAAGTGCAAGGGAATTGCAAGGAAATTGCAAGGGGAATAAATGATTGAATGTGCAGAAATATCCAAAATAATGACAAAGTGACCATACAGATGAAAAGAGTGTGTCACTGTAGGTATGGTATAATCAGATGATACCAAAACAATAATATCGCTGAAAAAAATATATAAAAAATAAAAGTAAAATTTGGTGCACTATAAGTCCCAGCCTGTAAAGAAAAAATGGCGGAAAATAAATGATAAAGTCCACAATCTGGAACAATGAAGAGCATAAGGCTCTAGAATAAGTGAAGGTGAGTAGAAATATTCAGGAATCTTTGTGTTGATCACAGTGATGATCCGTGCAGGCAGTGCTCAGTGCTGACTTCAGGGGTGCACCCTACTAGTTCCCCCAGCCTCTCACCTCTATTTGCGGCCCCTGCAGGCCTAGTGGAGCAGATAGCCTCTAAGGTGGCAAGCCTGGTTACTTTCCGGGTCCTCTTTCTTATGGGCTCCTATGGGCTCCTATGGGCTTCTATGGGCTCCTATGGACTCCTACTCCGATCCAAAAAGGCACTCCAGGGGTAAGGGGTCACTCACATCCAAAAAGGCACTCCAGGGGTAAGGGGTCACTCACGGGTTAGATCAGCATGTAGGGGTTAAAGGTACAAAGAAGCGCTCCAATGTGTAGTAAAAAACAAGTTTATTGAAACAAAAATAATAACCACTCACATTTAAAGTTTTCTTGCATCAGCATGGATGAACTTCCGTTCGCGGCCACAAACCGGAAGTAGAGCGATAGGCACCTGACTTCCTTCCTCCCTCACTAGTATCGTCACTAGCACACGTGACTTTGTCAGCGTCTGAGTGATGAGTCCCAGATGTAGGAGTTTTTGTCCCTTATGAAGTTTGGAGAAGGTGTATGACTTGTTCTTGAATGAAAATGTTAGATTGAATGGGAACAATCACCAATATTTTATGTCCTTTTGAGAAATTACTGAGAGGAGTGGTTTAAGTAATCTCCTTTTTTGAATTGTGGATGGGGATAAGTCTACAAAGACTTGGATAGGGTGATCCCAGTTCTTGAGTTGTGTGGCCGAGCGGGCCCGCTGCATGACCTCCTCCTTGACCACATAATAGTTTGGTTTTACCACAATGTCTCTCAGAAGCCTGTCAGAGCGGGGGGTGGGCCCAGAGCTCTATGCGCCCTGTCCAGTTCCAATTTTGCGAGAGGGAATATCTGGAATGAGGTCCTGAAGGAGAGCGCGAACTGCTGCGTTCACATCCAAGACAGATTCCTAAAGTTGTATCTGCGAGATCTATTCTCGAGGTCATCTATCTCCGACATGGCTGACTCAAGCTGGTCGTGAAGATCCTGAATTCGATACGGGTTTTGGTTGGTTCTGGTGTTTTAAGTGTCCATCCGTCTTGGATTCCCGAGGAGCGGTTCTAGCTGGGGAAATCTGTGCATCCAGGGACCTGCGGATGGGTCCCGCTGACATGGGGCAATGCTGTCACTTGTTGTCCCTCCACGGCTGTTAGTGGAGCGGATGTTGAGGCATGTTGTATGTCTGTATGGGCGCTAGTCAGTCAGAGCAGTGTGGATCTCTTGGTCTATGCGGCCATCTTAGGAAAAGCTGCACATGAGCCTCGGCCGTCTTTATTTCTAGGCCAAACTCCCCGGCAAACCTCCCATATGATGTGGATAAAGGCAGGGGTGGTGTGGTATTGTCTGGTGGAAGGATGGAGAGGTTATACTTGTCAGTGCCCGAGGATGGAGCTGGATGGAGTTAAAATGGCGGCTGCCCTTGAGCTATGTCTGAGGGGAGAGCTGTCTGCTGCTGTAGGCCTCTTACTCAAGGAGTCCTCCAAAATGGTGGGGAGGTAGGTTGGAGTGGTGCAGTGTTGCCAGGATGGAGATTGGCGGGTATGTGTCCCTCTGAGCCTGAGGATGGCACAGGGATCGGCCATAATGGCGGCGGGCCACGGACTAGGCCGCAATGTGTACCGAATTGGCACAATAGTGGTATGGGCTGGTGCAGGGTATGGATGTGGATGGAGGTTCAGAATCCCTGGAGCTTGTTTCTGAGGCATCCTGCGCGGCTCATGCCCCCCCCGCATGATATCTCTCTTTATCTGAATTTCAAATTGTCTATGGAGTTGATAGTAGTGGGTTAGGGCTGTTCTCTCAATCACTTAATTGTCATTTAATTGCAGTTTAAAATTTTGTTCCCAATTTTTACCAATTTTTTTTCGATTTTTATAAGACGGTCTTATAGAATTTGATCAATGTATATTTATACATACGTTTTTCTTATTCCCGATGAGCCTTCACTTAAAAGTGTTAGTACATTTTAGTGGTTAAATATTATGTTTATTTATGTCATGGTTTTGTGTGGCTCCAGTTAGATATATTTCCTATATTTCCTGTTTGCTATTCAAGTGTCAAAGCTGTTAAACATTAACATGTGTTTCCGGTGTTTGTCTATTATATTATAGCTGACTATGTGTTCTGTCTATTATGAGGCTTGGTATGTATTCACTTTCTAGTTTGCTGAGAATGTAGTGATGTAGTAAATTGCTCGCTAGTTAATATCAAAATGAGGCTTGACATGCATACAACCTCTGTTCTAATCAACAGGAAGTGATGTTGGCAGCCATACTCCATAGCGAGCAGTGGCGAAATCATAGGGGTCACCGAGATCGCCATGGTGACCGGGCCCCTTGCTGCAGGGGGGCCTTGAGGCTGAGAGGAGCTCCCCGATCGTCAGCCGAGCTGTAATGGCATTGTGCAGGGATCTCCTCACATACCTAAAGTGAAAGCACTGTGTGCTGTGCTGTGCTCTTTGTCTCCCCCTACAGTGCAGTACCCGGCAGGAAGAAGGTATGTCTGACGTTTTTTTTATAAGACTATCTACTGTATCTGTATGTGTCTTTATATGTGTGTGCATGCATGTGTGTGTGTGTGGGGGGGGGGTGCATGCATGTGTGTGTGGGGGGGGCATGCATGTGTGTGTGGGGGGGGGGGGTGCATGCATGTGTGTGTGGGGGGGGGGGTGCATGCATGTGTGTGGGGGGTGCATGCATGTGTGTGTGTGGGGGGTGCATGCATGTGTGGGGGGGTGCATGCATGTGTGTGAGGGGGTGCATGCATGTGTGGGGGGGCATGCACGTGTGTGTGGTGTGTGTGGGGGGTGCATGCATGTGTGTGGGGGGGTGCATGCATGTGTGTGTGGGGGGTGCATGCATGTGTGTGTGTGTGGGGGGGGGTGCATGCATGTGTGTGTGTGGGGGGTGCATGCATGTGTGTGTGGGGGGGTGCATGCATGTGTGTGTGTGTGTGGGGGGGTGCATGCATATGTGTGTGGGTGTGCATGCATGTGTGTGGGTGTGCGAGCGGGTGGTGGGGATTCACAGTGGCAGCATTTGGCACACAGGCAGCATTTAATGGGCACAGTGGTGGCATTTGATGGGCACAGTGGCGGCATTTGATGGGCACAGTGGGGCATTTGATGGGCACAGTGGCGGCCTTTGATGGGCACACTGGCGGTATTTGATGGCACAGCAGCAGAGTTTGATGGGCACAGTGGCAGCATTTGATGGGCACAGTGGTGACACTTGATGCTACAGAGGTGGCGTTTGATGGTACAGTGGCTGCAATTGATGGGCACAGTGGCGACATTTGATGGTACAGTGGCTGCAATTGATGGGCACAGTGGCGACATTTGATGGTACAGTGGCTGCAATTGATGGGCACAGTGGCTGCAATTTATGGGCACAGTGGCTGCAATTGATGGGCACAGTGGCAGCATTTGATGGGCACAGTGGCGACATTTGATGGTACAGTGGCTGTAATTGATGTTTTTATTTCTGATTTTATTTTTGTTTGCTTGCGCCCCCCTAAAAATTTTGAGCTCCAGCTGTCACTGGTTTATATGTGCATTTATTTATATAAATATATATGTATATATATGTGTGTGTGTGTGTGTGTGTTTTTATATAAAAATTAAGAAATCGGTTCCTTTATATGCAGCCACCCACTTGTGACTGGGCCCTGGTGTTCCAACATCGGGCTCGGAGTAAAGAGCTTTGTCCGGAGGTCGGGGGGGGGCCCTCCATGGTTTCTTGCATCGGGGCCCTGAGGGTTCTAGTTACGCCACTGATAGCGAGGTCTGGATTGTCACCTCACTTCCTGTCGAGCTTGATATATACTGCTGGATTTTGGCAGCCATACTCCAGATCGAGGCTTGGTTTGTCATTTTATTCCGGCTGAGTATAACACATGGCGCTGAGCACCGAATGTTATGCGGACTACTGTTCCCTTATTCACATAAGCCCTTATGTTTGTTTCCTAAGTTTTGGAGGCATATCCATATATATTAGAGAGTTTAGATCTATTTTGTTCCGAATAGGATTCCAATTAAACCGGAAGTGACCAAACCGGAAGTGATTAAACTGGAAGTGACCAAACTGGAAGTGATGTACCTCCGGTTTTCCATTATTCTAATTTGGGGCCACACAGCCTATTTAAATGCTCAGTTGCTGGCAGTAGGTCATACCCCAGATGACGTCTAAGACGAAACCCATCGGATAAACCTCTACCAACATTACTGTGCCTCTTCATGTCCTTCTATGAGCTTTGTGTGCACTCTCTAAATGTGAAAGAAAGAGTGTTCCATTGTTACTTTTTTAAATAAATGCACATTTTAAACGATATCACACTATGTGGAACCTTTTTTTGCTTTTTTGGTTTCAACGTGCGAGCAAAGAATATCCTCTGGCTTTCCCTCCATTTTGAGCCTCATGTGCCTGTACCCCGTTGTTTTCGATGTTAACCAAAACTATTCAAAGATCTGTCCAGGAGTTCTGATGGTTTTCCATATACTGTTTTTATCGCCATAAGCCTGTTTGACTTAAGAGGTATAAAGCCCCTTTAAGTCCATTACTTCTGGTAAGCCTTTGTGCAATTGGTGGTGGTGTCTTCTACAAGCTTCTCCTCACCGAGTCTCTTCACATTTGATGTCACTTACCTTATCAATGCTTTTTAGACATTTATTTTTTCTGACATTATTCACTAACTTCAAAATTGTCAATCATTTAAAAATTTTTTTGCATTTTTGAAGGGGTTTAGAGGGCTGCAGATAAACAAGTAAGACTTGTAGGAGGACTTGTTTAATCTTTGTGTATCACCTGAGGCTGTTCACTTCACTGGGTATCTGACAGTCACTTTAAATAGTCTGTTATACTGCTAGGTGTTAAATAAAGACATGCGATTATTTAACATTTTCTAAGTCTTGCATATTTATTTTTTTTACAGCATATATGTTTACTAGCTTTGGTAAACAGGAGGTACAAAAGGCTCCATAGTCAACATAAAATAAGCATAGTAGTAAAGAACATATAAGAAAGAAAAAGGGAACTTTGGGGGGGCAGGGCACTGGGGAGTGAGTGCTGCCATTCAATTCCAGCCTGGCCATGTCCCTGTTTGTAATGCTATTTTTTCAAGTAAAAGGAATGTAAACTGTCTCTCATAACAGGATAAGATGGACATTGCATCCTGCTCATCTTCTGACTGCTCCCTTAGATCCTGTTCACTTACTTTCCCATTCTAAAATATAAGATGTCTAAAGAAAGTGAGTCAGTGAGACTATAAAAAGGCCACTTAATTAGGAACATACAGTAGATCTTAACTCACTTTAACTCTAAATCCCCGTACACACGATTGGATTTTTTTCCGACGGGAAATGTTCGATGTCAGGCTGTTGGTGGAAAATCTGACCATGTGTATACTCCATCGGACAATTGTTATCTGACTTTCTGCCAACAAATGTTGGCTAGTATGTCTTCAAATTTTCCGCCAACAAATGTGTGTTGTCGGATTTTCTGAGCGTGTGTACACAAGTATGTCGGACAAAAGTCCAAAGTACAAACACGCATGCTCGGAAGCAAGGACAAGCCGGAAGCGGTCAGTCTTTTAAACTAGGATTCGTATTGGAGAATTAACATTCTTGACGTGGCAAATTAACATTCTTGATGTGGCAAATTATGAAATCTCCAAATGCACCACACATTCTCTTGATGACTTTAATGGGATAATAATGAAGCTGCTTTGCTGGTGATACTGATGGAGCTATTGCAAACGAATTTTCAAAGGATTTTTTTTCTAGTGATATTAAGAATAATATTTTTTATTTTTTTTATTATTATTTGGGCAAGTTACCACAACACCATTATCCCGTAGTTTTTAAGATCAAAGATACAACTATGTTGGTGTCCCTTGTCAATTTTACATTGTATTTTTTAAAATGTAACTGCCTATTCCCAAACTGTCATTTGAAGTAAAACACATAGCCAGGTATTATTCTAAACAATTTTTTTATTGTGCATTAAAAAAATAAAACAATTAAAAGAATTTAAGACATGCTATCTGCCAATAGAACTTAACCCAAAAGTGGATTCTATGCAACCAAAAATAAAGAAAATATACCAAATCAAATCATTATTCAAAAAAAAAATAATGTCAAAGCAAGGCCAATAATAAATAACACGTTATCTCCTTCGATTCCACAACATGTCTGGTTGACGAACAGCCTTTCAGGAACAAACTGAAAAGCACAAAATGAAAAACGCGAACTTAAAAGCGCTAAATGAAAAGCGCAAAAAGAAAAGCGCGGATCAACCCTCACCAAACTTCTACTAACATGAAATTAGCAGAAGGAGCCCAAAGGGTGGCGCTAAAGAGCTGAAAAAACACGTGGTACGTCTAGTACGTCACTACGTTCGTAATTGTTGGCCAACAATTGTGTGACCGTGTGTATGCAAGACAAGTTTGAGACAACGCCCTTCGGACAAAATTCCACGGTTTTGTTGTCGGAAGGTCCGATCGCGTGTACGAGGCATAAGATCCTTGAGACCATTAAAAAAACGGTTTCTAAGAAGTAGTTATCAACATAAAAAACCTACTCAGGTGCTGCTGTACCTCCCTATTAGATCCTTTC
Source organism: Lithobates sylvaticus (assembly GCA_028564925.1). Taxonomy (NCBI): domain Eukaryota; kingdom Metazoa; phylum Chordata; class Amphibia; order Anura; family Ranidae; genus Lithobates; species Lithobates sylvaticus. The sequence continues at coordinate 511,136,864 of CM053029.1, read as the reverse complement.
TAAGAATGTGGCACAGGCATCCATATTTAAATTGGATCCCTTTAGCAATTCATAGAGTAGATCAGTTCACCCACTAGCTATTTACACATCTGCGGCATACGTCCACTCACTGTGTACCAGTTTTACTAAAACATTAGAACAAAATACAAATCAAATACAGCTATATAAATAAATCAGTTAATATAACTAATAAACTGTGATGTTGTGCTATACCACCTAAATATGTCTATTCTACTTCCTAGTCTGTCTATAGCAGGCCATATTGTATTACCACAATATAGGGAAAGACTATTTGGCAGAAAACACAAGTTCAAAAATGAAACATTTGCTCCTTGGCCCAAAATCCTAAGCCTCGTAGAAGTTCATAACCCATATTCTGTATAGCACATCCTTCTTTAAGGTTTAGCTCTAATATTGAAATGTATCTTCTTATTATTGTAAATGTACATGATCATCTGACAAGCATGTAAAATACCCATATGAGACAACTTGTTTTAAAGCAGTTTCAGGAAAAAATGGAATTGTATAGGTTTCTATAAAATCACAAGCTATGTTAGTGCTGCATTTACAATGTGTTTGTCATGTCCTTGTGATGCATTTCGGATGCATTTCTATTTATTTCTATATAAGAAAAATGATTGAAATGCAGACGAATAGGATATGCTGCTTTTTACAAAAACATATGCATGATGCATGCTGATTGAAACCATAATTTCAAATGTAACTGCTCCCTAAGCTTCCGTTCAAAATACAAATGGTGCTTCTTCACAAATGTTGCTTAAGGGTGATGTTAAAGCAAATCCTAAATGTCCATGTACAAATGTCATTATATATTATCAAATCCTATATTAGTGTAATGAAGTTGTCCTGGTTCATCTTCATCTTCTTCAATAGTGTTGAAAAATGACTTTAGTTTTTCTGGAACACACCAGTTCAGTATAATGACTGTTATTCCTATTAGAAAGCAAAGAAGACCTGAAATGACAAAGAAAAGAGCTTATGGACAGATACCACAAACGTTTATCACAATTAAAGCGGTGTTCCGGCCGAAATTATACTTTTTAAATAAAAATACCCCTATAATACACAAGCTTAATGTATTCTAGTAAAGTTAGTCTGTAAACTAAGGTCTGTTTTGTTAGTTTTTAGCAGTTTGTTATTTTATAAACTTGCAGCAGGCCGTGGTCATCTTTTTCTGAAGCCAGACTGTATTTCTTCCTGATCTCATCCTTGCAGTACTTAGAGGAAACATGTTAAAGTATACAACAGTGCCTATTGGAATTGCAAACAGGAAATGATGCAATGGGCCGCGGCCAGGGAGGAGGAAGTAAAAAATGATTACAGCAGATATACAAAAAAAAAAAAAAGTTTATCACAATTAAATGTTTATGGTATCCATACCAATAAATATTACATTTAGGAGTCAGTCTCAATAAATGATACTGTTTTTGAAATATGCTGGATCTCTCATTTACATATACCGACTGAGAATCTTGACCTACAGAATGCCTACTCCAAAAAAAGTTCCTTTACAACTGCAATAAGCCATTTGACCGTTGTTAAGGGGTAAATGATTGTAAATGTGCACCTGGAACCTGTAAAACAGGATATGTTGCGACATTCAAATTGTATATGTTTTTGTTTTACACTATTGCTATTTTAGTAAATATAAAAACGTATTTCCATATTGGTATCAGGGGGATTTTTTGGGATATTATGTGTTATACTACACTTATTACTTCCATTATGTTCACTCTTTTGGATTTCTAAGTTGTTGATCCTACAGCATCCATTGAACAAGTACCAGTCAGATAACTGCAATGCAGAAAGATCTTCCATGACCCTACCTACAATTTATTCCACCAAAATATATGCAGAAATGCTATTGTGCGGTTTTGACTCATTTGTTTTGTATGAATTAGATGTTAGGATCAGTAATGGCTGCTAGAATAATATGAGACTTTCACCAGAGTGGTTACAAGTTATTTATCAGCCAAGAGACATAATGGAGTCATTAGCAGGAACCAAGTAGTATTAACTTGGTGTTAGGTCCAATTTCTGCTTTTTCAAGGTCAGTGAATTAAATATTCAATACAAAGGCAGTCAAGCACCTAGCATTTTCAGGAGGATGTGACCAGTAGCAGTCTACATATTTTTCTTAGGTCAGTCTTTCTTAACCATCAAATTCCACAAAATTAAGATGTTTTCAGTGATTGTTTTGTTGATATACTGTACAAAGTATACATCACATTATGTGATACCAATGGCTACAGCACATGTTCCATTCTCAAGGGCCATGTCACTAAACCATTCTTGGTGAAATTAGATAGATCAGATCAGATAAATCAGATAGATAAAAGAGGTGATAAAGCCAAAAAAAGCAAAAACATTTCTGCATTAGATTTTTTTTAAGGCTTTTTTCCTTAATTTTCACGTATTGATTTTGCCAGCAAGTTTTTTTTTCAACTTCCCTAAACAGGCCAAGCTGTTCAGCAAAAGTGGGAAATTAGAGGGTTCCCGCAAACTGACAGGGGTGCTTACAATGGTCATTTCATTTATGTAAAACCTTCATTGCAAAAGGAACAAAAATGGTTGTTGTAACTGCTCAAAAAATGTTATATGGAATGCAACTTAAATTTGTTAGACAAGTCCATCTAAATCTGTTCTCCCCAGACTGCTCCTTCATCCAGACTGGAGACACCATATGGCAGGACGTGTGGCCAAAACACTAGGTGGAGGACCCACCAACTGCATTTTTTCCATATCTATAGCTGGAGCAGGTATAGTTGTAGAAAAATTATGTTATTATCTATGTGGAAATCCACAAAATGTGAACTGTTGATCTGACTTGAGGACTCCAGTCGAAACACTAAGCATACATTCACACTGGGCATGGTTGAACTGATCTGTGCCCAAGTTTGGTTGTTCTCCCTCCCCACTCTGCCCCTGATCTGCACTCACACTGGGCTATAAGCAAGTGTTCCCTGGTACACTTACATAATCACATCTGCCAATCAGACCACATTTGTCCCTGCTTCTGTGCTTGGTGATCTATGGAGAGGTCTGTGCTCTGGAAATGGTTTGAGCTTACATTAAAGTTAGCTGTACTGGAGCACAAATGAACCGTTCCAGGTACCACCTCTTCCAAGTGGTCCTAGGAACAGTACACTTAACCATTCCCAGGCATTGTTCAGAGCACCCAAACTACATAAAAGACCCAGACTAAAAGAATGAGTCATGCCCAGGCACAGTTAAAACTGCCAGTGAGAGTGTACCCTTATTTAGGCTATGCATCAATATCAGCAAGGGGGTCACTGAATACAAAAAATGTATTACAGTCAGGGCAGGACTTACCATTGGGCTTGACTGGGCTCAAGCCCATGGGCCCCGCCCAATAGGGGGCCCTGCCAAGATACAGAGCAGAGTGTACTCGGCTCTGCTCCACTCACAGTCACGCCCAGTCCCGCCCTATGATGGACATAACACAGGGACTTGGCATGACTGTGAGTCGAACCAAGTACAATTGGCTACTCTCGGCTCTGCTCGGGACTGCGAGAGGACCCAAGAGCCGCCGAGAGGATCCGAGAGCTGCTCGAAAGCCGCCGAGAGGACCCGAGAGCCGCTGAGGGGACCAGAGAACCGCAGAGAGGAGCCGAGAACCGCAGAGAGGACCCGAGAGCCGCTGAGAGGACCCAAGAGCCGATGAGAGGACCCAAGAGCCGCTGAGAGGACCCAAGAACAGCCGAGAGGACCCGAGACCCACCAAGAGACCCCGAGAGCCGCTAAGAGAACCTGAGAACCACCGAGAGACCCCGAGAGCCGCTGAGAGGACCCGAGAGCCGCCAAGAGGACCCGAGATACACAGGACTCTGTATCACAGCGGCGCCATTTTTAAACTTCAAAACTGCAATAACAAAGCTGCAAATGACACTGGGGCAAGGCTGCAAATGACACTGGGGCAAGGCTGCAAATGACAAGGCTACACTGACAAGGCTGCAAATGACCCTGACAAGGCTGCAATGACACTGACAAGGCTGCAATGACAAGGCTGCAATGACACTGGACAAGGCTGCAATGACACTGACAAGGCTGCAATGACACTGGACAAGGCTGCAATGACACTGAACAAGGCTGCAGATGGATGGGCAAGGCTGCAGATGGACACTGACAAGGCTGCATTGATGGGCATTTAAATGTACGTTTTTTTCCTTAAACTTCCCTCCTAAACTTGGGCCGTGTGTTATACGCTGATAAATACGATAATGTATAGAAGGTAGGGCCCAAAAGTGACTCAAGCCCAGGGGCCCCCACCACCCTAAGTCCTGCCCTGATTACAGTGTCAGCTTGTACAAGTAACTCACCTGTTGCTAAAGTTAGCCAAAAAGATCCACCATAGTATGTTTTCAGAGACTCAGAGCCAAACTGTATATTACAAAAAGCAACATTTCTCACAGTAGAAAAAGAAATCAAGGAGAAGAGCATGAAAGCAGCAGTCACTAGTATCATATAGGCTCCATATATAAAAACCGGCATGGAGAAAAGAATGTTGCATATAATCCAAGAACAAAATGCCACCCTGTAACACAGAAATGTTTGTATCTGTTAATTTTTTCATTGAGCATACATACACATTGCAACACAAAAGAATGTATTCCTGTCTTATTGTATCTTACTATCAGGAATGTTCTTAAAAACAGAACCATAGGCAATTATAAATGACCCAATCTTAATCTAGTTATGCATTTAATAAAAATCTGTAAATAAAATCCAAATAGTACTTCAATCTGTCTCTGTGGTTGTTTCAAGTAATACCTTGCACAAAAAAATTTAGACCAGAAAAGGAAGAGGCAGTACTGTAAACAGGTGTGATTGAATGGCTAACTGAATAACAATTGCATTGCCAGGAGAAATATTTTACACATACAGCACTGTGTAAAAGTTTTATGCAGGTGTGAAGAAATGCTGTAAAGCAAGCATGCTTTAAAAAATATATATTTTAATTGTTTATACTTATCAATTTACAAAATGCAAAAAAAGCAAACAGAAGAAAAATCTAAACCAAATCAGTATTTGTGTGACCGCCCCTTGACTTCAAACCAACACCAGTTCTTACAATTGGGCACTATGTACACTTGCACAAGGACAGGGATTTTGTAGGATTAGACTCAGGTGTATGATCGATCAATTATACAAAGCAGGTGCTAATGCTTGTCAATTTTATATTTAGGTTGAAACACAGTCATTAACTGAAACCGAAACAGCCATGTAGGAGGCTTAAAAATGGGCGACAGTTTTTTTTACTAAGGTGAGGTTGTGGAAGACAGTTCATGTCACAGTTCTCACATCATGGCAATACTGAGCATAGCACCAAGACACAAAGTAGTTATACTGCATCAGCAAGGGGTCTCTCCCAGGCAAAGATTGAAGCATGTTTGAGGTTCCTTGCAAGTTTGGGGCTGCATTTCTGCAACTGGAGTTGGATATTTGGTCAGGATCAATGGTGTCCTCAATGCTGAGAAATACAGGCAGATACTTATCCATCATGGATATAATAAAAAACAATCAGCGCAAACAAAACAAACACACAATTAATGCCAGCTGAACACTTTAGGCCAATCACATCACCTCATAAACATATAAAATACAAAATAAGTGCAGCGCAATGAGAAATTAAGTCTGTAAGCATAATAAATTATGCAGAGGAACCACAAGACACCACCGCCACCAGCTTATACGAATATATCGCTTACCACATTCAGTGGACCTCTGAACTAAAAGATGGTCAAACAAGCATGTATCCTCAATGGGATGATGGTAGCCAGCGCTCCAAATGGGACAGGACAGCCACTCCCCCCTAATCTCTGTCCTCCCGGGAACTGTGCAGTGATATGTCCATCATGCCATACCATCAATGTATTCTGCAGCAGCACGACGACCCCAAACATACAGCCAACTATCTATAGCGTACAAGGAGTCCTGGAAGTGATTGTTTGATCCCCACAGAGCCCCCTGATCTCAAATTGATCGAGTCTGTCTGGGATTACATGAAGAGACAAAAGGATTTGAGGCAGCCTACATCCACAGAAGATCTGTAGTTAATTCGACCTTCAAAAACTGTGTGCAAATGTGCCTAGAAGAATTGATATTGTTTTGAAGGCAAAGGGTGGTCAGACTAAATATTTATTTGGATTTCTCTCTGATAAAAAATCAAGAGTAAACACATGAAGAGATAACAGGACAGCTTTGAATGTATGACATGATCATCAGATATTTTTGCAATTATCAAAGAATTATAGCAATACTCTGTATAGTGGCATATTTAACAGAACAAAAAGAGAGCAAATAGGAGTTTTATTTGCAGAGTTTACATCAACTTTACAAATATCTAATGAATACATCCAATGGAATATAAACTGTTACCGTTTGCCCTATAATTTTGTTGTAAACAAAAAAAGTGCTAGTAAAGTTCAGCCTGTTAGTTTTACTCACTGACGCAGAAGTAAAGCAAAGAAATAAATTGTAAATGTGCCTTGTTCACTTTTTGAGGCTTTCGTGTTTAAGAGATCATTTCTCGAATCCACTTCCCTGTCAATAAAGTTTTTCACTGCCTTTTTTCTTTGTATGTGATATCTACGCTTGTGTTAAACTGTGAAAATCCAATGCAAGTCAACATTTCATTGTACTTGGCACTCGTACTTTGTGCACATGACAATAAACTGTAGAATTTTTAATTTGTACTGAAATATGTACAACATTCATGAAGGACATGCCATATTTGCTGCCTCCCTTTACTGTCTTCCAAAAGAAGAACCTGAAATACAAAACTTAAATACTTTATTTATAGCACTGTACTCTGTCAGCTTTCGGTGTCTGTAAAAGGGATTATACCATATATCGGTATTTAGAATCATGCCAATAAACTGTTATGCCAGCCCATATTGCTTCTTTTTAAGCAGTTTTTTAAAATGTATATAGAGCTAATAACTAGCTGCTTTCAAGTTTACATTTTGTTCAAAATTGCGCAGGGGTTATTCTACTGCATACTGCTGTGGAAACTAAAAAGCTAGTCATACACTAATAGATTTTTGAACAAAAATTTGTATAAACATTCTCAATACATTCAATGACTTGAATTTCGTTTGAAAGTATTTCAAAATGTTGCTTGCTTTTAACATTAAATTTTGTAATGAATGTAATTTCTATAAGAAATTCAACATGCAGAGTTAGAAATGTATTCATTTGAGAAAAATCTTCCATTCTGCTTATTTGAATTTTCTTATTAATATGTTTAAAAACAAATGTTGATTTGACCCAACTAACAATTTCAAAATTTCTCCAGAGCCTCTCCCATCCTCTGGAACTCACTACCTCCACCTGTTCGGCTATTCCCTACTCTTTCTACCTTCAGGTGATCTCTAAAAACTCATCTCTTCAGGGAAGCCTATCACGTCTCCAACTAATCTTTTACCACTTCCTTCAGCTCATTCCCCACAGTTACAAACTTTTTTACCACCTGCCCCACATTAGATTGTAAGCTCTTCTGAGCAGGGCCCTCTTAATCCTTTTGTATTTTATTGTATTATGTATTGTCTGTATTCTCTCCCTTTTATATTGTAAAGCGATGTGTAAACTGTTGGCGCTATATAAATCCTGTATAATAATAATAATAATCATAATAATAAAAAATCTTAAAATGAGAAATTTTGAATGAATTTCTACTAGTGTATTGCCGATCTAAGAGCTACAGACACTGCTAACACTTTGAAGGTCCCATTCACTGAACAGTCATAAATAACAACATACACTATATTACCAAATATATTGGGACGCCTTCCTTTACATGCACATTAACTTTAATGGCATCCCATTCTTATGCCCGGTACACACGGTCGGAAATTCTGACGGAAAATGTCTGATTGGACCATGTTGTTGGAAAATCCGCCCGTGTGTGGGTTCCATCTGACTTTTTCCGTCGAATTTCCGACGGAAAAAATTTGAGAGCAGGATCTCACATTTTCCGACAACAAAATCCGATCTGACTTTTTCCGATCGTGTGTCGAGAATTCCGACGGACAAAGTGCCACGCATGCTCAGATCAAATTACGAGACCAAAGCTATTGGCTACTAGCCTCTACGTAGTTCCGTCGTACGCAACGAACGTCACCACGTTCAGAATGATCTAATTTTCCGACAACATTGTCCGACCGTGTGTATGCAACTCCAGTGGCGGACAAAATCCGTCGGAAAAAATCTGACGGATTTTGTGGTTGGAATTTCCGACCGTGTGTACGGGGGCTAAGAGTTAATATGGGAAAAAGTTGTCTCCACTGATACTTTATCACCAGTCCACGTTTCCCTAAAAACCCAAAATTTTCAAAATCCAATTGTCATTGGGACAGAAGGTGAGGTGAAATCTTCTCCACAGGGGCACAGACAGCAAAACAAATGTTACAGGGGTGATAACCCTTCCCTATGCTATCCAAAAAGCTTAAAAATAGATTTTTGGCTGGAGCTACACTTAAAAAATATACTTGTTCCGACTTACAAACAGATTCAACTTAAGAAAAAACCTACAGTCCCTATCTTGTTTTGTAACCCGGGGACTGCCTGTATATATATATATAATATCCAAGATAATGTATTATAAATGTAACTTTTATTCAACCAAATTCTGTAAAGGCCAAAGAGTGAAGAAAATAATTTACTTTGTTACTAAATATATACAAAAATTTACTCCCCTTTTCTCATTCTCCTAAATCAAAAATAGATTTTACCCCAAAATAAAAGCACTGGAATTCACTGATTACACTCCCTTCAGTCTACTACTGGGTACTTGAGCACTACGGTGAATATGACAGCTGTTCATTGAAGTCAAAAAGTGGCAAGGCTGATCTTTATCAAAAACTATACTACAAATTACAACAGTTAATTAAAGATAGGAAAAGGAAAAATAGGGTTCCTTCACTTGGAAACTAAAAAGGTATCTTCTTTATAAACTTCCCAAAGAAAAATTACAATTGGGATTTGCTTGCTTATCAGGTAGATTCTAGTTCAGATCCTCACCTTCCTGTGCCACTGCAGCTAGATATGGCACATTTACAAAGCTGGAATGCTATGGAAATGTGAACAGGTGTCTTCCTACTCCTAGTTGCATAAACTTTTCCCTGTACTGGTGATTGAAGTTTTTTTGAAGCTCCCCTGTACCAAACCTGCATAACTGGTACATAGCATCCCCAAATAAATAAAACAACAGCCAATGAACAGCTCAGAATTTGTATATGTACTGTAGTATCATATGAGACAATTTAATACATGAATAACTTTCGCGCCATCCTGTGTTTAATTTTACTCAAACAGGTTCAGGGGAAATAAATGGAAAGCTAATTAAATGAATAAAATGTTTCCTTTGAACCTGACTGAGTATATATAATAAACATGTTACACGTAAAAGGTACTACTTTAGTATATCCAACTGAAGGGTATTTTCCCAAGAACTATTATACTATTGTAATCTCTTGCCTCTTAAGCCCCATACACACGGTCGGACAATCCGCGGACCAGGTCCGTCGGATCATGTCCGTCGTACTTTGTCCGATGTTGGTTTTGCGTACACACGGTCGGACAAAGTTGTCGAAAAATCCGATCATTCTGAACGTGGTGACATTTGTTGCCTACGACGGGACTACGTAGAGGCTAGTAGCCAATAGCTTTGGTCTTGTAATGTGATCTGAGCATGCGTAGCACTTTGTCCGGTCGGACAACCGTACACACGATCGAATTTGGTGTGATCGGACCGGGTTGTCGGCAAATCTATCCAGCAGGAGATAAGACTTTGTCCGTCGGACAATTCGACGTACACTGTCCGATGGTGCATACACACGGTCGGATTTTTCGACAACATGGTCCGATCGGACAGAATCCATGAAAAAGTCCGACCGTGTGTATGGGGCTTTAGAGACAAAAAGTTGAAGTTCAGAAAACTATTTTCATTTAACTCCTTCCGGGGTTTTCTCAAGCACCAGTTTTAACTTCAAGGAATCTAACCAACAGCTATTATACATTGAAAAATAGTCCTCTGCCCTTTTTTTGTTTTGAAAAGAGTGGGGATGGGTTAGAACATTTGTCAGGCCAAGATTGTATCCGTAAATTTATGATGGTGCAATCTTAAATCAATATTACTGGAAAATGACTGAATTTCCCCTTTGCTGTTTACAGAAAAAAACAATAGCTTGTTATTTGCATATAGTCACTGTAAAGAAGGTTAAAGTTCTTTCTAACATCTTCATGAAAAAAACACATGGTCTGCAGCCATAAAAAAGCATGCTTCGTTCTAGGAGTGCCTTTACATATTAGCTTCCAGGACATCATAGGTGCCCTGAAACTGCGGGTGCTTAATTTTATGGAAATAAAGACTTAAAGATTGTACATTTGAGCGATGGCATATATATCTCCCAAAACAATATACAATTCATTAGTGTAGTGTGTAGGTCTACAAGCCTTCCCTCTTCTGCTTACTGCTTCTTTACACGCTATATTCATTGTGATTCCTAACCTTTACAGTTACTCCAGTAATGTGTTTCTGTAGATCACCTGTTTACTGCTCTACCTTCCGCCTACCTTAAATTCTGATTTACTCCTATTGGATGCTGCAAATTAACTAATTATTTGTTGAGTAAAATAGCCTGTAAACCTTTCTTTATTTCTCCATCCTCCCTGGGCCTGATACTCTATATTGTCAAAAGTATTGGGATGCCTGCCTTACATGCACATGAAACCAGTCTTAGTCCATAGGGTTCAATATTGAGTTGGTCCACCCTTTGCAGCTATAACGGCTTCAACTCCTCTGGGAAGGTTGTCCACAAGGTTTAGGAGTGTGTCCATGGGAATGTTTAACTATTGTTCCCGAAGCTCATTTGTGAGGTCAGGCACTGATGTTAGATGAGAAGGCCTGGCTCGCAGTCTTTGCTCAAATTCATCCCAAAGGTGTTCTATCGGGTTGGGGTCAGGACTCTGTGCAGACAAGTAAAGCTCCTCAACCCCAAACTGGCTCATCCATGTCTTTATGGACCTTGCTTTGTGCACTGGTGCACAGTAATGTTGGAACAGGAAGAGGCCATACCCAAACTGTTGGCACATAGTTGGGAGCTTGAAATTGTCCAAAATGTCCATGTCTTTATGGACCTTTCTTTGTGCACTGGTGCGCAGTCATGTTGGAACGGAAGGGGCCATCCCCAAACTGTTGCCACAAAGTTGGGAGAATGAGAATGTCCAAAATCTCTTGTTATGATGATGCCTTAAGAGTTCCCTTTACTGGAACTAAGGGGCCAAGCCCAACCCCTGGAAAACAACCCACACTATAACCTCCCCTCCACAAAATGATTTGGACCAGTGCACAAAGCAAGGTCCATAAAGACATGGATGAGCCAGTTTAGGGTGGAGGTGGGTAGAGGAACTTGTCCTGACAGGAAAAAGTTTACATTTGCATGAAACTTCAACTGCCTAAATCTTTGGACCTACTGATCCTTTGCTTAAACAAGCATCGTGTTGCAAATATTTTGACAAGCTAAATTTATTAAAGGAGGAAATCATCAATTACCTCAAACAATCACAAAAATCTATGAAATAAAATGAATTAGACTTGGCAAATATCTGTGGAGCTCCAATCCTTTGAACTCCTTTATGCACCAAAATCTATGTGTCATTCTTGTTTTGACTGTTACTGTATATGTAGCGTTAGTAAATGATAATAGTATAGATTTTCAGTATACCAAAATGCTAAGAGATTATATTATAATTTGTGTTACCTGAAAAAAAAAAGATTTCAGCTGCTTCCTCTTACAATATAATCTTTGTTGTTTATGAGATGTTATTCGAAAGCTGAAACTGTTTAACTATCTGTTTTATATGAGGCAGCCTTGCACCAAGAAAAAAATAAAATTTCCCATATTGCAAAAGTGATATCAAAGGCAAAGGTACGTAGTCTTGGTGTTGACACCCCAACAGAAATTCTGCAGCTTCTGTTTTGGACTTTCTAGACTGTCAGGATCTTAAAGGGAAAGGGACAATATTAAAAATAAAAATCCAGAACTGACACTTAAATGCCTATTGCTAGGGGGTCCCTCGTAGTCTGCCTCCTGCATTGCCTGGGCTGGTGACATAATTTCCCCTTGGACATGAAGGGCTCCCCAGTCATCTGGGACCTGTCACGTGTCCCAGATGACTGTGCGGCCAATCTCCACAGCCAGGTGCCCACAGTTGCAATGCCGGCGCCGCCGAGCGGATCGGGGGGAAAGCGGAGCTTCGACCCCCCGCATTGCTGGACCCTGGAACAGGTAAGTGTCAATTAAAAGTCAGCAGCTGCATGTGTAAAACAATACAGCATCTTGCATTGTGCAATAACCCTGTAATATTTTATACTACTTTAATAGCATATGTAAAATAGTGGCTTGTTTCACTGTGTAATAAAATGTGTGATAAATTACTATATCCCTTTTTCCAGTGTACATTTTGTTGGGGACCCCACTGTCATATTCCGCCAATAATCTATTTTGTCTAAAGTTGGATGAGATATTTGACATGTCAAGCTCAGAATATGGGAACGTCATAGGAAAAACACACCATCTTGATAAAATTTAATTGCAAGCCTTTTTTTTTTACAGGGCAAGAGATAAAAAAAAAATGAATTGCTTGTGGATGAAAATAATGTGCCAATAGTTACTTACCACATACAGGCTGATGCATAGTGCCCTGACACTCTGTACTGGTCATGCAAGCCACAGGGGTCATATTTACTAAATTTCTCTGCTACATAGAGGATGGGGTTGGGGAGTCCTCTCTCCAGACCGTCATGGTAAAACTGATTGTAGTCTGATCCAAACATCCAGAGAAACTGCTCATTATAATCAATGGTCTCATTTATCTGATGAACAGGATTTCCTTTGGATACAAAACATAATATAACAGTACTGAAACATTTATTTTAGTTACATGTTTTACAAATATCTTTGGGATAGTTACGAAAGGTTTTTTCTCAGTCAGGATATATTTATATATGTGAATTCAAAATGATTGCCTTAGAAAACGTTGAATTTAGAAAATTACAACCAATTCACTAATCTTTTCAGAATGATGCTAGTTGTAGCCTACATCTGAAAAACATAATTTGTGTTTAGCCTTAAATTTGTCTCTTTAAACTAAACTATTAGGCCAAGTGTCCAGATTGCAGTCTTTAAACTGGTCAAAATAGGTGCAGACCAGCTGGCTTAATGTGGCCGGGTTATGAGTTCTAATAAAATAGATTTGATTGATCAAATCAGAAGCTGTTCAACAATGGACATCACAGCATGGTTCTACCTGAAGGTTATGTTTATAGGGAGCACTGCAGCAGCTAACTGATAAATGTTGTTTTAAGTAGTAGCAGACACAGCTAGTTTCATCATTTTTAAATATTTTTAGGCAAAATTTTTTATTTGAGGTGTACAAGTCTTTTGACACATATACTGTATATGTAGACTACCAAGACTACCAAGATTTTGGTGATAGTACATGTCAGATAATAACATGTCGCTTTCCTCACTGACAGTGCCAATGCCTGTGAAGGTATGTATATGTTTGGTTCTTTAAGAGAAAATTTAGTGTTAGCAGTTAGTTTAAAGTTAAGGTTAGCATTGGTAATCAGGTTGGGACCTAGGGGGCTCAATAATGGGTTCCTTTTTTAGGGTTTTAGGTTATGTTCGTTTTAGAAGTTAGTTTAGAGGATAAGGTTAGGATTAGGTTAATATTAGGTATATTTATCTAAGGTTAATTTGATGATGGGTTAGGTTTTAGTATTAAATATGGTTATAGGGAGATTAGATTCATTTATAGGGAGTTCAGGGTATAGTTAAAGTGGAAGTAAACCCTCCTATCGTTTTCAACCACGGAAGCTGCCATTTTTGATGTTTAATGTTCAATGTTTAATCTTCAACTGCCATGGTGCTGCACATGTGATCAGTTATGACAGTTTGACAGTTTGACTGAGAGCACAACCAATGTGCAGTTAGCATTCCCGGCATGCCGGGAATGTAACTGCTTTTTGAAACTGTTAAATTGATGGGTTTACTTCCACTTTAAGATCAGGGGTCAAATAAATGTGGGAATGTACATTTTCACTTTTTTGGCAGTTAAAACTTTTTGCCAAAAAGCATTAGCACCAAAGCCAAAAAGCCAATATGTCACTTTGGTCATAGAAGAGGATGCGTAAAAAAAATCCCGAAGCCATAAAATTGAAGTTCAGATTTATGGATGATACTTTATTTTCTATAAGGGAGGAATGTTTCCACTTTTTGACCCTTAGCCATGGAGCTATTTAAAATATTTTTTTGTAATAGAATCATGCTATCATACATTTTAAGTTCTGCAGTGATATTAACAGTTTGGACCATTATGATAAATATTTTGTTAACAAGATTTACTACTTTCAGCAGTGCAGATGTTATTGGGCCTTGTTACACTGGTGATTTTGCAAACAGCAACACCTCTCCAGGAGCAGGGTCACCACTAATGTGACATGGCCTTAATGCAATCATTTTTTTTTTTTAGACTGGCAATAGATCAGAGAATAATGCTTTTATCACCTTGAAGACCATTATATTAATATGAATGTATGGATGTTTCTGATTCAAAGGGTAGAGGAGTTTTGTTCTGCTCCTTTTAAAAAATCTTATTTGCACAATCAATATTATAGCTAGTCTTACCTTTTAAAGTGATGTTAACACCACTCAGCCCAACGTTTATCCCAATGTCTGCATTCACTACAACACTACTGAAAGACTTATATGTAGTTGTAGCATTGATCACGCCAACTTCCCAATCTGCTGTGAAGTTAACAGCTGTAGAAAAAACAAATGTATTTAGAAAATATTCTTTAAATAGAGACAAGTTGCTTAATATGCTTTTTACAAATATTAATTTTCTTGTGTTTAAATGTATATGTAATATGGGTAATATGAAATTACAGTAGCCACTTTACCCCCAGGCCAATTCTGATTTATCTCATACATGTAAAAATCATCTTTTCTTTTTTTTTTTTTTTTATAGAAAATTACTTTATATACATTATATATATATATATATATATATATATATATATATATATATATATATATATATATATATATATATATTTTTTTAGCAGAGGCCCTAGAGCAGCCTTTCTCAACCTTTTCAACACAGAGGAACCCTTGAAATAGTTCTTCGGTCTCTGCAAAAAAATAAGAAACCTACAACACATGATACATTAGTGTGATGGTCAGTTGGAAGAATGGTCCTTACACTTGTGGTCATTGGGAAGAATTATCTCCTTACAGATGGCTAAAAAGATCAATGGTGTCAGTGGGAACTTATCTGAGAGGCAGAAATTGCCCAATGCTGAAGGAACCTCCAGCATCCTCTGGAGGAACCCTGGTTGAGAATCACTGCCCTAGAGCATAAAATAGTGTATGGGATGTGACATCATCAGCCCACCTCTCAGACTCAGCCAATGAAAGGGAGCCTTGCATTCAATAATAGAATACAAAGCTGCCTATGAATGGCTGACCACTGCTCAGGCTGACAATATTTTGTTCTGGGTGTGAGATAGGAAGGTTTTGTCTTGCCCCCAGAACACAGTGCTGTATACTGCATGTAGCCTTAGCTACTTGTTAGTGAGGGAATAGTTTGTTTGGGCCAGCTTGAACAAACTATTTCAACTGAAATTAAAGTTTTAACCTAACACTTACTTTTAACCTAACCCAGAACCTTAGCCCTAAATCTTGAATATGTTTTTTCTGTCTGTAATACTACAGAAGTCTAATTTCCAGAAGACAGTTAACATTCTTACCAACAGTTACAGCTCCAATGAACAGGCTTATTATGACTCTAAAGGTCCAGGATATTCTCTGTAAATAAAAAAAATGCTTTTTTAATTTGTTATATAAGAATGCTATTTAGTGTTCAAAGAACATGTAAGTGTTCATATATAAGGCTGCAATGAAATATTTTGCACATAATACTGACAACGATGCAACAGAATCCAGGTTCAAAGAGAATTTACCCATTAGTAGAACTAGCAGGAGTTAGAGGACTGAATTTACCCAGGGTGCCACCATTTTGCGACACTGTGAGTAATGGAACCTGAGAGGGGCTCTTCTGTGATCAGAAGTATCCTTTAGTAATATTGCACTTTGGAAAAAGCACAGAAAGGCTTCTGAGACCAGCAAGCCATTGCATCCCTGGTGCACCTCAATAATATATAGTTTGACAGTGCTGTGCCTTGTCACAGTGTCAGAAGGGTTAGATGTCACCCAGCATTCTCACTTATGAAAGTTGAGGGGCTCCAGGATGTCAGCTGTAAGTGTAGAAAACGGTGTTGCAGTTTTGGAATTTTACTTTTTTAATAAAAGTGGGCAAAAGCCCAAATGTACTAAACTGACTTGACTGTAGGTGATGAAAAGCACTAAAGTAAAAGCATTTGAGTAAACCCTCCCACAATAGATAGATAGATCAATAGAATGATAGATAGATAGATAGATAGATAGATAGATAGATAGATAGATAGATAGATAGATAGATAGATATAGATAGATAGACTATATTGTCACAAGTATTGGGACACCTGCCTTTACACGTACATAAACTTTAATGGCATCCCAGTCTTAGTCCATAGGGTTCAATATTTTGTTGGCCCACCCTTTTCAGCTATAACCTCTTCAACTCTTTTGGGAAGGCTGTCCACAAGGTTTAGGAGTGTGTCTATGGGAATCTTTGACCATTCTTCCAAAAGGGAATTTTTGTGGTCAGGCACTGATGTTGGACAAGAAGGCCAGGCTCGCAGTCTCTGCTCTAATTCATCCCAAAGATGTTCTATGGGGTTGAGGTCAGGACTCTGTACAGGCCAGTCAAGTTCCTCCAACCCAAACTTGCTCATCCATGTCTTTATGGACCTTGCTTTGTGCACTGGTGTGCAGTCATGTTGGAATATCAAGGGGCAATCCCCAAACTGTTCCCACAATGTTGGAAGCATGAAATTGTCCAAAATGTATTGGTATGCTGATGCACTTAAAAGTTCCCTTTACTGGAAATAAGGGGCCAAGCCCAACCCCTGAAAAACAACCCAACATCATAATCCCCCCTCCACTAAATGATTTGGACCAGTGCACAAAGCAAGGTCCATAAAGACACGGATGAGCGAGTTTTGGGTGGGTGAACTTGACTGGCCTGCAAAGAGTCCTGACCTAGACCTGATAGAACACCTTTGGGACGAAATGGAGCGGAGACTTTGAGCCAGGCCTTTTTGTCCACATCAGTGCCTGACCTCAGCACCTCCAGTGCTCTTCTGGAAGAATGGTCAAACAATCCCATAGGCACACTCCTAAACCTTGTGGACAGCCTTCCCAGAAGAGTTGAGGCTGTTATATCTGCAAAGGGTGGGCCAACTCGATATTAAACCCTACGGACTAAAACTGGGATGCCATTAAATTTCATGTGTGTGTAAAGGCAGGTGCCCAAATACTTTTGACAATATGGTGTAGATAGATAGATAGATAGATAGATAGATAGATAGATAGATAGATAGATAGATACAGCAAAACCTTGGATTGCGAGCATAGTTCGTTCTGGAAACATGCTTGTAATCCAAAGCACTTGTATATCAAAGCAAATTTCCCCAAACTCAGATGATTCGTTCTGCAACCATTTATTCATTAGTTCTTCAGTTTATAGTCCATATAAAAAGATTCTAATAATGTGACAGGTTGTGTAACCATAAAATGTCCATCCACAAACGGGCAGCTTCCACAAGGGGATTAAAAAAAGCAAAATCCAGCAGGAGCTACAGAGTATAAAAGAGAAGAGAGGCGCCTCTAAGTTTAGCAATATGTTTCTAAATGTTGTACCTTCATTAAATGTAACCATATTGCGACACTTAGAGGTGCCTCTCTTCTTTTTTATACTCAGTTGTGACGTGACGCTATATCAAGACATCGCTTGTATATCAAGTCAAAATGTATTAAAAAATGTTGCTTGTCTTGCAAAACGCTCTCAAATCAAGTTTCTCTCAAACCAAGGTTTTACCGTAGATAGATAGATATTTGCATCATGGTCTGTATGAATGAGCACAAACTGCAGTATACCGTATTTATCAGCGTATAAAACGCATTTTCCCCCTTAAAATCAGGGGGAAATCGTGGGTGCGTGTTATACGCTGATCCCTGCTGATCTCTGCTGATTGTGAGCGGAGCGAGCGCCGCAGATATACACATAACCAAGTGTACTCGGCTAGGCTTGGCTCCTCTCGGCTCCGCTAGCAGGCATGCCCAGTTCCGCCATTGGACCTGTGTTATGTCCATCATAAGAGCTGGGCGGGACTGCGAGAGGAGCTGTGAGGAGCCGAGATACCCAGGACATCCAGCTCTGTGTATCTCGGCGGCGGTCATTTTAAACGATTAGGCGATGACACTGGGCAAGAAGGCTGCAATGACGCTGGGCAAAAGGCTGCAATGACGCTGGGCAAGAAGGCTGCAAAAAGGCTGCAATGACACTGGGCAAAAAGGCTGCAAGAAGGCTGGATTGACACTGGGCAAGGCTGCAGATGGGCACTGATCATTCTGCAATGATGGACAAGGCTGCAGATGGACACTGATAAGGCTGCATTGATGGGCATTTAAATGTAAGTTTTTTTTCCTTAAACTTCCCTCCTAAAAGTTTTTTCCCTTAAAATTCCCTCCTAAACTTGGGGTGCGTGTTATACGCTGGCACGTGTTATACACCGATAAATACGGTACTTACAAAAACAGAAATACTACTATGCAGTGTTAGGCAAAGAAACATAAATTTAAAACAGACTGGCTCTAGGTAGGACATCAGAAGTTGTGTACTTAGTTATTCTATTTTATTATAGATAGATTGACAGACAGATAGCTAGATAGAAATGCAGACATAACTTTATAATACATTCATAATATAATATTACAGTAATAAGTAACTCACGGCTCTTCCTCTAATTCCAGGAATTATCAGAATAAAGGCACTGGCAAACACCAAGAATACGATGATAACAATAATGCAATTGACATTAAAGGCCCACTCCTTTCTTGGTTGTGGATAGAAGGGAAATACACGATTGTAGAAAGTCATGTTTCTTTGGTTATTTGTTTTATGTCTGGAAATAAAGACAAATGAATATCTTTATAACATCTTTTTTTTTTACTATGATATGGTTTCAGTTTAAGATCCCATTATTGTAAAAGAACCCTATGAGCAATAATTATAATATTGGCTGTTCATATTTTTTTTTCTTTTAGATCTATAACTTCCTTGGCATCCTAGTGGTTGTGTTTTAATGGGAAAAGAATTAAATTTTCTGTGAGTAGCTTGCTCATGGCATTCTCTACTCAAGTTCAAAGGTAAAGGATCCTAGTAAGGTAATCTTTGGGGTCTCTGATTTACTCTGTCTTTTTGTCATATAATGGTCTCTTAAAAAACAAAAACGGAATATTTTTACTATTTTTAAGTAATATATTTTACTATACTTTTTTTACCATATTTTTAAGTAATATTACATACCAACAAAAAATGACATTGAGGTGAAGCGCAATGCTGTGTTCGGGTGCTTCAGTGCCTGCTCTAATATTTACAGTAGGGGTGACATCAACTAAGCACTTACATTGCCACAAAGCTGGCGTCATTTAAATGAGTCTGTGGGTTTAGGAAGAACTGTAACTGACCATGTTGCCAAATCATTTCTTTATCAGATTCTTCTAACTGATATCATTCACCATTTATATGACTCATGTTCTTCTAACATTCTACAGAACAATAAATTGGGATATTAAATTAATCATTTTGGTCTGATTATGCTATAATTGCATTATTTTAAATTACTCATTACCAAAAATGACTGTACACAAAAGTGAATTTGCACTCTAGATCTCCTATCTGCTGTATACTTTATTATTCCATCTCATGATGGCAGATCGTTTGATCTATTCTCAGGTATTCTGCCTGATGCCAGGTAAAATGATAAAATATATAGTGGTGAAGAGATCTGCAGTGCGATTACAAGGTAGCGACAAGCCTTATAAGATCCAGTACTCGGTGCTGAGTAATGTAGGGGATGTGCATCAGTAGGGCAGCAACAGGCTTCTTCAGTTTAATAGATTCACCAATAATATATGTATGACTATTAATAATCCAAATCACCTAAAATTGATGGCTGCTCATCGACTGCTTTAGCTGAGAGTAGGTGAGCCAATAGTTTTTCCTCTAATGCCGCGTACACACGGTCGGAATTTCCGATGGAAACAGTCCGCTGGGAGCTTTTCATCGGATTTTCCGACCGTGTGTATGCCCATCGGTCTTTTTCTGTCGGAATTTCCGACGGACTTTGGATTGAGTACCTGTTCTTATGCCGCGTACACACGGTCGGAATTCTCGTCGGAAAAAGCTGGTTTTCCCGTCGGAATTCCGATGGATATATATATATATATATATATATATATATATATATATATATATATATATATATTATAAGGATTTTTAAAGTTTATACCATTATATTGGTTTAAGGATTTTATTGATTGCTTTTTTCTCACCATATGGACGTTTTATCATATCCTGCATGAAAGCACTTTATTTGGAGTATTGTATGTATTTTAGCACGTTATCACTTTATTGCTGTTGTTATATAGCACATTTTTTGTTTCACTATTTGGATTTTAAGTTTGAAAGCGCAGCGTACTTTAGAATATTGGATGGTCTTTGCATGATTTATGAGACATGTGCAACGCTAGCTGCTGATTCAAAAATATAGTGGCATTTGGGAGACCCTATTTTGGGCTTATAGCAAGTGGTGGCTCGCAGGACATTACATTGATTGATTAAAAATAAAACATAAAAGGAAAAATAAATAAAAACTTTTTTTTTTTTGAAGCTCGCATGCAGAAGCGTATCGCATACGTGAGCAGCGCCCGCATATGAAAACGGTGTTCAAACCACACATGTGAGGTATCGCTGCGATCGGTAGAGCGGAAGCAACAATTCTAGCCTTAGACCTCCTCTGTAAATCAAAATATGCAACCTGTAGATTTTTTTGAACTTCGCCTATGGAGATTTTTAAGGGTAAAAGTTTGACGCCATTCCACGAGCGGGTGCAATTTTGAAGCGTGAAATTGGACAAACTTTACTGCTGCGCAAATATGGTGTAACAGACATTATTGCAATGACTGCCATTTTATTCTCTAGGGTGGTAGAAAAAAAAAAAGTATAATTTGGGGGTTCTAAGTAATTTTCTAGCAAAAAAAAACAGTTTTTAACTTAACTTAACTTTAAATCTCAAAAAGAGGCTCGGTCCTTAAGTGGTTAAAATCATGCACATTCTGATCTGCAGTTAATTATAATAGTTCTGTCTCCAATTGCCCTCTACCAAGGAAACCAACACATTGATGATGTTGGTGCATTTAGAAGCAAGCCTTTTATGTAATGCATGCAATCATCAAAGGGAGTCTGACAATACCGAAAAGGAAATGCCGGGGAAAGCCTGAAACAGATTGGATATTGTAAACTACTGAACTCAAGTTCAATGTGTCAACTTGTATCAGAACATTTATTGCTCCTACTACATTCTACACTACCACTACTACCATCACTACTAAATTAACAGTAATAATAATATTGAATGTGACAGAACATATCCTATTTAGTTTTATATCAACCAAATATTACACAACAGTACATCATTTAAATACGTGTTCCAAATTTGTATTATGTCTTCGTGCTCATTATAATAATATTTTGCTTAAAGCCGTTTTAAACACAAAATCAATCATTTATTATATTGCTGCTTGCTAATTCTTAGATTTGACAGCTATATTAGTTTTCTTTTTTTGGGTTTTCTTTCCTTTATTTTGACCTGATGATCCTGCCAGTAAGTCTGTTTTTTTTCAACAGAACAAGCTGTCTTGCCGATGAAACAGATAGAGGGTTGAAACAAACCATTTTAAACTGGCAGGGGTTCTTGAAATTGTCAGCTTTTATTTATTAATGTAAAACCTTTATCCCAAAAACGAAAAAAAGAAAACGAATGCAGCCACCACATTAATGATTGGTAAGCCGCAATATATTACATTTTTGGTTTTGAGTTTAATACCGATTTTAAGGTTTTTTTTTCTGCTGGTCCCCATTCGTAAGCAATGCATGAATGAATAGGAACTTCAGTATTCATACTATGTGTGTTTTACTGTATAATAGTTTTGATTCTTTTTTTTTGTTACTAAATAATACAAATTATTTGTGAATCTGTAACTATGATATTGTAATTACTTCATAGATGGGAATGATTGACTCCTCCTGAGAAAGCGACTACAGTCGCGAAACATGTAGAGGATCCCGTCAAGACATACATCTCAGCTCCCCATACTACCAATGAGGTTTATTTGTTCTTTTGGAACCATCTGTATTTACCATGTACAGTTGTGATGGACTGTATTAATTTATGTATAATTGTCTTTTATCATGTCCCCCTTCCTTTAGAATGTAAGCTGTACAAGGAGGGCCCACCTGTCCCTTCTGTATTGAACTGTACTGTAATCGTGCTGTCCCCCTCTACATTGTAAAGCGCTACATAAACTGTTGGCGCTATATAAATAGTGAATGATAATAATAATGTCCTTTTCTTAAAGAAATTCTTTATTTTATTATAACGCCTGCCTTATCCATGGGTACCGTGATAGTCCTAATCCTTTTCTATGCCAGGGGCATGCTTGGAGCAGCCCTAGGTATTTCTTTCCAAAAGTATTTTTTGTGTTGAAAAAGATAATTATTAAGTTGCAATGCTCTCGTGACGTGAAGAACTGCTAAAAACAGAGAAATATTTATGCATTCTGATTCTTATAGTAAATGTAATAAAAAATGTAAAAAAGTGATAATATAAATATGGTAAAACATATAGTATAACTGGACTAAACAATTAACACACAATATTGAAAAAAAAATACAATAAATAGTATTAAGCAGTATTGTATAAAAAAATAAAAAAATTAATAAATGAATAAAAAAAAGCAGTATTTGTAAAAAAAAAATTACAAATGATAATAAATGAACAGACTGACCTTTAGATGTGCACTCTGTGTTACAGCTACTGTCGAGAGCTGCAATGGTATGTGAAGTGGCCACTTTTATACCTTACTACCAAGAGGTAACATTGGTCATTCAAAGGTGACATCATATGATAAAGATATTCTGTTCATTATCTATGAGAAGATATAGCAATAGAGGAAGAAGATATTATTCAAATGAAGCCCAACCCATTTGCTACTGTACTTACCAACTAAGAAACTTCCTCGAGAGTGTCACATTTCTAACCATGTCATTGTGATCAACAGTACAGAACAGAATGCCGGTGCTGAGGTTTACAAGAGGTGAGTGTTTTTTTTATACTTAGTACTTAGAACTGAGGTCTTGCAGAATTAAAATTCTCTTAGCGTAGCATTCAACTATTTATTTATGTCTAATTAGTATTCGTTTTTGTTATAGAATTACTATTTAAATCACTATGTACTACTGGGCTGTTCTGAGACTAATTAAAGTTTATTTTATAAATTCTAATTTAAATTACAAAGGTAAATACAACTTTTTTTATATTTAACTAAACACACAAAAGTGGAACTTTAAATTAATATCAAAATCACAATATATATTAATGGATCGCAACATTCTATAAATACTTTAGTTTTCAACAGTTATATGAATGTAATGTTATATGAGTTTCAAAAGCTATTTTAAATAGTTTTTGGTGGTTAAGGCAAACATCTTGTTTTATTCCCCTACCAACCATCACAATATAATTAGGTGAAGACGGGGCTGTTTGTGGCCAGTTAACCACTTGCTTACTGGGCACTTAAATCCCCCTCCTGTCCAGACCAATTTTCAGCGCTGATGCACTTTGAATGACAATTCCGCAGTCATACAACACTGTAGCCAAATGACATTTTTATAATTTTTTTCCCACAAATAGATCTTTCTTTTGGTGGTATTTGATCACCTCTGCGGTTTTTATTTTTTGTTAAAAAAAATCAAAATACCGAATTTAAATATTTTTATATTTTCTTTTAAAATTTTAAAACAGGTCATTTTTATCCTTCATTGATGTACGCTAATGAGGCGGCACTGATGGGCACCGATAGGTGGCAGTAATGGGCAATGATGGGTGGCAGTGATAGGCACTGATTGGTTACCCTGATAGGCAGTACTGCTAGGTGGCACTGATTGGCACCACTGGTGAGCATTGATAGGTGGCACTTGTGGGCATTGATAGGTGGCACTGGTGGGCACTGTGGGCACTGTCAGGTGGCAATGGCAGGTGGCACAGATGATGCATAATTGCATCTTCCTCTTCAGGACCGATGTCCCTTGCAGATAAGCCGGTGATCTGCTTTTTTTTCTCCTCACGCTGTCAGCGTGAGGAGAAAAAAAAACAATTACCAAGCTTTTGTTTACATCATGTGATCAGCTGTCATTGGCTGACAGCTGATCACATGGTAAGGGGCCGGGACCGGCCCCTTACTCCGATTGGTGATAACCCGAGTCTCAGTGACTCCGTGATCACTACACGCTCCATGCTCACCCTGCTGCGTGCACAGGGGAGGCCCCCCCGAAAATGCAGGTGTGCGCTGTGGCTGTAATTCGGCTATAGAGCGGACGTCAAGTGGTTAAAGTGGTAATAAAACCCAAACCAAAAATGTAATATAGTGCAGCTTACCAATCATTAGATGTGGTGGCTGCATTTGTTTTTTTATTTTTTCTAGGCTTTTTTTCTTCTGGCCAGTAACACACCTTCTGTATTTTAGAGTGCCCTTGCTTTGGATGAGGGGGCACCTTTGGATAGCAGCATGGTCAGTCTGGAGGAACAGATGTGTTATGCCGCGTACAGACGATCGGACATTCCAACAACAAATGTTCCATGCGAGCTTGTTGTCAGAAAATTCAACCGTGTGTAGGCTCCATCGGACATTTGATGTCGGAACTTCTGACAACAAATGTTTGAGAGCTGCTTCTCAAATTTTCTGGCAACAAAACTAGTTGTCGGAAATTCTGAGCGTGTGTACACAATTCCGACGCACAAAACTTCACGCATGCTCGGAATCAAGCAGAAGAGCCGCACTGGCTATTGAACTTAATTTTTCTCTGCTCGTCCGTACGTCTTGTACATCACCGCGTTCTTGACGTTCGGAATTTCCGACACCATTTGTGTGACCGTGTGAATGCAAGACAAGTTTGAGCCAACATCCGTCGGAAAAAAAATCCACGGTTTTGTTGTCGGAATGTGCGATCGTGTGTACGCAGCATTAGATGTACTAGCAGATTTAAATAAACATAATAAACAAATTTAAGCCAAACTCCAGCTAATACTTTTTAAGCAGTTACACCAACAGTTTTTGTTTTGGATAAAAGGTGTTACATAAATAAATAAAAGCTGACCATTATCAGCACCCCATCGGTGTTAAATGTTTTTTTCTCAATCCTCTAACTGCTACAACTGTAGGACTGCTTGTTCTGTTGAAAAACAACAGACTTACTGTAAGGATCACCAGAATAAAAGAAATAAAGCCTAAAAAAGAAAACAAATGCAACCATCACATCGTATGCCACGTACACACGATCGCACATTCCGACAACAAAATCCATGGGATTTTTTCCGACGGATGTTGGCTCAAACACACGGTCGCACAAAGTTGGTCGGAATTTCCGAGCGTGAAGAACGTGGTGACGAACAACACGTACGACGAGCCGAGAAAAATAAAGTTCAATAGACAGTGCTGATCTTCTGCTTGATTTGGAGCATGAGTGGCACTGTGTGAGTCGGAATTGTCTACACACGATCGAAATTTATGCAAACAGATTTTGTTGTCGGAAATTCCAAAGGAGCCTACACGCGGTCGGAATTTCCGACAACAAGCTCCGATCGCACATTTGCCATCAGAAAGTCCGACCGTGTGTACGCGGCATAAGAATTGGCAAGCTGCAATATAACAAATGTTTGCTTTTTGGGTTTAATACCACTTTAATCAAAGACCTATGTGAGAGGGGCGATTCATAAATGTATTTTTGTTTATCAGGACATTTCTGTGATACTTATAGCCAAGTATATTTGTATAGCCATAAATACACTTGGCTACACTTGGTTGTCTTGATAAAAAAACACAAGTATTTAGGATTGTGTACAATGTGTATTTTCTGTTTTTGTGCATAACAAAGAAGGTTCAGCATCCTAGTGATGCTCGATTCCTGATTGTATGAATTCTAACACACGTGTGTTTATTCAACAAACATTGGAAGGAGCGACGTGCTTTAGCTATTTAAAATATTTGCCTTGGAACACATCATAGTTCCTACTGGTCACGTCATGATAGCTTTTGATGCCAACAACTTTTGGATTTGAAAACCACAACATGCAGATTATCGGTTATTGTGAACCAGTTGGAAATATTCCAAATAGCAAACCACAATGCAAAGTGCTACTCTCCTGGCACCGTTATATTGAAATGTCAGCTTGTGCTTTTTTGCTGTTCATACACAGCCAAGCATTTGACAAATCATTTAAAAGTTCTAATTGAATCTGTGAAAAACGTCAAACACCAAGTCTGGGTGTTTTTCAGTGACTTTATAGCAATTATATGCAAGCATGGGAAATAAAAAAAATTGAATCTTATATACAGTGTATATACACTATATTGTCAAAAGTATTGGGACGCCTGCCTTTGCATCCACATGAACTTAAATGGTATTACAGTCTAATGGCCCGTACACACGGTCGGAAATTCCGACCACAAAATCCGTGGGATTTTTTCCGACGGATTTTGTCCGACACCGGTGTTGCGTACACACGGTCGAACAAAGTTGTTGGAAAATCCGATCATTCTGAACGTGGTGACGTTCGTTGCGTACGACGGGACTACGTAGAGGCTAGTAGCCAGTAGCTTTGGTCTTGTAATGTGATCTTAGCATGCGTGGCACTTTGTCCGTCGGAATTCGCTACACACGATTGGGAAAAGTCCGATAGGACTTTGTTGTCTGAAAATTTGAGAGCAGGATCTCAAACTTTTTCCGTCGGAAATTCTGATGGAAAAAGTCCAAAGGAGCCCACACACGGTCGGAATTTCCGACAACATTGTCCGATAGGACATTTTCCGTAGGAAAATCCGTCCGTGTGTACGGGGCATTACACCTCATACACACGACCGGACTTTGTACAAACTTTCCCGTGGATTTTTGTACAAAGGGCGTTTCCAGTAAACTTGTATTGCATACACACAATCTGACTTTTTAGGCAACAAACACGAACGTAGTGACGTTTCAACGTACTGACGACACTTCAAAAGAGGACGTTCAATTACTCGGGAGCCACCCTTTGGTCAACTTCTGTATTGTTGTCTGATCTTTTGCATTGGTTCTGAGCATGCGTGTTTGTACTTTGTACAAAAGTCCGATGGTTTTGTGTACACACGATCGGACTTTTGTTGCCAAAAAGTTTGTCCGTTCACACAGCCAACAAAAGTCTGATGAAAACCGAAAAAGTTTGTCCGATGGGGCATACACACGGGCGGATGTTGCCTTAAAACAGCTAATTTGCATGTTTGTTGTCAAAAAGTCAGATCGTGTGTACGGGCCTTTAGTCCATAGGTCCGTAGTCCACATACTTGTACCTATCTGGAGCATATTAGGTACAGTGAACCCTAAACACCACTGGATGGAAGGGCTAGTTCTGCTGTTGTTTTGACCATGCCAAACACAGCCAGGGACAAGGTGGATTCAACTTGTCTTTAAACGCCCCTGTGCACTTGACCTAGGAAAGGCAACTGTCAGGGGCATCTAGTGCTCCTGCTCCTCATTCCAGCATCTGGGGTTTTGGCTAGACTTGTGACCAATGGAAAATTTTGTTTAGTTTCGGTTCATTGTCATTCGTAAAATACATTTCGTTCTGTTATATTCGTTATGTTACGTTAACTCGTTTTCGGATAATTTGTTATTTCTGTAGTGTCGATATTCGTTATACTGAATCTTGAATCATGTCGAATTAATTTGTTATATGCGCTATAATTTCATTCATATTCGTTGAAATTTGATATTTATGTATATATATATTCGTGATAATGATTCGTAGTTTGGAAAGTTGTTTGTTTATTGAATCTTTTAACACACACAATGACAATATCTCTTCTCCTCTGCTCAAATACAATACAACACCCTTCTCACTCAGTTCTCAGGAATGCACTTTGCCAGTAATCCAACCTCCAGCACAAAATTATTCAGCTGATTGGACTGTAAGATTTACTTTGAGTTGACGTTTTGTTTCATTAGATCTTTAACAAATTACCGAATCATGTTGAATTTATTCGTTATATCCGCTATAATTTCTTTCGTATTCGGTGAAATTCGTAATTTTTTTATTAAGATGCAAAATTCGGCCAAATTTCGATTTGTTACGAAACAAATTGCACAAGCCTAGTTTTGGCTATGGCACTGTCCTTGTCTGTTTGTCCACCTGCAAGGTGATTAATGTGATCAGTCTCTGGGTGGAAACCAAACTTGTTATAAGCCAGCCAAACTCTCAATCGCGTGCTGTTTGCTTTGCTCAGTTCACGCCTGACCTGGTGTGGTGGCCAGGCACTACAGCATTGTGTATAAGTCCTGGGGGCGACTAAGTACTTGTAGGCCTGCTTGCCTTATGGGAAAGGGGGCTGCTATTAGTGAAGAACACAATAGCCAGCTATAGTGTCTGACAACCTGCGTTGGGTAGACATGAGGCTATTGCTGAGGACCACAAAGCTATTATGGGACCAACAAACATACACTATATTACCAAATGTATTGGGACACGTGCCTTTACACGCACATAAACTTTAATAGCATCCCAGTCTTAGTCCCTAGGGATAAATATTGAGTTAGTCCACCCTTTTCAGCTATAACAGCTTCCATTCTTCTTTAAAGGCTGTGCACAAGGTTTAGAAGTGTGTCTATGGGAATGTTTGACCATTGTTCCAGAAGCACATTTGTGAGGTCAGGCACAAATGTTGGACGAGAAGGCCTGGCTTGCAGTCTCCACTCTAAGTCATCCCAAAGGTGTTCTATCCGGTTGCGGTCAGGACTCTGTGCAGGCCAGTCAAGTTCCTCTACCCCAAACTCGCTCATCCATGTCTTTATGGACCTTGGACAGTGGGGTCCCCAACAAGATGTACACCTGAAAAGGGATATAGTAATTTGACGCAAATTTGGGGTAAATGAGCCACATACGATTTTACATATGATATTAAATTAGTATAAAATATTACAGGGTTATTGCACAATGCAAGATGCTATATTGTTTTACACATTACATCATTACATTTTTTTTTCTGGGATTTTAGGTGTCAGTTCTGGTTTGTTTTTAACCTGGAATATTTGTTCCATTCCCTTTAAGATCCTAAAAGTCTGGGAAGCCCAAAACTGTAGCTGTAAAACTTCTGTTGGGGTTTCAACACCAAGACTACGTACCTTTGCCTTTGATATCAATTTTGCAATATGGGAAATTCTATTTTTTCTTGGCGCGAGGCTTCCTCATATAAAACAGATATTTAAACAGTTTCCGCTTTAGAATAACATCTCATAAACAACAAAGATTTTATTGTAAGAGGAAGCAACTGACATTTTTTTTTTTTTCAGGTAACACAAATTGCAATATAATCTCTTAGCATTTTAGTATACTGAAAATCTATACTATTATGATTTACTAACGCTACATATACAGTAACAGTCAAAACAAGAATGACACATAGATTTTGGTGCATAAAGGAGTTCAAAGGATTGGAGCTCCACATATATTTGTCAAGTCCAATTAATTTTATTTCATAGATTTTTGTGATTGTTTGGGATAATTGATGATTCCCTTCTTTAATACATTTAGCTTCTCAAAATATGTGCAACACAATGCTTGTTTAAGGAAAGGCTACTTTCATGTCAAAAGGATCAGTAGGTCCAAATATTTAAGCAGTTAAAGTTTCATTCAAATGTAAACTTTTTCCTGTTTAGGTCAGGACAAGTTCCACCACCCACCTCCATCCCAAACTGGCACATCCATGTCTTTATAGACCTTTCTTTGTGCATTGGTCCAAATTTTTTGGTAGAGGAGGATTAAGGATTATGGTGTGAGGTTATTTTTCAGGGGTTGGACTTGGCCCCTTGGTTCCAGTGAAGGGAAGTCTTAGGGCGTCAGCATACCAAGACATTTTGGACAATTTCATGCTCCCAACTTTGTGGTAACAGTTTGGGGATGGTCCCTTTCTGTTCCAACATGATTGCCCACCAGTGCACAAACCAAGGTCCATAAAGACTGAATGAGTGAGTTTGGGGTGGAGGAATTTGACTGGCGTGCACAAAGTCCTGACCTCAACCAGATAGAAAAACCTTTGGGATGAATTTGAGTGGAGACTGTGAGCCAGGCCTTCTCGTCCAATATCAGTGCCTGACCTCACAAATGCGCTCCTGGAAGCATGGTCAAACACTCCTAAACCTTGTGGACAGCCTTCCCAGAACAGTTGAAACTGTTATAGTTGCAAAGAGTGGACCAACTCAGTATTGAACCCTACAGACTAATGCAGAAATTCAGACGGAAAAGGTCCGATCGGATTATGTTGTTGGAAAATCCGTGTGTGGGCTCTATCAGACTTTCTCCGTCGGAAATTTGAGAGCAGGATCTAAAATTGTCCGACAAAAAAATCCGATCAGACTTTTTCCGATCGTTTGAAGAGAATTACGACGGACAAAGTGCCACGCATGCTCTGATCAAATTACGAGACCAAAGCTATTGGCTACTAGCCTCTACGTAGTTCCATCGTACGCAACGAACGTCACCACGTTCCGAACAATCAGATTTTCCGACAACTTTGTCCAACTGTGTGTATGCAACACCAGTTTCAGACAAAATCCGTCGGAAAAAATCGGCGGATTTTGTGGTCGGAATGTCCGACCATGTGTACAAGGCATAAGAATGTAAAAAGTTGATCAATAAAATGTTATTGAAATTTACCGTAACTCTGGTCATAGTGAATGATAGCATCATTGTATATTCGAATGGATAAAAAAAAAAAAAATTGAAAACAGTGACATGACTAAACAAAACTCCAAATGCAACCTAAAAAATGTCCAATCCGATTGGGAAAATGGATGCAAATTGACGTATGTGTGGCCAGCATAGAAGCAAAATCCTAAATTATTCCTATTGCTCCCAGCAAATAAATGTTCATCAATATTCATACATTGTAACAATATTTTATACACAACGAGCAAAAAAAAAAGAAAATTATTTTCTTCATCACCTATAACAGTGCCAGTGTTTGCACATAATAGATGGATGCTAGGGAGTTGCTTAATAATTTGACAGGAGGTTAAGTATATATGTTAGTAAACCACGATAGAAGGTGACTACACGAGGACCCCGGTAACCATTTGCATGGTACATTAGGAGGGTCTTCTTTAACTGTCAGGAGGGTGATTTCAGTCCCCTAACTACCACCTGTGGCTGAGCCAATCAGGTTTGCACAGACACTTCAAAGTTTAACTCTTCTCCACCCATAGTTGAATTTAAGTCTCCCCGCTCAATTATACAGTCTTTCCAGACTGAGACAGTAATGAGGCTAAAAACTGCTTGCTTGAACTTTACTGAACTTTTTCATAAACTACAAGTTTAGTAAATTATTTTGTGTATATAATCACCTATAATTGTCCATAATATCTAGTATCCATAGTGCAAAAATTCTTCTCCGCATTTTGGATTTTGCATAAAAGTTCCATAATTCACAGGAGGGGTACTTGCAGTTCAGAAGACCTTCCTCCTTACACTGCTGATATTCTCAAAATGACCCAGGGGTGACTCCTCCAACCCCTTAAATAGGAAGGAAGCAGAGCCTAAACATTACCAGACCAGAAAAAGTGCCCAAAAATTATGGAGGAAAACCAAATTAACCCCTTCTTACATGCTATCCCTAAATATACCCCTTATTTTTTTGCAAGTGAAGCATTTAGATGCCTTCTGTTTTAAGAAGGCTCAACTTTTTTATTTTTTAGTTTGTTTTGACTCACCTCGCCATAATCTGTCGGGATATAATTTCTATAAAATATATCCAAAATAAAGACAAAATAATAACCTAACATGAAATAAAAAATAACATAGATGAACTTTTTCTGAACTATAAATGATGCAAATAAGAAGCCGTCATGAGTGTAATATATATGCAATGTATATAGTGTATAATAATATGTGTTATATGTATACTCTATTTAATAATATGGAGTCGTCTGCATATTCAGTCTTAAAGTATTATAGTTATTCAGGCTTAGTTTGAATAGGTATTTTTTATATTTACTGACATTGTCTGGGTCTGATCCTGGAGCTTGAGAGCCAGTGATTTGCGCAGAATCATGGGTGTCAACACAGTATAAACATAGGCATGTACACCTCAAAGACAAATATTGCTGAAATCAGGAACCTAAAGCATCTCTCCATATACTGTACACAAAGACTAAATGATAACATTTAGACAGCAGGAAATTACCCTTCAAAGATCTATGATGAAATGTTATTGTTATGGTATGTAGGTGAATTGAATTATTCCCTTTTTAAGGCAAGGCAATGTCTGAGTTTGCTCAATGTTTGCCTTCTGCAATGGTAGATAGATAAGTTCAGCCAGATTATTTGTCTCCTGTCACAGTTGCTGTTGTTAAAGTGATGAAATTATATAATTTTTCTCCTTCACTGATGTGCGATGATGAGGCTGCACTGATGGGCACTGATAAGGCGGCACTTAAGGGCACTGATGAGATGGCACTGAAAGGCACTGATGAGGAAGCACTAATATGCAGCACCGATGGGCACTGATATGCAGCACTGATTAACACGGATAGGTGGCACTGATGGGGGGGATTATGGGCACTGATATGCAGCACTGATTAACACAGATAGGTGGAACTGATAGGTGGCATTGGTGGGCACTGATAGGGGGTGCTTATGGGCAATCATAGGCAGCATGGATAGGCGGTGCTAATGGGCACTTATGAGCAGGCACTGATGGGCACTGAAAGGCAGCACTGACTGGCATTTCTGATGGGCAATGATTGGCACAAAGTGGCAACACTTATGTGCACAGATTGGTGTCACTGATGGGCACAGATTGGCATCACTGATGGGCACTGACTGGCATTACTGCTTGGAACTGTTGGGGCTGCACAGATAATCAGGGCACTGCCCTGATTATCTGTACAGGTCTCCCCTGTGAGTAGATGAAAATTGCTGATTGGCTCTTCTCTCCTCACACTCTGTCAGTGAGAGGCGAGGAGAGCTGATAAACGTCACTTCCGTGTTTACATATGATCGGCTGTCATTGGACAAAGCCAATCACATGGGTAAAGAGCAGCATCATCGGCTCTTTACTGAGATCGGGGTTGCGTCGTGTCCTGGGGACACGGTGTGACCCTGTGGGCGCGCAAGTGCGGTGAGACTTGGGTGACATCATATGAAGTCGCCCAGAACAAGAGGGGATCATGCCCGCCTGCCTTCATTTGTCTATACGGGGGCAGAAGGAGGTCAAAGATGAAATTTGGGTATGGATATTTTATACATAGTTACATTCGACCAGCTTGGACCAATATAAATACCTATATACTATACTTGGTCAATGACCCTTGAAGCTGGAAATAACTGCTACTCCAGTGATCTCCACTTGCTTTTTTGTCCTATGTCAATCATCTGTTCTTCTGGATTCTGAACACAGGAGTTCGCCTTATCAACACAGGTGCCATTCAGAGAATGCTTTGCATTTTTTGAATGAATGCAAAGTTTTCTCTGATTGATCAAGGTGAAGAATAAAGAATAATTTCCCACCTCTCCCCCTCATCCAATTTATTCAGAAGATGCAAAATATTCTCTGAATCGCACTTGTGCTGAGTGGCTGACCTCATTTGTTCAGAATGCAGTACAGCAGATGTTCAGCACGGTATCTAGAAGCAAGTGGAGGGCACTGGAGTAGTGATCTCTACTTCAGTGATTTCCAGCTTCCAGGGGCATTGGCCAGGTTTGATATATACATAATTACATAGATTCAAGCTAGATCAATGTAACTATGTATAAAATATTCATTCCTGGAATTCATCACTCCTCGTACGGTTTCAGGTCCACTCCAATAAATCTTCTGCCACATCTTATGAAGTACACCATAAGGGCCTAAGAGTATGTACCTCACTCCATTAGTCTCCTCTTGTGTTACTAACTTACTAACTGACATCTCAGCATGGATGTCGCACCACTTTCTTAAACTAAATCTCTCTAAAACTGAGCTATTAATTTTCCCCCCGCCTGTGCCCCCCTCCATGACTTTTCCATCAAAATCAACAATGCAACTATCAGTCCCTCCCCTCACGCCAGGGTACTAGGTGTAATCCTAGACTCTGACTTGTCATTTCAGCCTCAAGTCCAATCGCTGTCAAAAGTTTGTACAATTCACCTCCGTAACATCTCTAAAATCCACCCCTTTTTAACAAATGAAACCACCAAACTCCTCATTTACTCCCTTGTTATCTCTCGCCTTGACTATTGCAACTCCCTTCTCATTGGCCTGCCTCTCCATAGGCTATCCTCTCTTCAGTCTATCATGAATGCTGCTGCCAGACTTATATACCTTACCAACCGCTCAGTGTCTGCAAAACCTCTCCTCCAATACCTATACTGGCTCCCAATCTCCCAGCAAATTAAATACAAAATACTAACCACAACCTACAAAGCCATTCCCAACTCTGCCCCGAGCTGCATCACCAAGCTTGTCTCCAAATATCACCCAAATCGTCCTCTCCGCTCTTCTCAAGACCTCCTACTCTCAAGCTCTCTTGTCTCCTCCTCCCATGCTCATCTCCAGGATTTCTCCAGAGCCTCTCCCATCCTCTGGAACTCGCTACCTCCACCTATCTGGCTATCCCCTACTCTTGCTACCTTCAGGCGATCTCTGAAAACTCATCTCTTCAGGAAAGCCTATCACGTCTCCAACTAATCGTTTACCACTTCCACCAGCTCATTCCCCACAGTTACAACCTTTTGTACCACCTGCCCCACCCTATTAGATTGTAAGCTTTTCTGAGGGCCCTCTTAATCCTCTTGTATTAAGAGGATTGCACAGTGGTGTAGTGGTTAGCACTCTCACCTAGCAGTAAGAAGGGTTGCTGGTTCAAGTCCCAACCATGACACTACCTGCCTGGAGTTTGCATGTTCACCCTGTGCCTGCGTGGGTTTCCTCCGGGTACCCTGGTTTCCTCCCACAATCCAAAGACATGCAGGTAGGTTAATTGGCTTCTGTCCAAAAATTGGCCCTAGTATATGAATGGGGACGTTGGATTGTGGGCTCCTTGAGGGTAGGGACTGATGTGAATGTGCAATGTACAGGGATAGGGACAATTGTAGACACTCACTCAGGTTGAACTGGATGGACTGGTGTCTTTATTCAACCTTACTAACTATGAAACTATGTATTGTCTCCCTTTTATATTGTAAAGCGCTGCGTAAACTGTTGGCGCTATATAAATTCTGTATAATAATAATACTGGAAACACCAAATTGGATAATTTTTTCTTGAGCTTTGTTTTTCCTGCAATGAGGTTTGACTATACCATAAGTTATTGCCAACGTATATGCTCCTGTCCTCTTTTTGTATATCTATAAAACAAATAAGTCACATAAAAAGAAACAAATAAAAAGATTACTTGCGTAGCAGTGTCTACTTTAGTAATTTCCAGCTTCCAGGGACATTAGCCAGTTATGGTATGAACATAGTTACATTGGCCCCAGCTGGACCAGTGTTACTATGTAAAAATATACCATATCTGAAATTCTTTAAACATCCCTGTAAGAGGATCTTAGTATGATTGCACTGTCCTGGCAAGAGAGGAGAAAGACATACTAAGAAACAGTAGACAAGTGAATGGAAAAAAGAATAAGAAATGTAAAGCCAAGTGTTGTTAGGTGAAAGACAGGGCTGAGGGAGGGAGGAGGTTGTTGAATGGAGGGGGAGGTTTTTGGGTGGCAGGATAGTGAGGCAAGTCCCCAAGCAGTTAGGTTTACATAGGACATTTATGTGTTATATATTTTTTCTTTTTGTTCCAGAAGCTTTATTTGAAACATACTGTCACGAACCGGGTACGACGGGGAACAGGAGGTGGATCCCCTATGCCAATGGGGCGATAGCACGGGTTGTATTGGAGGACCGGTTCTAATGTTGCTACTGGTTTTCACCAGAGCCCGCCGCAAGGCGGGATGGACTTGCAGCGGCGGTAGCAACCAGGTCGTGTCCTCCAATAGCAACTCGACCCCACTGACAGCTGAGACAAGCGCGGTACACAAGGATTAGGCAAAAGGAAGGTCAGACGTAGCAAAGGGTCAAGGCAGGTGGCAAAGGTTCGTAGTCGGGGGCAACAGCAAAGGTCTGGATACACAGAGGGAGCAAAACACACTAACGCTTTCACTGGGCACAAAGGCAACACAAGATCCGGCGAGGACAGGAAGGGGAAGTGGGTTTTTATTGATTTTGGGGGAAAACAGTAATTGGGCCAGGCACCAATTGATTGTGCGCTGGCCCTTTAAGTGAGGGAACACTCGCGCGCGCGCGCCTGGGGAGCGGGAGCGCGCGCACGCCGGAAGGAGCGGGGGACAGGTGAGAGGAGTGGGATGCGATCCCCGGGCAGACCGAGGATCGCATCCCAGCAACGCTGCAGCGCCTGAGGTCAGGGGAACTGACCGAGGCGCTGCAGGAGGGAGAACGCCGTGAGCGCTCCGGGGTGGAGGAGATACCCGGAGCGCTCGGCGTTACAGTACCCCCCCCCTTGGGTCTCCCCCTCCTCTTGGGCCTCGTCCTCCTCCTGGAACCCAAGAACCTGCGGATGAGATCTTTGTCAATGATGTTACCTTCCGGTTCCCAAGACCTCTCCTCAGGCCCACAGTTCTCCCAGTCAACAAGATAGAAACGTTTACCTCGGACGGTTCTAGAGGCAAGGATCTCTTTAACGGAGAAGATGTCGGAGGAGCCGGTGACCGGAGCAGGAGCGGGGACCTTGGGGGAAAAGCGATTAAGAAAAAAGGGTTTGAGGAGAGAAACATGGAAGGAGTTGGGAATGCGGAGGGAAGGAGGAAGATGCAGTTTGTAGGACACAGAATTGATCTGAGCCTTGATCTTGAATGGGCCGAGGTAGCGGGGACCCAACTTGTAACTGGGGATGCGGAACCTAATGTACTTGGAGGAGAGCCACACCCTATCGCCAGGGGAGAATACCGGAGGAGGTCTTCTTTTGCTGTCAGCATGTTTCTTCATGCGAGAAGAGGCCAGGGCAAGCGACCTTTGGGTCTCTTTCCAGATGGATGACAGCTCCTGGGTGACTTCGTCTACAGCGGGGACTCCGGAAGAAGTGGGGATGGGTAGGGGGGGAAGAGGATGACGGCCGTAAACCACAAAGAAGGGTGATAGAGAGGAAGACTCAGACTCTTTCAAATTATAAGAAAATTCGGCCCAGGGTAGGAGGTCAGCCCAGTCGTCTTGACGGGCCGAGACAAAGTGTCGCAGGTAGGCCCCCAGGATCTGGTTGACTCTCTCCACTTGTCCATTGGACTGAGGGTGGTAGGCAGAGGAGAAGTCTAGTTTGACTTTCAATTGACTGCAGAGAGCTCTCCAGAACTTAGACACAAACTGGACGCCTCTGTCCGAGACGATGTGGGATGGAAGTCCATGAAGGCGAAAAATCTGAAGGAAGAAATGTTTGGCGAGTATAGGTGCAGAAGGAAGCCCTGGAAGCGGGACAAAATGTGCCATTTTGGAGAAACGATCCACGACCACCCATATGGTAGTGTGGCCGTGGGAAGGAGGGAGGTCCGTGATGAAATCCATAGCTATGTGGGCCCAGGGTCGTTCAGGCACAGGCAGAGGGTGAAGAAGACCTGCAGGCCTTTGGTGAGGGGTCTTGTTTCGAGCACATGTGGTACAGGCCTGTACGAAGTCCGTCACATCCTTTTTTAAGGAAGGCCACCAGTAATACCTGGAAATCAGTTGGGAGGATTTCTTGATTCCAGGATGACCAACCAGATGGGAGGAGTGACCCCATTTGAGGACCTGAAGTCGGAGACGTGGAGGGACCAGGGTTTTCCCCGGAGGAACTTGCAGTAAGGAGGCCGGGGCAGAAGAGATCAGACACTCAGGAGGTACAATATGTTGTACAGGAGAGTCGGACTCAGAGGAATCGGTGGAACGAGAGAGGGCGTCAGCCCTGACATTCTTGTCTGCAGGACGGAAGTGAATCTCGAAGTTGAAGCGGGCAAAAAACAACGACCACCTGGCTTGGCGTGGGTTTAATCGCTGGGCGGACTGGAGGTAAGAGAGATTTTTGTGATCAGTGAAGATCGTGATGAGATGAGCGGACCCCTCAAGGAGATGTCTCCACTCCTCAAGTGCTAGCTTAATGGCCAGTAATTCACGGTCTCCAATGGAATAGTTCTTTTCAGGGGGGGAAAAGGTCTTGGAGAAAAAACCACAGGTGACGTTCTTGCCCTTGGAGTCCTTCTGGAGAAGCACGGCTCCAGCTCCCACAGAGGAGGCATCGACTTCCATGAAGAACGGTTTGAGGGGGTCAGGCCTGGACAGAACTGGTGCAGAGGCAAAGACAGACTTGAGGCGGTTAAATGCCTCATTAGCTTGAGGAGGCCAGGACCTCGGATCCGCACTTTTTCTGGTTAGTGCCACAATAGGCGCGACAATGGTGGAGAAGTGGGAAATGAACTGGCGGTAATAGTTGGCGAATCCGAGGAAACGCTGGATGGCCCGCAGCCCAGTAGGACGTGGCCAGTTCAGGACAGCAGAGAGTTTCGCAGGGTCCATTTGGAGACCTTGTCCAGAGACCAAGTACCCCAGGAAGGGAAGACTGCAGCGTTCAAAGAGACATTTCTCTAGTTTGGCGTACAGACGGTTATCACGGAGTCGCTGGAGCACTTGGCGGACATGAAGACGGTGCTCCTCCAAGCTAGAGGAGAAAATCAGGATATCATCCAGATAGACAACAACACAAGTGTACAGCAGATCTCTGAAAATCTCATTCACAAAGTCTTGGAAGACCGCAGGGGCATTGCATAACCCAAAGGGCATGACTAGGTATTCAAAGTGTCCGTCACGGGTGTTAAAGGCGGTTTTCCATTCATCGCCTTTACGGATACGGATGAGATTATATGCGCCCCGGAGGTCCAGTTTGGTGAAAAGACTTGCTCCGCGCAAACGGTCAAACAGTTCAGAGATGAGAGGCAGTGGGTAGCGATTTTTTACCGTGATTTTATTAAGACTACGATAGTCAATGCAGGGACGTAGGGACCCGTCCTTTTTGGCGACAAAGAAGAATCCTGCTCCAGCAGGGGAAGAGGACTTGCGGATGAAGCCTCTCTTGAGGTTCTCCTGGATGTAGTCTGTCATGGCTTGTGTCTCCGGAACGGAGAGAGGGTAGATCCTGCCACGGGACGGGGTGGTACCAGGGAGGAGATCAATAGGGCAATCAAAGGGTCTGTGTGGTGGCAAAACCTCCGCTTGCTTTTTGCAAAACACGTCGGAAAAGTCCTGGTAAGGCTTGGGAAGATTAGGCAGAGCAGGAGCGTTGGAAAGTTGTTTAATGGGTACCGCCTTGAGGCAATGCCTGTGACAGGAAGGACCCCAACTCTTGATGTCCCCCGAGGACCAGTCGAGGGTAGGAGAATGTAACTGGAGCCAGGGTAGGCCCAAAAGGATCTCTGAGGTACAGTTGGGTAACACCAAGAAGCTAATCTTTTCATGATGGAGAACTCCAATCTTCATGAGAAGAGGTTCAGTGCGAAATCGCACTATACAGTTCAGATTTTGACCATTTACAGAGGTGATGAAAAAGGGCTTGACGAGACGAGTAACTGGAACATTAAATTTGTTGATGAGTGAAGCTTCAATGAAGTTTCCTGCCGAACCAGAGTCCAGAAAGGCCACCGTGGAGAAAGAGGATCCCTTGGTCA
The DNA here is from genome assembly GCA_028564925.1 of Lithobates sylvaticus. NCBI lineage: Eukaryota > Metazoa > Chordata > Amphibia > Anura > Ranidae > Lithobates > Lithobates sylvaticus. Next base: position 511,096,774 of record CM053029.1, on the reverse strand, counting down.
GAGAAATCCGCACAGGAATGGTCAGACGGGGAGAGGAAGAATCCACACCTAGCAGCGCCTCTCCTACGTTAGCTAGGTGCGAGCGTTTCCCTGACGCTGAGGGCGGATAGAGCAGTCCTTTAGGAAATGGTCGGGACTGGCGCAATACAGGCACAGATTATGATCTCGGCGCCGAGTCCTCTCTTGTGTGGTCAAGCGTGACCGATCCACTTGCATAGCCTCCTCAGCAGGAGGAGCAGGAACGGGTTGCGGAGGATTCTGGAAGAGAGGTGCCAGGCGCGGAAACCGCCTGACGCGACCAAAGTCCCTTTCCTGACGTAGCTCTAGGCGCCTTTCGGTATAACGCATGTCAATGCGGGTGGCTAGCTGGATGAGTTCAGACAGGGTAGCAGGAATCTCACGCGACGCCAGTACATCTTTGACATGACTGGATAGACCTTTTTTGAAGGTTGCGCAGAGGGCCTCATTGTTCCAGGAGAGTTCAGATGCCAGGGTGCGGAACTGAATGGCGTAATCGCCCACTGAAGAATTCCCCTGGACGAGGTTCAGGAGAGCCGTCTCGGCAGAGGAGGCCCGGGCTGGTTCTTCGAAGACACTGCGGACCTCAGAGAAGAAGGCTGGGATAGAAGCTGTGGCAGGATCGCCACGGTCCCAAAGTGGTGTAGCCCAGGCTAGGGCCTTATCAGATAGTAAGCTGACCACGAACGCCACCTTTGACCGTTCTGTGGGGAACTGGTCCGACAACATCTCCAGATGGAGGGAACACTGGGATAGGAACCCTCGGCACAGCTTGGGATCCCCATTGAATTTGTCAGGAAGGGACAGGCGGATCCTCGCAGCAGCAACTCGTGGCGGAGGAGATGTAGGAGCTGGCGGTGGAGACGGTAGAAGCTGCTGTAGCATAGCAGTCAACTGCGCCAATTGCTGTCCTTGTTGGGCGACCACCGTGGTCAGATCCGAGAGGCTAGGCAGCGGGACCTCAGCGGGATCCATGGCCGGATCTACTGTCACGAACCGGGTACGACGGGGAACAGGAGGTGGATCCCCTATGCCAATGGGGCGATAGCACGGGTTGTATTGGAGGACCGGTTCTAATGTTGCTACTGGTTTTCACCAGAGCCCGCCGCAAGGCGGGATGGACTTGCAGCGGCGGTAGCAACCAGGTCGTGTCCTCCAATAGCAACTCGACCCCACTGACAGCTGAGACAAGCGCGGTACACAAGGATTAGGCAAAAGGAAGGTCAGACGTAGCAAAGGGTCAAGGCAGGTGGCAAAGGTTCGTAGTCGGGGGCAACAGCAAAGGTCTGGATACACAGAGGGAGCAAAACACACTAACGCTTTCACTGGGCACAAAGGCAACACAAGATCCGGCGAGGACAGGAATTGGGCCAGGCACCAATTGATTGTGCGCTGGCCCTTTAAGTGAGGGAACACTCGCGCGCGCGCGCCTGGGGAGCGGGCGCGCGCGCACGCCGGAAGGAGCGGGGGACAGGTGAGAGGAGTGGGATGCGATCCCCGGGCAGACCGAGGATCGCATCCCAGCAACGCTGCAGCGCCTGAGGTCAGGGGAACTGACCGAGGCGCGCGCGCGCGCCTGGGGAGCGGGAGGGCGCGCGCGCGGACGCCGGAAGGAGCGGGGGACTGGAGGTGAGAGGAGTGGGATGCGATCCCTCAAGGAGATGTCTCCACTCCTCAAGTGCTAGCTTAATGGCCAGTAATTCACGGTCTCCAATGGAATAGTTCTTTGCAGGGGGGGAAAAGGTCTTGGAGGAAGTCTTGCCCTTGGAGTCCTTCTGGAGAAGCACGGCTCCAGCTCCCACAGAGGAGAACGCCATGAGCGCTCCGGGGTGGAGGAGATCAAAACAAAAAAAACCAAAGCAAAACACAAAAAAAAAAAAAAAAACAAAAAAATTAAAAAACAAAAAACAAAAAAAACCAAAAAAACAAAAAATAAAAAACAAAAAAAAAAACAAAAGACAGAACTGGTGCAGAGGCAAAGACAGACTTGAGGCGGTTAAATGCCTCATTAGCTTGAGGAGGCCAGGACCTCGGATCCGCACTTTTTCTGGTTAGTGCCACAATAGGCGCGACAATGGTGGAGAAGTGGGAAATGAACTGGCGGTAATAGTTGGCGAATCCGAGGAAACGCTGGATGGCCCAGCAGCCCAGTAGGACGTGGCCAGCAGAGTTCAGGTCCATTTTTTTTTTTGACAGCAGAGAGTTTTCGCAGGGTCCATTTGGAGACCTTGTCCAGAGACCAAGTACCCAGGAAGGGAAGACTGCAGCGTTTTTTCAAAACAAGAGACATTTCCCTACTAGTTTGGCGTACAGACGGTTATCACGGAGTCGCTGGAGCACTTGGCGGACATGAAGACGGGTGCTAGTCCTCCAAGCTAGAGGAGAAAATCAGGATATATCATCCAGATAGACAAAAAACAAAAAAAGAAAAAAACAAAAAAGAAAAAAAAGAACAAATACAACACAATGTTAATACAAAGGGAACACATATAGCAATGTATAATATAACATGACTTTTCATCTATTAGCGAACAGATAACCCAAAAGTGTCACTTTACTAACAGAAATTATATGATACAATTTCTACACCAGTAGAGATAAGTGTATAACAAGAATTTTGAACCAGACATGTAGTGAAGTTCTAATACAGTATAGAATAGTAAAATAAAATAATGGTTTAATGGGAGATGCCCTTTTGACATCGAAAAGTAGAGGTGCAGGGGCGTTATTGTCCGGTCAAGTAATATTCTGTTTGGAAATAGGTGTTATCGAGCAATAGCTGGGATTTGTATTCAACTTACGACTGCAAAAACATAGAATTGTGTTAGCAAAAGATAGAAGAAGGAAAGAAAAAAAAGAAAAATGTGAAGAAAAATAAGAGGAGTTGAAGTGCAAAGGAAGAAGGTGTAAAAAAAGGAAATAAGAAAGGGAGGGTAAGAGAAAGGATCAGCAAGGAAATTGGGATGGGAAGGGGGTGCCAAAAGTGGCCAGGTATGGGAAAGGAGGAGGAAGATGGTGGAGGGGAACATGTGTTATAATTTTTATAGTATCGATTTATTTATAGTTTACATTTTTTTATGATTTCAGGAGCCAGGACAATGATCATGACCAAGATGTTCATACCTATGGTCTTGCTTATTTTGAATCGTGTATTGAAGTGTTCAGGTCAGTATGCTAAACAAGAAAGAATTGTGCATGTTTTGAATAAATAAAGCTATACTTATCTACTGCAAATAGAAAGTGTGCATAAAACCACCTGGAACTTAGTAGTAAACATAATGACGTAAATAGGAGCTAGGGAAGGTGAAACTTTATGTAGATATTTCAGCAATAAAGTTTTAGTACACTTTAAATGTTATATTTTATCCAATTTAAAACAAAGCCCCACTCCATAAAAGTCACACCATTGGATTTATTCAATGTACTTGACTTCTGACACAGTCCCTGTCCTAGACCATGCCCTCTTATGAGTTTCACCTTGATGGGGCTTATTCATAGAGGTGGAAGTGGCTGAGGCTGAAGGACATTTCAACCCACTAGGGAATTTATTAATGATTAGGAACTACACTGCTCTAATCATGGAAAACAATCATCAATGTTCAGCATGTTAAAATATGGATAAACTACGATATTGAATCCATGTGGAAGAGGATCACTTGATTGTGTCAACATACAGTGCATTAACAACCTAAACATATTCCAAAACCAAGTGTTTTGCCTCATCTAGCTCAGGGTGCATCCTGCTCTAAAGAAACACAGCACACACCAACTGTCACGTACTAGGTGCAAGGCCGAGGTGCTGAGAGGGCTCAAAAAAAACATTACCTCTTCGAGGGCAAAATCTCAAGCCAACAAAACTCACAGATCTTCCCAAAGGAGACACACTAGTTAAGTGAGGTGGAGAGACCCATAAAAGACTGAGATGTCATAGTAACAATTTCTCTATCGAAAAAAACTGGAAAATAAAACAAAAGAGAGAAAAAGAAACAACTTTTCATAATATTGTGTCATATATCAGAAATGTAACCCCTTTCGAATACGAGAGTCCAATCCAAAGATACACTTCTCCTCTATTTACAATAGAAAGGCGGTCGCCCCCTCAAATAGGACGATTTACTGTTTGAGTCATCAGCTGTCAGCGGGGTTCCCCGCTGACAGCTGAATGTAAAAAAGAGGATGTGCCGAAAAAGAATATATAGGAAAAAAAACGATGTGTGCCCCCCCCCTAATTCTTACCAGGCCCTTCGGGTCTGGTATGGACTTTGAGGGGAACCCCATCCAGATCCTTATCCGAACATGCAGCCCCTCCTCCTGAACCATACCAGGCCACATGCCCTCAATTTTAACAAGGGGTCCCCAGATCCCATCCCCCCTACGTGAATGAGTTCACCAAAAAAGTTTCAAAAATAAATAAAAACACAGAGACAGTTTTTAACAATTCCCTTATTTAAAAAAACTGTAAATCCAGTATCAATCACAATGAACACCACCGCCGCCGACACGAAAAAAAAAAAGAAAAAAAAGAGGTCTGTGGCTATAAATTAATATTTTGACATAAATGTTTTTGTGCCAAGAGCTCATCTTTAATTGAAGTGAATTTTAGATATGTTACAGAGATTAAAGGGGTTGTAAAGCTTTGTGTTTTTTCACCTTAATGTATCCTATGCATTAAGGTGAAAAAACACCTTGCAGTCACCAGCCCCCCCGAGCCACCGTTTTACTTACCTGAGACCCGAATCTCCTTGGGCGCGATCCCGCGTTGCTTTCCCCAAGCTCTAGTCGGCTCTTCATTGAATGATTGATAGCACCGCAGCCATTGTCTGCCGCTGCTGTCAATCAAATCAATGACGTGGCGCGCCGGGGGGGGGGGGCGCTGAGTGTATCACACGGGAGCGAGCCCGCAAGGTAACCCCCTCTGGAGAGAGCTTCCCAGAGGGGGTTAGCTCTTGCAGGGAGGAGCCATGAGGGCCTCCGTGGGACCACAGAAGAGGACGATCGGGTCCACTCAGTGCAAAATGAACTGCACAGTGGAGGTAAGTATGACATGTTTGTTTAAACAAAAAACTTTAGTATCCCTTTAAGGAAGCATGTTTTGGACAGTGATTGGATGTGGAGCCTAAAGTAGAGGTCAGAGTCCAGGATTACACCTAGCATCCAAGTTATTGAATTAGAAAAAGTTCAGCAAAGGGCAAGAAAATTAATAAGGGGGATGGAGGACCTCAGCTATGAGGATCCGTTACATAGATTGCAGTTACTCTTTCTGGAGAAGAGGTGTTTAAAGAGTGGAGATGATCACAATGTACAAATATATCAAAGGTGACTCCAAATAAACTGTTTACCCTAAGGTCCATAAAAAGGAAATGTGGCAACGATTTGAGGTTAGAACAAAGCAGGTTTAACCTAAGATTGCAGAAAGGGTAATTTATTATTAGAGCAGTTAAAATGTGGAACTCCCTCACTGAGGAAGTGGTACTAGTTGAGAGTGACATCTTCAAAAAACTTTCAAATGCCTTACTCTGCAAGCAGAATATACAGGGATATGGGAATTGTTAAGCCCCATACACACTGTCGGACTTTTTCATGGATTCTGTCCGATCGGACAAGGTTGTTGAAAAATCAGACCGTGTGTATGCACCATCGGACAGTGTTCGTCGGTTTGACCGACGGACAAAGTCTTATCTCCTGCTGGAAATCTTTGCCGTCAACACGGTCCGATCACACCAAATCCGATCGTGTGTACGGTTGTCCGACCGGACAAAGTGCCACGCATGCTCAGATCACATTACAAGACCAAAGCTATTGGCTACTAGCCTCTACGTAGTCCCGTCGTAGGCAACAAACGTCACCACGTTCAGAATGATCGGATTTTCCGACAACTTTGTCCGACCGTGTGTACGCAACACCAACATCGGACAAAGTACGACGGACAAAATCCGACCGACCTGGTCCGCGGATTGTCCGACCGTGTGTATGGGGCTTTAGACTAAAAATCACACATAGAAACTATGTAACTGTGTAACCCTGGTACGAGTGGAGGGGCTGATAGTTTTGTTAGTGTTTTCGTTGGGTAGGGGAGACAGGGGCAGGGAATATTATGAGCTAACATTTTGAAAGATTCAGTTTGAGGAAGTGATGTGGCATCTATACTGATAGTGGTATCACAAGGCAGTAAGAACTTTAAATAAACCCTCGGTAGAATCCTACAAGGCATCTGCTGGGAATATCACATTCCCTGGCCGTCTAGATGATTATATAGAATCCCAGATGTCATGGAATGCACTCAGAGACATTTCCTGCATTATAATCACTTGGTGGTTTTTGGATAAAGCACATAAAATCCCTTTTTTACCTGTAGGCTTCCCCTAATTAGTTAATTGGAAATGCAAGCAACATTGGCGCACTGGAGATTAACTTTTAAGATTCCTTTAAATGAGAGGTGGATGCAGAAGAGCAAACAGCGCCTATGTTGTTTCAGTCGCCATTAGTATATACAAGTAGAAGTCCAAATGTATATGGTGGGAATGGGTTAGAACATGTGTGTTTATTTTTAGGAAACATTAACCAGCAACAATAAACTAAAAAATAAAACTGTGAGTAGCTGGTAAAACTAATTTGATAAAAATGATTCTCATGCCCAGATTACTCTATTTCCTCCCCAATACCCCAACAGTAATGGTAGTAAATTCACTTCTTATTTTAATATGGAATGGTCCACCCACCTTGGATTAAATTAGAGCAACTACTATACCCAAAAGATGATGGGGGACTAGCCCCTCCCAACCCTTGGCTTTACTATGTAGCAGCACAATTGCAGCATTTAGTGGGCTCATTGGTTTCTTCTGATCCAGACTCGCCTGCCTTAAGCATCACGGCCCAGATATTACTTACCCTTACACATAGGAATTCCATTCCAGAAGGACTTGAATCTTTGGTTTTCGGCAAGACAAACTAACATTTTCCGACATATAACCTCATTCAGGAAATTTTAAAAAATTGCAAAAGGTGACAGGGTTCACTTAATATAGCCCCAAATGGCATAATACCACCTATCTAGAACTGGCAAAACGGTAGCAGGGGAGCTGATGGAAGGCAATGGGAGTAACACATCTCCACCGCATTTTTAGGCTGGAGTTTTGTTGCCCTTCTCGGAGTTACAGACTGTGTTTGTCCTGCCTCATTATATGTAATACTACTATGTGCAATTGCGTCATGCTGTAAGATCCCAAGGGAATGCCGTTGAGTGGCATCAGTCCCCTACACAACTATTTAATATGATTCATTCTGCTGATATATCACAATAATATTCTATGCTATCAAAAACGTTTCTTAAAGATCATCATGTGAAGGTAATGGTGCAGTGGAAAAAACAACCTAGGCCCTCTGACAGGAAATTAATGGGAGGAGGCATTTCAGTCTGTAGTCACATGCTCTCTTAATATTTCCCAGAAATTGTATATTCTACTCAGGGTTCATTATACTCTACTGCAGTTGCATAAAATAGGCATTCAGGCAGATCTTTTTTACATTAAATGCAAGCAGGATCACAGAAAATGTTATCCATCTGCTGTGGTGCTGTCCCAAACTATACCTTTACTGGAAAGCTACTGTGGCACTGGACTATTAGACATTGTAGGAGATGTAGAGCCCAGAGTATTTACCCGGGAGGCAATATCTAGAGCTCTTTTCCTGGCACATAAAATATTATTATATCATTGGAAATCCGATGATCCTCCCTCTCAAAAGGAATGGATCAGTTCCGCTGGAAATACCCTTTGATTTGAACGTTATATATACCAGCACAGGGGATACCTGGGCAAATTTGAGAAATTGTGGGCCATTTGGCTTTATACACCAGAACTTAGTCCATTAGAGCTTGAGCCTATGAGGCTATCACATTGCTCTGTGGGCTAAAACAACTATGGCACAGTGGATATTTGCACTAATATAGTGTTATTTATGAATTTTATGTGCTATATTTGTATATTTGTTTCTTTTTTAGATTAAAACCTATATTTCTGCAGGAATTTCATGGGCAAAGGGATAGATTGGAAATCTTCTAATGGTGACACATGTTCAAGTGACAACGAAGAAGGGATTTCATGGTTGCTTTGGAGAGTTTTCCTCTCACTTCCTGTTGTGTCACTAGGGCAAGAAGTAAAGGGAAATCTCCCTATAGGGATATAGACAGCAAAAACACACCTGATAGATATCAGTTTACAACCAACACAGCTATCTGTTATCACACATGCTTTACTTATGTACAGGATGTCTTTCTCTGCTATCACCTATTAGTAGACACAGCTTGGGCCTTGTGGATGACATAATAGCTCAAATATACTATGCTGATTAGCACAGTATGTCTGTGGTTAATGGTACATATTAAAGATCAAAAGAATGGATATACAGTACATTGCTCTATTCCAGATATATACACAGAATAATCATGAATGAGTTGACATAATGACAAGAAGTGTGTAGTTGTGTTATGTTTTTCTTTGTCTGAAATAGGAATTCTGACTATAGGTTTAATTTATCATTTTGTACAGTATATATTGAATTAAAAATTATAATACATTTTATATGAATTTTTTAAAATCATTCAATTTGTTTTTCACAAAATTAAAGAATTTACAGGAACTCTCATACTATTCAAAAATGTTTTATCATTCAATGACATGATCTTTTTTTTTGTAGATGCACAAGAGACAATTAACTGGGAGGTTCAGCGCTATGATGGCTGGTATAATAACCTGGCATACCACAACATGGGATCCAAAGGTATTGTATTCTTTATTACTATGTAGCTTTAATTATGAGGACAGTAATCTTCAAATGTATCTACATAATTATAATTGCAAACAATGACTTCAGTAACTCATTTCCTCAAATAATATAGTAAAGACTTGTAATGTAACTGTATACTAAAACATACATTACAGTGAATTTTTAGGGGAAAAAAACAAAATGTAAAGGGGCATTTTAATAAACAAGTGAATGTGACATTTACCTAACATTCACTTTAGGTCTATCTTTTTGGAACATGTGTTTTAATACCTGCAGTGAATGTTTGGTGATTATTAAATTTCTCAATATAAATAATAAAACAAATAAAATCATACTTTTATAATGATAATATTAGGGCTGTTACTGATTAAAAATGTTGTGTTCGATTAATCAATTTAAAAAAATCGACTAATTTCGAATAATTATAACGCACATACAGATCCAACTACTTTTAGCTAATCTCCTTGCATTGCAACTCTGCATTAGTCAGTAGTAAATGTGGTATACACTATATACAATCACCGACACTTAGTTAGTTTCCACAATCCATGACTTAACTTCACAGTTCACAAATACAGTTTAAATTAAAAAAAAAATGTATTGATTAATCGAGGAATTAATCTTTAATTTCCACAGCCCTAGATAATATGCAACACCCCTCATAACTCACAATTTTGGGTAAGAAGTGTCATATAAGAGAACTGCTTCATAGTACAAAACCTGCAATTTAGAGCTTGGGGGTAGCATAAAGATATCCCAAATTAAATAGAATTAATAATATGGTTAACCGTAAAGCATACGTAAACTCAATAATTCTATCCAATATAAGATTTAATATGTTGATCTAGTTTCATAAACACTTTTCAATATTTTAATCCTGTTGCTTTTATTAAAATAATATTTGGTGATCCTGCCATCAAGGTCCTTGTTCAGGCAATTACAATTTCCAACAATCTATCTTTATCTCCCAATTGTTTTTCATAACAGTGAAAACAAAATGTTGGAACCCCCCCCCCCCCCCAAAAAAAATGGTAATTGTTTATGACACAGAGCTTAAAGTGGTTGTAAACCTCAGTCATGGAAACTACACAAGTCACATACTGTATATCTGCAGTGTTTACTTATCTCTCTCCAAAGCTCTAAGTGTGTTTTCTCTCTGGCGCTTTACTCCTCTGTTAGCAGCATGAGTCACTTCTGAGAAGTTTTCCAGACACATGAGATAAATTTGTATCTGGAGGGGGGGGGGTGCTCAGCAGACAGCTTGTGTATTCAGAACACAGTTCTTCTGCTGTGTAGAGGGGGTGTTCCTTCCCTCCAATTAGCTCTCACACACTGTTATTACAGCCTCTCCACCCCCTCCTCTGTGCTCCTGAGAGATGAAGAAAGATTTAAACACTTTTATGCATTTTTGAAGAGCTGTTGGAAAAAGAAGACTAAATCTATGTAGGAGGATTTGTGATTTGTTTCATCTCGGTTAAGGTTTATGGTTATGGTTTATTGTTCTTTAAAATTAAACCTTGCAGGGCCCACCATGTTTGGGCACCATATGACCCTGTGGCTCTCATTTACCACCATAGACATACAAACAAATCCTAACATCTGTTTGGTGGAAGCTAATTAACCTACCAGTACAATGTTGTGGGAGGAAACTCCCAATGTAAACATATAGAAAACAAGCAAAGTACTTTCAGAAAGGGCCCCTGCTGGTTACAGAGCCTAGAACGCCAATACTACAAGAAAGTGTGCTAAGACCTTTGTGCTGCCCATTTTTTCGAAAATGTAAATGTAAAAACCTGTCATAATGCCTGTAGGCAACACATGACCCCAGTAAGGCTGAATTTTCCAATAGAGTTGAGAATCAGTGTAAATACTCACTTCAGTTATCCAGTCATATAAAATCAAATTCCCATTCCCCTTAATGAACATAAACTGGAATAGTTTTTTGACAGTTTTGGTGACCCTGGTGACAACCAAGGATTTCCCCACTTTAGAGGGATTTTCTCTCATCCTGTTTTGGCTATGGAATAGGAAGTGATAGGAAATCTCTCCAATGGGTCAAAACTTGGCAAAATTAAACCTTACAGGGGCTATAACCCTCCCTCACTCTCTCCAAAAAAGAAAAGTTTTGCGTTTAGTTCCACAGAAAATGAGCTGGAAAAGTTGGCAGCGATGTACAGTAACATATAAATTCTCCTTGTGCTCTTTGTGAGATGTACAGTGCCATGTGTATGTGTTGGAGTTAGTTAACTGGACTACAAGTGTTTTTATTGCAGGTTCTAAACTGCTACGTCTTATCCCTGCAAGTTATGCTGATGGTGTCTACCAAGTGGCAACAGATTTGCCAAACCCTCGAGAAATCAGTAATACACTGGCCGAAGGACAGTCAGGCTCTCCATCGCCACGAAATCTCACAGTGATGGCGGTATATTTTGGTGAGACAATAAAAAAATTTAAAATGCGTACTAAATGTCTACCCTTGTAGAATGGTTGTAGGCACATCTGAACTATCTATCTATCTATCTATCTATCTATCTATCTATCTATCTATCTATCTATCTATCTATCTATCAATCTATCTCTCTGAAAGGATTAACCCACCTGTGAGAGAGGTCTAAAAGGGGTGGAAGCAGTCAGCAGATGTTGATGAGGGATTGTATGGAGCAGAACACAGGGGAGACAACTGTGTGCTGTTTGGCTACTGCAATGTTGCTGGGCTGGGCAGAAACCCTGGAGCAGGTTGGGACTTTAAACCCGGTTGTGGGACAAGTGTACACTGGCGGTGAGCTTTCTTTTATACCAGAGTTTGTGGGCTGTTTTGGAGAAATAAAAACAGTTTTTACAAAAACATGGCTGGCTAGTGGGCCAGACCCCAAAAATATGACTATATACAGTATTTATATATATATATATATGTATATATATATAATATATATATATATATATATATATATATATATATATATATATATATATATATATATATATATATATATATATATATATATACATATATATGGATCAGTCCACCCAAAAGTCCTGTTTAAGAAGCTGTCAGTTGGTTTAACTCTTTGGCATTAATCAAAATCTTAAATATCAGTTTATGATGAACTGACACTTTCAATTGTTTTTGTTTTATTAACAATGTTAACTAAATCTGAAATCAGGTATGCATTAGAAGTGCCCATTCTGTAAATTGTTAAGCTGAAAGTTGAGGTGCTGAAAGCTTTCTAAAATTATGTCATACTCTTATGACATGCTGCTGTAGAACACACAAAAGGGTTAGGTGGACTTTCTGGCAGGTAAAACAGCTTTGTTTCAATGCGATAGATCAAAGGGTAGAACAAAATAATGTTATTATGATGAAATTACCTAAACCAATGCATTTTTTCTTTTTCAGGTTATCTGGTACTTTCTGAAATAGTGTCCACAGAAATGCCTGCCTGCCCTGCTGAATTTCTGAACATTGACATTCCACCTGGAGACCAAGTGTTTGACCCTGGGAACAAAAGCAATGTAGTTCTACCATTCCAAAGGGTTCGATGGTATCCTGACACAGGAAAAAGCCCTAACAGCCCAAGAGCACAGGTTAGTTCAGAGCCTAACTACTGTTTTGCAGAAAGGGTATGAGGAAAATCTGGAATGCGGATATATACAGATTTCTAAAAACATGCATTTTGCCACCTGTAAAAGAGTGAATCAAATTTTTTGGGGAGTGAAGCTGATTTTTTTCTTCATCACAAAAGTGTATCAGTTAGATTTTTATATGCCACCTTTACTGTTTTACATAATTTTAACTTTATACTTTACATATCCATCTAAATGATTTTTACACTCCCATGGATAACTCAAATAAATAGGATTGTCGCCTGTAAAAAATAAATACATATATCATGTTGAACTTTAGTCAGCACTGTCCAAATGGGTCTGATTGGAATCTATTGTTTCCTTATTGTAATTGCAACAAGTTTACATTCGGGTTTGGAGGAAAATTCAGTTATTATAAAAACAATATGTCAAAAAGTTCTTAATTTTCCAGCTAAACTCTGTAACAGCCTGGATTGATGGCAGCTCCATTTATGGTCCCTCTCATTCTTGGAGTGATGCTTTAAGAAATTTCTCTGGAGGAAAGTTGGCTTCTGATCCTAATGATATTTTTCCACCTTATGCCAAAAAAAGTCTTCCAGTTTTTCGGGTGCCTGATCCTTCCACTGGAGCAAGAGGGGATGAAGGGATTTACAGTAAGTGTCTGCATTGCTCTCTTTTGAAGTTTAAAAATTTTACTAACTAAAAAAAAGACACTCAAAAAGTTCTCGTTTGCTGTATTTTAAAGATACAACTACTTACTCCAATATTTAAATATATATATATTTAAAAAACAAAAAACAAATGTAGGAATAGAATTAGCCTAATGTAGAAATGCATTAATTTTCTTTGTTCCTGTGTACTGTATAAATATCTATGCAATGGGGTACCCATTTGCTCATCACATATCCTGTACAGGTTCTGCTAACTTTAAAGTAACATAGAGATGTTTGACATTTGTACCTTTAATGATATTCCTTATTATGTTTACCTGTTAGTTCATGTATGCGTATTAATGTGTTTCTGTTTAGTTGTAGGTCACATTTTGTGTGGTGCAGACTATTGTTTTCATTTGTTATTGGCAGTTTGGGGAAGGTAGAATGAGGTAGACAGGCTCTTGTCACTTAGTAGACCATTCTTACTGTAGAACTGGCCATATAATTTGCAGGTGGTTAATGAGCAAATAGTCAACAATTACCAGTTTGTCAAGCAGTAAATAGTCAAAGGTAAAAGTAAATTAGTGTGGCAAACACACGAGCCCCTAGAAAAATCCACTCCAGATCATTTAATAATGCTCGACACATCCAAAAAACAAATACGGCCACCTCCTTTAATTGTGGATTTTTTTACATTTACTGTTGCTAATGTTATACCTACATGAGACACAATCACTAGAAAAAGGAAATGTACACTGGAAAAAACATATTTTTTGGGACCCTAAAGGGAATCCACTTAGATCAGTGAGCTTGCTTGGAAAGAATAATGTTACAGGAACTGTGGAACACAAAAATCTCACACCACTCCGTATTACCTCCAGGGTAATGGTGCACACAAGTGCTTTAACCCCAATGTTTTACAGATCTTGAGAACTCAAGAAGGAAGAAAAGGCAGATGGACACTATGGGGGAGATTTACTAAAACTGGTGCACACAGAATCTGGTGCAGCTATGCATGCTAAATAATCAACTTCTAACTTCAGCATGTTCAATTAAGCTTAGACAATAAAACCTAGAATCTGATTGGTTACTATGCACAGCTGCACCAGATTCTGTGTGCACCAGTTTTAGTAAATATCCCCCTCTGTATACTCCTGTATACTTTTGTGTACAGTCTGGAGGAAAGAAGGGAAACAGGAGACATGATTGAAACCTTTAAATACATCAGGGGTGAATACGGTTCAGGAGGCAGTGTTTTCATTATGAAACTAAGATCAAGAACACATGACCTCAAACTATCAGGAGCAAAGTTCAAAATTAATATTAGAGTTTTTTTACTGAAAGGGTAGTTGATAGTTGGAATTAGACCAGCAGAGTTAGTGAGCCAGTCAACGGTAAATAGATTTAAACACATGGTCAGGAAAAACATAAAATTATCAGACCAAAAAAGTTAAAATATAATAAATATATATATATATATATATATATATATATATATATATATATATATATATATATATATAGACCATTCTGAGGTTTGCATGGTAGTCTCTGATGGGGAAGGGGTAAATTGAGCTACTGGCTCCCACTGTCTGTGAAGATCTTTAAAGAGGAACTGCAGTTTGCTCACATAATTTGTAATAAAAACATCTTTTCCATTCTGAAGCTTCCCTCCAAGCATATTATTTTATATATACTGGGGTTCTGTACTTGCCAAATATGCTGCAGAAATCTCCCTCCACTGAGTCTGGCTGCATCCATTTTTACTGTGGGCAGCTGAAGCTGTTGCATGTTCACTTCCTGGATTTGCACAGACACACAGAGGCACACCTCCAGCTCTGCAGCTCTCATTGGCCCTCTTATGACTTCTCCCCCCTCCCTGCCTGGCAAACACCCAGGAGAGTGAGAGAGAGCTGTGCATGATGTCATAAGCCTAGGCTAATGGCCAGACAAGTGGGCTGTATTGTTTGTTTCTAGGTAAATGGGGGAATCGTCTGCAATGTTTTGTTGTATTCTGACTGTATTCCCACTTCTGAGTGGGACTCCTTCACTATCAGAATACACTGCTTAGTGTTGCAGCAAATTAGCTGCATGTGCTGATCGAGCAAAAATTTCCCAACAAGACTGACTTCTAGTGAACAGGTGAACCTGCTGAATTTCGCTCCATATATGGCCAGCTTAAGACTGGAATTCTCACTTTGGAGAGATTTCTTCGCACTTCCTGTTGGTTCTCTAGGACAGAAAGGGAAGGGAAATCTCCCCAATGGGAAACGGATATCATCCCCTACCCTACTCTAACTTACATTTTAAGTAATGAATACTATAAACTTTTGTAAAAAGATCATCATTTAGGCCTCTTTCACTTGCTCATAATAATTTACTGATGTTTATACTCAGGATCTTGTTGACAGAAAATGTTCCATAAAGACCTTGCATAAATGTGCGTATGCATATAAATGCGTAAATTCTTCTTCATCCTCTTCTCACTAGAAGCCAGTGTTGCAATTTATGCGCATATACATACATATACACGTATATACGCTTATTTTACTGCACTCAAATGTAAAATATTCTATATTTATTTTACAGCTCTGTGGTCATTGCTGTATTACTGATCTTTATACAGCTGTGTACATTGTTCATAGACAACAATGCACCTATGCTCAGATCAGTAAAAAAACATGGTGTTTTTTACTCCAGTGTGTAAAAGGCCTTATGGTCATACTGTTGTATTCCATTGTTGTTCCATTTTACATTGTACTGTATAATTCAGGACTAGAGGCCATAACTTGGCTATCATATATTTTTATTTTACAGAAGCTGTTTTGAAATCATTTTGTTTCTGTTGATATATAATATTATTTATGTGGACAACCTCCATCCCTGCAAAGTCATGAAATGACTGGTTTGTTGTAGAAATACAAGTAGTTTGGTGGCTTTTAGTGCCGAAGCATTTGGACAGACAGGGTACTTATAACAAAGACATTCTACACCTAAAAATTGCGTTTTACCAAAGTAGATTTCACATTCCTATGAAAATATTTTATAGCCGTAATAGTAAAAAAAAAAAAAAAAACGCTATATAGTATTTCTTTTCTAAGAGCGGCAACATCAATGGGAATTTTTAGAATGAATATCAGATGATCATCAGAGATACACAATGAATATTTTTGAATAAATGGTCTGTTGAACCTGTACTCAAAGAAGAATATGTATAACTCCATTGCTGACCTCCTTTTGAAAGTTCTAGTTGGCTGGCTGTTGGTGCTTTTGGAATGACTGACAAACAACAAGTACACAGCAAGGGAAGTAAGAATGAAATAGGAATTCCTCATGTGCCTATTCTTTCCTGGCCAGTGACAGGAAATAGTAAAGGCACTGGACTATCATGCCAGCCAGGGACATATTATTTTAAGAGGTAGAGGTCAATGAAGGCACCCTACATGCTTCTTCACTACAAGATGTCTTTAAAATATATTTTCTATGCTCCTTTTTTGTCATTTAAAATTAAAGTATCTGTTTGTTTCTGAAACACAGGCTATGGTAATGTTATGGCCAATGAAAGTCCATTTCGTCAGGCTCAAAGTTTTGTCTGGTACAGGTACCATAACCACGTGGCAAATTTACTAGCAGCTGATCACCCTAACTGGTCTGATGAAGTCTTGTTTCAGAATGCCAGGAAATGGGTCATTGCTGTTTATCAGGTAACACACTCATACACTTTTATATTGTTCCATGGTACAGGGAGGATAAATGTGCACTGAGAATTTATTGCAGGGAAAATATTTGACAACAAATCTAGCTGAATGAAGGTACAGAATCCAACATTACTTGCTATCTGTCACAGCGGTACTGGCTCTTCTCCTGTACCGAATTTGTTTACTCTGATTTCACTGCCCACATAATTTTAGAGTGAATACTATCATTAAGAAATACTTGTCAAACTCTTGTCATTAGTTATCATGGAGGGATTTTCTTGTAAACTTTGCAGTACAAAAATGAGAGGACCTATGTGTCAAAGAATTCTAAACATGAACATTGCTATTTAATCTTCAGTCCTTTTAGCAATACCTTTTAAAAGCAAATAATAATATTTCAGTCAACAAATAACAAAGATAATAATTCAATCTTTCTAGAATAATAACATATTAATATTAATTTTAAAAATGTATTATAAGAAAGTTTTTTTTATAATGTAAACCACCTTAACCACTTAAGCCCTGGACCATTTTGCTGGCCAAAGACCAGAGCACTTTTTGCGATTCGGCACTGCGTCGCTTTAACCGACAATTGCGCGGTCGTGCCAATTGGCTCCCAAACTAATTTTTTTTCCCCACAAATAGAGCTTTCTTTTGGTGGTATTTGATCACCTCTGCGTTCTTTTTTTTGCGCTATAAACAAAAATAAAGCGACAACTTTGTTTATAGCGCTCTGTGCAAACTCTCCAACAATCTTTTTCTTCTCTCTAATCACTACCTTATTAGTTTCACTCTCTCACTGTCTTCCACTTTCACTCCCTCCAACTGTTAGTCGTAGAAACCCTCACCACCTTAACCCTTCTCTTCTCTATTCTGTGACTGACCACCTCTATGAAAAAATATCACCCCTGTCCTGCCCCTACCTAGCCACGCCTGTCTACAACAGTTTACTGACATCCTCCCTGGACACACTCACCCCCACCACTTCTTTGGTCTCTGTGACTGTATAATTCATTGGTTCTCATCCTGATTATCTCACCACACCTTCAGTGCCACTTACAATGCTACCTCATCCTCTCCTCTTCCTGTGTCCATTGGGATTCTGTTCTGTTCTGTACAAGGTTCTGTTCATGGACCTCTCATATTAGAGTTGACAGCACAGTGGCTACATGGTTAGTACTTCAGCCCAGCAACCCTAGGGTCGTTGGTTTAAATCCCTTGACACTCCCTTTTAGATTATAAGCTCTAATCAACAGGGCCCTCTGATTCCTCCTCCTGTATTGAATTGTATTGCAACTGTACTGTCTGCCTTCATGTTGTAAAGTGCTGCTCAAACTGTTGAAGCTATATAAATCCTGAATAATATTATTAATAATAATAATAATAACAGTAATATATTACATTGTTAACTTGTATTTTAAATTTCTGTTCTAGAGAATTATTTTTTATGAATGGCTGCCGACATTTTTATCAAGTGATGTACAGAATTACACTGGTAATAAAATGTTGTATTTTTCTCTGTGTGCTAATTTTGAATGATACATTATAATAGATTTATTTGATCATTCATTAATAGAAAAGTTAAAAATAAATATATATGTTTCAGAAACGTTTTGCTATATTTTCTAAGACATGAGCTGGTCTGAGCTTCTAACCTACAAATGTCAGACTGGCTGTCTAATGGTCACGTGCAATGTACTATATATTACAGGGAAAAAAAACATATAAGATTAGAAACTATCATAACAATATATAACATTTTAATTTGTATTACAAACATTCTTGGAAACTTTTTTTTAAGCTCTGGTTTTTACTTTTAGGCTATAATCAGCATGTGGATCCAGGTGTATCCCCCGAATTTGTAGCTTTAACAACACAAATGATATACACCATGATGCCTTCAGGAGTTTATATGAGGTATTGTATTTCTTCCAATTTACCTGAATTTGGTTTACAAAATTTGGTGCCAATATACCAAATTTGTCTAATATGTATGACTGTATACATGTTCTACCACGATTAACATTAGCATTAGGATGCACACCCCAAAGCTCAAACACACATGCCTTTCTCTGCAGCCTTAGCTGAGCTATACAGTGAATAAATGGGAAGTGCTCTGTGCTGAGCAGTTTCTTTTCATTCACAAACTGAAGCATACTTCACACACACAGTTTACTATGCTTCAGTTATGATTGAACACAGTGAGTGAGCATGTTCTCTGAGTTCATTTAGAAAAGGAAAGGGCCGGTAAATGACTTATTGATTAGCCCATTTCCCTGCTCTTCATCCTTAAACATCCCTCTTAGGGGCCTGGGGAAGAGGAGAAGAAGGGAAGCCATCAGCCCTGCGGAGGGAGGGGGTGCAACCCAGGGGGATGCCCAGGCACACTTGGCACACCCCTAGCGCACAGCTATAGTGTAATGTAATGGGATTGTGCCTTTGGCTGCATGTGCCTCACTTGTACTGTAAAGGAGAGGCAGGGGAGCATGTAAACTATTTTACCAAGTCCACAGGGATAATTTAGTATGGAGCCTGCCAGATTCATGGCATGCTTTGCTCATTACAGGACATACAGTGAAGCACCCCAGCCTGGTCTAACCAGCACTCCCATAAATGTACAGTAATACCTTGCACAGGCCCTAAGCTAAGGACTCAATTGCAGTGCATCGCATACCAGTCTGCTCCCAGGAGATTTCCCTATCTGTGACAAAATAATGGACTACAAAAAAAAAGCCTTTGGCCTTTGCTTGCCTAAAAAGAACATAGGAATATTTCCAAGCAGTTTATTTAGCCTTACAAATGGAGGTGGCATGTTAGGTTACAAACACTATAACAGTCAAAGCAGTTCAGTAGGAGGAGTTGACTTGCATAACCCATGACCTCCAGAGGGAACTCTCAGAGTCCCATCATCCCCCTAAGTGATAAGAGTAGTTCCATAAACATTAGTCCATAAAACATGGCAGCCCCATGGCTGCTCCTGGCTTGCCCCTTAGAGGGAAGCTTCCTACCTACGCATCCCGCCTACAAGGTGTATCCGGGCCTGATGTACCTCAGAGAGATTAATGTTCCTCCTGCTGACTCTGGCTACCAAAACTTCCTGCCTAAACCTTATGAAGGATGCCCCTATACTGGCAGGGGCAGAACATAGGCTCACTACCTATCATAGTGACACCTAACAGAGAAAAAGGAAACTACAATGGGCATGGATGTGCCCATACACCACAGTAACAACACATTAATATAATCTGCTACAAAAGTGCTTTTCAACTCTATAAAAGCTGATGTATATTAATGTGTGAAATAGTAGGGTGAAAGTACTAAGTATTCTAAATCTCATACCTATACTTAGAAGTAGGATGGACATCCTATATTTTCTTTACTAAATTTGGTTATATATAGTGATAAACAATTCAGCTTAAATATACTTTCTTAAAAATATTCATGCATACTTTCTGGTTTGGATTGCTAAAATAAATCTGACAGATCTGCATGTATATCATAATTAATAATATGTATATCATAATTTGACCATCACATGTGACATTTTGTGCCCAAGTGTTTCTTTAAGTGTACTAATCATAACTATTTCTGTGTTTTGTCTAAAGGGACAAGAACTGCAATTTTTTGAATGTCACAGGCTCAAAAAGTGACAATAAGACGTATCCTGCTCTTCGTTTGTGCAACAATTACTGGAGCAGACAGGTTGGATTAAAAAATGAAAATTGTTTTAAAGTGGAACTTTAGGCCAGAATTAAAGATGGACAAACAGGCAGGTATTTTAATGCAGAAGAGACTTTGTCTCTTGTGCATTAAAGTTACTTACTTGCCTGTCCACCCTTGTACAGTGAGCCATGAATGTGCAGCTCACTGAACAAATTTGGCATTTCCAAACCTGACTAAACTCCCGCACATGCCTGAAAGAGACGTCATCCCTGCCCGAAGATGGAGCTCAGGGACGCCACATCGCTGGAGCCGGGATGAGTATCGTTCCGCTTTAAGCTTCATGTCTTTATATTTTTTCTTTCCCTAAACTTTACTTTTTCTTAAAGTAGAAAATAAACAGTTTTCTGCCAGGATATGTGGTACATACTTCTACGTGGCTTATTTTGGCTGCTGACAAAGTTTTTTTTTTTTAAATTTATTTACTAAAGTTACAAGAACATCAAAGAATATGAATATGAATACTTCCAAAACCAGTCATAGTGACAGGCATATTGCATTAACTTTTTAAAAAACTTGTGTACGATACTCATGCATTGCTGTTAGATGTTATGATCTGAAAATGAGTTACATGAGAGCAGTTTTCTATACTGAGAGCAGCTGGATGATCTTAAAGTGTACATGACTATGTCCCATTGGTCCTAAAGCTTCCACCCCCAAACCAAGCTTCCAAACTGCTTATAAGACCACAACTATTTGTTAGTGTTTAGATTTGATATTATATCAGCTACTGTAGTTAACATGGTATTGTATATTTTGATGAACACTTAAAATTACTGTTTCCATTCCCCAGATATGCTAGGGTATTGGTATGCTCATAATCTGTTTCCTCAAAAAATAACAGGCTGCCTAATCAGACTAATTAAGGTTGTAAATAATAAGCAAAATGTCATCAATCAAGGAAAACATTCTATGTGTTTGTACATGTCTTCCTCAGTGAGGAATCAATTACGATATTGCTTGCTTTGGCACATTCACCCTACTATATCACACATTAAAGTTTCATGGCTTATGTCCATAATGTGATATGAAGTAGTTTTTTCTATATTGATATCGCTATCTTTACAAAATGTTTTTTGATGATTTGCATTGATTTAATTAGGTTTACTTTTCTAATTGTGTACCAATTTTAGAATCCAAACTTGAAGACCGCCAATGATATTGAGAATTTGTTGCTGGGCATGTGTTCACAAATAGCGGAAAAAGAAGACCGCATTATGGTCTCAGACTTAAGAGGTACATTATAAAGTTTAATAACAAAAAGTGCAATATCCATATTAACCAATGAAAATGCATGCTGTGATGGTTCCACTTATAGTTACATAGTAGGTGAGGTAGAAAAAATGACACAAGTCCATCAAGTCTAACCTATGTGTGTGATTATATGTCAGTATTACATTGTATATCCCTGTATGTTGTGGTCGTTCTGGTGCTCATCTAATTGTTTTTTGAAACTATCGATGCTCCCCGCTGAGACCACCACCTGCGGTCTTACTTACATTAAAGCCCAGCTCTGGGATGGGAAAAAAACCCTGTGGAATCCCTCCATGCTGCATTGGTTAAGTTATCATTAACTTACTTACCGTATTCCTCACTTTGGCAGGCTCCAGTAATCACCTCTTCTACCTGATGCTCCAGGCTGTGGGTGGTCCCTCAGTGACACCATGTACAATGCAAGACTATTATTCCTGCATTGTATGTGCTTTACAGAGGAGGCTTCTTAAGACCAGTTTCGAAGGTAGAGGGAGTCTGCCAGAGTAAGGAAAAGGCTAAGTATTATGCCATTATTCTTCTACCCCTAGACTTAGCATTTAACCCTTGCAATTTAGCATTTAACCCTTGCAATTTCACGCCATTGCTTTATTTCAACTGTAATAAATAATGGGTTACTGCATTTAAAGCTGAAGTTTGTTTATTTTTTAAAGGATATAGCACCAAACACATTACCTATGTGTATTGGTGTCAGCAGTGGTGGTCCGTCCATTAGGGGAACCCGGACGCCGCCCCCTCTCTCCAGGCCCCCCCCCTATATGTAATGGATAGATTCATGTGTAGCATGAATCTATTCATGGCCACCGCAGGCACCACATATTCATGCATGCAGCCCCTTTCAGGCCACTGGGCACATGAATTACAGCGGCCAGGGTTTTATTTGAATCACCTGATTAGAGCCAGAGACTCTAATAGGCTTCAAAATAGGGTGGGCTAGGGTTGCAGAGAGTGCGAACGGAGCCCACCCAGGTGTGTTACAACAGCGGATAAATATTAGCTGTTGAAACACTGATCCTCAATTCGGCCCAGACCATTGAGACCCATTTTCTGATTGGCCGAAAAGATAAGACTCCCGATTGGCCACCGAGGTAGGGGGTGGAAGCGCAAGCTGCCGCCGCTGTTGCCGTGATGACCCATGGAGCGCAGGAGAAAGGATGGCCACAGCTGCCGAGCAGGGGAAGACACCAGTGATGGGGTAAGTGCTACCGACCGACTAACCGACCAACTGACCTTCCTGGGGGGGGGGGGGTTGTGGCATACTGTTTGCGACCCCCAAAAAAAATTTCCACCAGCTGCCACTGCTGGTGTGTGTATGCTATTACCTGCAAATGGCTCCTTCTGATGAAAATATTCCCAGTAGTGCCTCGATCGTAGCTGCCTGATATTACCCTGAGCAGCTATCTTCTGGTGCTGTGAAGGGTAACAGTAGCCTCTGCTACTGAGAAAAGTTGTGCCGCTCACCACCCCCCTTCTACCTTCTCTGTCATTCAAAGAGCATGTATTACAATTATTATTTTTTATTACAGGTATTTATA
Source organism: Lithobates sylvaticus (assembly GCA_028564925.1). Taxonomy (NCBI): domain Eukaryota; kingdom Metazoa; phylum Chordata; class Amphibia; order Anura; family Ranidae; genus Lithobates; species Lithobates sylvaticus. The sequence goes on along the minus strand of CM053029.1, from coordinate 511,073,509 downwards.
TAGCACCAACAATTTACACATATACAGTACATATATATATATAAGCTTAAGGAGCTTACAATCTAATGTCCCTACCTCACATTTATATACTTAGGCCAATGTCTTTTGGCGTGTGGAAAAATATGCAAACTTCATGCAGTGTTAGTGCTATGGTTGGGATTTGAACCAACAACCCTAGAGTTGCAAGGCCAAAGTGCTAACCACTCAGCCATTGCTATCACATGATGTATTAAATTCTGTGAATGGATTTTGGAGATCTTGTCATTCAACTGCAATGAATAGCAAAGAGGGCAGTAGTGGCAGTTCGATGAGCATAATTTTTCTCAGTAGCAGTGACGGCTGTAAAGGATATGGGCACCTTTTAGAAATGCACATATTTAAGCAGGTAAAAAAATTTGCATTTATATTTTTTGGGAGCTTGCAGAGCATTGCACCCTTGTTCAGTAGATCGCAGGTGCAATGCCAGTACAGTTGCTTGCTCATACCTCTCATACATATAGACAGTTACTGAAGAGTAAGAAAAATCAATGAACTATGATAGCACTCACCAGTGCCCTCTGTGGGAAGAGCCCTGCACTGTTGTTTTTAAATTGTGACTGCGGGTGCGGTGAAAGATCTCGCACCCACTGTCGTTGGGGGGTGCCAGCAGGTGCTCTTTAGAAACATGTTACTAAAGGTGAACTTATCCTTTAACTCTCACAGTGCCAAAATGCATCTGATCAGGGCAGTACCTGGTGGCTATGAAGGAGGCACTGCAGTAAACATTTTTTTACCAGAAGCATCCACCTGCAGCTAATAGAATGCACACTGTTACACATAATTAATGAATTTGGTGCTGAATCTGGGACTGAAACCAGTGTTAAAACTTTGGACTTTGCTTTTTTTTTTTTTTAGTTTAAACATTTTATATAATGATTACGTTTTACTCCCACAGCCAGGACAATATTTCATTTAAATATTAAAGTGGTTGTTAAGCCACTATAGTATATTCATGCCATCCCCTCTGTTAAATAACGATATGTGTCCCAGTGTCTGTGCTATATAAAAAAACAGTACAGATTTCTACCTTATATCAGAGCGTCTTCTGGCACTCACGTGACTCCTCAGCACTCTCCTCTTCCAGACTGACAGCAACAGCGGGGGGGGGGCAAGAACTCCTGCTGACGTCAGTCGGGAGGAGGGTAGGAGAGAGGCGAGCAGTCACGTGAGCGCCGGGAGACACTCTGATATAAGGTAAAAATCTGCATTTTTTTATATAGCACAGACACTGTGACACATATTGTTATGTAACAGAGGGGATTGTATAAATGTATAACAATTATAATAGCAGCAGGAGGGGAAGAGGCGGGTACTGTCACAAGCTGACAGGCAGGGAGGGGGAGAGAGTAGGACAGAGGAGAGCTGCGGATGATGGAGGCTTGATAAACTGTGGTCAGTTTACAGGAGGGAGGGCAGAACCAGGCAGGATCAGACAGGTATTTTAGGTTCTACAGGGGGGGAAATTACACAGCACAGGCACTGTGCCGTATAACATGCTTAATGGGAACAGGATGTATTTTTTTTTTTAGGGTAACAAAAGCTTTAAGTGGCTTATTTAATAAGGAAGTTCTAAATGCAGTGAGATGTGCAGTAATTGCATTTAGGTGATTGCTTCTTATAGGTCTATGCCCTTTTCACATAGTGATTGAGAATGATACATATTACCTCATTATAAGAGCTTGAATTGTGAAAAAAAAATTCAAAAATCTCTTAATCCACCACCTGAGGCCACTAAAAACTTTTTGGGACAATAAGCCAGGATGCTTAAATTCATTGAAAGATATATGCACCATTGATAAACATATTTTGTTGTTTATTTTGTTCCAGACTATTGGTATGGACAGATGCTATATTCCCGTATTGATTTGTTAGCTGCAAGTATCCAACGTGGGAGAGACATGGGTTTACCTAACTATAACAAAGTCAGCAGCTATTATGGATTCTCACCGCTAACATGGGAAAACATCAGCAACGCTGAATTAAGACAAAAGGTTTGTCTACTTTATCCAGATGCACAAAAGTACCAATGAATGTAGTTACAGTACATAGTTATATAGTTAGTCAGGTTGAAAAAAGATACTAGTTCAACCAATAAAAAAAGGGTAATAGAATATCCCCATATACACAATCCTATACTAACTGTTGATCCAGAGAAAGGCATAAAATAAATAAAACATGTTCCAATTTGCTCCAGTAGGGGAAAAAAATCCTTCCTGATGCCCCAGGAGGCAATCAGATGTTCCATGGATCAACTACCCCTGGTGTTATTACCTCCAGTTATATTTTGCGATTTTAGGAATGCACCCAGCTCTTTAAATAAAAATAAAATACTGACCCAAACTAGTTCTTGAGGGAGTCTATTCCACATTTTCACAGCACTGTGAAGAAGGCTTTCCATATGTGAAGGTTAAATCTTTTTTTCTAGAGACATAAAGAGTGTCCACTTGTTCTCTGTACTATATACTGTACAGTATATCCTTCCTCTAAAACAAGGCATCATTTTTATTTGTATTTTTGTTAAGGTATGTGGAATGAAAGAAAATTGTTCAGGGAAATATTTTATGATATAATATGTTTTCAATATCAAGCACTAACTTTCCTATTTTCTATAGCTTTCAAATTTGTATGACAATGACACTGAAAAGCTGGAGCTTATACCTGGTGCAATGCTGGAAATCGATGGGGATGCTGGCAGTTTCATACCAAAAATCATTCTGGATCAATTTTACCGTTTACGAGATGGAGACAGATTTTGGTTTGAAAATACTAAAAATGAGTACGTTATTGCTCTTGTAGATAAATTATATATGTATAGAGATGAAATTATCAGGTACCAATATTTAAAGTGGTTGTAAAGCCTTATGCCCCGTACACACGCTCAGACTTTCCGGCGGGATTGTCCACCGGACCTAGTCCAGCGGGCAAACCGCCGGACTTTCCAGCGGAGCTCCGATGGACTATCCGAGCTGTGGACTTGCCCACACATGCCCGGACTTCTCCGGCGGACAATCCGCGGTAAAAAGGCCGCGGGACTTTTGAAAGTGAACTGACTTGCCCACACACGGAAAAAAGTCAGTTCATTTAGAACGTAACTGCAGGTAGACGGGACTAGCAAAGGCAGTGAATGCCGCCGCGCTAGCCCCGTCACCTGGCATGGATTTAAAGGGAATCCAAACGCTGAAAAAACGGCGTGGGGGTTCCCCCCAAATCCATCTCAGACCCTTATCCGAGCACGTAGAATGGCCGGCCAGGAAAGGGGTGGGGACGAGCGAGCGCCCTCCCCCTCCTGAGCCGTACCAGGCCGCGTGCCCTCAACATGGGGGGTGCCCTGGGGAAAGGGGGGCCGTGCGGGCCCCCCGCCCCAAAGCACCATGTCCCCATGTTGATGAGGACAAGGGCTTCTTCCCGACAACCCTGGCTGTTGGTTGTCGGGGTCTGCGGGCGGGGGGCTTATCGGAATCCGGGAGCCCCCTTTAATAAGGGGCCCTCAGATCCCGGCCCCCCACCCTTTGTGAATGAGTATGGGGTACGATGTACCCCTACCCATTCCCCTAAGGTGTAAAAGTGTCAATAAAAAAACACACAATTTTTTTTAAATATTTTATTGCACTGCTCCGGGGGTCTTTTTCAATCTTGGGGGGTCTTCTCGCCGGACTCCTCCGCTCTCTTCTGCTCTTTTACCTAGCTCTTTTACCGAGCGGAGGAGCCCGGCTTTCTTCTTCGTCGTCGCCGCCGTCGTCTGGGGGTCTCGATCCGCCTTCAGGGGTCTTCCAGGGTCTCTTCTGTTCTTGCCGCTGTCGCCGATTTCTGCACCGTCTTCTTCTTCTTCTTCTGATGTTGACTCGTCGCTGTCTCTGGCCGGAATGTTGTGACTTATATGTTGTGACACATGGTGACCCCGCCCCCTATGATGTCACAGTCCCAGCATCCTCTGGGACTGTGACATCATAGGGGGGCGGGGTCACCATGTGACATGAGCATGTGACCCCGCCTCCTTGTCCCTATATAAGTCACAACACAGCGCGTATCTGCCATTCCGGCCAGAGACAGCGACGAGTCAACATCGGAAGAAGAAGAAGACGGCGCAAAAAGCGGCGACAGTGGCAAGAACAGAAGAGACCCCTGGAAGACCCCCGAAGGCAGATCGAGACCCCCAGACGACGGCGGTGACGACGAAGAAGAAAGCCGGGCTCCTCCGCTCAGTAAAAGAGCTAGGTAAAAGAGCAGAAGAGAGCAGAGGAGTCCGGCGAGAAGACCCCCCAAGACGGAAGAAGACCCCCGAAGCAGTGCAATAAAATATTTAAAAAAAATTGTGTGTTTTTATTATTGACACTTTTACACCTTAGGTGAATGGGTAGGGGTACATCGTACCCCATATTCATTCACATAGGGTGGGGGCCTGGGATCTGGGGCCCCCTTATTAAAGGGGGCTCCCGGATTCCGATAACCCCTCCGCTCGCAGACCACGACAACCAATGGCCAGGGTTGTCGGGAAGAGGCCCTTGTCCTCATCAACATGGGGACAAGGTGCTTTGTGGTGGGGGGGCCGCAAGGCCCCCCTTTCCCCAGGGCACCCCCATGTTGAGGGCACGCGGCCAGGTACGGCTCAGGAGGGGGAGGGCGCTCGCTCGTCCCCACCCCTTTCCTGGCCGGCCGGGCTGCGTGCTCGGATAAGGGTCTGAGATGGATTTGGGGGGACCCCACGCCGTTTTTTCCCTTTAAATCCCTTTAAATCCATACCAGGTGACGGGGCTAGCGCGGCGGCATTCACTGCCTTCGCTAGCCCCGTCTACCTGAAGTCACGTTCTAAATGAATGGACTTTCCAATGATTGGCAAGTCCGTTCATTTCCAAAAGTCCCGCGGACTAGCATACAGACCGCGGGATTGTCCGCCGGACTGCCGAGTCCAGCGGACAATTTTAAAACAAAACTTAAAACTTAGTCCGCCGGACTTTTGGCGGGAAAAAGTCCGCCGGTGCCCACACATGGGCGGATTGTCTGGCGGACTCCAGTCCGGCGGACATTCCCACGGGAAAGTCCGCTCGTGTGTACGAGGCATTACATATACCCAATGAAGGAACTATACTCGGGTGATACACAGAGATTAAACAAATCCCCCTTCATGTATTGTATCTGTCTATCTGCAGTCTTCTTTACATCCATTCAAAGTACTGAATTTTAAAGCTTGTCTGGGGGTTTGGAGAAAGGATTTGGAGAACTGATGTTACACTCTGCAGAGCTTAGTGAGGAGAGCTCTGAGAGATGATTGGTGGGAAGAGGCACACCCCCTTCACACAGCTCACATGAACAGTGCTGAGGCTGTCAATCTGCTGGTGGTCCCTGCCCTGTCACCATTTTTCTCTTGGTGTCAGGAAACCTTGTCAGAAGTAATTAATGCTGATAGCAGAGGAACAGAAATTACACTTAGTGATATTAATTGAGACAAGTACACACTATAGAAGGATATGCTTTGTTCAAATCTTATGCCTAAGGTTTACAATAACTTTAATCAATGTTCTGGGGTGACATTGTGTATCTTACATAACATTTTTTAGAGCTTTGGTATTAGATGTTTAGAAAAAATGTGAAAGTTAAGGGAAATTGTTGTCTTTTTTTACAGATTATTAGCTAGGGATGATCTGCTTAAAACAAATTTGTGAGCTATTTTACATTTTTAAAATTACCTACAAGCAGGTACCTAATTGGGATGAGTTTGAGCATTGGAGGGTTCAATGCTAGCTGTGTGTGGTTTGCTTAATGGGAAAAAAAGGACCAGATTTGGCTTGCTTGCCCATGCCCAACCTCTGGCTCTTGCTGTAGCCAAAACACATCTATTTAGTGGTGATGTCAATACTGCCACTAGAGGACGGAACTTTCAGCTTACCCACTGGCTTTTTTCACACAGTAAAGAAGGAGATATCTTAGCTGATGTCACTGATACTGTCACAGATGTCAAGCAGAGTCACTCGCTTGTTTGTTTACACATTTAGCAACCTCTAGTGTGCTACTAGTGTTAGTGCAGGCAAATTTAAGTATGACTCATGGTTAGTTTGGGAGTCTGAAATTGGGTCAGGGTTACTGCAGGTCAAGCTGGATGGGTCACAGAGACAGGCCTCTGGTACCTCCCCCTGGTTCTAGAAGTTTGGAGAAACTTCTAGAAGTTAGTGGACAGAGGCCAGGAGGTAGTGATCTGCATACTTGAGGGACCTTGGTTAATCCCCAGGTAGAATGTCCTGGCAGGGTGGTTAGGTCAGCACTTAAATATGGGGGAGCCATGGCAGCAGGGGAGTGGAAGATGGAGTCCTGAGAAGCTGTCGGTGGCCTAGGAGGGGACCCCTGGGTCTGGTGGGGCTCTGCCATCAGGCTGGGCTCGGGCTTGCTTGGGAAGATCCTATCTGTGTCTTGGTTTGAGGAGAATTCTTGCCTAAGGAGCAGCAGGGAGCAAGGAGGACAGAGTGAGTAGATTGGCACACCCAGGGATTCACAAGGGTAGAGACTGCCAAATGTAGCAAGCTTTCAGGAGGACAACGCTGTGCTTAACCCTTCCTATCCCTTGCCCTGGAAGATCTTTGGAGCAACCAGGTGGGCTGGTGGACAAGCAGACAGGAGGGCTGGTAGTTCCTGCAGACTGTAGAGCTGGGAGCATTTCTACAAATGAGAGGACATATACTCCAGTATGCAGTTTGCCACATACTGTGCTACTTTCAAATGTCCTTAAGGGACTTTTTTGCTTTGATCACTAAAGACTGTTGGTGTCCAGGAAGGAGAACAGTCGAGGATTTTGTACATAGGGAGGAAGTTTCGGTCAAGTTGGGCATCCTATAACCCCTAACCATTTTTACCCCATCCAAGTTATTACCCCTAATAAAACAAGAAAAACAAGCTCAGAGACTGTCTTCTTGTGTCCGGATGTGAGTGAGAAATGCTTTTTGCTTGGCTGTGCAGGAATAGGGGGAACCAGTTGCCAGCAGCCTTTGCAGGGGTAGTGGTACGCGTGCATGTGCACATGTTTTGTCAGGTGATTCACCTGGGTGATGTCCCTTGTAATTGATAATGTATCTGCATAGCTGGATGACATGATTGGTGATGGGACTTTTTTAAATAAGGGACTTTATGTGAAGTCCTTTATTTAAAAAAATAAAAATAAAAATGTATTAAAGGAGTAAACAGGGGGCCTCTAGATTCTGAGAAGTCCACCCTCCCTCCCCACATCCACCAGAACAGGGATGTGCAAAAGAGTCCTTTGTCCCTTGTGTCTTGTGGCCTGCTATGGTTTAAGAGGGGGGCCATGCAGTCGTTTCTCCTCTTCTTTTAGGGCCAGCCAGGTTGTATGGTCAGATTTTTCTTTTTGGGGAACAGTAAAGTATTTTAGTAAGCAAAACTATTTATAATACCTGAGTCAATTTACTTTATGTCAATAATTTCCCTATAGGTTAATATCATTTTTGCATCAATGTCTTTATATTATTCATGCTCATTAAAGAAAGGGCAATATAAATTGTTATGTGTTTTATTTGTGAAATAAGATTGCCTTTATTAATTATTCAAACATTTTAGGAGACATTCATATAGAAATACAGGTAATGCCAAAACAATACAAATTTATTTTTATATTAGACTCTTTACAAAGGATGAAATAGCTCAGATCCAGAATATGACATTCCATGATGTGCTTGTAGCTTCCACTAAGACGATGGATGGCGCACTTCAAAAAGATGTTTTTGTGTGGAAAACAAGTGAGTTAGTCTCTTTTTCTGTCTTTTTAAATCCCTATTAACATTATCAATGCAACAAAAACATATTTATATGACTGCTAATTACAAAATTTTCAGAATTTCAAATTAGACTTTACTTTTTTTAAACTATAGCATGCTATGCTATCAATTTTAATGAATTACAGTTTTTTTTTTCTTACTGTATTACAGTATTTTTACATTTTATTTGCTTCCCTTAATACTACTGTGCATGAAGTGAACATTAGGTGGTAATCACAATGAGGAAAAAATGAATGAATGAGGAAAAAATGAATTGCGCAGCCAGTAATTATATAATGATATATAATGATATACACTTGTATCCTATACAGTGGTGTGAAAAAGTGTTTGCCCCCTTCCTCATTTCCTGTTCCTTTGCATGTTTGTCACACTTAAGTGTTTCGGAACATCAAACCAATTTAAACAATAGTCAAGGACAACACAAGTAAACACAAAATGCAATTTGTAAATGAAGGTGTTTATTATTAAAGGTGAAAAAAAATCCAAACCATCATGGCCCTGTGTGAAAAAGTGATTGCCCCCTTGTTAAAACATACTATAACTGTGGTTGTCCACACCTGAGTTCAATTTCTCTAGCCACACCCAGGCCTGATTATTGCCACACCTGTTCACAATCAAGGCATCACTTAAATAGGAGCTGCTTGACACAGTAAGGTCCACCAGAAGATCCTTAAAAGCTACACATCATGCCGAGACCCAAAGAAATTCAGGAACAATTGAGAAAGAAAGTAATTGAGATCTATCAGTCTGGAAAGGGTTATAAAGCCATTTCCAAAGCTTTGGGAATCCAGCGAACCACAGTGAGAGCCATTATCCACAAATGGCGAAGACATGGAACAGTGGTGAACCTTCCCAGGAGTGGCCGGCCGCCCAAAATTACCCCAAGAGCGCAGCGACGACTCATCCAAGAGGTCACAAAAGACCCCACAACAACGTCCAAGGAACTGCAGGCCTCACTTGCCTCAGTTAAGGTCAGCGTTCATGCCTCCACCATCAGGAAAAGACTGGGCAAAAATGGCCTGCATGGCAGAGTTCCAAGGAGAAAACCACTGCTGAGCAAAAAGAACATCAAAGCTCGTCTCAATTTCTCCACAACACATCTTGATGATCCCCAAGACTTTTGGGACAACATTCTGTGGACCGATGAGACAAAAGTGGAACTCTTTGGAAGGTGTGTGTCCAAGTATATCTGGCGTAGAAGGAACACTGCATTTCAGAAAAAGAACATTATACCAACAGTAAAATATGGTGGTGGTAGTGTGATGGTCTGGGGCTGTTTTGCTGCTTCAGGACCTGGAAGACTTGCCGTGATAAAAGGAACTATGAATTCTGCTGTCTACCAAGAGATCCTGAAGGAGAATGTCCGACCATCTGTTCGTGTACTCAAGCTGAAACGAACTTGGGTTCTGCAGCAGGACAATGATCCTAAACACACCAGCAAGTCCACCACCGAATGGCTGAAGAAAAACAAAATGAAGACTTTGGAGTGGCCTAGCCAAAGTCCTGACCTGAATCCTATTGAGATGTTGTGGTATGACCTTAAAAAGGCCGTTAATGCTCGAAAACCCTCTAATGTAACTGAATTAGGACAATTCTGCAAAGATGAGTGGGCCAAAATTCCTCCAGGACGCTGTAAAAGCCTCATTGCACGTTATTGCAAACGCTTGGTTGCAGTTGTTGCTGCTAAGGGTGGCCCAACCAGTTATTAGGTTTAGGGGGCAATCACTTTTTCACACAGGGCCATGATGGTTTGGATTTTTTTTCACCTTTAATAATAAACACCTTCATTTACAAATTGCATTTTGTGTTTACTTGTGTTGTCCTTGACTATTGTTTAAATTGGTTTGATGTTCCGAAACACTTAAGTGTGACAAACATGCAAAGGAACAGGAAATGAGGAAGGGGGCAAACACTTTTTCACACCACTGTAGGTGTGTGCGTGTCTGTTTTGTGAGCTGTAGCTTCAAAGAAAGCAAAAATGTTGTTCATTCAAAATACGCTTTGACTGATTTAAATTTTTGAGAGAGCATTTTGTATAAAATTAAATACTTTTGTATACCTAGAAAAATCCAAACAAAAATGCATTTTCAATTCCTAGATGATCCGTGCCCGCAGCCCACACAACTTAACTCTGACAATCTGGAAAAATGCGAACCTCTTAAATTCACAAATTACTTTGAAGGAAGTGGTGTTGGATTTGGATTTACACTTGTATTTCTCGCCAGTTTTCCTTTTGGTATGAATCCTTCTGCTAATTTTATTCTGCATTTCACATGTATGTAAATTGTTGAGTTTTTGTATACCAATTATGGGCATAAAGCATCCTATGCCTAAGTAACTTTATTTAAGTACACAGGGCATGCGTAGCACATCCTGTCCCTCTTTCCCCACCTTACTTACTTGAAATTCCCAGCTGGCATAGTAAGAACCTGGTGTTAGTGAACAATACAGCGGGTAGCTGTAGTCACTGCTGTAAAAAACAAAAAATAAAAAAGATTTTGGAACAGTGCTTATACACACTGCTCAGAGCATCAAACAGAAATAAGAAATGCCTTTATTGTTCCTTTGGATTTACTCTGTTCTATTCTCATAAGAATGAATAGGTTGGCATTTGATTTTGTTTTTTCTTTAAAAATGTGTTCATTTTTAACACTTTAACATTTAGTTAATCCTAATCAATTGTGTTCCCCTCCCTCCCCCCTGACAAATCAAATGAAGGCCTTTTTTATCAATTTTTTTAATGTGACACAAAAACTTTCAAATAAAATAAATAAAAACAAAAAAAAAATCAATATTAATGGTTTCAATATATATATATATATATATATATATTTTTTTTTTTTTTTGTTCTCATTTTGAAACCATTAATATTGAATTTTTTTTTGTTTTTATTTATTTTATTTGGAAGTTTTTGTGTCACATTAAAAAAAATTGATAACAAAAGCCTTCATTTGATTTGGAAATAACCTTACATTGCTTTGTACCATAAGCAGCATCATTATAAACTGAACAAACTATAGAAAAAAGATGTATACTTTTTATCTACTGTAACACTATTTTTAATATTCACACAGATTCAAGTAGAAAATGTGCATTTTTTTTAATGTTTTGCACATCTTTTTGTAAAACAATTTGTGCAAAAAAGAAAGCCTTGTTTGTCCCAAAAAAAAAACAAAAAACAGGGGTGGAAGCTAGTAATATAGTAGTAGTAGTAATAGTAGTAGTAGTAGTAATAGTAGTAATACAATAGCTCTGTCTGTAAAGTTAGTTGCAAACTTTTATATGGGCAGTATTCTGTTTTTAAACATTAGTAAATTGCCAGCAGGACCATCTGATTTCTGACTTCTACAGGTACCTAAACAATCTCTGACAGCGTCTCAAAAGTCCTGAAACTAGCTTTCTCTACTAGGCTACATTCACACACTAGTTTGCCACTTAGGTGAGTGGTTACTGTATGAATAGTAGTGGCACCGGCCATAGATTTGTTCACACACAGTGTGCGCATGCAGCATTTAAAACTGATTGCAAGAATCTACTGATTCTTGTTGATGGCCGCCCCTGGCAGCTGCTAAACTGCCAATTGAACTTCATCTCTCACTTTTGCTTCCCCAACCTAACTGCTGTTTCGTGAGACCCCACTCCTGTTATATAAATTGATCAAAAGTGTGGTAGGAAGAGAGGCCAAGCTTGGCAGTATAGCTCTGATGGTCTCTGGGCAGTTGTAAGATTGATAGCATTATGTTTAGGCATCTGTAGGTACCACAATTCAGCATCTTCTGGTTGTTTTCAGGTATTTGTTGAACAATGGATTATTTTAATTGTTCTACTGTTTATTTTATTTTTAAATAACATTTTATTTTGATTATGGAAAAATACAGATTTATCAATAATTTTTTTGTTTGCAGTGAGTTTACTTATTGCAGTGGCAGTCGCACAATACCGCAAGAGATCATTCGTTCGGATGCAGAAACTGAATAACAGCCCTGCTGTCAATAAGCAGAGCGATCTCAATGGATTTCAAGGTATTCCAAACGTTATCAAAATTGTTTTGTCAGCATGTCTGTGTTTGAGTCAACTCTTCATTCTAGCACACAGGTGTGATTTAACTAATATTGCACTGTAGAAAATTAAAAAAAAATCGGAATAAGTGGAGCTGATGTCCACAGCAACCAATCGGATTATTTCATTTTCTTCAAAAATGAAAGATTTATCCTAATTAATTGCTATAGGCAACTGTTTCAATTTTGCCCGTATCTCTTTCCCCAGTTACAGCCAATTAGACACATAGGGGTTGATTTACTAAAGGCAAATAGGATTTTTGCAAGTAAAAAGCATATTTGCCTTTAGTAAATCAACCCCTACATGTTTAATTGTCTGTAACTGGGGAAAGAGACAAGGGCAAAATTAAAACAGTTGCCTATAGCAAGGAGAAGTTACACTTTGCAAGAAATTTTCCCAGAGCTTAATGAATTTGATGAAAATTTACTTTGCAAAGAATAATCAATCAAATGCAAGGATAATAATAAAAACAGTATTTTTACTTGTATATAATTTGGTTATGGAAGTCAGCATAGCTTCAACTCATTCATTAGGTTCTGGGGAAAGTTCCCTTGCAACGTGAGAAGTCTATTTGCTTTTAATAAATCACCCCTTGCTGTGTCTCATTCAGGTTTCATTGGCTGTCTATGGAGAAACTCTATTTTAATGGATTTGGCCAGCTTAACCTGAGCATATATTGTATTTGCTAAATTGTCCACCATTTTACACAATTTTGAAGCAGATATGGTTTAAAAAATGTATTTAAAAAAACATATATATATATATATATATATATATATATATATATATATATATATATTAAAATGAAAATCCTTTATTTACTTTTCTTGTTTAAATATATCCTAGCCACTGAATGGTGTGGAGCTGATGAGCCATTACAGCCTGTTTTTGTTCAGCTGCATCCAGATCAAGTTATTAAAGTGGTAGCTGCTAACAAATCTGACACAAGGAGAATTCATTTGAAAGCCCAGCAAGCTGTGGAGATTACTCATTCCGACAATGCTGGAAGCAAAACCCTTCGAATAAGAATCCCCAAAGAGTATGACCTGGTAAGAATTCTGATTTTTTTTGCCAGAAACATTCCATAGGACTGTAGTCTCCATTTCCATCCAATCATTTTGAATAGATTACCAACAGACAGATGAACATATTCCAAAGGTCTTTGTATATGCCATGACGCAGCATATTAGGAAAATGTTCTAATAGACTCATCAACTTTTTACTTATTGAGATTAAGAGAATATACTATAAAATCACATTTGAAAGAAGAATCATTTCTGTGGACAACTCAACAGTGCAACTTTCTGTCAGTACTTCTATTCCACCTTGTTATTTTTTGTAAATCATCAGTACATTCAATTTGGGTAGTATAGGTAGGTGGAATCACCGACTGGCTGTTTATCCCTCAGAGACTCTAGTGCTGAGCTTGGTTACTGTAGTTTTTGTTTTCACTCACCTTTTAATAGCTAGGTTTCCAAATTTGTTCATTTTATATTATTCACAACATGAAGGGGAGGTTGACACCATTGCTTCACTCTGAAGTTGTTGGGTTCTTTGAAAGAACTAGAAGTTTTGGCATATCGCAGAATTAAAATCCCTGATGCATATATTATAATGACCCAGCATCTGATTTAACCTGCCAAAAACATTACTAAGATATAAATTTTAGGTACACTTGATCTTAAAGAAAACCAGCCACAACCATGTAAGAATTTAAAAGTTCAATCCTAAACTATCATAATTGTGGAGACTAGCTATTTACTCCCTTATTTTGCAATGTCGACATAAAACTCTTAGAACCAAAAGACAGGGCTTAGAGGACCCCATAGGTTTAACAGTTGCTGCTCTATCAACCGTCTGACCAACTGTTGTTAGCAATTAAAGTCTACCAGCTAGCGAGTATGCATGGCAGTGATACATTACGGAGACGTTAGCTGTTTCCATACCTTTATTTGGAACTTGATAGTTATTCAATGAGAGAACCAGAATTTATTTAGGTTTTGAATATTTCTTTATTTCTAATTCACACATAGATCATATTGCACAGTAATATGTAGATATTTTGTCTGCTTTCTATTTATATCAATTTGCCAATTTCGATCTAGGTGCTGTTTTTTAACAATGAACAAGATCAATCTTCTTTCGTCAACAAACTTAAAGAATTCTTTGCTAAAGGTGGAATTTTATCAACTGTCATGTCGATGAGAGAAAAGGACATTTTGAAAGAATCAGTTTCAAAGATACAAAGGCAAAAAATGCTGGAAACATTTTTCAGACACTCACTTTCCCATGTAAGTCATCTGCACGTGACAGTAGTTTTAAACTGACAGTATTGACTGATTTGTATAGTAAACAAAGGGCCACCTAGCACACTAGTGAGCCAAGGGAATCCATGGTGAATGTGCAATTAGTGGGCAATTCATTAACTTTTCTTAAGAAAATTTTACTTTTATGTTTTGAATTAAATAAAAAGTGTAAGGGCTATTTGCTTGCCTAGGAACCCATAAAAAGTAGGCAATGCAAGTTTTTTTTTTTATGGTCCGTCCTTTCTGGACTCTACTACTATATGGTAAGGGTAGGCTTCAGTGTAAGTACTATCTTGAAACAGGGTGGGAATGTAGTTTCAGGTGGTTCTTTATTTGGTCTACAGATTAAAGGAAGAGTATAGTGATGCAGCAATCATTATGTACACAAGGCAGCGCAGCTGTGCTGGTGCCAGCATGAGGTTAACGCTAGGGCAGGGCCTAGCAGAGAAGTACTGATTTGGGAAGCATGAAATGGCAAACTATTCCTGGTGGAATGCCACATTCCTCATCATTGCAATGATGATGATTCAGGATAACTGATGCTTACGTAAATGCTTACGGAATATTTTTTCATGAAGATCTGTTTTTGGATAATCATTTAATTCAATAGTGCTGGCAATTGTGAGTCATGCGTTGCACTTTTCTCTAAAGTTTGGAGAAATCTACATACATTTTTTTAGGAAAATAAAATAATTGCATTACAATTGAGCCGGGTATGTTTCACTCATTCGCTTATCAGTATTGGTGATCATTGGAGCATTTTTAAAATTGCACTGCACATAGCATATGATCCTTCAACAACAAAGAGGGTTCAAATACCTTGTAGAACAACTCTAATCAACAGTGCTTTTGCTCTCTGAGCAGTGCCAAGTTCAGGGGGTTGTGTATCGGACCGCTGAAGAACCTGACTTCTGCTTTGTATGTGAAAGCAGCGGTCCTACCCAATTACATGCTGCCAACACAGGGTATTTCAGTTCTTGCTGTAGAACTTACTGTGAACAAAAAAGACCAACATAGTTATTACTGTATATGCAGTCTGAATGCGTTACAGTTAAAATAGCAAGGGTTCAGTTGGACTTTAACATTTGTCTTTATAGCAATGAATTTATTGATATTGTTATGAGATATTGACTTTTAATTGACCTTAATATATGCTTTATATTTTGATTTAATGGGAAAACATTTTAGCATTGAAATGAATACACTTGAATGAAGGCTATTATACTGTAATCCTATAGGTTCTGGATATAAATAAGGCAGATGCAGGAGTAATACTCAAAAAGGAGATTGCAGAAGCTCTGCAATGTGAGCTGTCAAGAGAAGAATTTGCAGAATCTCTAGGACTTGATCCAAATGCTCATTTTGTGGAGTCAATGTTTTGTAATGCTGACCAAGACGGCAATGGATATCTATCATTTAAAGAATTTTGCTATATATTGGCTACTTTATTAACAGGTAACTTAACTTCATTCCTTTCTATCCGTTTCCTTCCTTTCTCCTTTCCTTTCTATTTGCACATATTATATTTATTTACTTAGTGACTTATTTAATTAGTTTTACTATGTTTACTAAAGACATTATTTAAAATAAACATTTAATAATTTGTTTCAACGAGAGATCTTTTTTTAACCATTTTCTGAAAAACAAAAATTATGGGGCAAACTACACTGATATGTTCTGTAAATATTGTATCTTTTATTGCATTTTTATATTATTAATTTAGGTCCTGTTGAAAGAAAATTAAAGTTCATATTTTCAATGCACGACATTAATGGAAATGGATTGCTTACAAAGCAAGAGCTTGCTGGGATGCTTAGGTATGTACTTAAATAATGTTTTACCTGACCATGAAGTACAATTTTATCAATAGCACAAAATGAAGAAATATGTTAGTGGGACTTTTTTCATATGCCATGGAAGTCAGAGAGGCCAAAAGAAATATAGTTAAAAACAAGAACATTTTATTACAAACAAAATTTACTTATAAAATTGCCCACAGGCATATACTTACACTATATAAGTCCTACAAGCAATAGGCAAAATGTCATATTTGACGATACAGGTAGTAAAAATAGGCTCCTCTCTTGAAGGGTCGGCATACTATTTGGGGGCTCAGACAACCTTGTTGGAGTATTGGTTCCCAGGGCCCTCCCACAAGCCAGTGGGCACTTCTTCGGGTGCCCCCTGGATAGGATGCGGGTGTCCCCATGCTGTCATAGGGTTCAAGTCATTTAAACCAGTGACTGAATATTACTTTGACAATTTTACATATGGTCCTGATGATGCAGGGTGGCCCGTGAAACGCATAGACCAATTTGTACTACCTGTATCATCATATATGACATTTTGCCTATTGTATTTAAGAATTATGGTACTGTATATGCCCGAGGGCAATTTTAATGCATAAATTCTGTTTGTAATAAAATGTTTTTAACAAAATCCCTTTTGGCCTTCCTGACTCGCTGGCGGCACATGAAAAAAAATCTCACTTATGTATTCTTTATTTTTTGCTATACAGTATAAATGGGATGATGCCCTACTTTTTAATTCCACAATTTTATCAATACTGAGTTATGAAAATTAAGGAGATTTTTCAACTTTGTTACAAAGTAAAACAAGAACAAGGAATTTCTATATGCTAGCAGTTTTGATGAATAATTTCTTCCTTTGCACTGAGGCAGTATATAATATACCCCTGACTAATCTGTAACTGTTAATGACGATTCAGTTACAGATCTCTGCAAAACTGTAAGGGTTCATTTACACTTGTGTTGCTTTCTAAAGTGCGATCAGCAGGGGATTGCTCTTCAGAGGGCATTTGAGGGGCAATGAGGAGTCTTCAGCAATTGTTTTAACCACTGAAATCTGTAGCATCTTGGCCACGGTATATGTACACCCCCATCCGCTGCCTTTGACGCATAAGGCGGATCGGTTGGGGGGGACAATGAAAAATACTGCTCAGTCATGTTTTTACCATGCTACCCCCCCTCCAACTGTAAGTGTAAACGAGGCCTAACAATCAGATGTTCAAAGATTTGTAGTATATTAGTGACTGATTCTGATGGTATTGTGCTTGTTGTATTCTTAAAGAGGGATTGCACTGAAAAAAATTATTAAAAGCCAGCAGCTACAAATACTGCAGCTGCTGACTTTTAATAAATGGACACTTACCTTTCCCAGCGATGTCGGCAGCCGAAGCCGAGAAGTCGCTTGGTTCTTGGCTGCTGCCGCCGCCATTCTCGTTGAGGGAATCAGGAAGTGAAGCATTGCGGCTTCACTTCCCGGTTACCTACTGTGCATGTGCGAGTCGCAAAGTGCAATGGGAATCGTCTGCGCTGTCTCTGGGACCCGTGTGTGTCAGCAGACAGCGTGGCGGGACAGGAAGAGGCATAGACTCCCGTGGGAGTCTATGCACAGAAGTGGGTGCAAATACCTTAAAGGTGCTAACTGTGGCACCGGAGGGGGGGGGGGTTCCAATGAGCGGAAGTTCCACTTTAGGGTGGAACTCCGCTTTAACCAGGGATCTATCTGCTTTGTTGGATTTGCAGACAGTTTTGTGAATCATGCTGACAGTTTGAAATGTACAGCAAATCCTGTTTAAGTCTATATAGGTTTGAATTCAGTTCTTGTTTTGTAAGTCTAAAAGACACAATGGGGTTGATTTGCTAAAACTGGAGAGTGCAAAATCTGGTGCAGCTCTGCATAGAAACCAATCAGCTTCCATTTTTTTTTTTGTCTAAGCTTAATTGAACAAACTGAAATTAGAAGCTAATTGGCTACCATCCAGAGCTTCACCAGATTTTATCACTCTCCAGTTTTAGTAAATCAACCCCACTATTGCCAAGCAAAATACATGAGTAGTCAGAACATGTACAAATGCCAAAAAAATAAATAAAGTATCTCACATAATCATTAGCTCTTCCTAACAGCTCCAACACACACTGACAATACAGTTCATGTGAACTCACTCTTTTTTTTTTCATAGAACAGGGCCTTGGATATTTATTCCTTCAAATGTTTGGCTCTTGTGACTCATTTGGCAAAAGCTATACAATGCATTTTAAGTTGGTCCTTATTTCTGGTGGTAAACCTACAAACATTTTGGCCAAAAGTTCACAATTAGTGAACATCATGAATCCTGGGGATTCACAGCAAACCCATAGTAGAGGTGAATCTGCGTCTCATCCCTATTCCTAACGATTACAGTAGGGAGTATTCTTCATAGTTAACTTTTTTATAATTTTTATGGAAAAAAAAATCTTCAGATGCACTTTAAAGAATAAAACAGTGTTACCATGTCAAACTACAGACACATTTTTGTTTAGATTAGACTTGTTCACACCTTTACACAGCAAGACTGTCTCGGAATTCTGCCAATTCTGCTCACTCCTACAGCTAATTAACTCTGGTCAATTAGCTTATAAAGCTAATTAAGGCCCTGTTTCTACTGAACAGTGATTGCATTGCACCAGATGCAGTAATTTTTTGGGTATGTAAGTAGCTGTAAGCCTGAATATAAGTGGAGGAATCAATTGACGTTCTCTTGCTCAGCTAGTGGTATATGGCTAGCTTTAAAACAGTGAGTGTAATGGTAATGCTTACAATACGCTGGTATGTTTTGTAGGTCCTTCAGTCAATTATCAAGCTTTCTTTCAAAAGACCAAACAGAAAAAGCTATTGAGAGTATGTTTGGCGAGAGTGGACTTCCCTGCAAACCAGAGATCACATGGGAGGAATTCTATGCTGTTTTTAGGCAGCACTCAAATATATTGGATTCTGTCACACTCCAAGGTATGGGTTTGTGAAACTCTAGCTGTAGAATGTATATTCCCTACTAGTAATGATGATATGAGGGTTAAAACAACAATAGCACACTCTGTTATGCACTAGGCCCCTCGCATTTCTTATGCAGGGCAGTAGATGACAAACTTCAGCACCCATCCAAGCTATCCACACATGTCCTTTAACAAAATGGAGGTGGCACACCACTAACTTAAAACTCTGGGCAACTTTATCAGTATGAATGACCACTTACATTCCTCCAGGTCCTGTGTTATTACAACATTATACAGGATTTATATAGTGTTGACAGTTTGTGCAGCACTTTACAACATGAGGACAGACAGTACAGTTACAATACAATTTCAATACAATAGGAATTAGAGGGACCTGCTCATTAGAGCTTACAATGTAAAAGGGGGAGGTCAAGTGATACAAAAAGTAATAGCTGTAGGGGATAAGCTGATGGAGGCTTCACTAAAGAGAAGGTTTTATAGGGATCACCTAAAAGTAGGCAAAGTAGTAAATAGTCAGACATATTGGGGTATGGAGTTCCAGAGGGTGGGAAAGGGACTAGAGAAGTCCCGTAGGTGAGCATGGGAGGAGGTGATGAGGCAGCGAGAGAGAAGGAGGTTTTGGGAAGAACAAAAAACGACTTTGGTTGGTATTTTGAGACAAGGTTAGTAGTGTAGCTGGGGCCAGAGTTGTGGGTGGCTCTGTAAGTTGTTGTTAGTATTTTGAATTTTATTCATTGGGTAAGCAGAAGCCAGTGGAGGGATTGACAGAGAGGAGTACCAGACACTGAACGGTTAGTATGGTGATTGAGTCTGGCAGCAGCCTTCATGATGGACTAAAGGGGGGATAGTCTATTCAAAATGAAGCCAATCAGAAGGAAATAACAGTAGTCAAGGAAAGAGATAACCAGGGAGTTAATTAGAAGCTGAGATGCTGCAGAGGTTGAGGTGGCAAAATTTGGAGAGTGATGTGATGGGGGGGCCCTAGCATTCCAGCATGCGGGGACAGACTGATAGTTGTGCCATCGATCTTGACAGAAAGTCAAGGGAAGGGGCAAATAGAGCGGCAAATATAATGAGATTGAGTTTGAGGAAGTAGTGTGACTGATATTCTCTTATACAAAATACCCTGTGCTGCTGGCGTCTATTGTATATAGTGAAACACCATAAACTCCCTTTTTTTAAAAAAACAGTGCTTGAGATAATAAAATGCAATGGTTACACAATACCCAGCTGCTGTATCTATCACACCAACTACAGTATGTGTGTTATACGCTCAGGTTTTAAAACCTTTTCCTTTGTGTAAGGCCAAACAATAATAAAGCTGTCAAAACTTATATGAGCAAGATCATAAAACTTTGTTATACAGTGCTTGTAATATATACATAACCACAAATGAATATTAAAACTTAAAGTGGATGTAAATCCACTTTCATAATTTCTAAATTATTTCCACAGTGCTGATCTATAAGGATATGCATGCTTCCTGCATGTATCCTTACCTGTCAAATGTCTCCCCTTTAGCTGTTTGGAGCCCTGCAATACTCCAGATTCTGTGGGCAGGTCTGTTGTCCAGGGTTTATGGGTGGAGTCGTGATGTCAGTAGACTACTACACTTCCCTTGGCCAGGCATTGATATTTCTTACACTGAACTTTTGCTGGTCTCATGGATTATGCCCCATGATCCCTAACATCCAGTCAAAACCCAGGAACGTCACCACATGACTTCAGCATGCCCAATCATGCTAAGGTGTGGAGCAGCCAATCCTGGGAGAGCTGGAGAAGAATGGAGGAGACATGTGAAGTACACAGAATGCCTCTCTCAGACTGGTGCATGAGATAAGGAAATCACCTGTCACTCACAGCAAGGGGAAGAAACTAACACCTATTTCTCTGTGTGTCTGTTTTTATCTTACTGAAGAAAGATAAGAGGATTGCTCAGAGCTGGATTAACTCTTTGTGGCAAGGTTGGGTACAGATGAAATTATTTCCTCTGCTGTAACAGATTTGAGTCTTAATTTAAAAAAAAAATTGGGGTGTAAATCCACTTTAAGTCCCCAAAAAAATAGAAAAAACACGTGCCATCAAAATTACAAAATAGTGTTGTGCTTTTAAATTTTGCATAAAGTGCTAGGGCAGTGTACACAATGTCCACAATTTATCATCCCTCTTTGTGAATTCATGCACTTGTAAAACTTTAACCCCTGATCTTCTTCACCCCTTGTCAGTGCTCAGTCACCAGAACCTACTGACCTACTGACCGCCTATATTTAAAAAAGTAGGTCAGCTGCGCTTTTAAAGAAGAATCCATCTCTCTATCACTCCTCCGCTCATCCTGGGGACCAGGGGCAGTTGGTGCTCAAAATTTTGGGGGGGGGGGGGGGGGCGCAAATAAATACCAACAAAAGAAAGTTCTATTTGTGTGAAAAAAAGGACATCAATTTTGATTGTGTACAGCGTTGCACGACGCGCAATTGTCAGTTAAAGTGATACAGTGCTGGATAGCAAAAAATGGATTCCTATCTGTGGCTGATAACAAACACCTGGCCATGCCTGCTGCAGACATATGCTTATCTGGGTGGTATACGGCTCTAATTGGCCATGTGCATGAGAGATAGGACAACTATCATCTTATCTTGCCTGTCTCTATACCTATATACACACTTAAGATGGATGTTAACTACTATGACATTTAGCTAGCTAAAGCATGGTTTATCATAACAAATGCCATTTTTTCTTTTTTTTGGAAAAAAATAATTTAATGCAGTTGTGCATCCTAGCACTTCTGATGCTCAGCAGCCTCTTAGCAGCCACTTCCCATTTATATGCAGCTGGATTGTATCTGTGACCTGTGCACCCAATCTCATCCAATCTTCATCATGTCAATGTTATTTCCAAACTTCTTGTCAATCTTTTCAAATCTGCAGCTGTCATTATAATAATACCCTGCGATCCCGCTGTGGTGGTCCATGTTTAGGCACTTCCTTTTATAGTGACCACGCTCTGTCCCCCTCTGCCAATTGTTTTCCTGGGTTGTCACCTGGTTTCACATACCTCTGGTGAAGACAGATGTGGCAACATGCATTATGCAGAAATGTCCTGTCAACCAATGACATGCAGCTGGTGGGAAGCAAATGTTCACACAGACAACACAACCCACTCCCATGTCTGTCAATCCAGACACCCTCCGTCCCCTGTACACAGCCCACACCTACCTTTCTTCCCCTTCATTATCCTATGGTCAGTGGGGGGGGGGGTGATGAAAATGAGGAGTTAAATGTCTGGTTTGTCTTGGCATGTCCTCGGATCTGTCACTTTCCTAAGTTGTCCTCTTCTCCCAGCAGCAGCACCATCAGATCCCCTCACCCAGACCCAATCAGCCCTCGTCCTGTCTAATAGTATAACATGGCAATGTTCTGATCCATGAGTACAGTATAACATGCCAATATTCTGATTCAGAACATTGCCATGTTATACTGTCTGTACTGATGTATCAGTTAAACATTGCCATGTTATACTGTACACATGAGGATGTCAGCACAGCACACAATAGCTTTTAAAACAGTGACGCTGGCACAGAGAAACCGGAAGTGACGTCACGATGAGGGAAAGCACCACCCACGTCCTATGGCAGTGCCAATCAACAAAAACACAGCAATAAAAATTACACTATGGGAGTGTAGAGGCGCACTGCAGTGTGCCACAAAGCATCAGAAAACCCTGCAAATGAAGCGTCTTGCCTGCAATCACATGATTGCATTGGTGTCACGCTTCCCATAGTGCACTGTGTCCAGCACCAGAACACAGTGCACTTAAAGGACCTTTGTGCACCCGTGCGCCCCCTATGGACGGGCCGCCACTGCTGGGGACCCACTTCTATACACCTGAGTGGTCTTGCAATATACCTCCAGTGCTCAGTATACTTCTCTTGGGCCAGTTTCCACTTTTAGAGAGTCTGTTCCACGTCACAAGAGGGCCATAGAATCTAATTCTGTTTAAGCTGGGGACAATACCAGCACTAAGGACAGAGGGGCTCCTTACTTTACAGGGTGTCACATTGGCTTTCACACTCTCCTGAGAGTCCACAGCAGTGAGGAGGAGAGCCTGGAAGCTGGTGTGACACCCTGCAGAGTAAGTAGTCTGGACAAGAACAAATCTATCTTTAGTCCTTTTCAATCATGAAAAACATTTCTTACTCAAATTATCAGTAAGTAGACTTTAGAAATTTATGTTATTGATGAATGAGGAAAAAGTAATTGAAGCTATCTCTTGCCTTTTATTACTGATATGTTTGATTGCCACTTTTTCATATTTCTCAAGTAACATATTGCACAGGTCTGTTTTTTCGTGCAGTAGCACTTTATTGCTGAAAATAAAAATATTATTTTTCCTTAAAGGTTCAATGCCTCCTCCAAACATCAAGAAAGCAAATGACATCAGAGTTTCATTCATAGGCAAAAGAAATGAGGAGGATAGCAAAAGGTAATATAACATTTCCATTATGTAGGACCAGGAAAATAATGCAGAAGTTCTTGTTATCAGGTTGTGCATATATTGATTTTCTGTACATGCAACGTACAGCTCATCTATCCCACAGACCTGTACAGTATAACTACCTGCCCCTAGCCTTCACCAATCCTTTGTAAATCTTTTAGTGTCCCATATGAAATGTATGTGGTTTCTGATTGTGGAATGATTTAAGCAGATGGCATGATAAAAGAGAAGCTATCAACTGAAAAAGGTACATTCATGACAGAAGTAAACCTGGCAAAAGTTGGGACATGATTGTAATTCTCATAAAACAGGTTCTTTTTAAAGTATAACTGAAGGCAGAGCTTTTTCTTTTCGTTTAGATAGAGTGGAGAGAGATTAGAACATCAGTCAAGTTTGTATTGCTGTTTGTCCCCATTCCAGAACTTCACCCTCTCCATTTGTCCTGGTCACCATTATCACCAAAAGTGAAAAAAAAATTCAAGTTACGGATCATCAGGACAGGAATAGAGGGGAAGGTGAATGGGGAGAAAGTTCTGGTGACTACCAGGGATTGTCTTCACTTTGGAGGGATTTCCTCTCATTTTCTGTTGTGGTAATCAGATAGGATGTAGGGAAATCCCCCCCCCCCCCCCCAAAGATACACAGACCGGAAATAACCCTCCCTTACCCTATCCAAAATGGACTTTAGTTCTACTTCACCAAAATCAGCAAGAAACAAGAAAAAAAAAAAACACTGACTTAAAAGGTTAGGCAGCTAAATATTGACATTTTTTTCTGAATAGCAATATCCTGGAGTCATATGGGCAAGAACTTCGAAAAAGAACTGTCAGAAAGTAAGTAATAAGGGCATACAGGCGATTTTTTTTCTTGAATGTAAATGATGGCATTATTTTAATTTCTTTCCGTTTTTTTTTTTTTTTACTTTTTAATTCTTATAAACTAGAAATAATTTCAACCTAAGAGAGCCAAATGTATACACCACAGCAAGAAGAGAAAAATATGAGTCAAGCAAAGTTCGCCAAAAAATACAGCAGTTTAAACGATTGATTGAAAATTACAGGCGCCATATCACATGCATTGTAATATTCTATGGAATATCAGCTGGAGTGTTTACTGAAAGAGCCTACTGTGAGTCTTTATTTTTTTTTTTCTCCTTTCAAAAGTTTTTATTGAGCATCAAACAAGTATACAGATATTACATACATGGAGTAACATCCAATCAGAATCAATAGGTGGAACTTATGTGTTACATAACGTAATGAACTCATGCACATACATGGCTGTACATAAATTTCTGATATTAATGTGTACAGAAAGGAAACACGTCATAACGTAAAATAATAAAGCATGGGCATAAAACACTACTTGTAAAAGCTGGTGAGTCACTATTTTAGATATATAATTCTATTTGATTTAACTATTTTCTGAAAATCAGAAACTATTAGAAAGATAGTTACGTAGAAAAATGCTGATAATTGTAGCAACTGTATCCAGGCTGTTATATTTCTAGTGCAGCAAATTGTTAAAAACATAGTAGAGCTGAAAAACTGGAGAATACCTATCTCCAGATATGGTAGGTACTTTTACCATGATAAATCAATCACACACGTTTTACTATGTCCCCTCAGCATGTTGCCCCTTCCCCTTTATGGCAGACACTGGGTCACAGGCAATCTTCTTGGTTATTCCTTGTGACCAGCCTAAGATCTTTCAGTTTAAGGGCCTGTGTGGAAGAGTTTTTGTTTGCATCAGGCAGGGTTTGCATTCCCGTAGAAGTCTAAAGGAATGCAAAACATGCTTAAAGCAGATCAAATGCAGGTCAGAATAATGTCAGCTGGAGGTCAAATGTACCTGTGAATGAATTCTGAAAAACATCAGGAATGTCTTAAACTGATGTACAGCTGACAACATAAATCAAATCAAATTCCATCAACAAATGCCCTTTAGTCTGGTCACAAACTCGCCCAGTCTCATTGTATATAAACCAAGCCCCGATCATTTTTTTGGCTTATGGCTCACCTTCATTATTTTACCATTTTGTAAGTAAAACCAAATTTCCCATTTTTCAAGGTGCAATAACCTGACACACATTCAGTTGCTACGTATTGTTATTAATATGTATTTTACAAGTACTAGCACGCCAATCCTTAAAGTAGAACAGTAGAAGATTTTCATAGAACTGTAGAATCTGTAGCACTAACACAATCCATCCTTGAGCTGCCAAAGTTTGCATTGTGTTTCATTTGAGTTTGGCCTCTGTGACTACTGTTTTTTTTTAACATCACAATAACTTTCTTTTAATGTTTTTGAATGCCACAGACTACGGCTTTGCTTCGCCATCAACTGGAATTTCACAGGCCACATATGTTGGGCTTATTATTTCTCGTGGTTCAGCAGCCAGTATTTCTTTCATGTACTCTTACATTCTTCTAACAATGTGCCGGAACCTAATAACATTCCTGAGAGAGACCTTCTTGAATCGATACATTCCATTTGATTCCGCTGTAGACTTCCACCGCTTGATTGCCATGAATGCTCTTGTGCTTTCACGTAAGTGAAAACATTAGGTAAAATTCTAATATACAATAAGAGTAGCTATATTTTGGCAATTTTATGTATAATGAACCAGATTACTGATAAAAGATTTTTTTCTTGTAGTTTTTCACACTCTTGGACATGTAGTCAATGTCTACATCTTCTCAATTACACCTTTAAATATCCTTAGCTGCGTCTTTCCTGTGGTCTTCAATTATGATGGGTATGTACTAAATTTGATTTGGTCAGAAAACCAAAATATTGGCTTAAAGGAGTATTGGCAATAATTTATTGCTGATTGCAATGCAGACAATTGCTTTGAAGTGAAGTACTGGAATTCAAGACATTGTCTGGTTGCTTGTAAGGCTGCTTAAATGGGCCTGTCCTATGTTTGGTGTTAGCTGTTAGCAGCAGTAGGTTGGCTGCTCTTCCTAGAATTGGCTGCAGCACAGTCTACTCTGCTATTGAATTTGTTAAAAGTAAACAAAGGAGTGCATACTGAGGTGTTGGGATGAGAAATGAGGTATACTGAGGTGTAAGAGATAAGAAATGTGTGTGTAATACCCCATAAAAGAAAATGTTCTATTTGCAATGACATTATATACAGTGCCTTGAAAAAGTATTCATACCCCTTGAAATTTTCCCCATTTTCTCATGTTACAACCAAAAATGTAAATGTATTTTATTGGGATTTAATGTGATAGACCAACACAAAGTGGCACATAATTGTGAAGTGGAAGGAAAATGATAAATGGTTTTCAATTTTTTTTACAAATAAATATGTTAAAAGTGTGGCGTGCATTTGTATTCAGCCCCCTTTACTCTGATACCCCTAACTAAAATCTAGTGAAACCAATTTCTTTCAGAAGTTTACCTAATTAGTAAATAGAGTCCACCTGTGTGTGATTTAATCTCAATATAAATACAGCTGTTCTGTGAAGCCCTCAGAGGTTTGATAGAGAACCTTAGTGAATAAACAGCATCATGAAGGCCAAGAAACACACCAGACAGGTCATGGATAAAGTTGTGGAGAAGTTTAAAGCAGGGTTAGGTTATAAATAGTGATCCCAAGCTTTGAGCATTTCACGGAGCACTGTTCAATACATCATCCGAAAATGGAACGAGTATGGCACAACTGCAAACCTACCAAGACATGGCCGTCCACCTTAATTGACAGGCCAGGCAAGGAAAGCATTAATCAGAGAAGCAACCAAGAGGCCCATGGTAACTCTGGAGGAACTGCAGAGATCCCAAAGCTCAGGTGGAAGAATCTGTTCACAGGACAACTATTAGTTGTGCACTCCACAAATCTGGCCTTTATGGGAGAGTGGCAAGAAGATAACCATTGCTGAAAGAAAGCCATCAGAAGCCCCGTTTGCAGTTTGCGCAATGCCATGTAGGGACACAGCCAACATGTGGAAGAAGGTGAGATGAGACCATCTGGTCAGATGAGACCAAAATTTAACTTTTTGGCCTAAAACCAAACGCTATGTGTGGCAGAAAACTAACACTGCACATCACTCTGAACACACCTTCCCCACTGTGAAACATGGTGGTGGCAGCATCATGTTGTGGGGATTTTTTTTCAGCAGGGACAGGAAGCTGGTCAGAGTTTATGGAAAGATAGGTGGAGCCAAATACAGGTCAATCTTAGAAGAAAGAGTCTGCAAAAGACTTGAGACTGGGGCGGAGGCTCTCCTTCTAGCAGGACAATGACCCTAAACATACAGCCCGAGCTACAATGGAATGGTTTAGAGCAAAGCATATCCATGTGTTAGAATGGCCCAGTCAAAGCCAAGATATAAATCCAATTGAGAATCCATGGCAAGACTTTAAAATTGCTGTTCACAGACGCTCTCCATCCAATCTGACAGAGCTTGAGCTATTTTGCAAAGAAGAATGGGCAAAAATGTCACTCTCTAGATGTGCAAAGCTGGTAGAGACATACCCAAAAAGACTTGCAGCTGTAATTGCAGCGAAAGGGGGTTCTACAAAGTATTGACTCAGGGGGGCTGAATACAAATGTACGCCACAGTTTTCACATATTAATTTGTAAAAAAAATTTGAAAACCATTTATTATTTTCCTTCCACTTCACAATTATGTGCCACTTTGTGTTGGTCTATCACCTTTTTCAAGGCACTGTAATATGACGTGTTGATGGGTAAATTGATTGTTTTTTTTTCATTCAAACTACAGATTGAACGAAAGAAAAAAAAACGGTGTCATCTATGGGCTGCTTAAGAGCAGCCTATACTCCTTTAGTAAATCAACCTGATTGTCTCTATATGATAATGAAGAGTAACTTCGATATTAACAATATGATATATTTTGTCAAGCTGTCCATTATATCCACCAACCTATAGCAAACAATGATTAGGCAAGGTTTTGATTTTAGGAATAATCTGTATACACAACATTTTTACACATTACTTCTACAAATTTAAAATGACAATAATTATAATATTTCATGTTACAAATGATGTGATTGAATGATGATTACCATAAAATATAAGGAATGGTTATGACTGCAATACCATTTTAAGAGGTTGTGATAACGGGCAGGTCTTTAGCATCACCTTGTGTATATTTTTGTAAATGCTCTGGTGCTGGGAGACTGGATGAAAATAAAAATATAATTAAGGCCTTTAAAATATTTAAGCAGTATTGATACTGCTGATGTTTTACTTTTTTTTTTACATTTTTCAGATCTGAATATCCAAATAAATTCTACTGGTGGTTTTTTGAGACTGTGCCAGGTAAGCTGTCACCATGCTGCGCCTTAATCACATGGCAGATAACATGTGATATTGCTATATTAAGATTATATTTACAGTTGATATTCCTCAGAATTCCTGACTTGGCACTGAAATAAAAACTGTTATCCTAATAAATATACAAATAGACTCATGTCACTGGTCAATTATCTACTGCATTAAACATGACTGGTAACACGTACTATTGCATAAACAAATATCAGTTAAGCAGCAGCTACTTGAATAGTAACATTTACTGTATTTTTTTATATTTAAATCAGCTTGCGTGCCTGACATTCATCATGATAGTTACACCAATAGATAAGATTGCATCCTTCCCTAAACCACTCCCAACCTTGCTGCGCCATAAATGATATACTGATGCTTCAAATGTCATTCATTTGTTACATCTCACTTAAAAACATTTTATAATAGGTGCTCAGCTTATCAATGTCAGCCAAAATGTCAGCCAAAGCGCTGGATAAAGTGAAGAGGAGTAACAAACTCCGATTTTTCCTGCAGACTTTGCAGACTATGGAAAAGCTAGGCATAGCTGGATCGAAATTCGGCCAATTCAACAGAGGCAGCCTGAATTTTGATCCATCTTTGGCCATTCCCATTTGAGAGGAGTAAATCTAATATTATATCTTCATTTAATCAGTGCTTTCAGCCAATCAGCTGCAGTGCTGATCAGTGTTTTCTGACAGATCCTGCTGTCAGAATACAATAGTAGAATGGGTAGGATTCCCTCATCCATCTCCAATGTGTGGATGGGGGAATCTGTTCTTTTTGGATCAAAAAAAAAGATCCATCTATGACCAGCTTAAGACAAAAGGTTATGAGAAATCTCTTCAACTGTTTTGATCTGGGACAGATCAAAACATAAAACCTTAATCATTGTTCTCTGTCTCTCCATTAGGAGATGTTCTCTCTACTTCATCCCCATTAAATGGAGTCACTGGGACACTAAGCAAGAGGAAATATTGCCTATGGGGTCAGGGACAGCCATAAAAAAAACTGAAACAGCATTTAAACATTCCTTAGAATTTCCAAAACTAAAAAAAAGAAGAAAAAAAAAAGCTGGACTTTCATTATGATCCATCTGAGAGAAGTTAGATCCCTTATAGTAGGTGCTCACTGCATTGTTCATGGTACCTGTAATGTTATATATCCATTTTCCATCCTATTAAGACTATGAAAATGAGTACACAATCATGACTTGCCTAGTATACATTACAGTGTATGTACAGTCAAACCTTTGGCTAGAGTAAGGACTAGGCAAACCCCCATCAGGTTATTTATTTCTATCTGTGTATCATTGAAGCTTCCCTTTGCTTCCTGTCCCAGATTCACAACAAAAAGTTCACAGGAATCTCCCACAGTATGGGGAATTATATATAAGGTATTGTGAGAAAGTGCCTACAGTCAGAAAATATGCTTTACCCTGTTATCAGCCAAGCATTTTTTTCTATCATCAGTAAACATCATTCATCTAAGTCAAATTAGGACACAAAATAAAGAAAATGTTCGTTGTAACAGTAGTGATCTTAGCAGAGGGGTGTTGCTTTGTGTGCTAAGTGTTGTGTAAGCCTAGAGGTTCCACTGATGGAAATTAAACCCTAACATCTGAGATTATATAGGAATGGTACACAGTGCTGTCAACGAATGACAGAGCCAAGGGAAACTCTTTATCTTACAAATGATTCCCTTTTCAAATATCAGTTAATAAACAATTCATTGTCTCAGTGATAACATACTTGCATTCAGTGTCATTAGAATCTGTATTCTATCTAAGACATTGGGTTCAGACTAAGTACATTTTGATAAAAACATGATAATGTGAGTAGGCTGTTGGTATATATACTTTTTTAATCATACCTACTTGTACATGCAGGTATGACTGGGGTTCTTCTACTAGCAGTTTTGGCTCTTATGTATGTGTTTTCTACTCATCATTTTCGACGTGTCAGTTTCCGCGGATTCTGGATAATTCATCACCTGTACGTTGTCCTCTTCCTTTTGGTAAGTAGTGAGAACAACTTTGAAATCACAAAGATATTATTAGATATGTGAGCTCTTGGGATACACCCACACATTTAGTGTGGACACAAGGAACATTATAATCTTTTTTTTTTTTTTAGAAAATCTCTATAATACTATCATCAACTAGCAGGTTGAGCAAAAAAAGAAAAAAATGACAGATCTCTGCATCAACATAAACAATGTTAAAGCAGCCACTGTTCTATTGTATTCTGACAGTGGGGACTCCATCGGAATACACAGATTAGTTCTTGCAGCCATTGACTGTTCAACAGAAGACAGTGGTTAGACCGGCTTCTGTTAAACAGCGCTACACACAGACCGAAATTCATCTGGTTCCTTCTGAACCAGATGATTTTTGGTCCCTGTATACCATGCCTTTCCTTCTGTATAAATATACTGTATATGCAAATTATTAGCTCTGTCTGTAAAATTAAGGAAGTAAATCTATTATCAGCATTGTCAGTTATCCTGGCATAAGAGAAATCCTTTGGATTTGGGTTGAATCAATGGGGGTTATTTACTAAAGGAAAATCCACTTTGCACTGCAAGTGGACTTGAAAGTGCCCTGAAAGTGCACTTGGAAGTGCAGTCGCTGTAGATCCGAGGGGGACATGCAAGGAACATAAAAACCAGCATTTTTAGTTTGCACATGATTGGATGATAAAATAGGCAGAGCTTACACTCATTTTAGATCTACCCCTTAGATTTAGGGCAACTGCACTTCCAAGTGTACTTTCAGTGCAAAGTGGATTTGCCTTTCGTAAATAATCCCCAATGAATTTCAATAAATAATGTATATCAGATTGCTTCACTGCTATTGCAGCTATTATATTCTTATGCTTTGGCTATTTTCTTTTCAGACTATCATCCATGGCAGTTTTGCACTGATACAGTTACCACGGTTTTACATATATTTTATAGTCCCAGCTATTATCTTTGCAATTGACAAAATGATTAGTTTGAGCAGGAAGAAGACAGAGATTGAAGTTCTAGAAGTGAAGAAACATCCTTCAGGTATGATGCATACTTAACATTCTTAACATCGTGGCAGCTAAATTAATAGAAATGCTAAAGATAAAAAGGAACACTCTCAGCTTTACTTTTAAGATATATCTATAAAACACAGCAACTGACCTTTTGCAGTAAAAATATTCATATGCTGGTCCAGTGGTGGAATTATTGTGGCTGCATCTGGGCTTAAAATATGACACAACCTGTGTAAATAATGACAGGAGCTGACCCTTACTTCTGAAGGCGTTGAATAACCACACTATAATCCAGAAACACAAAAGTGAGGACATTTATAGAAAGCAAGCATTGTCATATCATTCTACAATTTTCATAAAAACAGTAACATTGTACTAAGTCCTGATAAAGCATGAGAATGTTGAACACATGAACTGAGAAGGATAGACGAGGAGGTAAAGGGTGGCATGAGTTGCCCAAAAATTTTAAATATGTCACTGGTGTTAAAAATAAAATATATGTAAAGTAAATATGAGGCTGGTTAACTAAATAAGTTGAGAATATTCACTCAAATGAATGTGTGAGTATGCTCTTTATCCAAGCAACTGCACATGACTGGGTATTCAAAGTGAACAGGAATTATGTTTTCCGATGATTGAATAATTGAAGTGAATATTTAAACAATTTTTAAGTGTGATTGATTTACTAAAGGACTTGAGAATCTTCAAAGAGTAGCCTGCAGATAGACTGGAGCAAAGAGTATATTTGCAAAGCATACAGTTTTAACAGCAAGCACAGAAAGAGTCCAGTTGAAAACCTGATGTTAGTGCTTCTTGATGAATTGTTACATTCCAATAATGAAAACTCAGTTACTCGAGCCTTGCAAAAAAGTTATGACACCCAAAGTAAATTTTTGTTGCATGCCATTTACTCTTCATACTGCATTAGACTGACACAAGTGATATCTTTATCGAACTCCAGCTACCGTCCACTTCTTCAAATTTTACTTCTGAACTTAGATCTTCTATATGTGGATCCTGCAATTCTGTTTTTCTGAGATTGTCTAACAAAATGTATTAAGCTAAAATTAGTGCATATAAAATATTGTAATTCATAGACTGGTAGTCACACCAAAAACATTATAGTTTTAGAATGTATGCACCATTTTCTATGCCCGTACTTCATCCTATTTAATTCTCATTGCAGGAGTGACATGCCTGAAGTTCCAGCGTCCTAGTGACTTTGACTACAAATCTGGTCAGTGGGTTAGGATCGCATGTTTGTCTCTTGGTACAGATGAGTACCATCCTTTCACATTGTCGTCTGCACCACATGAGGATGCATTAAGTCTACACATTAGGGCAGTAGGGCCATGGACCACAAGCCTCAGAGAGCTCTACACATCTCATAACACAGCAGAAGGAAAGTACCCAAAGGTATGTAGAACTATTTATTTTTTTTAGTCTATAATAATTTAGAATAAAAACATACCAATCATTTTTAAATACCTATAATAGTTAAAATTATAAACAATGTTATTCTGGGGGTGAGTTTGTCTATATATGACCCTCTCAATGCCTTGGTTTTCCCTTTTGTTCTGTTTTGATAATATCCAAATCTATTTTTATACTAGCAACACTTTAATATATCAATTAATATTGCTTCCTCCTCTTTAAAACAATGCATCAGCTTTTCCTGGATGGGCCATTTGGTGAAGGACATCAGGAGTGGAATATGTATGACGTATCAGTTCTTGTTGGTGGAGGAATCGGAGTGACGCCTTTTGCATCAATTCTCAAGGATTTGGTCTTTAAATCATCGATCAATGCAAGGATCAACTGCAAAAAAGTATGTCTATATTATTCTTAGCCAATGACCTCATATGTTAAAATAACTGATTTATTAAAACATGGAGAAAAGAAAATTACAACAAAAGTGGAGTTGTTTTTTTTTTTTGAATAGAAACATGAAACATGAAACAAGAATTTTAGTTGGTCACTGTGGACAGAAACTACAGTTTGGTTTTCATTTATTTTTTTTTAGTTTTACTGTTTTAGCACTGCTCTAATCTGTTTAAGTCACAGTAAACACTGGAAGCTATGTGGCATTATAGTCTATTATATGACCTTTTGATAAATGAAGACATATGTTTTAAGCACAGCTTAACCAATTATTAAAGTATATGTGGAAATCCAAATACAAAATGTTTGAGTTTCATAGAAATAGGACTAGGGGGGAAATCTTTTTAACCACTTAAGCCCCAGGCCATTTGGCTGGCCAAAGACCAGAGCACTTTTTGCGATTCGGCACTGCATCGCTTTAGCTGACAATTGCGCGGTTGTGCGACGTGGCTCCCAAACAAAATTTCCCCACAAATAGAGCTTTCTTTTGGTGGTATTTGATCACCTCTGCGGTTTTTATTTTTTGCGCTATAAACAAAAAAAGAACGACAATTTTGAAAAAAAAACGCATCATTTTTTACTTTTTGCTATAATAAATATCCCCAAAAAATATATAAAAAAATATATTTTTTTCCTCAGTTTAGGCCGATACGTACTCTTCTACATATTTTTGGTAAAAAAAATTGCAATAAGTGTTTATTGATTGGTGTGTGCAAAAGTTATAGCATCTACAAAATAGGGGATAGTTTTATGGAATTTTTATTAATATTTTTTTTTTCCTAGTAATGGCGGTGATCAGCGATTTATATCGCGACTGCGACATTATGGCTATTTTGGAATCATTCACATTTATACAGCGATCAGTGTGATTAAAAATGCATTGATTACTATGTAAATGTGACTGGCAGTGAAGGGGTTAACCACTAGGGGGCGTTGCAGGGGTTAAGTGTGTCCTAGGGATGTGTTCTAACTGTAGGGGGGATGGGCTACGTGTGTCACGACACTGATCACTGCTCCTAATCACAGGGAGCTGTGATCAGTGACAGTGTCACTAGGAAGAATGGGGAAATGCTTGTTTACATCAGCATTTCCCCGTTTTTCCTCTCCGTGAGATGATCGCTGGTATCCCCGTGGACGTCGAGTCCCCGGTAACCATGATCACACTCACAGAGTTTGCGGCAGGGTTGAGCGTGCGTCCACATGGCGGCAAATTTGAAGGGATGTACGTGTATGCCCATTTGCCTGTCCGTGCCATTCTGCTGACGTAAAGGTTCGTGCGGAGGTCAGCAAGTGGTTAAGGAAATATCTTCTGGTAACAACTGTCTTAGAAAGGCTAGTCACTCACTGTACTCACTGGTTGAGTATCTGGCATAGGAAGTGTAGGGGAATGACTCTGATGATCCACATAGTCCAAAAAAACAAGAAAACACAGATGGAACACTTTACCATTCTTTACTGTATCATGAACTAACAACTTGCTGCTAATTAACTCACTCTAAACCTTCCTGTAACCCCAGCACTAATATTCCCTACGCTTAACCAGCCCCGGAAGGATTTACCCCCTTCCTGACCAGAACACTTTTTGCGATTTGGCACTGCGTCGCTTTAACTGACAATTGCGCGGTCGTGTGACATGGCTCCCAAACAAAATTGACGTCCTTTTTTCCCCACAAATAGAGTTTTCTTTTGGTGGTATTTGATCACCTCTGCTGATATAATTTTTTGCACTATAAACAAAAAAAGAGCGACAAATTTTGAAAAAAAAATGCATTATTTTTTAGTTTTTGCTATAATAAATATCCCCAAAAAATATATAATTTATTTTTTCCTTGGTTTAGGCTGATACGTATTCATCTACATATTTTTGGTAAAAAAAAATAGCAATAAGCGTTTATTGATTGTGTCTGGCAGTGAAAGGGTTAATCACTAGGGGGCAGTGAAGGGGTTAAGTGTGTCCTAGGAAGTGATTCTAACTGTGGGGGGAGGGGCTATGTGTGACATGACACTGATCACCGCTCCCGATCACAGGGAGCTGTGATCAATGTCCTGTCACTAGGCAGAATGGGGAAATGCTTGTTTACATCAGCATTTCCCTGTTCTTCCTGTCCGATAGATGATCGCGGGTAACGGGCTTGTGGCGGGCACGTGCGCACGCCTGCTATACAGACCATCGAGATCACGTACAATAACGTGATTTCACGCAGCGGAGCCAACCTGCTGCAGTAAAACTGCGGCGGCTGGTCCGCAATCGGTTAAAGTGGAAGCTCAGTCACTAACTATATCTAAATCTACTCCCCACACCCATTCTAAGCCTATTTTATCTACCCCATGAAAGGAAAGATCTATATACTTATCTATCCTGAGGGTGTTCCGGTTCATTCACATGATCGGGTCCCAGCACAGGCTTTAGTGTAGAGGAGACATCGTCAACAACAGCTGCAGAGCCTATGCAGTGACATTACCCATATGCTTACTATGGGGCAATTGTTGTTGGTTGTCCCTCCTCTATGCTGAAGCTGGCGATTTAAGTACAGTTATGCCGTGTACACACAAGCAGATTTCCGTCGGAAAAAATTTGGATGGTTTTTCCGACGGAATTCCGCTCAAGCTTGGCTTGCATACACACAGTCACTCAAAATTTCACTGAACTTTCGACTGTCAAGAATGCTGTGATGTACCACACTACGACGAGACGAGAAAATGAAGTTAAATGCTTCCGAGCATGCATCAAATTGTTTCCGAGCATGCGTAGGAATTTTGCGCATCGGAATTGCTACAGACAATCGGAATCTCCGATCGGAACTTTTTCCGACCGAAAAATTGAGAACATGCTCTCAATCTTTTGCTGGCAGAAATTTGGCCAGCAAAATCCGATGGAGCATACACACGGTCGCATTTTACGACCAAAAGCTCTCATCAGTCTTTTGCTGGCCGAATTTCCGATCGTGTGTACGCGGCATAAGTGTTTGACTGAACTTCCACTTTAAATCTATCTCTGCATATTCACCTCTGCATTGCAGTATAATTACCCTGCATTGAAATTAATGTTGTGGTTCCTAATGCTTCCTGGTGACAGCCAAGTTGCTGAGTTACTGACTGGATGCCTCTCATTCTGCATCATATCAGTGCCTTTGCCTTAAGAAGAACCCATCTTATGCTCTATCTGTAACCAGAAATTAGCAGACCACTGGTAAACCGATTAAGACTGACCCCTCGAATATGTCATTATTTGAAGTTTGTTATAACTACCTTCCCTTTCAGGGTTTAGAATTGTTTTGACTAGAGAAAGTTTAAAATATGTGAGCAATTGCAAGTTGCAAAACAGTATTGATTATATTTTCTCGCTGTTTTCCCATTTAGGTTTATTTCATATGGGTGACACGTACTCAGAAGCAGTTTGAATGGCTAATAGACATCATCCGGGAGGTGGAAGAGATTGATAAGAATGAACTATTGTCAGTTCATATATACATAACTCAGCTAACTGAAAAGTTTGACTTTCGTACAGCCATGCTGGTAACTATTCGATTTTCTTTTCCTTTCTTAAAAGCCACAAAAGTATTGATCCAAATACATTAAAAATAACATTATGTAATGTGCTTCACTGATTAGAATTATGAATAAACTATTAAAGTCACAAAGTTTACCAAGAAGCTCATTTATAACAGAGCGGATAACACTATATATTCTCCACTATAAACTGCCTGGCCATGGTAAGGTCATACCACTGCTTCTTAAATGGGCCACTTTGTGACATACAAGAACACACAAGTACTCACACCTGACACTCATGTTAAAAGTTCCAACATAGCTGTATGCTTCATTGGTTGGGTTCACCTAATGACACCATTCAGAAAAACAAAAGTTGAAGTAACAAACCAGCCTTATGGTCCAGACCATGTTGAATCCAACACGATAGAGCACTAGCGTGAATTCAACCATTCAGCTGAAAGACCCTTCCTATATCCCAGGCAAGGAGTACATTAGCTAAAATATTTTCAACATTCGATTTCATGAACCACGAAGAAGTAAGCGGTCTGTATTGTGTATCAGAAATGCTTATTCCAAATCAGCAAAAGCTGATTATAAGTTCAGGAAGTGAGAGGAAATCTACCCTAGGAAGGGAAATTCACTCCTATTCCAAATCAGCAAAAGCTGATTATAAGTTCAGGTTGAAATTCTTTTGTAGGGAAGAGGAAGAGATGATATGACTGCTGATGCCCCAAATAAAAATGTGCATGTCCAGCTATATGTATATATTATATAACTTACATTTAGATCAATGTTAACATTTTATGTTGTAGTATATTTGTGAGAGACACTTTCAGAAAAATCAGAGCCAGAGTTTGCTAACTGGACTGCGATCCGTCACACACTTTGGAAGACCACCATTCGTTGGCTTTTTGAATTCCTTACAAGAAGTACATCCTGAGGTACAGTATGTAAAATACTATCTAAAGCAATGAAGATATCAGATACCTATCATTTTCTAGTGTAGGGGTGTTTAACAAATTCATCTGAACATTTGTATATGTACTGCACAGCACGTGTACCATACAATGTACGCTGGTTCATTTTCAGCATGCCAGGAATGGGTTGATTGCCAGGAATATTGTAGCTCCTGTGTGCATGTGCAGCAGCTACATCATCAGTGGCCATCCAATGTGCAAAAACAAGTCTCTGGCACTCTTAAGGCAGTAGTAAACAGCTGGGCATTTTTTTTATGTACTTTGTATTGTAAAGGCGTAATGTGCTAGTATGCATCGCATACTGGCACATTATGTTAAACTTACCTTAAAACAATTCCTTCCAG
Source organism: Lithobates sylvaticus (assembly GCA_028564925.1). NCBI lineage: Eukaryota > Metazoa > Chordata > Amphibia > Anura > Ranidae > Lithobates > Lithobates sylvaticus. The sequence goes on along the minus strand of CM053029.1, from coordinate 511,035,030 downwards.
TTGCCACATTGTCACTGCTGCAGGTGCTTCCATCTTCACCTGGTCTTTGTTCCAGGTTTGCGGAATTCGGCTATGTGACTGGCTGCAGCCGCAATGATGTCATTCCTGCACGGTAGCTGCCATTTATGGCACAGGACTCTGAAGGAACGGCCCAGGTGTTCGTTCCTTTAGAGTGCATGCACTGGTGATGTCTCCGACTGCATGTAATGTAAATATCTCTTACACGGTGCAGATTTAAGAGATTTTACACTACCTATAGGTAAGCCTTATTATAGGCTTACCTATAGGTAAAAGTTAGAGATGGGAGTTTACTCCCACCTTAATGAACCGTTTGCAAAGATGGTGGCAGTGGATGAATCAGTAACAGGTTCACCGGGGGAGAGCACAGCAGGAAGTAAGTCTCATATTGTGCAGGTATTCTGAGCTTACACGCACATTATAACAAGACCTCCTACATTCCCAGATGCTTTAGTGGATATAAACCCAATCACTAAAATCAAATGTAATCTTAAACATGTTCATTTTTATTATTAATACAAATTATTATTTATAATTAACATACCTGGCTGTCATACTGACCCTCTTCCTTGAATACTTTGAGTAACTAACCTGAAAGAAGTGTGCAGTTAAGGACTTCTGTCTCTGATTTTCTTGATCTGCATACTTTTTTCAAGGAGAACAAAAACAAAAAAGAGATTTAGAGCACTTTCATACTGGCAGACTTCATCAGCGGATCTGCCTACTTAGCAGGGGATCTCACTGCTGATCCCCTCTGAGCAGGCGAATGACAGGTCCGGGTCCACTCCGCTTATGCAGAGCGGACACGGACACAGCCCGATTTTCCTCAATGTTTGTTTAAGAGATAGCCAGCTATGAGTAAGCACTGATTTCAGTGCGAAACCTGTCAGTATTTTGTACCCCTTTCCTTTGCTGTGGATTAATTGATGTGATGTGACCCTCGATTTTTAATAAAAACACAGGATTTTAAGCTTTTTTCCGGTGTGCGGCTATCCAGAGTTTTTTCCTGCTATTGCCTTCCTCAACAGGCGGTTGGATGAAATTGGATGGCCTGCTTGTATAATCTGACCACCATACAGATGGGAATGGATCCCCCATCTGTCTGTTTTTAATGGATAGGATCAGATGTTGGCGGGGGTGTAAATAGACACGTCTGTGCCTAAAAACTGACAGGTGGACCTAAAATGTAATTAGTGTAACTTAATTAAAGCCAGAAAGTATGAAAGCCCATCAACTGCCATTTTCAGAAGGAAGGTGGCATATTTATTTTAGGAAAGGTTTTTTTTTTAGCCTCCTGCTCCTGAGGTACAAAAACCCTTAACCTCTTTCTTAACAGTGAATGCTTAACATATTCCTACCTACCCCCTAAATTGAGCCCTTACATTTTCTTTTATATTGTGTTAAAGGTAAAGAAAATTGGCGTGTTCAGTTGTGGACCTCCTGGAATGACCAAGAATGTGGAAGATGCATGCCGGAAAGTTAACAAAAGAGACGAGTGCCATTTCATACATCACTATGAGAATTTTTAGTTTACTTTTGAATGCTAAAATTTCATAATCACATGCGTTTTCAGGTCACCTTTTTTTGTTACAATTCAACTTTCATCAACTTGTAGTACACATTAGTAAACTTTTTCAAGTATCACAAACTGCCTTTAATTTTAATCAAATTATATTTATGGTCTCTGGGACATAAAACCTTTCTTACAACATTTTTAAAAGATGTGATTGACATTTGTTTGTATATCTGTAGCAGATACACCAATAAAGAACGTATTTCCACTTGTACAGATCTGATTTTCTTTTATAATTTAAATGGTAAAAACATGGCATTTGTACTCTGGTACAGACTTGCATATTCATTGTGGGAACTGCAGAGAAGCAAGGATGGGCAAATCCAGTGATTTATACATTCAATGTAGCTAATCCTGGACAGGAACATACTTTATATCCTAAAGTAAAAGGTTCAGCATTTCATCCTAATATAACCCCCACCTGTAGATGTTCTAGATGTACAAACATATTTGATAAACACCTGATGTAGACTGATATCAGTGCCCCCGCAAGTAGGCTCCCTATGTCATTCACAATGGATTCCAAAAGAAGGTATCACAGATCATATTTGACAGGTAAGAGATTATTGAAAGTAGGGAGTTAACGGGCATTTTGTTCCCCCCCACAATCCTTCCCTTAATGATGACCAAATGTATGGGTGGGTTTTAGACATCAACAATTCCCTTCCACGCACCCTTTTTCCCAGAAGGTAATAAAAAATAAATAAACTAAACTAAATGTAGGTATGCACCATAACTGTAATACAAACAATATCATTACTGTATTCCTTATTTAATTTCAGTAAATAAAATGTGTATATCTCATGAGTTTTAAGATTTATCAAACCTGTAACACATTTTATTCACCTAACATATATACTACTACAGTTGACCTGTACACACAAAACAAATGTGAACTAAGCAAAGGTATTTGAAATTTGTGAAACGTAATTATAAATATACATTTTTAAAATTCTGTCACGTATAGCTTGCTAAATCCACCACTGCAAATTGTTGCACATTCTGCTAGCTATTCTCCAACTTTTTCCTTATTTATTTTTATTAAAATTTTATGAAAGCCTCCCCCACCCCAAAGTGAACTGGTAAATGGGTCATTTTCGGTCCGTGTGCCCAGTCACCTTATTTCATACCTAAATTTAAAAATGCAGAAAAATCAAGAGCAATAGGAATTCCCATATAACTGATTTACAGTAAGATTTACCATCTACATGAGTTATAATGTGGTAGTCAGGGTCAGATTTTGTAAAGGTACACTTTGTTTTTATTAGAAAAAACAAACATGGTATACTTACCTGTTCTGTGCACTGGTATTGCACAGAGCAGCTCAGAACCTCCTCTTCAGGGGTCCCCAACCAGTGCTGTCCGCTCCTCCTCTTCTCTGAGTGCTCCCATAGCAAACTGCTTGCTATGGGGACACTGGTGTGGGCACGTTTTTGAGCCAGACTGTGTGCGTCCATAGAGACACACACAGTGAGCCAATGGCTCCTGCTGCTGTCAGTAAAGCCCATGAATGCAGGAAGAGAACAGAGTGGGGCTGCCGGCAGGCACAGCAATGGATTGAGAGTGGTGTCAGGTAAATGTTTAGGAAGAGGTGGGGGAGGCACAGACAGTGGTAAGTGTTTTATCTTAAAGAAGAAGTCCAGCCTGAGCTTTTTAGGCTGGGCTTCTCCTAAGGGTCACAGGAACGCAATTCGATTTGCACTCCTGTGCCCCATTTTTAACGGAGAGTGGTCTGAAGTCTGCTCTCTGCTGACGTCACCAAGTTCAGTCTAGGCAGCGCGTCATCCCAACATAGGAAGTCTGGATCCGCCAGCTGCCTGGACTGATGGCAGTCTCAGCCTCTCAGCAAGCTGCTGATAGGCTGTGACAGCCGTTCCCCGCCCCTCCACAACTCAATAGCGGGTGATAGTGGGTAGAGGGAAACGTCTGCTCTCCTCCCTTTTTGCAGTGACCCGTCACTTCTGGGTCAGGTTCTCCGTGTCCCCGGCTCGCTTTGCCGGGTGTAGGATGTTTTGCAATGCGATCTGCATTGCAAAACATTCAGTGAAATACAGGGGGGGGGGGGGTTCCGATGAGCAGAAGTTCCACTTTAGGGTGAAATCCCGCCAGGGGACACGGAGACACCGGAGGGGGGGGGGGGGTTCCGATGAGCAGAAGTTCCACTTTAGGGTGGAATCCCGCTTTAAGTAAAAGTAACACTCAAGCACATAAAATCCCCTCCAAAAATTTTTTTGAGGCACCCCACAAATACACATACACGAATGTAAACGCATGTGTCAGGGCGCCTACACGTGAAAACGTTGATTGTGAAACACGTTACATATTGCCACTTATACCAGAGAAATAATATTAGCAATAATTCTAGCACCAGACCTCCTCCGTAACACTAAACTGATACCTATAGGGGGCCTTTGAAGTGTCACCTATAGAAAATATAGGGTGCTGAAGTTTGACGCCATTTCTCGGGAGCAAAGAAAATTAAAGTGTGGCATGTTGGTGATCTATTTACTCTGCGCAACCTCGTCTTTTATATTTTACCAAAAATGTGGGTAATTTATTGTATTTGTTCACCCTAAAATTCACGTTAGTGTGTTTTTTACTGAAAGATTGCATTTCCCAAACCTTTGCGGTAATATCATGTGACATAAAAAATTGAAACTATCACTATTTTATTCTCTAGGGTGTCTACTTTCAGAAAATATATAATGTTTGGGGTTTTGTGTAACCTTCAGGCCTAAAATTATTTTTTAAACATGTGTGCAAAAAAACACAAAAACGGCTCTGGTGGCAAAAGGGTTAAACCCACTTTTTACTGAGTTAATTTTTCATTTCAAGATCTAAATTTAGAAATAAAGCAAAAGAAAACCAAGAGGGATTCCAATGCCCATATAGATGATTGACAGTAAGATTAAACACCTCTGTTAATCATAGTGTAGTAATTACTTCAGTATGAATTTAGTACATATTAAGTAGGACAGGCGGTGAATTGGTTAGACACGTACGCACAAGCAACCAAAGCACACAGCAAACTGGTAAATAGTCTAAATAACTCCATCCTCAGGATAATGGCCACATTTTATTGCTCTTGAAAACTGTTGAGATAGGCAATAAAGACATGGTGTTTACTGAGGCATAACAGCCAATTATAATCCAGTAGATCAAGTAGTCTGAATGAATTGAGATTATTGTAGTAATTTTTATTATTTACTTATCTTGGCTACAGCAGAGACTTTGAGGCTTTTAAGACTATACCTGTGTTTTCATCTTTTAAATAAAGAAGAATACAGGTTGTGCCAATCACTGTAAAATGTGAATATTTCAGCAGTACAGTAAGTGATCTTAGACTAAAGACTACTGTAAGTCTGTATCAGTAGCACTTTATAGGTTTGGGAGTAATGAGTGCAAAATTGAATTTTACAAATCAAAAAATGTTTTATTTCTAAAACTGGACTGCTTTAAAACATATGTCAATGTAAAATAAAATAAAAAAAATATGCAGTACATCTTTGAGATACATGCTTTTTTCCACATATTTTATGTCTTTAACGACCCTGCAAGTATAAATAAATACCATTTATAAATCAACAGGTTTGTATGCAATCAGCTGCAATTACCAAAGGTGATTGCTGGCATTGCAAACAGGCATTAATAGCAGTCATTGCACTGTCCGGGTGCGGCAATCATTGCTATCCACACGCAGCTGTCAATCTCAGCTGCAGGAATCAATAAAGCCCCATACACACGGTCGGACTTTTTCATGGATTCTGTCCGATCGGACAATGTTGTTGAAAAATCAGACCATGTGTATGCACCATCGGACAGTGTACGTCGGATTGTCCGACGGACAAAGTCTTATCTCCTGCTGGAAAGATTTGCCGACAACACGGTCCGATCACACCAAATCCGATCGTGTGTACGGTTGTCCGACCGGACAAAGTGCTACGCATGCTCAGATCACATTACAAGACCAAAGCTATTGGCTACTAGCCTCTACGTAGTCCCGTCATAGGCAACAAACGTCACCACGTTCAGAATGATCGGATTTTCCGACAACTTTGTCCGACCGTGTGTACGCAAAACCAACATCAGACAAAGTATGACGGACAGGATCCGACCGACCTGGTCCGCGGATTGTCCGACCGTGTGTATGGGGCTTAAGACAACTGCCCTGCCCAGGTAACTGATAGGTGTGCAGATACATGAGAACAGTGACAGCTTCTCTCCTCCTATCATTGCTTTGTACCGGCTAAGCAGCTACCACTGATCACATTTATCTGTCATTGCAGATGCAAGAATCCATTTGTGCACATAATCCTATGTGAAGGAAGCCTAATTCACATATTTGAAATCTTTTTTCCAAATTAAAATGTCTTAAAAAATATTACCAGAAGTATTTTTTGTCCATTTAAAACTACATATTCATCTAAGACTACCCTTTCCACAGTGTGACAACGCTGTTGAGTTGTTTTACTGACAAAAAAAAAAAAAAAAAAAAACAGCTACAGTATGTCAACCTATTAAAGTAAAGGGAAAATAATGGAGCTTCTCTCAGGAGCAACAAGCAAAATAAGAGTTTTATGGGGGATTTAGAAAAACAAAACAACTGTGTTATTTCCAGGGGCAGATTGCATAATGTGTGCCATTTTTTTTTTATTTTGAGCATAGTTACATTTTAACTCAAGCTTACAGGGATTTCCTTTGCTATGGTTGTAACTGCATTGATTTTGTCAGACAAAGCCTCTGACAGGGTTGTATTTAGACATCATGTAGCCCTGGATATCCTTTTGTCCAAGCTCCACCCTTTGTATAAGAGAATGATTGCACAGACCAGGGGGGGTGAAGCAAGTCCTCTACTTTTTAGCTGTACGGAACCAGGGGAGATGGGGTGGTGTAAGATCATGAAGTTGAAAGTGGAACTATACTCACTTCCTCTCAAACCCTCATCTTCGCTCAGACTACTTCAGGGCTTGGAATCTTTAGCCATTTTGATAGACCTGGTGGCAATTACATTCCAACATCAAGGTATGCCCTGAATATACACTGATAATCAAATCTATTAACACAATACAATACTATGTCTAATTGTAGCTACTAAACAAGAATGAATGTCTTAAAATATGTAAACCAGAGGCAGTGCCAACAGAGTCTCTGTTTGGGTAGCAATAATCTTCCATAAGACCAGAAGAGTATAGGTATAATTAAAGGCTATGTTCACCTTTGGGACCATCTGTATTTAGGGTGGCATATGTAATATGTTCCAGCTCCTGCCCCCTCTCCTCTGTATCCTTCCCTCCCTGTGACAGCAGGCAGAGTATCCTCTCTCCGCACCAACTGTCACATTTTAAAATCAGCACAGTTGTGCGGGTTTCCATCCACACAACTGCATCATTCATTCACAGATTCCTGTGAACAAACTACAAGTACCATCTTCCACCACGGCAGATGGATTTCAATGGGCTATGGGGGCACTGGTGAGCACTTTTGTAGTCCACTAACGTCCTCCAGTTTTCAAACAGAAAGCCTGTACAGAGGTATGGATGAAAGCTGCATGACATGTCTGTAGCAGCCCATGCTACATCTGTAATCTACTGATCACGGGTGCAAAGCTTTCCAGGCTCCTGCAGGAAAACATAATAAATGCACAGTATATTTTTGGCAAAAACTGTCTTTCCTGAGAGGCAGCCATAGGTAAATTTCCTCTAGAGCCTATTCACCAGTTGCCAACTGTATCAACCAATCAGAGGGAAGGACCCACCATGCTCTTGAAAAAAAGCAAAGGAAGAGGCGCCTCTGGGTGTAGAAGTAAAAAACACTTTAATCAGAAAAACGTGCTAATACAGGCAATTCACATTTTTGATGTGATATATGAGCGTTCAACACTTTATAAGCTGAGCATGGATGTGGTCATCTACAGGTCCGTCAGGCTGAGGCGCTGTAGCCACTTGCGGCCGGGAAGTAGCACAGACGCTGGCTGTGGAGCGCAGTTCAAAACAGAGCGAGGTTTGAAGCCCAGGCAGAGAGAGGTGACGTCATAAGTGGGCTGTATCATGCTCTTGAGACTAGGGAAAGGTGCTCATCTTTGCCTTGAGGTATATTGTACTAATAATAAAGTATTTTTCACAAGTAGTAGTGTAGAGTAAGAGAGGGTATGCACTATGCAGGAGAGCGTTAGGTGGAGGTGATGCTCTCTGGTTGAGGTCTGACATTTGCAGAGGACCAGCGGTATGTGTCAGAAGTTCCCAAGGCTAGCAACTTTACTGCCCAACACCACTTTTGGCTCTGACATCTGGCAGCATGCCTTAATACACTGATCCAGTTCTGCCATAGGTAACCAAAAGAGTAGGGTCTTCAGTGCTGGATTGCATATTACCCCACACTAGAATGTATGCACAGTGGATACATGATAGCTAGCTCTGCTGAGTTACTGCCAAGCATTTCATAAATTCTTGTTTGCACTCTGCATGCAAATTAGGACTTCATGGCATACTCATTCTACCTGCTGACAAAGACAATCTGTGATCAGTAAACATCAGTTGTTCAATACGTCTGAGGTTTATTTACTTTATTTCCTCATTCCTGTGCAAATATTCTATTGTGACAGGTGGAGAATACCAGGTAAAGCTAATATTTAATTAATTATTGTTAATCTACTGGATCTAGATTTTTATAGAAGGAAGAGAATCAAGGTTAAGCCCCAGGAGTGATAAGATTAACAAAATTTTTCAATCCAAGGTAGCAGGAAAGATGCTCTTCCGGTCCTGGGTATGCTCCCTAGGTCACTCACCGCTCTGTGTGTCAGCTTTTAAAAACGTATCCCTCCCAGTATATGCAGAAAAATCAAGAGACAAAGCCAAACTCCATAAAAGTCACATTATGAAGTTCAATTGAGGTAGATGGCTTTCGGCATAGTCCCCACACTAAGCTATACCCCTCTGACATAATTCACCTTGATTGGTGTCTGAATATATTCAGAACTGCAATAATGTGTTGCTTATATCGGCCTGGTGTTCAGCTATAAACAGACCCCGTTAGCACAAAAAAGCTGCAGATAAAAAGTGCATACATCCCCTAGTTATTAATTATAACAATCATACCTGCAGTATCTTCCACAACCTTATGGTTGAGTCCTATTTAAAAGTTGTAGTAAACTCTCATATTTCATTTTTACCTACAAGTAAGCTTATAATTAGGCTTACCTGTAGGTAAAATTTATATTTCCTAAACATGTACCATTTAGGAGACATTCTAGCGAGCACCAGCCAGTGATACATACCCTCTGAAGGAACGGAATACTCATGCCGTTCCTTCAGAGCTGTGCGCCACGGCCGAGACTACCGAAGTGCTGTCATTGCCGCTGGGCCAATCAAGCAGCAGCAGCCCGCAAACATGGAAGGAACACCGGGTGAAGATGGAAGCCTCTGCAGCGGTGATAGCACCCCACTGGAGAGCTTTGTTCTAAGGTAAGCCCTTCATAATGTTCTAGTATGCGATGCATAGAGTTCACATCATGCCCTCAATCTCTCTGGTTGCAAACATCATTACTGTATGTATTTATCTCTATGAATTAAGCTGTATTTGTTATTTATCATGTGTCAGCTTAGGATGGCCTTTTTGGGATCTGATCTTATACCAATTGCATTTTGTACCTTGAGATAATGAAATGTTTCAGCTTGCAAAATAAATATTTTTACTTATGTACCCTTCTATGCGATTTACATTGTTACTTTTTCATTTGTGACACGCCTCATTCAAAGTCCCATGACCAATTTTTCTCTGCAATACATGTAATTAGGGATGGAGGCTTGCCACAGTGGCTATGTCAGGTCACACACTGTTTTTTATATGTTCAATATTTGGGTGGAAGACACCCCTGTCTCTAGTGATCTGACATACCACTATTTTTATTTTATTTTGCATATATACATATATACCTTTTACATTTATTTATATGAACGGTTATGATTTAATTTCTCATTATATCATATTACATTTCATGGTTGGCCATTTTTTGGTTTTATATTTACCAGCTCTGATTTATCCAGAGGGCGGAGGGTGCCATCCTCTGTTGGTATCTGGGGCTTAGATGCCTGGCAGTACCTTCCCTCTCCATCCCTATCTCGGGATGCGGGCGGGGGGGTGTCCTCCCACATATCGGCATCATGCGCACACCCCACTTGTGGCGACATTTATCACGTGTCAGCTTAGAATGGCCTTTTTGGGATCTGTTCTTATACCAATTGTATTTTGTACCTTGAGATAATGAAATGTTTCAGCTTGTAAAATAAATATTTTTACTTATGTACCCTTCTATGCGATTTACATTGTTACTTTTTCATTTGTGACACGCCTCATTCAAAGTCCCATGACCAATTTCTCTCTGCAATACAGAGTTTCATAGAACATTATATGAAAGTAAGCTTAATAATATAAATTAAATTACAAAATCTTCAGTTTTACTTAAATTAGTTGATAAAAAAAATGAATACACTCCACAACAAAAAATACTACATCTAGTATTTTGTATGACCTCCATGATTTGTAAGGACAGCACCAAGTCTTCTAGGCATGGAGACAACCTGGTGACATATTGCAACATCTATCTTTTTCCATTCTTCTTCAAGCACAACCTTTTTTAGAGCCTGGATGCTGGATGGAGAGTGATGCTCAACTTGTCTCTTAAGAATTCCCCCATAGGTCTTTGTTTGGGTTCAGGTCAGGAGATATACTTGGCCACTGAATCACTTTCACCCTGTTCTTCAGAAATGCAACAGTATACTTAGATGTGTGTTTTGGATCATTGTCATGTTGAAAAAGTGCACGACCATGGGCACGGAGTTATGGTAGCATCTTCTCTTTCAATATAGAGCAGTATATCCGTGAATTCATGATACCATCAATGAAATGCAGCTCCCCGACACCAGTAGCCCTCACGCAGCCCCACAGAAGGACACTGCCACCATCATGTTTCACTGTATGCACCATTCATTTTTCTTTGTACTCACCTTTGCAACGACACAGTTTTGAAGCCATCAGTTCCAAAAACATCACTCCAGAGTACAGAGTCCCAGTAATCTTTCTCTTTTTCCGCATGGGCCCTGGAAAATTCTAGGTGGGCTTTTTTGTATGGGCTTTAGGAGAGGCTTCCTTCATGGATGACACCCATGCATGCCATTGCGCTGCAGTGTATGCCGTATTGTGTCACTGGAAACAATCACCCTAGTTTGGCTTTCTACTTCTTTAGCTAACTTCAGTGAACTTGCATGTCGCTTTTTCTCAACCGGTATTCAATACCCTGTTGAAAGGGGAAAGCACATGAAACCTGATTTTTATTGGGTCAAATCACAAGGTGAGAGTATTGGAATGTTGGTAAAAAGGATTTGCACAATATAATGATGGCAGATACATTTCAGTGAGGTCACAAAATACGGTGGCAGAAGGAATACTTTTTAAATAATACAAGTGGCAAGAAATTTGTGACGGACATTTAGAGTCCATTCACACAGTGGCAACACGACTTCCAGTGCGACTTTGGGAGGCAAGTTGGACATGACTTGAGTATGAATCACAGCGCGACTTGGGGCAACCTTCAACACGACTTGAAGTTGCCTCCAGGACAGGGGATTTTGCCAGGGGCCAATCACATAATAATCAGCTCTGTGGGAGGGAGGGGTTTGCCTAGAAAACTATTTTTACTTCCCGGAAAGTTGCTTCAGTTAAGACAGGGGATCTGACTTGGAGGCAACTTCCATTGAAATCAATGGGTACAAATCACCTAGAAGTCGGACTGAAGTAGTACAGGAACCTTTTCTGAAGTCAGAGCGACTTCAGTAGTGTGCATTAAGACGGCTCTCATTCACTTACATTGATTTTATCATGTCGCGTGACTAGGGGCAACTTGGGGCTACTTCAAGTCGGATCAAAAGTCGCCCCTATGTGAATGGACTCTTACTTTATAATTGAGGAATTTTTCTTACCATTATTTATATACACATTTTGAGAATGTTTTCCAAAAATAGAGATGCAATCTGTGTGTAATTTTATTGTTTGTTACATTATATTACACGGCACTGTTTATATATAACTTTGGTTGGCACATGTGGGAACACAGAGTGTGGGCAGTATTATTGGGGCATATAACTATATGCGTATATTTTTTTGAGGTATTATAACTAATAACTTCAGCTCCAGAAGATTTTACCCCCTTCATGACCAGGCCCTTTTTTGCTATTTAGCACTTTTCTACTTTAAACAAAATTGATATCATTTTGTTCACACAAATAGAGCTTTTTGGGTTTTTTATTTTTTGTGATATAAATGAAATATTTTTCTGCTATAAAACCTATCCAATAAAAAAAAATTAAAAATCAAATTTCTTCATATAATTCGGCCAAAATGTATTCTGCTACACGTCTTTGATTAAAAAAATCCCAATAAGTGTATATTGATTGGTTTGCATGAAAGCTATAGTGCCTACCTACAGTATATATACTGTATTTTTTTTTTGTTTACTAATAATGGCAGTTATCAACGACTTATAATAAAATTGCAATAGTGTGACAGGAAATTGACACTAACTGATGCAGGGGACGACGACTGACTAACTGCCACTACCATCACCAAAATACCAGTCTCAAAATACCAACCAAATCATCCTCTTCGTTCCTCCCAAGACCTCCTGCTCTCTAGCTCCCTCATCACCTCCTCCCATAATTGCCTCCAGGATTTCACCCGAGCCTCTCCCATTCTTTGGAATTCCCTACCCCAATCTGTCTCCAACTCTATCCACTTTTAGGTGATCCCTGAAAACTTTTCTTTTCAAAGAAGCCTATCCTGCCCTCACCTTACATCTGTACTTTTATTTTCTTCATCAGCTCATACATCAGTTATTACCTTTTGTATCACTTGACCCTCCCTCTTAGTTTGTAAGCTCTAATGAGCAAGTCACTCTGATTCCTCCTGTATTGAATTGTATTGTAACTGTACTGTCTGCGCTAATGATGTAAAGCACTGCGCAAACTGTTGGCACTATATACATCCTGTATAATAATAATAATTAACAGTGAAATTAATACAGTGATCCATAATATTATACACTGTCACTGTACTAATAACACTGACTGGGAATTGGTCAACAGTTGGGGCGATCAAGAGGTTAAATGTATGCCTAACTACTGTATGTGTAACGTGTGTAAAGTGTGCTGGTTTTGCTAATAGATCTCCAAGTGTTCTCATCCCTGCTTTGAAGGGATGAGAACCGAGAGATCTTTCTCTCGGTACAGAGCTCTGGGCTGTGATTGTACACAGCCAATCAGCAGGTCCAGGCTGTGAATCATTGGCCAGGACATATGGACATGCTCCAACTATGAACAACCACAGTGGTCTCGGCTGGGGGGCACGCATGTGCACGCCTCAAACCCAGAAGTAGGCAGCGACATATTGGTTAATTGCACACATTTTGTACATATTTTTATTACAGTACACCAATATATGGAGTTTACAGGTACGTCAAAATTCCTCATCTTAATCGTACACAGGATACAGGCTGGATATTCACAGACCCCAGAACATTCCCAAGCAATGAACAAGAAGGATGGGCAACAATAAAGTGAAAAAAAAAAACTGTGCCAACAGACCCAACTCAGAGTGCCAAAGCTGCATCAGCAGAAGTGTGCACACCCATCTGGTAAAACTTGGAGAAGGTATGAACTGAAGACCAAATGGTGGACGTGCAAAGCTGGGCAACAGAAGCTTGATGTTGGAATGGACAGGAAACACCCACTCCTCTGGTGTATTGAGCACATAATAGTGCTGGAGGTTGCTTATCCTTTAGCGTATAAGCTCTTGAGATGAGTTGTTTTATGAACCTGACAATGATGTATTTTAAAGGCAAGATGTTCTTTGAGAAGCCCCGATGACAAAGAGAGAATTCATCTTTCTTATAGAAGCTATAGCTTTTAGATAAACTCTGACAACAGACAGGCAATAAAGCACAATCTTTTTGGGGTACTTAGGAGCAGGGCATAAAGAGGGAAGGACTATATCTCCATTAAGGTGGAAGTTAGATACCACCTTGGGCAGATTGGTAGGTCTTTGGTGCAAGACTACTTTGTCTTTGTAAAATATCAGGAAAGGCACCTTGCAAGAGATTGATGCTAGCTCTAATGCCCCGTACACACGGTCGGAAATTCCGATGAAAAATGTCCGATCGGACCATGTTGTCGGAAAATCTGACCATGTGTGGGCTCCATCTGACTTTTTCCGTCGGATCCTGCTCTCAAATTTTCCGACAACAAAATACGATCAGACTTTTTACGATCGTGTGTAGAGAATTCCGACGGACAAAGTGCCACGCATGCTCAGATCAAATTACGAGACCAAAGCTATTGGCTAATAGCCTCTACTTAGTTCCGTCGTACGCAACGAACGTCACCACGTTCAGAATGATCGGATTTTCCGACAACTTTGTCCGACCATGTGTATGCAACACCAGTGTCGGACAAAATCCGTCGGAAAAAGTCAGACGGATTTTGTGGTCGGAATTTCCGACCGTGTGTAGGGGGAAATAGACACATCTGGCAGAAATGATATGAAGGTATTGGTATTTCCGCGCTACTATGGGAATAAATGAATGGTGTGAGTGAGTGGTATGCAGCAACACCGAAGGGTCAAACTATACCCAGAAGCATGTATGTAAAAATCAATCTATGGTGTTGCGCTCCCAAGGGATGTAATAGACAATTGTGTTGAGGTGTAGATAGCGCTCAATAAAAATACAGTATATAAAAGTCAAATTTGACAAAATATATAAGAATAAAATTAAATCAATAAAAGTGGTAAAGCATAGTGAAGATACAATAAAAGTGACTGTTGTGCATAAAATTTGCTAAACTCCAGTCAACATCACATTCAGGTGCACAATACGTGGATATGTGTGCAGAATATGCTAGATATGTTGCGAAATCGCATAAATGTGCAAAAATTTGCTAAAGAATCGCATGGAGAATCGCATAGAACGCTAAGCAGCGTGTGCAATGAAGTGAACAGGGTAAGTGTCTATGGTGGCTTAAATAAATAAAATCAAAAAGTGTACAAATCAAAAACACATATGTGACTATTTAGAAAACGCATGTGAAGCATAAAATCGCATAAAAGTGTGTGAAGAATAAAATTGCATAAAGGTTCGCATATACATAAACTTTTTCAAAAGCGTATAAAGGTATAAAAGTTCATAAAACGCATGTGCGATGACTAGGATGGAAACATTAATGCTGCTAAGCTGTGGCTCTGCGGCGTTCCTTTTTAAACTTGCAAGTGCGGTGTGGAGAGAGAATATAGTGCTGCTGAATCTTCAGTGCAGTGCCAGTGGAAATACTACGTGCTCTATGCTGTGGGTCTTCAGTGATAATTCACACCTAAGGGTGTCCTAAAAAATTACCTTACTGCTAATCCTGGATACACTGACACCGGAAGTGACGTTCTAGACGCGAGCTCGCCGCTCGTTCCCTACCAGGACTGTTTACACATATTTAAATGTGAGTGTTTATGTCTTGTTTTTTTATCAATAAATGCCTTTGTACGAAATACTACACTAGATAGCCCTCTTATTTCCTCCCTGGGTTACCATGGCTTTTATATGCTGAGTGCTACTACTGAAGAGTCCTCCAGCCCCCAGTGATATTCAGCCCCCAGAGGTACCTAATCCAGGACAATAGAGAAGTAACTCCACAGAGGAAGAGGCTAGTGACCAGATCCACCCTGAAGTCACCACAAACCCCCCTGGCTCCTGTACAATGCTGTTGACCTTACAGCAGTAAGGTAATTATTTAGGACACCCTTAGGTGTGAATTATCACTGAAGACCCACAGCATAGAGCACGTAGTATTTCCACTTCCACCATAGCAAGCAAGTGCTTAATAGTGTAGTTTAATTGTCAGTTAGAAAACACAGTAGGATTATTACCAGTATTAATAAAAATAACAACACTGTTCGATTTGATATACATTTCTATTCCATTCCTATACATTTGATAATCTACTGGAAATCATAAAGCAATTCTGATTCATGCCGATGCAATAGGATATGCCTGTTTCTCCAAAAGAGGGCCTATTTCCCAATGTATGGTAAATGCTTTATAAACTCTAATTGTTAGTAGTCTGGGAATTATAGCTAGCTCACCCATTTGTTAAATATGAAAACTCAAATCAGCAGAATTTTTGTAAGGCATAAAAATCAAGTTCTGGGTACAAGAAAGATTTATTTTAGGACACACAGATCCAAGATCCAAGATGAAAGTATATGCAATCATTAACGTCATCTCTCTTGCTGTCCACTATGGACATACATGTCATTGATCGAAATAAAGTGATAAACACAGGGAAAAATGTATTTAGTAAAATTTCACCAATAAACGCCCAAATTAACTTGCTCGATGGTTACAGCAGTGGAAGTCAAATAATTTTGCCTGGAATTATTGTACAGTAGCTACCTATATTTCTTCAAAATCTGAAACATTAACAATATCAGAGAAATTATTAGACAGTTTAATTCGACATGAATCGATATTTAAGGGTTGTGGTCATCTTTGTCACATTTCAGCATTACTTTTACCCCTACACCTCTCTTTGTAGTTTCAAATGCATCCAGAGCCTTTTCTAAGGGAAAGCGATGTGTAACCAATGGAGCTATATTCACTCTTTTAGAAGCTAACATAGAGATAGCCATTGGCCACCTGCAAGAGAGAAAGGGACAGTCAAAACCATTCTGTCGGATAAGCAAGCCACACATAATTTGAGTGTAAATATTTCAAGCCTTATTACATCTACTTACGTATTACAATATCGGAATATCCCTCTGATATCAACCTCTCGCACTGCTGCATTAACAATTGGAACACTGACCATTGCGGGCCCCAGACCAACAAGAATTAAAGTCCCACCAGAACGTGTTGCCTATGGGGAAAAAAAATATATAAAAAAGGTTTTCCTCCTCTTTATTACGGTATGTTGACTTTTTATGTAAAGATGTGAGTTATACAATTAATACTCTGGTGGCATAAAATCCAAACTATAGTTTTACTTTAAATTCATGCCTATTATTCAATAAATAAATTAGCTGTAAAATGTTCTGTTCTTGTATACAGATTGTTATAGCAACAACTAGGAAAATTACTACCTGGCCACTCTGTCCGCCAGGAGTCTGTAAGGAACCTTAGTAACACAGAAAGCCAGGAAGAATTATCCAACTACAAGAAGGCAACTTTATAGATCCACAAAAAGATCACTCTATACCAAGGGTAAGCAAACTACAGCACTGGTGCCAAGGCTGGCACACATACCGCTGTCAGATGGCATGCAGCGAGGCTGACAGTGCTCCCTGTTCTCATTCATCCAGAGTGGGGGCACTCTAATATTGGAGATGTGTAAACAGGCCAGATCAACAGGTAAAAACAGAGGGGAAAAGCCTCAGGCTGGGTTCACATATATGCGAATGGGATGCGTTTAAACTGCATCCAATTTGCATGACATGTGATAGTGACTGGCTCTATATAGTGAACTTGGTGTTGAGTTATTCACTTTACGGTCAACACAGAGGACACGGGGGCACTACGTCTAGAGGAAAAGAGATTTCATCTCCAAATACGAAAAGGTTTCTTTACAGTAAGAGGTGTGAAAATGTGGAATAGACTCCCTTCAGAGGTGGTTCTGTCCAGCTCAGTAGATTGCTTTAAGAAAGGCCTGGATACTTTCCTAAATGTACATAATATAACTGGGTACTGACATTTATAGGTAAAGTTGATCCGGGGAAAATCTGATTGCCTCTTGTGGGATCAGGAAGGAATTTTTTCCCCTGCTTTAGCAAATTGGAGCATGCGCTGCTGGTTTTTTTTTTGCCTTCCTCTGGATCAACTGTGGGTATAGAATTGGGCATATGGGATTGTACGATATTTTTTATTTTATTTATTTGTTTATGGTTGAACTGGATGGACCCGAATCATACCTGTACCGATGAACAGGTATTTTCCAGACGCCGGACTGCAAACCGCAGCCGCACATAGGTGGACCTGGCCTAAGACAAGAAAACTGATGCAGCCACTACTTTTACGGATTGGTAAACTGCGATATATAACAATTTTAATACACTTTAAAGCAGAAATTACACCATGAAGTTGAAATACATCAATACCAGTAAATTAACATCCCACGAACACAACCACACCTCGGCAGTTTTTTCTTTCCTGTGAACCTAATATGTCCCACTCACTTTTAGCAACAGCATGCTTTCTCCTCTGTCAGACTCTGGTGACACACTCCTAGCTTTCTCCTACTTAGTTTCTTACACTGTAACTTGGGCCAGTCTGAGGATATCTCTCTGATGCTGGTGGAGTGATTACCTATGTCACCCAGCATTGAAAATTCCTTGTTCCAGCAACACCCTGGTGCAGAAAATAAAGCCATAAGGGCACATGCGTGGAACAAGTTCTCTTACAATAAAAGGTAAAAAGGAACCTTTCCGCAGCATGTTTAGAACAAAAGGATCACTCTGTAGCTAACAAACAGAATTAACGTATTTATGGGAAATAAGTATTTCACCATAAATTTCTGCTTTAAAATACATGCATTTAACAGAAAAAGATATTCCTAATGCTGGGTCTGCTTTAGATGGTTTTCCAAGTTCAACTGTTGCCCTTAACTTATAAAAAAAAAGAAAAGAAAAATTCAAAGTCGAAACCTGTGTGGCAAAATATCCCAGACCAGGCCTTCTAATGAAAGATTTTCCCACTTTTTTTCTGAAAATGTAAAAGAATTGTTAGTTGTAGGATTGCATCATAACTACAGGATTCCCACTGTAATACAATGGTCTGTCACTTGTGGATACATTTGTCAGAACTTTTACCATTACTGTATACACTATATTACCAAAAGTATTGGGACACCTGCCTTTTCACACACATGAACATTAATGGCATCCCAGTTTTAGTCCATAGGGTTCAATATTGAGGTGGCCCACCTTCTGCAGCTATAACAGCTTCAAATGTTCTAGGAAGGCTGTCCGCAAGGTTTAGGGTGCGTCTATGGGAATGTTTGACCATTCTTCCAGAAGCACGTTTTTTAGGTCAGGCACTGATGTTGGATGAGAAGGCCTGGTTCGCAGTCTCCACTCTAATTCATGCAAAAGGTGTTCTATGGGTTGAAGTCAGGACTCTGTGTGGGACAGTCAAGTTCTTCCACCCCAAATTCGCTAATCCATGTTTTTATGGACCTTGTTTGTGCACTCGTGTGCAGTCATGTTGAAGCAGAAAGGGGCCATCCACCAAACAAAGCTGGGAGCATGAAATTGTCCAAAATGTCTTGATATTCTGACGCCTTAAGAGTTCCCTTCCTCGAACTAAGGGGCCAAGCCCAACCCCTGAAAAACAGGCCAACACCATAATCCCCCCTCCACCAAATGATTTGGACCAGTGCAAAAAGAAAGGTCCATAAAAGACATGGATGAGCAAGTTTGGGGTGAAGGAACATGACTGGCCTGCATAGAGTCCTGACCTTAACCTGTTAGAACACCTTTGGGATGAATTAGAGCGGAGACTGCGAGGCCAGGTTTTTTCATCCACCTCTTTTATTATGGAGGGCGAAATGGATTATTTGCAAACAATTGCCTCCTCTCTTCTCCTCCCATCTTTCTATATGTGTATTCCCGTCTTCACATGGAGTAAACACAGTGATGCCTGCTTTGTTCTCTATGTGAAGACTACACCAAAATGGCAGATGCCACTAGCAGGAAATTACGTCTGGACCGCACTTTAGGGTTGTACAGAAAGTAAACATTATGGCGTGCGTTCCAGATGCCACGTAGACTGCCAGGACGGAGCAGCCACCACATACAGCGACGGTATTAGTTGGTGTGGAAGCCACACATACGCATCGGAACATGCCAATATAGATCATATGGATCAATACATCTATGTGGTAAGATTCAGATTCCCATGGCACTCCACCTATGTATGAACATATCTATGGTTATAGTATTGTAATAGCTCTTGCACTAACTATAGGGACCTGCAATGTACAAATATGGGTCTAGGTAATATTATCTGCAATACGTGGTGAGAGTCTAGCATTGTACGCACACATATATATTGACATATTCTCTAGTTGTCACCGAAGCCCTGCCCCTTTACTGGACCGCCCACAACAGTGGGTGGGGCCCCAGGGCCTCTCTGGGATGCGTGCTATGGATGTGTATGTGTATTTAAGTAGCTGAAGGAGGTAGCACTGACAGGCTCTGAGGAAGAAGGTATCACTTCGAAATGCGTCATCCAGCAGTGGTCCGCATGTCCTCTCCTTTATCACCTGGATACTGTCGATATCAGACCGATTGCATTAGTTTAAGGCTTTCACATTGTGGTTTTCTTTCACGTGTTTGTGAGTAGTTTTTAATTTATTAATTATTTTAATAAATACATCAAAGGATAATGCACAATGCTGGTGCGCCCTCTTTTTCTTTATTCCTTTCATCCACATCAGTGCCTAACCTCACAAATGCGCTTCTGGAAGAATGGTCAAACATTCCCATAGACACACTCCTAAACCTTGTGGACAGCCTTCCCTGAAGAGTTGAACTTGTTATAGCCTCAAAGGATGGGCCAACTGAATATTGAACACTACAGACTAAGACTCCATTAAAGTTCATGTAAAAAGGCAGGTGTCCCAATACTTTTGGTAATATAATGTATACTCTGGTGATCAGGATGTATGTTCTGGTGCACCCATCTGCTCCTTTATGCTTTGGCATTCACTAGTCATAAGTCATTGTAGAAACAATAAACCTTCTATAGAGAACACAGGTACAACATGCACCGTAGCAAAGAACATGTCTGAATGTTTTATGTTCTAATGGGGAGTGTCTAACTAAGTGCTGTACAGTATACTGTGCAAAAAGCACACAGAAAGACAAACCTAACATTCCCACTATTAAATATGTAAAAACAACCTTCTCCCCCCAAAAACAGTGTTAAAGCGGAGTTCCACACAGAAATGGAACTTCCGCAGATGGGACCCCCCCCCTCCCCCGATGTCACATTTGGTACCTTTCAGGGGGGAGAGGGGAGCAGATACCTGTCAAATCCAAGTATTTGCTCCCACTTCCGGTGAAAGAGCGTCACACATTATGCAGTGAACTACGCTATGTCCGCCCCCTCCTCCTTCCTCCCCGCTGTCTTCTGGGAGACACACAGTTCCCAAAAGACAACAGGGACCATTCAGAAAGCGCTGCGTGACTCGCTCGTGCGCAGTAGGGAACTAGGGGTGAAGCCGAAAGTCTTTAATGCCTGGTTCCCTTACCAGAAATGGTGGCAGCAGCACCTGTGAGTCAATCCGAAGATCGGCTTCGGGGTACCAACATTGCGGGCTCCCTGGACAGGTAAGTGTACATATATTAAATTACATTATTTTCCCCAGGCAGAACTCTGCTTTAAGCCTAAAACTGTGTTGAGTGTGTGTTTGGCTTACAGTGTGTGGTCAGTGTGGTGCTTGTGCTGTTTAGTAACACATGGTGCTGCAGGCCCTTTCATGAACATTGCTTATTGTAGGAATGCAGCCAGAATCCACAAAGTACATCCAGCGCCCACGTGTAAAAGCTCTGAAAAGCAAATAAAATGAGAGTGCCTTGACCAGAAGAATAATGAGGTAATGTTTAGTTTGTCAGCCTTCCACAAGTATGTTGACTGTTCACACCTTACCAAAAGAGAATCACAATTAACCCCTCAATGTCTGGGCACTTTTACTGTGTAACTAGCCCCTACAGTAAAAGTGTCCAGCCATTGAGGGGTTAATTGTGATCCTCCTTCTCACTGAAGTAAAATCTGTGTGAGATGGTTTGGCTGTTGATAATGACAGTGAAAGTATGACTGTGATGTCAGGACTCTGCTTCCTAAACTCCCGCCCATAGACACGCCCACAGACCGGAGTTTTTCAGAAGTCTGTGACAGACACAGGGATGAGAAAATTCAGGTACAACTAATGTGCTTTTGATTTAAAAAAAAAAAAAGCAAAGGCTAAAACCTGTCTATTGGAATTGTTTACCATGAGGTTTACAACCACTTACCCACAGGGCACTTAAACCCCCCTTCCTAACCAGACCAATTTTCAGCTTTCGGTGCTCTCACACTTTGAATGACAATTACTCAGTCATGCAACACTGTACCCATATGACATTTTTGGCCTTTTTTGGTGGTATTTAATCACCACTGGGTTTTTTATTTTTTGTGCTATAAATGAAAAAAGACCGAAAATTCTGTAAAAAAAAAAAAAAAAGTTTTCTTTGTTTCTGTTATAAAATGTAGCAAATTAGTAATTTTTTATAATAAATTTTGGCCAAATTTTATACTGCTACATATCTTTGGTAAAAAATAATCCAAATGTATGTGTGTATATTATTTGGTCTGTGTGAAAGTTAAAGAGTCTACAAGCTTTGGTGCCAATCCCTGAAAATTGATCACACCTGAAGTACTGATGGCCTATCTCATTTCTTGAGACCATAACATGCCAGGACAGTACAAATACCCCCCAAATTACCCCTTTTTGGAAAGTAGACATTCAAAGGTATTCGATTTAGTTTTAGTCTTAGGAATAAAATGGCATTTTAGTTTTAGTCCCATTTTAGTCGTCTGCAATTGTTTTAGTTGTATTTAGTCAAATAAATCTCCAGTACATTTTAGTCGACTAAAACTAATTTTAGTTGTCTAAAATCTAATGGGTGTAATTAAATTGTAATGCATTAATTCTCTACAATTTACAAACGCATTATATACTGCTGGAGTAAAAAATCTCATATGTTATTATTTAAGGTATTGAGGTATGAACATGTACTAAAGACCAGTGTTAATTTTGAAGTCAAATTTCAATTTAGTTTTAATCTTAGTCTTTTGACTAAAATGCTATTTTAGTTTTAGTCGTATTTTAGTCATCTCAAATGTTTTAATTTTATTTGTATTTTAGTCGACTAAAATAGTATTCATTTAGTCGACTAAAATGTTTTAGTCATTTTAGTCGACAAAAATAACACTGGTATTTAGAAGAGTTTTTTGAAGTTGGAATTTTTTCCCACAATTCTTTGCCAAAATCAAGATTTTTTTTCTTTTTACACAAAAGTGTCATATTATCAGGTTATTTCTAACAGACAGCTTATGCATACCACAAATGACAACCCAAAATACATTCTACTACTCCTCCTGAGTATGGCGATACCACATGTGTGAGACTTTTACAGACTTTTGCAGAGAGCACCTTCAGGCGTTCTAGGAGCATAAATTACACATCTAATTTCTTGACTACCTCTTGTACTTTTGAAGGCCCTGGAGCACCAGGACAATAAGAACGCCCAAAAAATTACCACATTATGGAAAGAAAACACCCCAACGTATAATCTATGAGGCATATCGAGTCTTTTGAACATGTCATTTTTTTCTACAAATTTTTAGAAAACGTGCAAAGAAAATGAAAATGCATTTTTTTTTACACAAAGTTGTCCATTTATACAATATTTCGAACACAAAAATGACACCCCAAAACATTGTCTGCTACTCCTCCTGAGTATGGCGATACCACGTGTCAGACTTTTACACACCGTGGCCACATACAGAGGACCAACATGCAGGGAGCACCATCAGGTTTTTTAGGGGCATACATTTCAAATCTAATTTGACTACCTATTACACTTTGAAGCGCTGTAGTGGCATGGATGAGCCGTTTATTTTGGGGACGGCTAAGCACGGTTGAGCCATGAATGTGGATGGCTGGGTATGGCTGGTATGGATGTGATGGCTGAGTATGGCTGAGTGGGTATGGATGGGATGGCTGGGTAGGGTATGGCTGAGTGTGGATGGGATGGCTGGGTATGGCTGAGTATAGATGGATGGATGGATGAGTATTGCTGAGAATGGATGAGTATGGCTGGCTAAGCATGGATGCATGGATGAGTATTTCTGAGTATGGATGGATGGATGAGTATTGCTGAGTATGGATAAGTATGTATTGCTGAGCATGGTTGGATGAGTATTTCTGAGTATGGATGGGTGAATGAGTATTGCTGAGCATGGATGAGTATGGATGGCTGAGCATGGATGGATGAGTATTGCGGAGTATGGATGGATGAGTATTTCTGAGTATGGATGGATGGATGAGTATTGCTAAGCATGGATGGATGAGTATTGCTGAGTATGGATGGATGGATGAGTATTGCTGAGTATGGATAAGTATGTATTGCTGAGCATGGATGGATGAGTATTTCTGAGTATGGCTGGATAGAGGAGTATTGCTGAGCATGGATGTGTATGGATGGCTGAGCATGGATGGATGAGTATTGCGGAGTATGGATGGATGGATGAGTATTGCCGAGTATGGATGGCTGAGCATGGATGTATCCGGACCCAGCGGTCACGGATATTCCCAAGTGCGCACCCCAGGGGGTGTGCGGGAGCAAGATTCTGGGAGGACATCCACGGAGTGGTTAATGTAAAACTATAGGCAAAACTTTTTTTTTTTAATTTTGGAGGGAGGGTTATAACCTCTATCAGTTTTTTTTTTTTTGCCATCTGTGTCCCATTGCAGATTTTTCGCTTCACTTCCTGTTACATAGCCAAACAGGAAGTGAGAGAAAATCTGTGAAAATAAAGGGAATTTCTTGGGGACCCCCAGGTCACCAGAACTAGTGTCCCCATTATAAGAGTTGTCCCCCTCTATTACTTTTCTGGGGACAACTCAAAATTTGGGACTTTTTAACTTTCACTTTCAATGATAATGGTAAACAGAATAAATAGTGAAGATGAATCTCCTTAACTGAGGGGCACAGACAGCAATAAGCCTGAGAGGTGTTCAAAACGATCTCCACTCTAAAAAAAAAGAAGTTTTGCCTTTAGTTTTTTTTTAATAATTTTTTTATTATTTTATTTTATTATTTATTTTTTATTTTATTTTATTTTTATTATGTAGGCAGCTGTTGTTCTCTTCAGCCACTGGCACTTGAAGAGAAGGACTCCTTCATGGAGCTTCTAAACCAATAAAAATGGTGATATCCCTATCCTATATTCTTAGTGATCACATTTTAAAATAAACTCCTATATCAGATTTTACTATGGATAGCAACTAATAATACCATTGGAAACCACTCCGAATTTCTTAAGAGGAACCTGATGCTTAGTTTTGTACAATTGCTCCATTAATTTCAGCCATTGTTATGTGAAAGAAATTTTTTGCGTATATCATATACGTGTTAAAAAAGCTTAACGTCTATGGCTTTACATTTCACAAGATAGGAAAAGAGAACCTTAAAGCAAAAAAAATCTAGCAAAAAGTTTTTCTTCATTTTGTATAGAGCAAGGGAGGGTTATAACCCCTGTAAGATTTTTTTCCGCCATCTCCCATTGTGGAGATTTCCCTTCACTTCCTGTCTCATAGTCAAACAGGACGTGAGAGGAAATCCCTGCAAATTAGGGACCAGTGTCCCTATTGAAAGATTTTCCTTCTTTTATTTTTCTAGGGACAACCCAAAATATGGGATTTTCTTTATTTTCACTTTCAATGATAATGAGGGCAAAAAGAGAGAATGAATCTCCCTAATTTTTAGTGGGTTCTAATCCCTCTCCACTCTATCCAAAAATAAAACAAAGTTTTGCCTTTAGTTATACTTTAAAGGTAGCCATGCATAGTTAGAATTGGCTTTCAGATGATTTGTTAGATCAGCAAAATTCAGTAACAACTATGTCGTATGAGGGCCTACCTGACTGGATTAAAACTGAATAGATTGTTTAGGTAGATCTACATCAGGGTCTGAGGTGTGTGTGACCAGATTAATATATTCATCTATATATGAAGCAAGAAATTGTTAGGAACTGAATACTTGTAATTGAAATGATAGTGTAGTATAACTAAAGGCAAAACGTTGTTTAGTTTTGGATAGAGGTGGAGAGGGATTAGAACTTCTGACAGTTATTATTGCGGTCTGTGCCCCCATTAGGGAGATTCACCCTTTCTATTTGTCCTGTTTAATATTATCATTGAAAGTAAAAGAAATTACCCAAATTTTGGGTTGTCCCCAGAAAAGTAATAAAGGGGAAATCTTCCAATGGGGACACTGGTTCTGGTGACCTGGGGGTCCCCAATGAATTCCCTTGATTTACAGGGATTTCTTCTCACTTCCTGTTAGGCTACGGAACAGGAAGTGAAGGGAAATCTCCGCAATGGGACACAGATGGTGAAAAAACAAATCTGACATGGTTTTTTTTAACCCTTCCTTTTCTCTATTCAAAATTTAAAAAAAGTTTTGCCTATAGTTTTACATTAATAATATGCTACTATGTAAAGGAAACTTCCCTTTCTTTAACTGGTCTTCATTTCTACCTGATATTCCAAAAAGTTAAGTGCAGATTGGCTTCCAAAGAGATGCAATAGTTAAACAGGACAATGGAGGCACCAGACAAGAATGTATCCGGCTTAACAAGAATGTAGGACAGAAAATGGAGGTATAGTAGGATGAGAATATCTCACACAGCCAAGGCTCAAATTTAGGATGGCTAGAGGTCAGCATGATAAATACACACTAGAAAAATACTCTAGCAATTCCATGGAACAAAGGAGGGTAGATTACTGAGACATGGATAAGAATGACTGTAGGTGACCTACATGAACGGTATTCAGCAGTTAGAAAGATTTAGTTAGAATTACAATAGTTTGGCGACTACATAAAGGCATGGATTTTATAAAGCCTATTCACAACCTTTTAATGAGGTATACATCTGCAGCAAACACTAAACTGTTCATCATTATCTACTTTGCTAACCATTTATAAAAGGTCTATTTTTATACATATTATATTGTCTATTAAATATATATTGTATGTTAGTCAATGTTTAACTGGCAAAGGTGTGTTTTCTTCAGAAGAACCAGCAATCTGTTCCAAAGAAGTAATAACCAAGCAACACACAACAACATTAAAAAAAAAAAAAATTGATATGCCGTGTTTATCCTAAAACCTTAGGAACACTGGCTCATTAAATTCAAAAACAATGGTGTTGGTCCAACCCCGTGACTGAAATAACAACTGCACTGCCAGTTGTTACCTCCTTGTTTGCACATATAACAACAGTATTCTGAATAAATACGGTATTACCATAAATATTATTATACTAAAAATTACAAGTGAAATAAATTAAATTATTGACAAAATGCCACAATACAGTAAAGGGGTGCTGATTCAATCAACCGCGTGTGCAGTCTAAGTTTATCCCATAGTGACGATTTATGACAAACATAAATGCATATCTAGGTGCATGCATACAATTTTCAAACCTTCCAGTGCTGTTACCATAAAAAACAGTGAAGCTCAAGGCCATTCCAAAATTGTGATTCCTCCCGTGTCACCACAGTGCTTACAATGCTGTCACCCTAAACATATGACCTACATACAATGTAAGGTCATATAATGCATGCTGTATAACCACCAGGGTCTCTTTGGGTCTTAGATGCCCGACTGTATGCTTGTAGTAAAGTCACCAGGTCCTCCTGTCCACTAGGGTGCCTACTTTGCACTCCTTAGCTGTCATCCAGAAAAATGGGTGCAGGTCCCTGGTTACCACTTATGTGGCCATGCTGTGTGCTCAGATGTAACATGCTAAGAGAGCAGAAACAGTCTCCAATCATTGGCAATTTATTTGTTAAAACCACACTCACATTACATATAAAACCACTTGCATGTCTTTAACCGCTTCAATACAGGGCTTTTAAACACCCTTCCTTACCAGAGCACTTTTTGCGATTCGGCACTGCGTCGCTTTAACTAACAATTGCGCGGTCGTGCGACGTTACACCAAACAAAATTGACGTCCTTTTTTTCCCACAAATAGAGCTTTCTTTTGGTGGTATTTGATCGCCCCTGCGGTTTTTATTTTTTGCGCTATAAACAAAAGAAGAGCGACAATTTTGAAAAAAAACACAATATTTTTTACTTTTTGCTATAATAAATATCCCATTTTTTAAAAAAAAAACAATTTTTTTTCCTCAGTTTAGGCCGATACGTATTCTTCTACATATTTTTGGTAAAAAAAATCGCAATAAGCGTATATTGATCGGTTTGCGCAAAAGTTATAGCGTCTACAAAATAGGGGATAGATTTATTGAATTTATTTATTTTTATTTTTTTACTAGTAATGGCGGCGATTTGCGATTTTTTTTTCGTGACTGCGACATTGCGGCGGACACTTCGGACACTTTTGACACATTTTTGGAACCATTCACATTTACACAGCGATCGTTGCTATAAAATTGCAATGATTACTGTGTAAATGTGACTGTCAGGGAAGGGGTTAACACTAGAGGGCGCTGGAGGGGTTAATGTGTGTCCCTAATAGGAGTGATTCTAACTGTAGGGGGAGGGGACTTAAGGGGAGGAGACCGATCATGTGATCCTCTGTACTGGGATCACATGATCGGTCTCCTCCCCGCTGACAGGACGTGGAGCTGTGTGTTTACACACACAGCTCCACGGTCCCGCCCGGTCCCGTTGTTTTAACGGGCAATCGCGGGTGCCCGGCGGACATCGCGGCCGCCGGGCACTCGCACCGGGTCCCGAGCGATGCCGCGGGCGCGCGCGCGCGCCCCCCGCGGCGCGCGCGCGCGCCCCCCCAGGCGGCCGGGAACCCGAGGACGTCATATGACGCCCACCCAGGATGGTAGATCCACCTTGTGGGCGTCATATGACTATGGGCGGGTATTGAAGTGGTTAAAACACCTAGAAATACCACTGTACATACAGATTGCATCACTTCCAGTTTGAGTCACCCAGGCTCCGCGATACTGGTTACATCATGCTCCTGGATATACACTTACATATGTCATAAAACGAAAATAAATGTATAGATTGCACACGTGATTGATTGAAAACTTTATTTCAGCATCCCTTTACTATATATTGTGGCATTATGTCAAATATTTTAGTTATTTCACTTTTTTATTATATTAGTATTTATGGTAATACCTTATTTATTCATTCACAATACTGTTGTTATGTATGTATGTACATATGTATGTGCATATGTGGATGTAACAGCACAGTGCAGTTGTTATTTCAGTCAAAGGGGTAGGTAGTAGTACAGCACCATTTATTGTTTGCAGTTTTAGTAGTCGTAGGAACACAATAGGTGTTAGCAGCCAGCACATTATTTATAATTACATTAATTGTTTTTTTGGTAGCTCACGAGTTAATTCTTACTCTGTTACTGGCTCAATAATGATTGTGCAAAAACCATCAAGACTAAATGTACAATTGTGGCTGGACTGGAAGTTCAAATCAGCCGGTACACAGGCACGCCTGCCCACATATATGTACGTGACCAGACTGTAAGCCCCCGTTCACACCTATGCGAATTAGATGCGGCTTACAGCGTATCCAATTCGCAGGACATTTCAAAATACATTCATTTTAATGAGGCTGGTTCACATATCTTCGGTGCATTCGCACTGCGCATTGCAGAAAAAACGTGTGCGTTTTTTGGGCAGTGCAGTCCGGCTCAGGTGCGAATTCAGGCCCATTATCTTATATGGGCACGCATCTGATTCGCACCTAAAACGCTGTCAAACCGCTGAACAACTGACTTTTAGGTGCGCAGTTAGACCAAACATTCAATTTGCAATGCACTGGTGTGAACCCGGGCTCAAGCCTTTTATAAAATTATTATTTTAATTTTGACCGTTACTGCCAAAATTATTGTTTGCCCCAAGTTTTATATATATATATATATATATATATATATATATATATATATATATATATATATATATATATATATATATATATATATATATTGTGGCAGAGCGAAGCTCTGTCCCTTTGAAATTGGAGGTAAAGGAGATCCAGAGTTTGCATATCTGCAGACTATAGAATTTAAATGGAGAAAACTGCTCTGTCAGTTTTCTCCAGGTTTTGCTAGTCCTGGATGGGATCTCCAACTGTGTCCGGGTCTTGAGGATGGCAAACAAGGTGTGTGCCCAGCTGCACACAGACCATATAATGAGGGGCTAATGAGTGGAGGATGGTGGAGTGTGAGCAGCTTGCTGCTGCTGTATAAAGACAGACCTGTGGAGGGGTCATCCCTGTGTAAGGGGGATACTTTGCCCAGAGACTGGGAAAGGAGGGACAGCCTTGAGAGTCGGGAAGACTAAGGAAGCCAGTGAGTCCAGGGGACTGGAAGGAATCAACTCTGTTGAGAGCAAGCAGAGGAACTGCTGACAAGAGAGAGCCAGGTGGCTTGGTATGTTTTTCATTTATGAATGCTTAATGAAGTTAAACCCCTGCGTGGGACTTCTGGATGGACTTTTGTGTTTTTCCTTTCTTCAATAAACGTGGGCTACCAGGCCCTTAACTCTGTACGCCTGTCTGATGAGGACTCACTGCATTAAAAATGCATCTTTTCACTTGAGTTAAACACCCCCATGTTACAATATATATATATATATATATATACATACACATATATACAGTGGTGTGAAAAGTGATTGCCCCCCTTGTTAAAACATACTATAACTGTGGTTGTCCACACCTGAGTTCAATTTCTCTAGCCACACCCAGGCCTGATTATTGCCACACCTGTTCACAATCAAGGCATCACTTAAATAGGAGCTGCTTGACACAGTAAGGTCCACCAGAAGATCCTTAAAAGCTACACATCATGCCGAGACCCGAAGAAATTCAGGAACAATTGAGAAAGAAAGTAATTGAGATCTATCAGTCTGGAAAGGGTTATAAAGCCATTTCCAAAGCTTTGGGAATCCAGCGAACCACAGTGAGAGCCATTATCCACAAATGGCGAAGACATGGAACAGTGGTGAACCTTCCCAGGAGTGGCCGGCCGCCCAAAATTACCCCAAGAGCGCAGCGACGACTCATCCAAGAGGTCACAAAAGACCCCACAACAACGTCCAAGGAACTGCAGGCCTCACTTGCCTCAGTTAAGGTCAGCGTTCATGCCTCCACCATCAGGAAAAGACTGGGCAAAAATGGCCTGCATGGCAGAGTTCCAAGGAGAAAACCACTGCTGAGCAAAAAGAACATCAAAGCTTGTCTCAATTTCTCCACAACACATCTTGATGATCCCCAAGACTTTTGGGACAACATTCTGTGGACCGATGAGACAAAAGTGGAACTCTTTGGAAGGTGTGTGTCCAAGTATATCTGGCGTAGAAGGAACACTGCATTTCAGAAAAAGAACATTATACCAACAGTAAAATATGGTGGTGGTAGTGTGATGGTCTGGGGCTGTTTTGCTGCTTCAGGACCTGGAAGACTTGCCGTGATAAAAGGAACTATGAATTCTGCTGTCTACCAAGAGATCCTGAAGGAGAATGTCCGACCATCTGTTCGTGTACTCAAGCTGAAACGAACTTGGGTTCTGCAGCAGGACAATGATCCTAAACATACCAGCAAGTCCACCACCGAATGGCTGAAGAAAAACAAAATGAAGACTTTGGAGTGGCCTAGCCAAAGTCCTGACCTGAATCCTATTGAGATGTTGTGGTATGACCTTAAAAAGGCCGTTCATGCTCGAAAACCCTCTAATGTAACTGAATTAGGACAATTCTGCAAAGATGAGTGGGCCAAAATTCCTCCAGGACGCTGTAAAAGCCTCATTGCACGTTATCGCAAACGCTTGGTTGCAGTTGTTGCTGCTAAGGGTGGCCCAACCAGTTATTAGGTTTAGGGGGCAATCACTTTTTCACACAGGGCCATGATGGTTTGGATTTTTTTTCACCTTTAATAATAAACACCTTCATTTACAAATTGCATTTTGTGTTTACTTGTGTTGTCCTTGACTATTGTTTAAATTGGTTTGATGTTCCGAAACACTTAAGTGTGACAAACATGCAAAGGAACAGGAAAATGAGGAAGGGGGCAAACACTTTTTCACACCACTGTATGTATATATATATATATATATATATATATATATATATATATATATATATATATATATATATATAGTGGTAGTGAGGTACCCCAACAGTGTTTGGACGGAGGATTCTCAACCAGGCAGGTTGAGGGGCTCCGGTTTATTCGCTCATTTGGGAGGAAACTGGCTTTTCACTTTCCTCATTGTTTAATAAAATCTGTTTTGGGATCTGGAGCCCGGGGATTTCGTAGGGTGGGATGAAATCCCCAGTCCTGGGTCCAGGTTTTGAGATCCACCAGCATACTGACTGGTCAGGTGTGTGCTGGGCTATTTGTAGACACCTGACCATGGTACTGGGCTCCACCCTCCCGAGGAGTCCAGGCAAGCAAGGAAGAAGCGTGCATGTCTGCACAGTTCTGTCTGTCAGAGCAGACAGAGGGTCCAAGCCTGTGGGCTGAAACAGCAAGGAAGCTGAAAGAGTGGTGAGGTACAGAGTGTACAGGAACTCCGTTATAGAGCCGAGAGGGCTGAAGCACAAGCCTGAGAAGCAGTGCTGCTAAAGAGAGCCAGGTGGCTTGGTATTTTCTGTTCAACTTACAGTGTTTGCTGTGGAAAGCTGAAACCCCTGTGTGGGAAACCCTTCTGTTATTGGGTTTTCTTTTCATTTAATAAAAGTGGGCCAACAAGCCCTTAAAAGGCATGACTAGCGTTGACTCTGCTCACTGGTGTGCTCTACCCTTAAGCTAAAACATCCCCTGATGTTACTATATATATATATATATATATATATATATATATATATATATATATATATATATAGATATAGATATATACCGTATTTATCGGTGTATAACACGCACAGGTGTATAACACGCACATTCATTTGAAGAGGGAAGTTTCAGGAAAAAAAATTAAATTTGAAATAAGGAACTTTGAAGCAATATAAGAGTCAGTGCCCATCTGCAGCCTCACCATTGCCATCAATGCAGCCTCATCAGTCCACATCAATGCAGCCTCACCATTGCCATCAATGCAGCCTCAACATTGCCATCAATGCAGCCTCATCAGTCCACATCAATGCAGCCTCACCATTGCCATCAATGCAGCCTCATCAGTCCACATCAATGCAGCCTCACCATTGCCATCAATGCAGCAGCCACACTATTGCCATCAATGCAGCCCCCTCCCTGTCCCCTACAAGGCATCTACAATTGAAGTATTGGCGTATAACACGCACATGCTATTTGCACCCGATTTTCATGGTGAAAAAGTGAGTGTTATACGCCAATAAATACAGTACATAGATAGATACTTAGATATACCAACCTTTGCCAGTCTTAGCTCACTAACCACTTAGTAAAAATAAGCACAATTTTTTATAGAACAAAAAAAAGCAGTACAGTAATTGATCAATAGATTGTTCACATTTGTCTTACTTTAAATTTGATTATGAATTGATACACCATAGAATAAAAATGAATAACAAAGTAAAAAATAAATAAAAATTGGTCTATTTAGGAAAAGAGATTACCAATGGCAATGCCAACTTAAAAGGTTATTATATAAAACTTTGCAAAACAACAAAATATAAAGAGCCATTACCCACTTGGTTACACTGCTGGAGTATAGTGTCACCACTTAGAAACGTGTGTATGAATGTTGATAGGAAGTGGTTAAGAGAGGAAATAAGCAGCACTGAGATGCAAAACAGGATGTAAAAAAAAAAAAAAAAAAAGGTGAAAACTGAATTTTTGCTAAAAAGTTCTTTTTTTTTTCTTTAGTTTATTAAGGGACTGCAAGTAGAAGGAAGAGATATATAGGTTATATTAGCAACATGCAAAAGAATTGGACATTGGCATAGAAAAACTGTTATGCCGCGTACACACGACCGGACTTTCCGGCAGAAAAGGTCCGACGGTCCTCCCGACGGAGTTGCGAACGAACGGACTTGCCCACACATGAACGGACCAAAGTCCGTTCGTTTTGAACGTGATGACGTACGACGAGAATAAAAAAGTAAGTTCAATAGCCAGTAGCCAATAGCTGCCCTTCCTTTGGACCAGCATACAGACAAACGTTTTTCCCCGATAGGAATTGATTCCATCTGGAAGATTTTAAACATGTTCTATTTCTAGGTCCGTCGGAATTTATTTACGAAAAACGATCGGATTATCCCACACACGGTCAGAATATCCGACGGAATGATTCTGTCGGATCTATTCTGCCGGAAAGTCTGGTAGTGTGTACGCGGCATCAGTCTGTATAACCCCTCCCATCATGCTTTAGTTTTGTGCTAAAGTGGAAATCGCTGAGTATGAGTGATTATAAAACAGAGGGGTGTAACCTGTGTAACTCAGCTTTTTCATGGCCACCGGCATAAGGCTTATGTCATGGCAGCTGTAACTTTTACACACACTCCCGACTGCTGTAGCGTGTGTACTTTACAAGCCAACTCTTAGCTGTCTCATGGAAATGAATCAAGGGGCTTTACTTCCACAGGCACCAGAAAATACTGCATTCCCACCGACCATAAATCCCACCTGCAAGCTTGGGACTGGCATGGCAGGTGTTGCTGGGTAGAATGGAGGTAGCCCGCTGAACATCTGTTTGTTTATCCTTCATACAGTGAATGAATCAGGAAAAGATGTGCATTATGTCACAATGTGTGCTCCATTAGCTTCAGCTGAGTGCAGGGAGACATCAGGGAAAACTCCATCTCAAATCTGAGCAGATGAGGAAAAAAATGATTGAGCTGTATTGATCCCAAAGAGTCACCACAGTATCCACTGCTATGGCTAGAGCACGCATGGACCTTGAAAGAAACTGGGGGGGGGGGGGGGGCGCGCGCTTCTCTATGTGTAGTATTAAAATAGTAACATTTATTGCACAAGATTAAAAACACTTACAAGTGAGGGTCATGCTCATCATAAGCATGTAGTCCTGGCAGTTCTACTGCGTCCCACGGGCTCTTTGCACGATCCGCCTGGCTGGGAAGAGATCTGGTATGATGTTAAGCTGAATCGCTGTACTTTCAGGAAATCCAGGAAGTAGACGACTCCATGCTGACCAGCTTGAGCCACGGAAGCGGAAATTATGTCACCAGCACGGGACAGGAGGAAGGGGTCAGGACTATCTCTGTGGAATGAAAGGCTACGCACTCGAAGCTCACAGCTCCTTCTACTGGTCTGTTGTTCTCTGGAGGATAGCATCATTAAATACACTCTCATATGCATGACATCCGTGGCCATAGAACTACAATATTCAGTGTTGGGTCCCTAGTCTGCGGTTGGGGGTGGTGGGATTGTAAGTAACCATCTATAAAAAAACATACATTGGTGTGTGTCTGCATTTGAGTGGTCATACAGTATACAATAATACATATCTCTCACATGCATACATTGGTAGTATCTGCATATGTGTGGTCATGCAGTATACAAAAATACATATTATGATATCCCTTTTATAAATATATGAATTCTGTACAAAATGTCATTCTTACATATTCATGTTTTTAGGCATATTTTATATACCTGTATTTATATTATATATATATTTTATATATACCTGTATATATATATATATATATATATATATATATATATATTTTTTTTTTTTTTTTTTATTAAATAATATTCCTTCCCTTTATATATATGATAAATTATTTGAATTGATCTAGACCATGCACTCTTATGCTATGTAAACACGATCGAACATTCTGACAACAAAACCGTGGATTTTTTTTTTTTTTTTCGACGGATGTTGGCTCAAACTTGTCTTGCATACACACGGTCACACAAATGTTGTCTGAAATTCCGATCGGCAAGAACGCGCTGACGTACAATACGTATGGCGGGACTAGAAAAAGGAAGTTCAATACCAAGTGAGCCACCCCTTGGGCTTCTTCTGCTAATCCCATGTTAATAGAAGTTTGATGAGAGATGATTCACACTTTTCAGCCTCGTGCTTTTCAGTTCGTTACTGCTCTTTAGTTTGTGCTTGTGGGGTCGTATCTGTTTTTAAGTGCGTGTTGTCAATTCGTATCTGTTTTTCAGTACGTTCTTGTCCGCTTGTTTCTGATTTTCAGATTGTTCTTATCAGGTTCTTTCAGATTTTCAGTGCATTCTGTTCGTTCGTTCTGACCAGCCGACCGTTTTCTAGCCATGTTGTGGGTATGTACTTGTAGAGGTCGTGCTGTGCAGGGGCTTGTTGTTGGGGTTCTTCCTTTGACCCAATCCATGAACAGGGTGAGGAGGAGTTGATGGATGAAGAATTGGTTGCTCCAACGTGACCAATTCTTGCACATGCCTTTTTTGCGGGAGATCTGGGAGACTAATCCTGATGATTTCAGGAATTATCTCCGGATGACGGACCCCGTTTTACACCGTCTGTTGTCTTTGCTGTCCCCTTTGTTTTTGTTGTTAATGTATGTAATGCATTAATGATAAAAATCATCATCTTTTTCAGCACCATGAATTAATTGTTTTGAGTGCCTAAAATGGCCTGATTGGGGCAAATTTTAGAGCACTGTGGGGGTCATTTACTAAAGGCACTTTGCACTACAAATGCACTTGAAAGTGCACTAAAACTGTGCTGAAAGTGCACTTGTAGTGCAACGTGGATTTGTCTTTAGTAAAAAAAAAAACATTGTCACTGTAAACACCAACTTACTCCAAAAACTGGTATTGGGCATTGAAAGAACACATTGTTGAGTAAAAAACATTTTACTCCGTGCACATTCACATGTGTGTTAGAAAAGGGTTTTTGAACAAACCAACATCTTTGGTGTATAACATTTTTATGGTTGACATTAGAAATATCCTTTTTTAGGTTAAACAGGCATGTTTAAAACCATAATAACATACACAACTCAAGGATCTTACAAAGTTCAACTTTGAAAAAGTGAAGGCAATATCAGACATTAGTATGTCCAAACTGTGTTGATCTTGCCTTCATCAGATGGGGTGATGTCATCCCTGTAAAAGCCAAATTTTGAAGATGCACACAAATTAGGAGTCAAAATGTGGATTTCCCTGCTGATACTATGCCTAATGTCAACATGTGCTAGCTCCCATCATGGGGGGGGAACAATGGACATGTTTCGGGGGTACATCCCCTTCCTCTCACCTACTTGAGTTGTGAGGAAGGGGTTGCACCCACAAAACACGTACATTGATATCCTGTGATGGCAGATAGCACATGACACACTGTGGGCATCTTCAAAATTTGGCTTTCAAATTACTTTCAAACTTGATTTAAAGAACAAATTCCATGACAATACGGTCAAATTTTTTTGTGTTTTAGATTATGCCTAAAACATCAATGATGTTCTTCATTTTTTGTTGAACATCATTGATGTTTTCCTTCATCTTCTCTAAATCCCAATTGCACACCATGATCTCCCCAAAAAGGACGTGTGCACTTGCACTGATGAAATTAGTTTCTTCTTCCACAACATCTACATCACCTAAAATAAAAAAAAAAACACACCATGTATTATAAATATGCAGGCATACATCTATTACCTGAAGCTGTGGTCTCAGACACTCACCTGTTGTGGTCACTATTTCGCCCAATTCATGTACCTCAGAATCCATATCCTCAGGTTGTGCTGTGGGGATTTCCCCTTCTTTAGGAGGTGTGGGCTTTTTGGTGTGCTCAGATGTCCCGAGTCTTTTCTTCCCTATGTGAATGAAAAAAAAAAAAAAAAAAAGGTATACTTAGCACACAGATATTTGAGGCAAGAAAAAGTAATATGAAACATTGCTTGGAAGTGTCGTACAATTGTCTGTTTTGGCAGAGTTCCAAGCTGAAGACATGTTTTTTTCCCTTTCTTGAAGCTGGAATACTTACCTTTTTTAGTAAAGTTTCACACATGGAGACACCCCTAGTATCCACTGGAGCACCTGTGTGGGACACCCTAAAAAGGGTGTTCTGGTGTCCCACACTAGTGCTCCTGCATCCAGATGTGTAAACAGCTGCTGAGTGTCCTCTCCTTACACTGAATCAAGTTTGCATTGCATTGTAGTTACAAACGCATCGAGACAACAATGTTATAAACTTCTTTTAATACAAATAGGCCTGAACAAATGTAGTTAACCTGCATCTGACAAAAACATTGTATTAGTGGGCGAACGAACGATGTTTACTATGAACGATTACTGTGCCCACGAACCTGAAACTTGCCATTTTAAACACCATTTTAAACTGTACAACAGTAAAGAAATTTGTACCATTTTTAGCACACAATAAAAAGTTTGTAAACAAAAAAAAAAAAAAAGAAAAGCACATGGAGCAGGATGCACGTACTAATAATAATAGGAAAACACGACAAAATACTTACTTTTTTGCAGCACTCTCTTGATCCTTCTGTACTGATCCTGCTCCCTCAATTTGAGGTCTGACAAGCGTTCCCTCAATTGCTCCTTGGATTGTTGTACCCCAAAATTCTTCTGCAGACTTTTTCACAACTTTAGTCATGATTTTGGCCTTTCTCACATTTGGGTTGCTGTACGGTCCATATTTCCTGTCATAATCGGCCCTCTTCAAGATGTCCACCATCGTCACCATCTCAACAAAGGCCATATTTGAGGCCTTAAATCTCCTCCTGGATCAGGACGTTTCTGTCTCCGGGCTTTCCTCGCTGCTCTCCTCTGCAGGTACTCTCTCTCAGCCATGTGCTCTCCCACTGTGACGAAAGAGAAGGGGCAGGGAATATACTAGAAAGAAAGTCAGGGGAGGAGTTTCACGCATGCGCAGTGTATATAAAGCATAACACGCGTGCGTCTTACGTACAATCTGTGAGCGGAGGATGGAGTAGCAAAAGCGACGATCGTGCAAACGAAGGTACCATTTTAACTTGGGGCATCAGTGGCCTATACTGCTTATAGATTGGGGCCTATATTGGGACAAGATTAGGAGAGTTTAGCCTGACATTAGGGTTTGTCTTATGTCTTACAGAGAATATGGATAAATTCAATGATTATGACTTCCTCCCCAACTTCATTGAGAAATACAGGGAGTTACCCTGTCTGTGGCAAGTGCAACACCGATTTTATAATAACAAACTAAAGAGGAAGGCAGCGCTTGATCAACTGTTGAAATTGGTGAAGCTGGTGATCCCCACAGCAAACATCAACTATTTGAAGAAGTGCAAAATTGGTGGCCTGAGGAGCACATATAATAGGGAGCACAAGAAGGTCCAGGATTCCATGCGATCAGGAGCAGCAGCAGACAACGTTTATGTCCCCAGGCTCTGGTACTACAACTGACTGCAGTTTTTGTCAGACCAGACTGAAATCAGGCAATCACTCTCAACCCTTCCTTCCACCTCAGATGAGGCTTCCGAAGTCCAACCCGGGACTTCCACCCAGGAACATGTGGAGGAACCCAGATTGACCCAGGTATAGCATTGTTCAACATATTTCTTGACCAAAAATGAATGATGTTAACTAGATGATATTATTGATCACTAATTCTGATTTAACAAAGTGGTTTACATATCAACAGCAGTAGCCAAATATGATTGGGACTAGAATGAAAAATGCTGGGGTCAGAAGGATAGTCTTTTCCATTTGTTAACATTCAATTTGCAACAGTCATGAGCTCAAAATTGTGTGTGATTGATGACCAAAAAAAATAAAACTATGTCCCATTTTCATACACAGGAAAGTCTCAGCCAGGAGGAGGCCGTGGAAAGTGGTAGCCAGGAGGCGGCCGTGGAAAGTGGTAGCCAGGAGGCGGCCGTGGAAAGTGCCAGCCAGGAGGTGGCCGTGCCCAGTAGCTTGACCGAATCGCAGGTTCCTCCCCTCCACCTTCCAACAGAAAGGCCCAGGAAGGGGAGGAACGCGGAGGACTCAGCGATTGGTTAGATTCGGCAGGCTACTGCGGTCCTCACAAACACCACTATGTCCAGGAGGCCTTTGCATGTATGACAGCCAGTAAGATACAGGAAATGGAGATGGGCCAACGCCTCATCAGTGAGGAGCTCATATTTCAGGTCCTCAATAAGGGGGTGAGGGGCAAACTCACCAAGAAAAGACACATTTGCGAGTTGGACCATACTCCTCCTAAACCTCCTGACACAACTCCAACACCACACCCACAGTCTGGAAGGAAGCGTGCAAGGAAGTCTTGAGAGTGATGGCCAGGGTTTGGTCTGGTCTGGCAAAAGACGAAGGCTGTGTAGAACCACAGCCTCTGGACCGTATTATGCTCCCTATTAAATGGACTGGGTACAATTAAATGGGTACAAAGGCTTTGCCAACTTCAACAGTTTATTCAGCGTTGCCTTCCTCTTTATTTTGTTATGACCCCTAATGAATTACTTGGTTTTTTTTTGTTTTTTTTACAAATACTTTGCTATGTGTTTTAATTCAAAAAGGACAGTTTGTTTGTGAGTAGGCAGGTACATTTCAAAAATACAATGTCAAATTAACAAGGCACACCAACCAACCTCTGAGGTTAAAAAATACAAGATAATAATGGTGTTGTGGTAACTTGACACACAAAACGACAAAAAATATTATGGAGATCACAAAAAAAAAAAAAATCAGATCTTGATAAAAAAAAAAAAAAAAAGTAGATCACTCTAAAAAAAAAAAAAAATGTAAACATTATTCTGGCGAAAAAAAAAAAAAAAAAAAGATTATTCAGTAGATCACGAGAAATAATAAAGAAATCAGTTTGTCAGAACTCTGTGTGAATATCAGCAGCAAAACAACTTATTTATTCTAGCATTATAAAGAAGAAGAGAATGCGCTGCATTGAAATATTAAAAAATTTGCAGCGTGATGAATGTGCTATCTCCATTACAAGCGCTAGTTTTACCAGACCGAGCGCTTCCGTCTCGTAATTGATTCTGAGCATGCATGGCATTTTGTGCCTCTGACTTGTGTACACACGCTCGGAATTTCCGACAACAACGTTTGACGGAAAATTTGAGAACCTGCTCGCAAACAGTTGTCGGAAAATTCCGGCAGCAAATGTCCGATGGAGCATACACACGGTCGGAATTTTCGACAACACGCTCACATCGAACATTTGTCGTTGGAAAATCCGATCATGTGTACGGTCCATTAGTCAGATTTTTTGCCTTTTTTAGCTCAATATGTGCTCTGTTTTGCACCAGCTGTTAACCATTGTAAGCCCCACTTTTTATTATCTTCTATTTTTCTGAAATTCCTTCATCCCATTGCTTTGGGTCCACTGACCGTTGTAGTTCTACGGCTGCGGACGTCATGCCCAGTAGAAGGAGCTGTGAGCTCCGAGCGTGTAGCCTTTCATTCCACAGAGACTGTCCTGACCACCCCTTCCTCCCGCCCCATGCTGTTGACGTAATTTCCGCTTCCGCGGTTCAAGCTGGTCAGCGTGGAGCCGGCAACTTCCTGGTTTTCCTAAAAGTACAACCATTCAGCTTATCATACCAGATCTCTTCCCAGCCACCCGGATCGTGCGAGGAGCCTCTGGGATGCAGTAGAACTGCCAGGACTACATACCTATGATGAGCATGTCCCTCACTTATATCTTGTAAGTGTTTTTAATCTTGTGCAATAAATGTTACTATTTTAATACTACACATAGAGAGGTTCCCCTTTTTTCCTTTTACCCATTTTTCAGAGTTGCTGGACACACTCCGAGGATGGCTGCCTCTTTTTAAATAACTCCCTTACTGTGGTTTAACTTTGTTTTACCTAAAGACTGACTAACTAAATGTACATTATTACAATCTAAGTGCATTGCCTCCTGGAGTGCCAGATACCCAATTTACCTTCACTGGAGAGAAATTGATTAGTTTGTTGGATGGCAGGCTTGACAACATGTAGATGGACAGAGGCAGCGATTGAAATTCTATCTGCTGAAAACCATATGTTTTTTATCTCAAGCTTGCAAGATGTTTTGGGTCTCTGAGGGTGCATAGGTCAACCAATGAACCCCCACTTTGAGAAGTGGGCTGGTTCGCTCATTGCAAGGATGTCTCGCTCGCAGGTTTGGATGATTTGGGAGTCCAAGGTTCGTGATGGGATGGATTCCCGGACCTGGCCTTGCATAGGCATGGGCTAAACTAAAAGGAACTCTTTTGCTTGGGCAAAAGGGTGCTTTTCCTTAAGGCAACATATTTGATAAAGTTGCCAATGGCAAAGGAAAAGGCCCCAAAGTGTAATTCCCCCTTAAATGCCATAGAAGGTCTAGCATTTTTGCCACTGCTGTTTGATAGACCAGCATTTAAGCCAAAGAGTCCTCCGTGTATGTACAGATAGATGACTTGAAATGTATATGAGATGTACAATATCCACACAGTAGTGTAGGGCAACAGGCATAATTTTCAGCTGTTTCCAAAAAGATATCAATGGAAGGTTGAAGCACAAGGCCTGTCAGGGAGCATAAGGACATGGAAAAATGTTTTAAGTCTTCTGTGCACTGGATCCCTAAAAAATAAAATGTCCATGACAAGAACAGTCAGTGTTTTGTGAGCTTGGGAGAAGTGAATAATTTGTATACAATAGAAACAGTAA
Source organism: Lithobates sylvaticus (assembly GCA_028564925.1). NCBI lineage: Eukaryota > Metazoa > Chordata > Amphibia > Anura > Ranidae > Lithobates > Lithobates sylvaticus. The sequence continues at coordinate 510,992,996 of CM053029.1, read as the reverse complement.
CCATACAAAAGCTAACTGCAGTAGTTTGTGTACTGGGAAAGTTGTGACAGGTTGGGGACTTTTAAAAGGGAGCCTGGGCTGGTAACTTCTGAGAAATCAGACACAGGTTGCTCCAGTTATAAATGTATATGTACTGCATCAATGAAATAAGTATTCCTGCGCAACCTTAATAAGAGCAACGAAACACAAGTTGCGGCAAACACCGGGTTGGTCAATAAGTACCAAATACAATATATATAACAAATCAATAATGTAGCATTGCGCTCTAGTACATATCAACTTAATAAAGAAACATAAAAAATGCTACTAATGATCAAATGTGCAAATGATCATAGTATACAATATAAAGTGCACAGTGCTCAAAATCCAATGACCTCAAATGCGATACACAGTGTATACAATCAAGTAAGATATACACTAAACAAGCTAATCCAACATTAAAAGGTGCTAATGCTAACAAAGTATAAGAATAAAGTCCAAGTGTGAACATAGATCTTCAAAATAGATACATAGTGTTGTGCTCCAAGTGACACTCTGTGCAGAATGTAACTTATTGTGAATTATGCCTCATACACACTATGATATTATCGGATGAATGATCGTCCGTTTTTTATTGCATGCAAATCTCACGTCGAATCTGATGAGTTTACTAAATTCACGAAAATTCCTGCACGACAGAAAAAAAAATTCGGAAGTGATGTCATGTGTTGTAATGCATTTTCGAACGATAGCTGTACTGATTAAATGAAAATTGTACAATCTGGCATCATACGAAAAAAAATTCCGTGCATGTTTGATAGAATAATATCAGATGAACTGTCCTGATTGGCTCTTGAAAGCTCTGTACTAACGATCCTATTATCGTACGATCGATTCGAATGCGGTATTTTCCTTACGATTTTTGGATCGTGTTTACGGGGCTTAAGTGATGAACATCCTCTTCAGTTGACAAAACACCTCAATGTGCAATGACTGCTTACCTTACCGCTGTAAGGTAACAACGTGATAATATGTGGTGATGAACAAATCTGGGATCCTGCAGTCAAATCGCACCTAGAGTTCATTATATATGCTATTATTCAGGGAGCATCAATGAGATAGGATATCTTGATAAGCCTAGATATCATGGTGGGTGATCTTCTCTTGTAGCCTCTATACTAGTCAGTGGCAATAGAAATCCTCCCAGGTAGGTGTGCAAATGACATAAAGAAAGAAAGCTAGGGGACCCAAATAGTGAAGTCTGTAAAACTGGGTATTTATTTAAATTGTAGCCAAAAGAAATACTCACATTAAAAACATTTGAGAACGCAAAACAAAACGGCAGCGAGCTCCTGGCCTGACGTCACTTACGGTGCCCGTCTATTCCAATGCGCAACGTCATGATCACGTGACTTCCTCAGGGAATCAGAAAATAGCACCAGGAATGTCTTAAAAAAGATTTATCGTCGTATACACCCAGTACCTCAGCACTCTTTTCCAGCTTCCTTTTCCAGCCCACAGACTTGGACCCTCTGTCTGCTCTCACAGACAGACCTGTGCAGACATGCACACTTCTCCCTTGCTTGCTTGGACTCCTCGGGAGGGTGGAGCCCAGAACCATGGTCAGGTGTGTACAAATAGCCCAGCACACACACACCTGACCAGTCAGTATGCTGGTGGATCTCAAGCCAGTTTCCTCGCAAATAAACAAATAAACTGGAGCCCCTCAACCTGCCTGGTTGAGAATCCTCCGTCCAAACACTGGTGGGGTACCTCACTACCACATATCCCCCCCCTTTGTTTCGATCCGGAGGGAGGAACACCAGCACCCATCATGGTTGGGACACCTCTGTGCTGGCTGTCAGCCACGTAGGCCCAACCTTTTTCCCGGGTGCGCTTCCAGGCACGTCCCACCCTGGATCTTAACAGGGACCTATATTTTCCCATCCTCAGCCTTCTCCCTCTTCTTCTTGGGTCCCTGGGCTTATTCATTTTTCTTGGGGAAACTCTTCTTTCCCTGATCCTTCCTCTCAACTCACTGACATCAGCTTTAACCTTCACTATACACCAGTACAACCTCCTACCTTTGGCATGACCATGCAAGCTGCCACCCACATGGGCCAAATCTTGTCCCATCAGGTTAATTTCTCTATGTCCCCCTGCTACGTCTACTTGGGCTCTACAAAACACTCCCATGCCTTTTTAAGAGTGTGCTTCCAAAAGCGATGTTTTCCCACTTCTCTTGGGCTTACACTAGTCCTTTTACCAATCTTGGTACCTTTTTGCACATGAGGTTGATTTCTGAATTTTACGGGTCCAATACCATTAAGGTTATAAAGTGCTCCCTCAATTTCCACTAGACCACCCCTTTTCTCTTTACTTAATTTAGAAGGAACCACATTTTTAAACACTGGTTTAATGATAAGTGGGGGCTCTTTTATTAGGGTGACATTAGTCCCTCTCTGTACTCCAAGTACGAGCACCCTCTTACTGTCCAAACTTAGCGTCACTTGTTTCCTCATGTACACTGCATGCTTATTTTTGTCAGTTTCATCACTAACATCCTCATATGACTGCAGCCTCATCCTAGTCTCCCTCTGAAGGACATACTGACTGTCTTGCGACTTTAAGGTTTTAAAGTCATGCGACACCTTGCTGAGCTTTGGGCCATTTTCCTGCGATCATTGTTTATAACGATCCTTCTCAGACCTCAGGAAATCTTCCCCAGAAATACCCTCCTGAACCTGTAGGGGGCCTAATTCTGCTGTATCTTTTACCTCTTCTGTGTCAATCATACCATTCCCTATCTCATTACAATTTTCAGGGTTTGCTACAACCAGAGCAACTTGACCAAGATCTTCAGGTCTACCATTATTTTTGTTGTCACCCATGGTAATCAAACCATCAAAATTTGACAATGAGCTGCATTTTTCATCACGGTCAGAAATATCAATGCATTTGTCATATTTCATTTCACTCATGTTCGGCAGGGCAGTGTCTGGAGAGGAACTGCACCCAGCGGAGTGGTTGTCTACGGCAGCTTCACTATCCACCAACTCCACTGGCATGAGATCCTCTGCCAACAACTGTCCTGACTCCTGACCATCATCACATAGAACATTTGGACCTGTGAATACAATCACTTCATTTATTGCATTGCCATCTGGCACTTCCACCAACACATTTGGCACGGCATTATCCATTATCACATCATTGGGCCCTTTGTGGATCACAGACATGACCTCTTCTGTGCGTTTGCCCTTATTTGGCGTTTCCATCTCATGAACACCATCATCTGCAGTAGCAAGTGCATCCTTGCATACAAGTTGCTCTGCAGGTCCTTCATCTGGCACTGCAGAAGTCATGTCTGCTCCACTTTTACCAACAGAGGCCTTTTCCAACAAAGCCAACAGGCTTTTTGTCCACCTGTCCCAGTCTGTTATCTCTGTGCTCCCAGAGGTACCACGCAGTACCGCTCCTACTGCACAAGGAGACCCAGAGGGACAGAGTGGTTCAGCAACAGACACATTGCACATATCACTTTGGTTCAAATAAGATTTTGGCACTACATTTTTAACCATAGCAGACTGCAATGCCACACCTTCACCACCTTGCTCTGGTGGCGCTTCATAAAACGCATTAGAGCTTTGATACCTGTCGTTGCTAGACTGCATTAACCCATTTCCACCATGAGTGTTTTCAAACATTTCAGTTTTAACATTTAACATCCTGTCATCACTATGTTCAGGTACCCTCTTATCCCTCAGAGCAGCACCAAAGTTGTCCCAGGCAACCGGTTTCCGGCTCCAAAACGCAGAGCTCCCTGGGGGTTTCTAGGGACCCCTCTATGGCCTTCTTCACAGTTGCTAGGGGAGATAGCACATCTTTAACCGCATTCACAGCAAGGTTATCTCTAGTGAGCTGCACTAGCCCATTAGCAACTGGACCATTCACTTTAGCCAACACAATATTAGCAGTTTTACCCATCATATTGTCACATTCACGTTTACCACTTGCCTCCCCACTGGACAGGGCACTGCAGCGAGGCAAGTCCTTTTCCAAACAGACAGTGGATCTCCCATTTGGGGTCACTTCCACTCCAGTGTGCACAGTCACATATTCAGTCTCTTCTATGCATTTACCAGCACCAGTCTTTTTCAACTTCAACCCAGCGGTTCCAGACATTATTTCATTAAAGACAGTCTTACCCACCGCAGTAGTAGGGGTCACCATCTTCATTTGAGTACGTTGTCTCACAAACCAGTCCTCTGCTGCACTTTTACTGGCCCACTCTCCCTGGTGGCCACCAGATGAAATTACAGCAGGCATCTCCAACTGTTTAGCACCCCCTCCCGACACAACAGGAAAATCCTTGTTGCCAGGGGTGACTGCAAACATATTTGCACAGGAATCTGGGCCTGGAGATAAAGACCTTTGCTCAGGAACACCATCTCCTGTGGTATCCCATAACCTAGGGCAAAAAAACATGTCGTGCCCCAGATGTCCACATTCCAGGCATGGTACTGGATGATTTTTTTTCAGGTAACCTTCCTCCTGGTAATTTTGAAATGCATACGCATCTTTAGGTGGATGCTTAGCTACATATGCCCTGTAGCTCCTCCTTTCCTTTGGCAATATTTCTCCCGTTGCCATGGGAGACCACACTCTCCCAGCAGAGCTTTGCTGATTCTCCCAAACTCTTTGATGCATTGTGGCTTTCAACTTGCCACGACTCTCTGCAGGCAATACTTTTCTCATATGGTCTGCAGACTTGACATCACCGCCGTAGCTATGGGCAACCACATACCTCTCCAACTTCCGGTCAGGCCAAGATCTGAGCCCCTTGCGATGCGCCACACTCTTTGCGATTCCGCTTGAACCAATCATTCACTGTCTCACACATCACTGGCCCCTTTTGACTGGCCCTCCAAGTTGGAGACATCTTCTCCGGCCACGCTGAGCTCACTTCCCATTTAACTTGATTTAACATGAACTTCTTGTGTTTTGAAATCTAAAAAAAAAAATTCTCACAGGTGCACTACCAGCACACAATGCAACACAGTCAATTGAACTCCTGCACAATGCAGTTTGTCTGGCTGCCACACACAGCTAGCAGCGATTCCGCTTGAACCAATCATTCACTGTCTCACAATCACTGGCCCCTTTTGACTGGCCCTCCAAGTTGGAGACATCTTCTCCGGCCACGCTGAGCTCACTTCCCCTTTAACTTGATTTAACATGAACTTCTTGTGTTTTGACTGCCTCATCCCTGCAGTCACATGCACAGCACTCTTTACCAGCTTCCTTTTCCAGCCCACAGGGCAAAACCTGTGCAGACATGCACACTTCTCCCTTGCTATTGCCCAGAAACCATGGATTGTAAAAAAAAAACACACCAGACCAGCCAGATACAGTGGATATATATATGGGGATTTCATCCCACCCGGATCGCTAAGAAATCCCCGGGCTCCAGATCCCAAAACGTATTTTATATAAGAGGAAAAAAAAAATATAGTATATATATATATATATATATAATTTCTAAAAATTCTTTACTATATGTCTCCCTACAAAAAATGGAGACAAAGGACAAGGTGCCAATATCATAATATAAGCAATATTCTTAAACTATAGTAATTCGGACTTGCTAAAAAAAATTCTGCAGGTACCAGAAATTATATCATAAATACAGTATTCCTGGTTGAAAAAATAGCATGGTACATAAAATATATTGTCAAAAGCATCCCCGGATCCACCAATCAGGGGCTTCACGTTTTTCACGGGAAAACTATGTTTTGCATGTACCAAAACAAGACGCCCGTTGGAAAAGAAAATTTCATTCACTTCCACCAGTACAGGAAATACCTATGAGGTCAAAGACTTCATAGGGTGTGAGGGGGCAGGATATGCGTTGGAAAGTGGCTGTGGGCTACAATATATAGGACGTACAAGAAGGCCTCTGAAAGTACGTATTAAAGAACATGTACAGAACATAATTAAGGGATTTGACAAACACAGTGTTTCTAAACATTTTGCCACACATCATAACAAAGATCCCACCCATCTCAGGTTCTGGGGGATTGAACTGTACAAAAAACACTGGTGGGGGAACCATAAAGTGAGAACCCGAGTCAGTTAGAATATAATCTACATGGATTTTTATACTAGATACTTTTACACCTTGGAGGTTTAAATATTGAATTTGATCTCAATTGCTTCCTCAGGTGATTTTTAATCATTTTTGGAAATATTTTATGTACCATGCTATTACTAGCTGAGGAGTTTTTTTAACCTGGAATATCATGTTGCCTTTTCACCAAATTCATCCTCACCCTATTTTTATTTTTGATTAGATATTCTGTTCGTGTGCGGCTAATATTGGAATGTTTACAGACTATATCCAGGATGAGACAGTTTGTCCGTGTGTGGCTAACATTGGAATGTTTTCATACTGTATTTATGATATCATTTCTGGTACCCGCAGAATTTTTTTAGCAGCTCCGAATTACTATAGTTTAAGAATATTTTACTTATTGTTTATATTATGATATTGGCACCATGTCCGTTGTCTCCATTTTTGTAGTGAGACATATAGTAAAGAATTTTTAGAAAAGAAAAAAAAAAAATATATATATATATATATATATATATATATATATATATATTTTTTTTTTATATATATATTTTCCCTTCTGGCCGATATTGGTTTTGCCCTTCAGTCTATTTAGTACTGTAGGAGTATATGTTTGATCTTGATTTTAGATTACCGTATTTATCGGCGTATAACACGCACCCCAAGTTTAGGAGGGAATTTTAAGGAAAAAAAGTTTTAGGAGAGAAGTTTAGGGGAAAAAAAAACTTACATTTAAGCGTCATTTGCAGCTTGCCCAGCGTCATTTGCAGCCTTGCCCAGCGTCATTTGCAGCTTGCCCAGTGTCATATGCAGACTTGCCCAGTGTCATATGTAGCTTGCCCAGTGTCATTTGCAGCTTGCCCAGTGTCATTTGCAGCTTGCCAGCGTCATTTGCAGCCTTGCCCAGCGTCATTTGCAGCTTGCCCAGTGTCATATGTAACTTGCCCAGTGTCATTTGTCGAGACAGACCGCGCATGCGTCGCCGAAAAAGACCGAACCGCGGCTGAAAAAAGCCGAAGCGCGGCCGAAAAAGACCAAGCCGACTCGGAGTCCCGCCTCCCTGCTGTTTCGGGAGCGAGCGCAGGGAGGCGGGACTACGAGTGCAGCTGAACAGTCGGCTTTGGTCTTTTTCGGCCGCGGTCGCTATTTTTCGGCGCCGCAACCAATTTTTGTCATTTTTTGGGGGTATCGGCGTATAACATGCACCCACGACTTTCCCCCGATTTTAAGGGGGAAAAAGTGCGTGTTATACGCCGATAAATACAGTATATCTCTCTCACTGTTTCTGGTTTCGTCTGAAGCCGTTCTTCTATTTACAAATCGGCTGGAAAATGGCCGCTGCTTTGTTTACCTATGGTATACTACAAGAAAATGGCAGCGGCTATAGAACATTAAGAATATCTACTAGAAAATGGCCGCCATATGTTTTTATTCGTAGGACTACAACAAAATGTCCGCTTGTTAGATACAATGATAATACTATTTAAAGACATTCCTGGTGCTATTTTTTGATTCCCAGAGGAAGTCACGTGATCGCGATGATATGCGTCGGAATAGACGGGCATCGGAAGTGACGTCAGGCCACGAGCTCGCTGCTTTTGTTGTTTTGCGTTTTCAAATGTTTTTAATGTTAGTACTTTCGACTACAATTTAAATAAATACCCAGTTTTACATACTTCACTATCTGGGTCCCCCCCGCTTTCTTTCTTTATGTCATTTGCACACCTACCTGGGAGGATTTCTATTGCCAGTGACTAGTATAGAGGCTACAAGAGAAGATCACTCACAAGGATATCTAGGCTTATTAGAATATCATATCCCATCGATGCTCCCTGAACACCGCTCCAAAGATGCTGCTAGCAGGACTTTTTTTACCGTCCTGCTAGAGCATCGCTCCAGTGTGAAAGCCCTCCGGCTTTCACACTGGAGTTAAATGACCCGCTTTTTTCAGTCGCTATACAGGCGCTATTTTTAGCGCAGTAGCGCCTGATGTGTTCACTCACAAGGATATCTAGGCTTATCAGAATATCATATCCCATTGATGCTCCCTGAATAATAGCATATATAAGGAACTCTAGGAGCGATTGACTGCCGGATCCCAGATTTGTTCATCATCACATATTATCACGCTGTTACCTTACAGCGGTAAGTTAAGCAGCCATTGCACATTGAGGTGTTTTGTACACTGAAGAGGACGTTCATCACTTATTCACAATAAGTTCATTTCTGCACAGAGTGGTACTTGGAACACATCACTTTTATATTACATTTTATGCATCTATTTTGAAGATCTATGTTCACACTTGGACTTTATTCTTATACTTTGTTAGCATTAGCACCTTTAATGTTGGATTATCTTGCATATTATATATCTTACTTGATTGTATACACTGTATATCGCATTTAAAGGTCATTGGATTTTGAGCACTGTGCACTTTATATTGTATACTATGATCATTTGCACAATTGATCTTTAGGCCCCTTTCACACTGAGGAGGTGCGGGCGTCGGCGGTAAAGCAGCGATATATTTAGCGCTGCTTTACCGTCGTTTTAGACGCGGTATTCGGCCGCTAGCAGGGCGGCTTTAACCCCCGCTACTGGTCGAAAAAGGTTTAAAACCCCCCGAAAAGCGTCGCTTTGCCGGCGGTATTGCCGCGGTATTACTGCGGTGTCCCATTGATTTCAATGGGTAGGAGCGGTGAATACATCATTCCTTCACCGCTCCAAAGATGCTGCTAGCAGGACTTTTTTTACTGTCCTGCTAGCGCACCGCTCCAGTGTGAAAGTCCTCCGGCTTTCACACTGGAGTTAAAGGACCCGCTTTTTTTCAGGTGCTATACAGGTGCTATTTTTAGCGCTGTAGCGCCTGAAAAATGCTTCAGTGTGAAAGGGGCCTTAGTAGCATTTTTTGTGTTTCTTTATTAAGTTGATATTTACTAGAGCGCAACGCCACATATTAACACTGGCAATTGCACGGTCATGCAACACTGTACATAAATTACATTTTTATAATTCTTTCAGACAAATAGAGCATTATTTTGGTTGTATTTGATCACCACAGTTTTTTTTTATTATATATATAAATGAAAAAACACACATTCTGCTACTTCTCCTGAGTATGGGGATACCAAATGTCTGAGACTTTTTGAGAGCCTAGCTATGTGCAGGGGACCAAAATCCAATGACCACCTGAAGGCTTTCAAACTTGCATTTCATTTCCTGGACTACTTATCACATTTTGAGGCCCTAAAATGGCTAGGTTGCCAAAAAATTGCCGGAGAAGTAGCAGAATGTGTTTTGGGTTGTAATTCCATGTATACCCTTGGCATGTGTGAGAAATATCTCATTAAAGTGACAACTTTGTGTAAAAAAAAAAAAAAAAAAAATTTGGGCATTTTTGTGACAAAAAATAAAATCTTCCATGGATTCACCATGTCTAACTCTGCAGGAGACTAAATACGACTTCATTACTTGGTTCTTGAAGTCTATGCCTCCCATATTTATATTATAGTCGTGGATGCAGAAAGGCTTTTAAATGACACAAGATGCTGTGTTAAATTTGGACTGTCGTATGTGGGTGACTAGTCATCTTGTGTCACTGAAAAGCCTTTCTGCATCCACGACTATAATATAAATATGGGAGGCATAGACTTCAACTATGTCTCTTATATTTATAGTATAGTTGTGGATGCAGAAAGGCTGTTCATTGGCACAAGATGCCATGTTAATTTGGACATTGTATGTGGGTGAGAGGTCCCACATTACCTTGCTACTGCTTCCCACGCAGTCAGGGAATCTTGGGGGACTGCCCTCGACTGCCTTTTCCCTCAAAAATTCCAAAGTGATATGTATAGCCTGTGGAACTTTCACAGAGCTTAAAAAGTTTGTCCCCCTATCTGCTATGCTGGCTGGGGAGATATTGCTTTATTTTAAGCCTTCCAGTAAAGTGTACACTGGACTCATCCAAGCAGAGAAAGCAAAGTAATAGAGGGTTGAGCTTATGACTATGCTACATCTATTTTCACTATCCATTCACAAAGACCTGGGCTCAAAAGTGCTTTTCAAGGGGTCTCTAAACCAGGTTTACTGCACCTAAAGCACTGGAACATGATATTGATGGGCGCTGAGTTCTAAGTTCTTTGGAACCCCCAGTGCCCAAGAGTGGTTGTCAGCAAAGGTTTTTTTTTTGCAACCTACCTGGCCACATGGGGAACATATAGGCGGTCACCTCTCCTTATGATGTTTTCGGTAAATGTCAGGTGAATGTGCAGGGAATCTACGGTGCCTTGAAAAAGTATTCATACCGCCTGAAATGTTCCACATTTTGTCATATTACAACGTAACGTATAATGTATTTTATTCAATTTTTCTGTGATCGACCAACACAAAGTGGCACATAATGTCAAATGGAAGGAAAATGATAAACGCTTTTCAATTTTTTTTTTACAAATACATTTCTGAAAAGTGTGGCGTGCATTTGTAATCAGCCCCCATGAATCAGTACTTTGTAGAACCACCTTTCACTGCAATTAAGTCTTTTTGGGGATGTCTCTACCAGCTTTGCATCTAGAAAGTGACAATTTTGCCCATTCTTCTGTGCAACATAGCTCAAGCTCTGTCAGATTGGATGAAGAGTATCTGTGAACAGAAATTTTAAAGTCTTGCAACAGATTTTCAATTGGATTTAGGTCTGGACTTTGATTGGGCCATTCTAACACATGAATATGCTTTGATCCAAACCACTCCATTGTACCTCTGGCTGTACGTTTTGGGTTGTTGTCCTGCTGGAAGGTGAACCTCTGCTCCATCTTAGGTCTTTGGCAGACTCTAATGCTGCATATACACGACCGGACTTTCCGGCAGAAAAGGTCAGACGGAATCATTCCGTCGGATATTCCGATCGTGTGTGGGATAATCCGATAGTTTTTCTTAAAAAAAATCCTACGGACCTAGAAATAGAACATGCTTTAAATCTTTCAGACGGAATCAATTTCTATTGGGAAAACTGTTTATCTGTATGCTGGTCTGATGGACCAAATACGACGCAAGGGCAGCTATTGGCTACTGGCTATTGAACTTCCTTTTCTAGTCCCGTCGTACGTCATTGCGTTCGTAACAAAATGACTTTGGTCCGATCGTGTGTGGGCAAGTCCGTTCGTTCGGAACTCCATTGGGAAGACCGTCTGAGTTGAGTATTCTGACGAAAAGTCCGGTCGTGTGTATTCTAAGATTGCCCAGTATTTGGCTCCATCCATCTTCCCATTAACTCTGACCAGCTTCCCTGTCCCTGCTGAAGAAATGCATCCCCACAACATGATGCTGACACCATGTTCCACAGTGGGGATGGTGTTTCAGGAGTGATATGCACTGTTAGTTTTCCGCCACACATAACATTTTGCCTTAAGGCCAAAAAGTTAAATTTTGGTCCCATCTGACCAGAGCACCTTCTTTCACATGTTTGCTGTGTCCCCCACATAGCTTCTCGCAAATTGAAAACAGAACTTCTTATGGCTTTCTTTTAACAATGGCTTCCTTCTTGCCACTCTTCCATAAAGGCCAGATTTGTGGAGTGCATGACTAATAGTTGTCCTATGGACAGATTCTCCCACCTGAGCTGTGGATCTCCTCCAGAGTTGCTATGGGCCTCTTGGCTGCTTCTCTTATTAATACTCTCCTTACCCGGCCTATGAGTTTAGGTGGATGGCCAGGTCTTGGTGGGTTTGCAGTTGTGCCATACTCTTTCCATTTTCAGATGATGGATTGAACAGTGCTCCGTGAGATGTTCAAATCTTGGGATATTTTTTATAACCCAACCCTGCTTTAAACTTCTCCACAACTTCATCCCTGACCTGTCTGGCGTGTTCCTTGGCCTTCATGATGCTGTTTGTTCACTAAGTTCTCTAACAAACCTCGGAGGGCTTCACAGAACAGCTGTATTTATACTGATTTTAAAGTGGTTGTTTACAACTTTAGGTTACAGGTAAGCCTATATTAAGGCTTACCTGTAACCAACAAGGATATCTCCTAAACCTGCACGGTTTAGGAGATATACCTGTATTTGCATGTGCCGACGTCATGCGGCACATGCGCACTTGCGACAACTGAAGCAACGGCGCTATATGCCGATGCTTCAGTTGTACTATGCCGATCTCGTGTGCATGCGCGGAGTGACGGCATCGCGGCTCTGGCAAATCACAGCGCCGGAGCCGCGATACCCGGAAGTCACTCCGGGAGAACATGTCGGCGGTCGGAGGGGGAGAAGAGGACCGATGCTGGGGCTTCGATCACAGGTAAGTGATACATAATTAGCTAGTATGCTATGCATACTAGCTAATTATGCCTTTGTCTTGCAGGTTTTTTTTTTTTTTTTTTTCGTTTTTTTTTAAGAGGGTTTACTTCCTCTTTAAATTACTCACAGGTAGACTCTATTTACTAATTAGGTGCCTTCTGAAGGCAATGGGTTCCACTCAATTTTAGTTAGGGGTATCAGAGTAAAGGGGGCTGAGTACAAATGCACGCCACACTTTTCAGATATTTATTTGTAAAATATTTAAAAAAACATTTAATCATTTTCCTTACACTTCACAATTATGTGCCACTTTGAGTTGGTCTATCGCATAACATCTCAATAAAATACATTTACATTTTTTTGTTGCAACATGACAAAATGTGGAAAATTTCAAGGGGGTATGAATACTTTTTCAAGGCACTGTAACATCTGCACTTGTATAAACAAAAAGCTGAGTTTGACTTACCGGTAACTCCTTTTTTGAGAGTTTTCCAGGACAGCCCATGAGACCTAGGGCTCCTCCTACCAGGACAATAAACATGTTAACCCCCACCGGATAAAAGGGCGGTCCACCAGACCCCAAGTATTTCTTGGATGAGTTAGGACGTACCTGCAAAATATATGCATAATACACATAACTTCAAGACATAACCGGGTGGGAATCCGGCTGTCCTGGAAGACTCTCAGAAAAGGAGTTACCGGTAACTCTAACTCAGCTTTTTTCCAAGTGTTTTCCAGGACAGCCCATGAGACGACGAGCCAGAACTTACCAGTCTAGGGAGGGACAGTGTACACCAACACACACCGATTGCCCCCCCCCCCCCAATAAAAAGGACCTGTCACCACCCATCTGAGTAACCAAGTACCTGTCACAGTTCATCTGAGTACCCGAGTACCTGTCACAGTTCATCTGAGTACCTGACACAGTTCATCTGAGTACCCGAGTACCTGTCACAGTCCATCTGAGTACCCGAGTACCTGTCACAGTCCATCTGAGTACCCGAGTACCTGTCACAGTTCATCTGAGTACCCGTGTACCTGTCTGTAGCTCATCAAGTTACCCGAGTACCTATCTGCAGCCCATGCCTCAGAATATACGTTGGGGTGTTTTCTTTCCAAAATGGGGTCATTTTGTGGGTAATTCCACTGTCCTGGTGCTGAAGGATGTTCAAAATTGTGATAGGTAGGAATGAAATGAGATGTGTAATTTATGCTTCTAGAATGCCTGAAGGTACTACTTCAATGTTGGGCCTCTGTATGTGGCCAGGCTGTGTAAAAGTCTCACACATGTGGTATCACCATACTCGGGAAGAGTAGCAGAATGTATTTTGGGGTGTATTTTTTGCTATATACATGCTATGTGTTAGAAATATCTTATAAATTGACAACTTTGTGTAAAAAAAAAAAAAAGGCGTTTTAATTTATTTATTTTTTACACATTTTCCAAAAACTTCTGGAAAAAAATGAACCATTCAAAAGACTCATTATGCCTCATAGATTATACATTGGGGTGTTTGCTTTCCAAAATGGGGTCATTTTGTGGGCAATTCCATTGTCCTGGTGCTCCAGGGCCTTCAAAAGTGTAATAGGTGGTTGAGAAATGAGATGTGTCATTTATGCTCGTATAACGCCTGAAGGTGCTACTTCAATGTTGGGCCTTTGTATGTGGCCAGGCTGTGTAAACGTCTCACACATGTGGTATCGCCATACTCGGGAAGAGTAGCAGAATGTATTTTGGGGTTTAATGTTAATTTGTTGTATGCATATGCTGTGTGAGAAATAACCTGATAATATGACAATTTTGTAAAAAAAAAAAAAAAAATCTTCTCTTTGCAAAGAATTGCGGGAAAAAAAAAAATGACAACTTAAAAAAAACTCACCATGTTACTTACTTAATACCTTGGAATGTCTACTTTCTAAAAAGGGGTCATTTGGGGGGTATTTGTACTTTCCTGACTTGTTAGTGTCTCAAGAAATGAAATACACCTGATGTACTAAAGGCCTGATCAGATGTGATCAATTTTCAGTGATTGGCACCATACAGTTTGTAGACTCTATAGCTTTCACAAAGACCAAATAATATACACAAATTTGGGTTATTTTTTACCAAAGCTACGTAGCAATATAAATTTTGGCCAAAATTTATGAAGAAAAATTACTAAATTTGCTAAATTTTATGACTGAAACAAAAAGGAAAAAAAAAGATTTTTTTTCCCCAAAATAATGTTCTTTTTTTATTTATAGCACAAAAAATAAAAAACCCACTAGTGATTAAATACCACCTAATGAAAGCTCTATTTGTGTGAAAAAAAGGACGCAAATTTCATATGGGTACAGTGTTGCATGACTAAGTAATTGTCATTCAAAGTGTGAGCGCTAAAAGCTGAAAATTGGTCTGGCAGGAAGGGGGTGTAAGTGCCCTGTATTGAGGTGGTTAATAAAATATACAGAAGCGTAGCGCTAAATATACTAAATTTGGACACCATATAGGTGTATAAAAACAAATAGTGATGGAAAGTGCTGGAAACACAAAAAAGTAAACAAAACAATGGTGTGTGATAACTATAACACAGAAAAGTCCAGACACTAGGTAAAGAAGTGTAAGTGAACTTCATAGGGCATAAGTCCAATGGAAAGACTGTTATTAGTTCCTCAGTAACAAATCATAAGATGGTGCAAACAACGGAGTAGCTGAATGGCACATTCAAAACGGGATGGACATTCGCCTGATGGAAAATTGTAGATAAATACTTCTTACCAGACAAGGTGGACCCACGTGTCATACAACAATGGGTTAATATTGGCTGAGGGCCAGATGGTCATCGGAAGTACCAACTCTAGTATGGATGGAACCGGTAGAGGGATCACTCTGAATGCTGACGTTCAATCGATCAACAGGAGTGAATCACGGTGTGGCACAACCGAATGTCCGGAACTCAAACAGATCTCTCCACACAGCCGTTTATTGTGTTTACAGCACTTTCCATCACTATTTGTTTTTATACACCTATATGGTGTCTGAATTCAGTAGATTTCAGTATATTCCAGTATATTTAGTGCTACACTTCTGTATATTTTATTCACTTGTTGGTTTTAGTGTTAGTAGCTTTAGATTGAGTGGTCCAGCGCAGCAATTTCTCCCCCTTTTTTCCACATTTCGATAATGTTTAATGAAGGTCAAAAAACTGGACCATGTGGCAGCTTTGCAAATTTGTTCGGGTGAGGCTACAGGCCTTTCAGCCCAAGACGCAGACAAGGCTCTTGTTCAGCGCGCAGTGAAATGGTGGAGGAACTTCCCTAATGTTCTAAGTCTCAGAAATACCTTGCTTTATCCATCTAGATAAGGTCACTTTAGATGCACTCTTTCCCTTGTGTGCTCCTAAAAAGAGGACAAACAAGGCGTCTGTTTTTCTAAAGGTTTTGGTGACCTCAAGATAGATGAGAAGAATTCTTCTAACGTCTAAAAAACTACATTTCTTCTCTTGCTTGCCCTTTGGCATACTACAAAAGGTTGTCAGTACAATGTCCTGAGATCTGCCCTGAGATCTGCAAAATGTACTGGCCACTTTAGGCAAAAATCCTGGATCTGTTGTCAAAACAATCCGGTCCTCAAAGATTGTGAGGAAAGGCTCCCTAACTGAAAGGGCATGTAACTCACTTACCCTACGAGCTGAGGTAATTGCTACAAGGAAAATTGTCTTTAAGGTAAGTAATTTAACTGAAATATCCCCCAGGGGCTCAAAAGAGAATTCTACCTGACTTTGAAGCACCAGGGTCAGGTCCCAGGTTGGACAACTTCTAACCACTATCGGCCTGGACCTCAATATTGATTTAAAGAATCTAGCTGGAGTGGGATTTTCGAAGAGAGAAAAATTGGAGAAAAACAATGATAGCTGCCGCCTGTACCTTTAAAGTACTAACTGAAAGACCTTTGTCGAAACCCTCTTGAAAAAAAAGCCAAAATTTATGGATTCTCATGAGTTAATCTTTGGTTTTCAGATAAGCATGAGTTAAATTTCTTCCAGACTTTGGAATGCATGGCTCTAGTGACCAGTTTTCTACAATTTACCAGGGTCTTGACTACCTTGTCAGAGAACCCCTGGGCCCTTGGTATCTTTTCTTCAGATACTAGACATTCAAGTTTAAGGAAGCCCCCTGTGGGTGTGACAATGGACCCTGTGACAATAAGTCTTGTCTCTTCAGAAGACTGAGTGGAGGCTCTGAGATCAGAGCCTGTAATAGGGAAACCCATGGCCTCTTGGCCCAAAAAGGGGATATTAGGATAAGATCTGTTTCTTCTAGAAGATCTGCTCGGTTCAGGGAAAAGAACGTCTCTGTCTTGCAATTGCTCTGATTTGCAAACAGATCCACTTCGGGACATCCGTCGGTGAGACCCACAAAGATTTGTGGATGAAGGGACGAATTGTCTCGAAATACCTGGTAGTGGCTGAGATAATCTGCCAGACAGTTTTGTGTCCCCTTCAGGCGCCCTGCTGTAATTGAGGCTAGATTCCCTTCCATGATAAAATCTCCTGGGTGATAGATTGAAGTATCCGACTCCTCGTACCTCCCTGTTTGTTGAGGTATGCAACAGTAGCGATATTGTCGGATAGAATCTGGAAAATGTGACCCCTGATTTCCGTCTAAAATGCCAGGAAGGCTCTCTGAATCGCTAGAAGCTCTCTCTGATTCGATGAAGCTCTTGCTTCCCTTGAGGACCATTCTCCCTGCGCCATTGTTTTTCTGAGCTGGGCTCCCCACCCCCAGGAACTCGCATCCGTTGTGATCCTCTGGGATATAGTAACCTCTAGTTAGGTGATGCTGTGTCCCCCACCACCACAAACTTTTTACCCTGGAGGGTAACAAGACCCTTGATTCCAGGGAACTTGCGTCTCCATCCCAGTTCCTTAGTAGAAACAGCTGTAATGGGCGTTGATGAAATCTTGCCCATGGCACTGCGGGAAAGAAAGAGGTCATCAGACCCACTGCTTCTCTCAGCGAGACCGACTGATTAGTCTTTAAGGCTGACATTGCATCATTCTCGAGACCTTTTCCTTTGAGTGAAAGACTTTTTGGTCTACTGAGCAAAATTCATATTCCAGATATGTCCCTTTCTGGGCCTGGAATTTAGCAAGGCTTCTCTTTGTTTATTAATCAGCCTAGAGATTGAAGGAAGTTCTGTACGGTCTGGAGATCCACTAATAACTTTTGGTATGACTCCGCCACCACTAGGTCGTCCAGATAAGGGATTATAGTTATCGCCTTTAACCTTAATGGAGCCAGCGCCTCCCCCAACACCTTTGTAAAGATGTGTGGGGCTGAGGACAGACCGAAGGGGAGGGCTTGAAATTGAAGGTGCCAAATCTCTGTTCCCATAATGACCACTAGTCTCAATAATCTTTGGAAGGCTGGATAAATAGGGATGTGTAGATAGGCATCCCTCAAATCCAAAGTGGCCATAAAGCAGTTTGGGTAAAGCAGGTTTTTGATTAAGAACACAGTCTCCATACGAAAGTGCTTGTAACTGATCGAACGGTTTAGAGACCGAAGTTTCAGGATAAGCCGATATTTTCCCAACAGCTTTCTGATGACAAATATATGGGAAAAAAAATCCGAGCGGGGAACCGGGATCAGGACCTTTTGATCTATCAAGTGTCCAATTTGGAAACCCAGGGCTGTCGCTTTTACCCGATCTTGGGGAGGGAAGGTGTCCAATAATCGTTCTGGTGGCTGGCAAGAAAATTCCAGCCTGTACCCATTGGTCACTAGGTCCAGGATAAATGGACTTGAGGTGACTGCTGCCAACTGCGGGAGAAAATCCCTCAATATTCCTCCCACTGAAAGACACAAGTCGCTGTGGCTTGGTGGGTTGTTGAGGAGGTTTAAACAACCCCCCCCCCCCCCTTTACCTGTGCCTTTGTGCCCTGTCCAATGCTTTTTGGGCCTATTGTCCTTTTCTCTTGGACCCTGCTGCCTACTACCTGGGCCAAAAAGATGATCGCCTGTTAAGGGAAGACCACATAGGCGTAACTTTGAGGCAGCGTCACCTGACCAGGTTTTACAGAGGCCAAGGACCTAGCTGTCATTCTTACGGACTCTGCGGAAGAATCAGGCAAAAAAAAACACTGCGGGAAAGATTTTAGAATCTGTTCTCTAGGAGGCACCTGCCAACAAATGCGTTAGTATTTGTGTCAACCATACTTCTAGATTTCTGGCTACACAAGTGGAGGCTAGGGCTGCTTTAAGATTCCCAGGCCCTGCATAGGATTTCTCCTCTTTTATGCATCGGATCCCTAAGCGCGCACATATCGTCAAATGCTAGGTCTGTGTTTTTTTAAACTTTTGGAAGGAGGTGCGTCTAACTTAGGATTTTTATTCCACGGCTGCTCTGTGTTCTCTTCAAATGGAAACCTTCTTTTTAGGTTACGGGAAAAGAACGTTTTTCTCTCTGGATTTTCTCACTCCAGCTTGATGGTATCAAGAAGGGAACTATGCACGGGGGAAAACTTTAGCCTTTTTCTTATGCAAACCTTCATACATAAGGTCATGTTTAGACATTTGTACCTTCTCCTTCTCTATCTCAAAGGTTGTATAGATAGGATCCAATAAGTCAACATCTTCTAATGATAACTTACACCTTGAGCCCTTGACGGATTCTCTATCCCTGGGCCCTGCATCTGACCCCGATTCTTCCGGGGAAGAACGGGTAGATCTGGCTTCTTCCTCAGAGTCCTCACTCTGCACTCTGCTGTGGAGCGCTAGGAACGGCTGGAGTCCTAATTGGAGATGGACGCTGTGAGGGGACCTGGATAGTAGCGATCAGAGTTTTGAATGAGCTGAACATTGACGTTAGCTCATCTCTAACCGAGGTCAGCATTTTCCAACAGGAAACCACTGGATCATCTTTGACTAGGCTGTCTATACAAGTGCGGCAAACTGCTTTGCTCCATGAGGAGCTCAATTTGCTTCCGCAATTCGCACATTTCCTTTTAGGTGGCTGCACTTGGGCTTTGTCCTGCATCTTGGTCTGCAAGAAAACAAATGACCCACAGTGTAATTTAAGCCACCAATGCTCCATAACACCCCGTGCAGTTGGAGGAAAATGTGTTCCCTTTCACCAAGTCCCACTGGTTGGGGGGGGACACAGGATATGCAAGCTGTGCAGGCTTACCTGTGAGGTGCTGGTATTGGGGCCTGCATCCGCTGCCTGTGCAGGTGCTGCAGAGGAATCCATCCTGCCCCTCCGGTGGTTTGCAGCCTCTGCTGGGTCTTCACCGATTTAAACACCAGGTTCCAGCATCCCTGTTTGCACCGTTTTGAGACAGGAACCAGCATCTCTGGTGCCCGATGTCAGCCACCCCAGAAGTGACCCGGAGGCACTTCCTGTGGGCCAGCTTGGAGCGCATAGCTCTGCCCCACACGCCTCTGTGGCTTCCTCTCTTTCCCCTGCACATACAGCCAAGCTGTTAGCGGGGAAAAACCTGCCAACCAGCCTCACGCTCTGGGCCAGTCAATCATCACTGTACTGTTTCCAGGCACTGAGAAGCAAGGATAGCAGCCACCAACCTACTCCCCTGGTGAAGGTGCCGCGCTGGATGGAAGAGAAGGTAGGAATACTCCCCAATAGCCACAGGAGCTATGCTTGTGAAACTGGGGAACCAGGTTCCAGGAAACATGTTACCCCCCGTCCAGAGGAAACACTAATACTGACATAGGGTCTGGAGGACCGCCCTTTATCCAGTGGGGGTTAACGTGTTTCCTGTCCTGGTAGGAGGAGCCTGGAAGAGGCTTAGAGAAACAAGTATTACAGTAAATCCCTTTTCCATTGCAAGAACAGATACGACAATGTCAGTGAATGCATTTCTCACCCGGAAATGGTGGGCCAATGTGCTGAAAAAATTGCTTTATGAATAAGGCTATGAACACAGGTATAAAAAGTTTCAAAATGTAACTTTTGAAGTGAATATTGTCAAAATGCAAAACTTTCTCTACCTGTTCCAGTAAACAACTGTTTGCATAAGTTATTTTTTAAGTGTGATTTACTTACGTAGATTCCTGTCTGAATGCAAGATTCAGCCCCAGTGCACTCTATAGTGATTTCTGGCATACACCCAAGCAATCCTTCAACTTTCTGAGCTGTCTGCTCAGGAGTCTCATTGGTGACTTGAAGAAGAAAATCAGCTCCCACTTCTTTGGCTTTTTCCAGCCGTGATGGAGATAAATCTAATGGGAAATAAACTTTTAAATGAATATGAAGGCAAGAAGCTGAGTACACGTGACCCCATCTTACTCAAACTCAAAAACTAGCAAAAAGTAAAAAGATGCACATGAGCAGGGAAATATGACAAAACAACACGAAAAAAACTCACCCAGCACATTTTACAGCTTAGGGAAAAATAATTACTCAAGTTAAAGCTTAGGATTTTATTGCATATATTTGTAAAGACCATGTAAAGCCATACTGTCCTTTCAAGACACGTCTAGAAAGTGTGGTCCCCAACTCAAAACTATCCCAAATTATGTACAAAGGAGTGGGGAGTTTGGGACTTTAGATGAGGCACAAAAAGGAAACAGATGTAGAAAAGTCATGTATTTAACAACAGGGATTGTAGTAAAGGTTGTAGTTACATAAACGCAGATACAACAAAGGGTAAACATGAACCACAGAAAGATATGTGGTACCGTTGCCGATATTGCTCCATGTACAAATTCAAATAAAACATTAACAAAGAATTAATGTCCTCACAGATATAGCCATTAGGGTATGCATCTGTGTAAGCTTTGCATCTTTGTAAGCATATAGATATGTTCAATGTTCTATATCATTCTTTCTACAGAACTGTCATACGCATCAGCTCCTGATGAGGTTGTACTTATCCCCTGAAACACGTAAGGCTTACAAAGATGCATACCCTAATGACTATATCTGTGAGGACATCCATTCCTTGTTAATGTTTTATTTGAATTTGTACATGGAGCAATATCGGCAACGGTACCACATATCTTTCTATGGTTCATGTTTACCCTTTGGTGTATCCGAGTTTATTTAACTACAACCTTTACTGCAATCGCTATTTTGGCTACATTATGTCATGTCTATGGTTGTTAAATAAATTACATTTCTACATCCGGTTCCTTTTTGTGCCTCATCTAAAGTCCCAAACCCCCCCCCCTCCTTTGTAACGAATATAGGGATGGAGGCCCCCCTTTCCCCGAGGTGCTTTATTTAAAGTCCCAACTTTCCTTTTTTAGCCCAAATTATGGGACATCTGTATGTAGCAATGCATAACTTGAGAGAATGCTTACCTGGAGCACCTATTATTCTAAACCAGACACTCCTCCCAGACACTCTACATGTTCTTAAAGCAGAGCTCCACTCAAAAGGGGAAGTTCCACTTTAAGGCCTCCTTGCCAGCTCCTGTTTGTGAAATTGAGCTTTTGGGGAGGGGGGGTACCAGATTTTGACAGGTACTCGCTCCCACTTTCGATCGCGTAAGGCGATTAAAGCGGAAGCGGAAGTACTCCTTCCCCCCTCCCTCCCGAAGTCTTCTGGGACACATGACAGGTCCCAGAAGGCTTCGGGACCAGTCGTAGAGCACAGCGTCACTTGCGTATGAGCAGTGGGCACCTGGCTGTGAGGCAGCAAGCTGTCACAGCCGGGTGCCCATAGTAAAGATGCCAGCACTGGCGAGGGAAGACACAGGTAGAACATGACTGGGGTGAGCAAACCGCTGGATCGTGGGACAGGTGAGCGGCTGTTTATTAAAAGTCAGCAGCTACAGTTTTTGTAGCTGTTGACTTTTACATTTTCAGACACTGGGGCTCTGCTTTAAACATTTATTTTTTCCACTGCAGTCAAAATATTGCAACTTGGGCAGGGCAATTTTTGTGAGCAGCTGCACAAAATACCCTTCATACATTACTGTGCAATGCAATAAATCTTTCCTGGTATGTGTACAGGGGATTAAATGTGGCAGTAGAGATCAAGGCACAGTTTAAAAGGTTAATTTTACATATTTTTAATTAATTCATACATGAATTAAACATTTTATGGAATCTGGAACCTTGAAAACAGAGAAGGCTAATAATATAAGAGTGAATAAGTATTTTGAACATATAAACTTATATGATTCACAGGCTGAGACCAATAGCCTTCCATTTGGCTTAAAGGATAAGTTCACCTTTCGTAACATGTTACACTTATATTCAGGGTGTAACATGTAACATATTACGAACGGACGGCCCCTGATTTTTTTTTTTTTAAACATGGCCAAGCAGGCTGGGTTACTCATTGGAAAAGTGTAAATTACTGCGCTGTCTGAAGAATAAAAAAAACACAAAAGTATTGTGTCAAAAATTAATAAACAAAAATAAGAAAAAAAAACTAAAGCTGCTGCAATCATATATGTGAGATACCCACACTTAAGACAATAAATAGAAAAAAATGGCTGCGCTGCTGAAAGTGTGAAATTAACACACCAAAATTAAAGTGTTATATGTGTGAACATATATATAAGCACCAAAGATAATAAATGCATAAAGAATGTACAAGTGAATCATACAGTGATATAACCTGGAAAAAATTTGGTAAACATTAAATCGACAACAATCAGTGTAAACACCTTATTCCGCTTAAAGTCGCTCAAGTAAAAAATATTTTTACATTATAATAAACATTGGAATGATGTGAACACGCCATTGCAAAACAGTTCCATATTCATATAGTGTCCATAAAAGTGCCTCAAAATCCCACTGGTGACAACACTCGTATTACACCCAAAGAGAAACGTGGCCAGATAGAAGAGCCTCCACCATCAAAAGTACTGTCTCTTACCAGATGGCAAGATCTCCTGTCACAGAGATCCTGAGAGCCTTTGGCTTGTTTCCCCAGCCACGGGTCTCTGGGGCAGGTGAAATGATGTCCACTGGATACTTGAACAGACTTTCTCAATAGTCACAAACAGGTACCATGCAAAAAATAAATATAAAGAAACTCCATAGTGCATCACTTAAAACCGTTTATTAAAGAAAAAAGGGATCACACTTACAAGAACGTAGATATAAAAGGCGTGTAGATAATAAAGCCGGCCGGCTCGTGTTTAGCTGTCTAGCGCGGTAATGTGGTGACGTCAGCACGACGTCAGCATGTGGTGACGTTTTCCAGGGGTAAATAGAAAACTACAAGGTCCAGCAGCCTTTGCAGCTGTTGGCTTGTAGTTTTCAATGAACTACCATGGCGATGTGGGGAGCCGTGGTAGTTCATTCTCTTTTCCTGACGGATTGTATCCGCTTGCCCGTACGGGATGTACGAGCACACAGATACACTGGCAGATCTGTTGGAGATCTGCTGATCGCTGGTGCAATGCTTTACAGGCTCCAAAAAAATAAAAATAAATTCACATATATTTATTATTTTTTTTCCAAAAAGTTAACTTATCCTTTAAATCTCCAAACTGTTAGTGCTTTTGGTGAGTAAATTGAGTGACTGATTGAAAAGACTATGTATGGAGGAACTTATAGAGGTTACTCTGAAACAGTATCTTGGCTGTGTAAGTGTGTACTGGAAATACAAAAACATTTATTAAAATTTAAACTGCAATACTGTGCTAAAGGTTCAAAAATAAATCAATAGCATGTAAACTCTTGGAGGGGATGATAAGGGACTATATACAAGATTTTAGTAATGAGAACCGTATCATTAGCAGTAATCAGCATGGATTCATGAAGAATTGTTCTTGCCAAACCAATCTATTAACCTTCTATGAGGAGGTGAGTTGCCATCTAGATAAAGGAAGGCCCGTAGATGTGGTGTATCTGGATTTTGCAAAAGCATTTGACACAGTTCCCAATAAACGTTTACTGTACAAAATAAGGTCCGTTGGCATGGACCAAGTTGAAAACTGTCTTTAACCGCGTCCCGACCGCCTAACGCAGATATACTGCGGCAAAATGGCACGGGCAGGCAAAATCACGTACCTGTACGTGGCCCTTTAATTGCCTGCCCGTGGGTCGCGCTCACGACCCGGTCGGGAGCTCCGTGACCCCGGCCGCGGGACCAGCGGACCCGATCGCCGCTGGTGTCCCGCGATCGGGTCACAGAGCTGAAGAACGGGGAGAGGTATGTGTAAACAAACCTCTCCCCGCGCTTCCTACTCTGCCTGTCATTGATTGGCTGTTCCCGGTCATCGGGAAAGCCGATCAATGACGTCAGACCCGCCCCCTAATGTAAAAAAACACACACACGTCACAGCCCACAACCCTTCCCCTCCCCCTAGTGGTTAACTCTTTCACTAAAACTGTCATTTATACAGGAATAGCATTGATTGCTGTATAAATGACAATGGTCCCAAAAATGTGTCAAAAATGTCCGATGTGTCCGCCATAATGTCGGTCACAATAAAAATCGCTGATCGCTGCCATTACTAGTAAAAAAAAAATATTAATAAAAATGCTATAAAACTATCCCCTATTTTGTAAACGCTATAACTTTTGCGCAATAAATCACTAATTGCATTTTTTTTTTTAACCAAAAATATGTAGAAGAATACGTATCGGCCTAAATTTTTTGGGGATATTATAGCAAAAAGCAAAAAATATTGCATTGTTTTCAAAATTGTCGCTCTATTTTTGTTTATAGCGCAAAAAATAAAAACCGCAGGGGCGATCAAATACCACCAAAAGAAAGCTCTATTTGTGGGAAAAAAAGGACGCCAATTTAGTTTTGAAGCCACGTCACATGACCGCGCAATTGTCAGTTAAAGCGACGCAGTCCTGAATCGCAAAAGGGGGCCTGGTCCTTTGGCTGCCAATTGGTCCGGGGCTGAAGTGGTTAAGGGCGAGTTCAGAGGGTGGTGATAAATGGGGAGTACTCGGAATGGTCAGGAGTGGGTAGGGGGGTCCCCCAGGGTTCTGTGCTGGGACAAATCCTGTTTAATTTGTTCATAAACAATCTGGAGGATGGGGTAAACAGTTCAATCTCTGTATTTGCGGACGATACTAAGCTAAGCAGGGCAATAACTTCAGCACGTGGAAACCTTGCAAAAAGATCTAAACAAATTAATGGGGTGGGCAACTACATGGCAAATGAGGTTCAATGTAGAAAAATGTACAAATACCGTACTAGTGACCTCACAATTGAGATAAAACTTTTTTGCGGAAGGGAGTTTAACAAGCCTTGTGGTCACTCATTAAAATGAGAAGAAAAGAGGTTTAATCTTAACCACTTGCTTACTGGGCACTTAAACACCCTTCCTGCCCTGACCAATTTTCAGCTTTCGGTGCTCTCACATTTTGAATGACAATTACTCAGTCATGCAATACTGTACCCAAATTAATTTTTTGTCCTTTTTTTCCCACAAATAGAGCTTTCTTTTTGTGGTATTTGATCACCTCTGGGTTTTTTATTTTTTGCGCTATAAATGAAAAAAGACCGAAAATTTTGAAAAAAAAGCATTTTTCTTTGTTTCTGTGATAAAATTTAGCAAATGATTAATTTTTCTTCATAAATTTATACTGCTACATATCTTTGGTAAAAATAACCCAAATTAGTGGATATTATTTGGTCTTTGTAAAAGTTAGAGAGTCTACAAACTGTGGTGCGAATCATACAAAATTGTTCACATTTGAAGTACTGATCTCATTTCTTGTGATCCGAACAAGCCAGGAAAGTACAAATACCACCCAAATGACCCCTTTTTTGAAAGTAGACATTCCAGAGTATTTAATAAGAGGCATGGTGTCTTTTTTTTTTTCAGCTTTATTGGTGGGTATGCCCACCATTAGAATACCTCCCTTCATCCACCCACTTCTAATGATGGGCATACATGCACCATTTTATATATGCCGAAGCATGGGGGCATCCTCCCGCAAAAGTTATGCCGTGTGCACACGGTCGGAATTTCGAACCGTATGTACGTGGCATTAGGAGCCAATCGCTCCTCCCCCCCCCCCCCCTGCTGCCCCAATGCTTCGGCACATATGCTCTTTTTTTTAACTGTGATGGTGAAATCACCTCCTACACAGCGTTTAACACTAAAACACAGTAAACAAAATTACATACCTGAAAAGCAAGCATGATAAAACATAATAAAACATTGCAGAATAGAATGGAGTAAAAAAAGAGCAACAATAGAGAGAGAATAGAGAGAGAGAGAGAACAATAAAACGACAACTATTTTTGTTTTTTTTATTTTTTTCACACAAAATGACTGTCAGGTAATAGGTTATTTTCACACTTGGGGGCGTTGATTTCGCGGTGACGGTAAAGCAGCGCTATATTTAGCGCTGCTTTACCGTCGTTTTCACCGCGGTTTTCGGCCGCTCGCGGTGCGGTTTTACCCCCCGCGAGCGGCCGAAAAAGGGTTAAACACCCCCCGCAGAGCGCCGCCGTAGCCGCGGTATTACCGCGGTAACCGCGGTATTGCCGCGGTTTTACGGCGGTCTCCCATTGTAATCAATGGGAAGGAGCGGTATAGGAGCGGTGAACACACCGCTCCTATCCCGCTCCAAAGATGCTGCTAGCAGGGACTTTTTTTACCGTCCTGCTAGCGCACCGCTCCTGCTTTCACACTGGAGTGAATGGGGCCGGATTTTTTCATGCGGTGAACAGGCGCTATTTTTAGCGCCGCACCGCATGAAAAACGCCCCAGTGTGAAAGGGGCCTTAGCGACTGAATCAAAACGCTACCACAAAAAAAATGTTAGCGATCGCAGGGATCAGGCCTGACTCTGCGAACGCTGCAGTTATGTGTGCTTAGTGTTTTGTAAGTGACAGTGATCGATCGATACTGCACTTGTGGTGGGCTGGGCTGGGCGGAGGGGGAAAACGCAGGTGCTAGCAGGTATCTGGGCTGATCCCGCTAACAATGTGTTTTTTTGGAACCCTAAACTGCTGGGACGCTAGTATAGATCTGATCAGATCAGATATTGATCTGTTCAGATACTGTGCCACTAAGGGAGGTGTATGCTTTGCGCGTGGGTGTTTGCGGTACTGGCACTAACCTGGGGCGACGCAGACCTTATCTGACCCTAAAAACTAATTGATATCACCCGCCGGGCGATCAGGGGGTTAAACCGTTATTGGGTAATAAAAAACTGGTTACCTAGCGACACTAATGCAGCGATCAGAAAAACAATCGCTTAGTGACACTGGCAAAAGGGGGTGAAAGGGTTAACTAGGGGCAATCAGGGGTTAAACCTTTATTAGGTAATATATGGGGGTACCTGACGCTATATAAAAACCTGACGGGGAACCTAAATAACGAAATAACTAACTGGCTAACCAGCGTCACCAGCGACAGTTATACGGTGATCACTGGTGAAAGGGTTAACTCTAGGGGCAAACAGGGGGTTAAAACCTTTATTTAGGTTGTAATATGGGGGTACCTGACCTATAACTTGTTGACTACCTATTACACTTAATTGAGCGATCAGAAAAACGATCGCTTAGTGACACTGGCCCCCTATTATTGGGACTCTACTTAGGCCATCACACCAGACAAAAATGTGTAAAAATTGTAGTTTTATTCAAATATTAAAAATGGTAACCCAATTAACAAGAACAGGGTACACAATGCAACACACGCAAAACAGTACAAGAAAATTATAATGACAAAAAAGGTGTACCAAAACAGAAAACACAATACAAAAAAAACAGATAGGTAGCACTGGAGCTCTCCTGGAGGTAGGTGACCCCCAAATACTCAACGCGTTTCCAGTTCCCCAAGTAGAAGAACCTTCGTCAGGAGCAGAGAGTGATTTAGTTTCTAGTACAACTATCGCTCAAGGATGGAGCGAGCACTCAATATGAGATGGAATTGCAGGGAGAGGTATGCAAGTCCCAGATATGGTAACAAATCGTAAAATTGGATCTTGGGTATATAATCGGTGGATAAAGTATTTCTCTATGTCCCATAGAGGTCCACTAGTGTTGTCTGTGGGTCCTGATGGTCAAACATTAGACATGCAAAAAGGGGCAGCACACTGACATACGGACGGCGGGCATTCTCCTTCCTCCTTTCCCCATTTCCCCACCTGGGACAACCTCTATGGGTTATTACAATCATTGACAGTTTTCCATCCTCCCCCTTCTGGATACTCATCCACCTGGTAGAAAGTCTTGGTGAACAATATTTACATGTTCACCAGATGCTTCTCTGGGGGTTTTTTGGATGGTTTTTTGCATGTCTAATGTTTGACCATCAGGACCCACAGACAACACTAGTGGACCTCTATGGGACATAGAGAAATACTTTATCCACCGATTATATACCCAAGATCCAATTTTACGATTTGTTACCATATCCGGGACTTGCATACCTCTCCCCGCAATTCCATCTCATATTGAGTGCTCGCTCCATCCTTGAGCGATAGTTGTACTAGAAACTAAATCACTCTCTGCTCCTGACGAAGGTTCTTCTACTTGGGGAACTGGAAACGCGTCGAGTATTTGGGGGTCACCTACCTCCAGAAGAGCTCCAGTGCTACCCATCTGTTTTTTTTGTATTGTGTTTTCTGTTTTGGTACACCTTTTTTGTCATTATAATTTTCTTGTACTGTTTTGTGTGTGTTGCATTGTGTACCCTGTTCTTGTTAATTGGGTGACCATTTTTAATATTTGAATAAAACTACTACTATTTTTTTACACATTTTTGTCTGGTGTGGTGGCCTAAGTAGAGTCCCAATAATAGGGGGTTTCTTTTTGGTCTATATCTAGGGATGAGACCACCACATCTAAGTCCATACCACACTGGGAGTATGCCTTAACTTTTTGTGTACTATTACACTTTTGAAGGCCCTGGAGCACCAGGACAATGACACGTGACACTGACGTGGCACTGATGACAGGTGGTACTAATACGGGGCACTGATGACACGTGACACTGACAGATGGCACTAATATGTGGCACTGGTGACAGATGGCACTTATACGTGGCACTGATATCATGTGGCACTAATACGTGGCACTGATGAGAGATGGCACTAATACGTGGCACTGATGACAGATGGCACCGATACGTGGCACTGATGACACGTGACACTGATGACAGATGGCACTGATACGTGGCATTGATGACACGTGACACTGATAACCGATGGCACGGGACACTGACAGGTGGCACTGATACGTGGCACTGGTGACAGATGGCACTAATATGTGACACTGATGACACGTGACACTGATATGGCACTGATGACACATGGCACTGATGTGGCACTGATGACAGATGGCACTTATACATGGCACTGGGGACAGGTGGCACTGGGGACAGGTGGCACATTTTTATTTTCGTTTTGTACTCACGGCTGCTGCAGCCGTTCATCTCTCCCTCCTCACACGCGGTCTCAGTGTGAGGAGGGAGAGCGGCGCTGAGAGATGATCTCATATGTTTACATATATGAGGTCATCTCTCATTGGACACGCCGATCAGGCTGTAAACGGCCACTGTGATTGGCCGTTTACAGCGATCTGTGACTGGCTGTGTCCGACGGACATGGCCAGCACAGAACTCCCCCGATGCGGGCTCTCAGGAGTGCGCATTAGGGAAGTAAACAGGAGAACGTCCTCCCTGCAGGGAGCGTCCGCGCTGTAGCCGTCTTTCGGCTATAGCACGGGCACGAAGTGGTTAAACTATGTAGAGGGTTCTTTACTGTAAGAGCAGCAAGGATGTGGAATTCCCTTCCATAGGTGGTGGTCTCAGCAGGGAGCATCGATAGTTTCAAGAATCTATTAGATAAGCACCTGAACGACCACAACATACAGGGATATACAATGTAATACTGACATATAATCACACACACAGGTTGGACTTGATGGACTTTTTTCAACCTGACTTACTATGTAACTATGTAATCTAATCTCACTAATATACATGTATAAACATGACCAATACAGCAATAAAAATGATACCGGTTTTCGGTATTTCTAAACTGCTATGAAATTAGTCTGTTTGACATCAGTGGAGAGCAATAGTGCTATTGCCTGTATTGTACAATTTCACACACTGCTGTAATCATGTATTTAATGGTCCATAAAATACGTCATTTACAGAAAGGCAAAGTTCACATTTATATTGTTAAACATAATGAGAGCAGACATAATCAGTAAACACTAACCGGAAGGTATCTTTGCACCTCAAAAGAATGGGACTTTTTGCATACCTGAACACACACACACACACACAATACACACACAATACACACACACAGTGCTCAGCAAAAAAATGAGTACAGCCCTTTTGAAAAGTAAGATTTTAATCAATATCTCAATTAGCAAAAGAACAATTTCCAAAATTTTGACAAAACTAAGTTTTATAGAACAATTGTTTAGCTCATTACATGAAAGTAAGGTAAATAATATAACTTACATTACAAAATCTTCAGTTTTACTCAAATTAGTTGATGCAACATTGAATACACCCTACAACAATATCTACGCTATCTAGTATTTTTTATGACCTCCATGATTTGCAAGGACAGCACCAAGTCTTATAGGCATGGAATGAATAAGTTGGCGACATATTGCAACAGCTATCTTTTTCCATTCTTTAGGAACTACCTCTTTTAGAGCCTGGATGCTGGATGGAGAGTGATAATCGTCTCTTCAGAATTCCCTATAGGTGTTCGATTGGGTTCAGATCAGGAGACATACTTTGCCACTAAATCATTTTTACTCTGTTACTTCTTCAGAAATGCAACAGTGGCCTTAGATTTGTGTTTTGGGTCATGTTGGAAAAGTGCACGAAGACCAAGGGCACAGAGTGATGGTAGCATCTTCTCTTTCAATACAGAGCAGTACATCTGGGAATTCATGATACCATCAATGAAATGCAGCTGCCCGACACCAGCAGCACTCATGCAGCCCCACAGAAGGACACTGCCACCACCATGTTTCACTGTAGGCACCATGCATTTTTCTTTGTACTTCTCACCTTTGCAACGCCATACAGTTTTGAAGCCATCAGTTCCAAAAACATTTATCTAGGTCTCATCACTCCAGAGTACAGAGTCTCAGTAGGAAGTAACAAGGGGAACTCTGGACAGCCGCACACCAGACGAAGATGAAAAATCAAATGGATTTATTAAAAACAGGAATCACATCAAAGTCCAAATACAGCGCTTACTCATAGCTAGTGCTTCCCTGTTTTGCTGTGTTTTTGGACTTTGATGCGATTCCTGTTTTTAATAAATCCATTTGATTTTTCATCTTCGTCTGGTGTGCGGCTGTCCAGAGTTCCCCTTGTTACTTTCTAACTACCTTGTTATTAGCCTGCACCTGGAGCTCCACACTAGGAGTAGAAGCATTCGCCTTGAAGGATCCCTCTGGAGCGGTGGTCACCTCTCTCCCTACACAGAGTCTCAGTAGTCTTCTTTTTCAGCATGGGCCCTGGCAAATTCTAGGCGGGCTTTTTTGTGTATGGGCTTT
Organism: Lithobates sylvaticus; assembly: GCA_028564925.1. Classification (NCBI taxonomy): domain Eukaryota; kingdom Metazoa; phylum Chordata; class Amphibia; order Anura; family Ranidae; genus Lithobates; species Lithobates sylvaticus. The sequence goes on along the minus strand of CM053029.1, from coordinate 510,961,172 downwards.
AGGAGAGGCTTCCTTCGTTGACGACACCCATGCATGTCATTCCTCTGCAGTGTACGCCATATTGTGTCATGGTCAAAATATCACCCCAGTTTGGCTTTCTACTTCTTTAGCTAAATGCTGTAAACTTAAATGGTGATTTTCTTCAACCCATCTCATCAGAAGATGCTCCTGTCGAGGTGTTAACTTCCGTGGACAGCCTGCGCATCTCTGTGAAATGTTACATTTTTGTATCACTTTTGCTACAGCTTTGCTTATCTTCTTGTAGCATTTACCTTTCTTGTGTAAAGAAATTTTCTTTCTCAGACCTTGTGACATTTCTCTTCCAGGTGGCGCCATTGCTGACAGCATGAAATGGGAAGCGGTCTTCTTTGTTAACCGCTTGCCGACCAGCCGCCGTTATACTGCGGTAGGTCGGCACAATCCTGGAGCTGTTGTAGCTATACGTCGGCTCCTTTAAGCAAGATAGCAGGCACGTGCCCGCTGCAGTGCGGGGGTGCCAATGCACATACATATACACACACACACACACACACACAATACTGCGCAAAAGTTTTAGGCAGGTATGAAAAAATGCTGTAAATTAGGAGAGCTTTCAAAAAAAGAAGTGTTAATAGTTTTGTTTATTAATAAACAAAATGAGTAAAAAAAAAAAAAAAAGTAAATGTACAAAAGAGAAATCCAAATAAAATCAATATTTGGTGTGACCACCCTTTGCCTTCAAAACAGCATCAATTCAAGTACATCCGCTCACAGTTTTTGAAGGAAATCGGCAGGTAGGTTGTTCCAAACATCTTGGAGAACTAACCACGGATCTTCTGTGGATGTAGGCTGCATCAAATCCCTTTGTCCCTTCATGTAATCCCAGACAGACTCAATGATGTTGAGATCAGGGCTCTGTGGGGACCAAACCATTTGTTGCAGGATTCCTGGTACTTTACATTGAAGATAGTTCTTCATGACATTGGCTGTATGTTTGGAGTCGTTGTCCTGCTGCAGATTAAATTTGGGGCCAATCACACGCCTCCCTAATGATATGGTATGCTGGATAAGTATCTGCCTGTATTTCTTGGCATTGAGGACACCATTGACCCTGTCCAAATCTCTAATTCCATTTGCAGAAATGCAGCCCCAAACTTGCAGGGAACCTCCACCAAGTCTCACTGTTGTCTGCAGACATTCATTATTGTACTGCTCTCCAGCCCTTCCCGAACAACCAGCCTCCTGCTACAGCCAAATATTTCACATTTTAGACTTAAACCACTTGAACAGTTACAGGCAGAATTTTAAACAAAATACTTCACACATTGGCAATACAGGCAGCTTCACAACTATATATACTGCCATGCCAACCAAAAACATTTCTTGAGACAGAGGACATACTTTGAGCAGCTATGTATTGACTGAGCTCCTATAAGCAAAGCAACTTCCCTGATGTATAATTGGTTGCAATCCAATCTAGAGGATACCATTAGCAAACACAGGAAAGAGTGGGAACTAGCTTTCAAAACTACCTTCACAGATGATAAATGGCTTAATGTTTGCATTCTAGCTTTAAAAGAAAAACGCTTCCCATTTCATGCTGTCAGCAATGGCGCCACATGGAAGAGAAATGTCACAAGGTTTGAGAAAGAAAATTTCTTTACACAAGAAAGGTAAATGCTACAAGAAGATAAGCAAAGCTGTAGCAAAAGTGATACAAAAATGTAACAAAAATGACGTGGGATTCCCCCTAAATATCCATACCAGACCCTTCAGGTCTGGGATGGATTTTAAGGGGAACCCCACACCAAAAAAAAAAAAAAATGGCGTGGGGTCCCCCTCAAAATCCATAGACCCTTATCTGAGCACGCAACCTGGCAGGCCGCAGGAAAAGAGGGGGGACGAGAGCGCCCCCCCTCCCTCCTGAACCGTACCAGGCCACATGCCCTCAACATTGGGAGGATGCTTTGGGGGTCTGTGACCCCTCAAAGCACCATGTCCCGATGTTGATGGGGACAAGGGCCTCTTCCCCACAACCAATGGCCAGGGTTGTGGGGGTCTGCGGGCGGGGGGCTTATCGGAATCTGGAAGCCCCCTTTAACAAGGGGACCCCCAGATCCCGGCCTCCCCCTGTGTGAAATGGTAAGGGGGTACAAAAGTACCCCTACCATTTCACCAAAAAAGTGACAAAAATGTTAAAAATGACAGAAGACGGACAATTCCTTTATTAAAATCTTCTTTCATCTTCTTTCTTCTGGTCTTCTTCCTTTCTTCATCGCCCCCGCGCCCCCCTGACATCATGGGGAAAGCCATAGGGAAGTCCCCATGACGTTCCCGTGCGTCAGACTGGGGCGGGGTCACCAGGTGGCCCCACCCTCCGTTATAAAAGAACTGTCAGACGGAGCGAAGCCTCACACAGCGGGAGCCTCCCATTGAGCGGAGCGGCCCGACACAGAAGAAAAGACGCCGACGCCGTGGAAGAAGATGCAGGACGAGAAGACCAGAGCAAGAAGCGGATCGGAGGAGGAAGAAGATGGAAGAAGAAGATGGAAGAAACTGAAGGATGAAGAAAGAAAGAAGACCAGAAGAAAGAAGATGAAAGAAGATTTTAATAAAGGAATTGTCAAAGACCGTCTCCTGTCATTTTTAACATTTTTGTACCCCCTTACTATTTCACACAGGGGAGAGGCCGGGATCTGGGGGTCCCCTTGTTAAAGGGGGCTTCCAGATTCCGATAAGCCCCCCGCCCGCAGACCCCCCACAACCAATGGCCAGGGTTGTGGGGAAGAGGCCCTTGTCCCCATCAACATGGGGACATGGTGCTTTGAGGAGTCACAGACCCCCAAAGCATCCTCCCAATGTTGAGGGCATGTGGCCTGGTACGGTTCAGGAGGGAGGGGGGGCGCTCTCGTCCCCCCTCTTTCCCTGCGGCCTGCCAGGTTGCGTGCTCGGATAAGGGTCTGGTATGGCTTTTGAGGTGGACCCCACGCCATTTTTTTTTTTGGTGTGGGTTCCCCTTAAAATCCATCCCAGACCTGAAGGGCCTGGTAATTAAATTTGGGGGAACCCCCACGCTTTTTTTTTTATCAATGACTTTCAATGAATGACTGTTCTCTGTATTACGGGAGCCGGCAATTCATTATAGCCGCAATTGATTTTAAATAGCTTTTTTTCCTGCAAAAATGACACTTTGTGCAGGGACAGTTCTCAGCACGGGAAACATGCGCCTTTTTACAGGCATACTATAGACACCCCCCAGGTACGAAATTTAAAGGAATATTACACTTTTATTGTTTCACTTTAAGCATTATTAAAATGACTGCTCCTGAAAAAAACTGCAGTTTTTAAAACTTTTTTTTGCATTGATACATGTCCCGTGGGGCAGGACCCAGGTCCCCAAACACTTTTTATGACAATAACTTGCATATAGGCTTTTAAAATTAGCACTTGAGATTCCTCCCGAATTTGCCACAAACACCCCAAATTGTTCGCTGTTCGCTGAACAGGCGAACAGGCAATGTTTGAGTCGAACGTGAGTTCGACTCGAACTCGAAGCTCATCCCTACTCACAAATGCTCTATATGTTCTAGCATCCAAGAAACTTTGTATAAAATCATGACAAACTGGTACTTCACCCCAGCCAAGCTACATGCATAGTACCCAGAAACATGTTGGTGTTGTGGCAACGACACAGGAACCATGTTGCACATATAGTGGGAATACCCGCATTTACACAACTTCTGGAATAACATCTGTTGGCAGATTTATTCCATACCTGAGACAAAACTAAAAAACTTACACCAAAATGCTGCCTACTGAACATATCAAATTATTCCTTACACAAATACAAAAAATATATTGTTAGGCATCTGCTGAATGCAGCAAAATCCATCATCCTCAGATATTGGAAAAGGATGCAAGTGCCTACAGTGGCAGAATGGCTGCCTGCAGTAGACTCAATCAACAAAATGCAAGAGACAGCAGCTATTGCTTCAGAAATTACAGAAACATTCAATAAATTATGGAGGTCGTGGTTTCTATTCAAATACTCTTATTCTTACAATAAATTATGAAATGGCTGAATAGCTTTAACCTAAGAATATTCAAGACTGTTTATCTTTAGTGATATATGTATAATTAGATATACCCCGATATATGTATATGAGTGAGCTTTGCTCGGACAGACCATACCTAGAATAATAACTAAATTCCACTTATTACTTACATATTTTATTTTCCCTATATTACCATTGCTTCTTATTCTATTTCCGAAACTTTAAAATGTATCCAATACCTGCTTGTGTTCATATTGTACAACAGCTTATCTTTTTGCACTTGATACGGGAACGATACTAAGGTCATGCATTGCGTCAGGGCGCTTAGTGACCTTGGTCTTACCCTATGTATGATATGTAAAACTGTTCTTGTGCATGATTGTTAAACCTTTTTATGTCTCAATAAAATTCTTATTGAAACTCATATTTTCACTCATCAGTCCAGAGCACCTGCTGTGATTTTTCTGCATTTCAGTTCCTATGTTTTCGTGCATAGCTGAGTTGTTTAGCTGTGTTTTCACATCAGAGGTATGGCTTTTTGGCTGCAAATCTTCCTTGAAGACCACTTCTGACCAGACTTCTCCAGACAGTAGATGGGTACTTTACATCTTCCAGTTTTGAAGGAAAGTAAGCATGATGTGTCTTATCTTGCTGAAGCAGTAAAACTACCTTGTGTCAGCTAATGTCATTAACAACTATCTCTAGTGTAAAGAAAAAAAAAAGTCCTGGAAGTGTTGATTTGCCCCCCACAGAGCCCTGATCTCAATATCATCGAGTCTGTCCAGGATTACATGAAGAGACAGAAGGATATGAGGCAGCCTACATCCACAGAAGATCTGTGGTTAGCTCTCCAAGATGTTTGGAACAACCTACTGACCGAAAATCATGTGAACATTCAGTGCAGATCACAAACCGATAAATGAGTCAAGATGCTGCTAAACATCAAAAGTGCTTTCACCTCACTTCACATTATAAAATATAACCATATAGATGTACCGCAAATCATCATACAAACAATCGGGAAAAAGAAATGTCCGTATAATTCTGTGCTCCCAGTATTGTCCTAGTCCTCATGGTGTTGATCCCAATAGAATATCAAGGGCACAACAACCATTTGCTATCCTTTGCCTGGGCAGCATCTGCTCCACCAATGCACTCCCCCTCTGGCAGCACCTTTTTCTCAGGCAGAAGTTACATGTAAAACAGAATGGGACTAATGCACAGTACTGTATATATTTAAAATATTGTGACAAGACTGAGCCATGTCACAGTGTCAGGAGGGTTAAATGGCTCTATGATGTTTTTTTAGGGGAGGAAATGGCTTCAGTTTTCTCCAGAACTGGCAAGGGTTATGGAATCCAGAGGCTTTGTAGAGTGTAGGAGTGAGGAAGCCTCCAGCCTTCAGTTCCATGGTCAGCAACCAGCATTCTGACTGTGCAGGTGTGTACAGATCTTTTAGTATGGGTGCTGACTATATCTCAGTGTTCCACTTTCTAAGAAAAACATTGTGCTGCCAGGCAGCAGCCGATACACGGACACACAAGGGGTGTGACTCCAGTCCAGCTGCTGTCTCCATCCTCATTGGATAGATTGATAGCAGCAGGAGCCATTAGCTCCCACTGCTGTCAATCAAATTCAGTGACGCGGGGGCGTGGCCAAGTCCTGCTGTCTGTGTCAATGGACGCAGAAGCCAGACTCGTGTGCGCCCGCACGGGTGCCCCCATGGAAAGCTGCTCTCCGTTGGAGCACCCCAGAAGAGGAGGATCAGGGCTGGTCTGTGCAAATCCCTTGCACAGAGCAGGTACGTATAACATGTTTGTTATTTGAAAAAAAAAAAACCTTTACAATCACTTTAAAGAGGAGTTGTTGTTTTCTTCTGAAAAGCAAAAGTCAGCAGCTTCAAAAACTATAGCTGCTGACTTAATATACAGACACTTACCTGTACCAGGATCCAGCACTGTGCTCACCCCTGAGGGAGCACTGGGAACTGTCTTCGGTCCTCTGCACCATCATCTTAACTGCGAGCACCCAAATGGGACAGCTTGCGGCTTCATAGCTAGGTGCCCACTGCACATGAAGAAGACTGAGGGGAGGGAGAACTTTCGCTCAAATTGCCTAGGCGATCTGAGTGGGACTGTGAGCAGGGACCAGGTACCTGCACCCCCCCCCCCCCAAGAAAATGGCATACGTCAAAGAGGAGTGGGGGAGGAGACCTTAAAGTGGAATTCCAATCCAAGATGAAAATCTCCCACAGATTTCAATGCTTTCTGAGATCCAAATCTGTATTATCCACTTTTTAGTTTCTTGAATGGCTGATACATCTATCTAATTAAGCCATTCAAAACCCCTCCTCTCCTGTACCACCAACATTTGATGTGTTCAAATGAAAGTCACTTTTGTGCTCCGTTGTCAGTGCCGATTATGCCAGCCAACCAGCTCTGCTCTCTCACTCTCCCTCCCATTTCTTCTACTTGTGATGAATGCATGTCACATGCTCTATCGGTCCTGATCTCCCAGCCAGCCAGCCAGCTCCGCTCTGCCGCCACTCAGTCCCGCCACTCATCTTCCCTTTCTCCTACATTCCTTTTCATGAATGATGAGGCCAGATGATAATGCACATGCCCACCAGCCACTCTGTGCTTGTAAGTGAATCAGGATTGTGGTCACAAGAGGGGGAGCAACACTGCTTTAAACAAAAGGGAAAAATGGTGATTTTTAACTTATGGGGCATATCAGGAAGGTTAATGATTGGTTAGTGTTGTGGTGGCCCATTCAAGGCATTATAGGGTTTCCTTCCACTTTATAGCAGAACTTCCACTGTTGCTCTACAAGCCCATACATCAGCTCTCATTGTCCACAACAGGACACCACTTCAAGGGGGCTGAATTAAATAAAGTACTAAAGAAAAGTACTAAATTTACTAAAGTCACACATGTTGTTCATTTTGCAAGGAAATATTTTACTTGCACTTGGTTAGACGATGGAATTCACTAAGCTAAGGGAAAAATCCCTTGCAAAGTTTAATTTCTCTTGCCTCCTTGCATTTTCACTTTTGGTTCCCAGATAAAAACTTTAACCTTATGCTTACTTTACTAATTATGAGTTATACCTCTATGTTTTCTCTCCTTTTCTGTCGCCAGCATGGAAACTTGATTTATGGCATCTCTCTCCAGCTATCTGATATTCAACGTTTTTTCCCCTTCACAATGTAGATCCCCATCAAGAGGCAAAGGGGTGATCACACTTTTCCGTACAATCAAAAACAAGTACATTTGATTAACTCCAGTGTAATAAGAACAAGTAGTATTTTTGCTTACCGCTTATCACTGTTTGTGAGGCTCCCATCATCTTCGCAACAGTTAGTGAAACCAACCCAATAGGCCCTGAGACACAACATTGGATATTTGCATTAAAATACAATAATGTCACTGTTTTTTGGATTAACTAAAAGTATAGCTAAGAAAACTGAAAAAGCAGTTGCCAATATCAAATGATTTGAAAGATAACTGATTGCCATGGGCAGCCAACACTATGTTCCACTGTATGTAGCATAGGCCAACAGCAATGAAAGTAATGATTTACTGTGAAACATAAAGAAAATAGGACAAGAGCACAATTGTGAAAGCTGCATTATTTAGTGAAGCCAAGCTGATATTATAATATACAGCATACAGTGTATCACAATACAGAAAATCTATGGAAACAGGAACTGGAATTGCACTATTCTCTATCTAGCAAATTTTATAAATACAAAAAATGCAAAGCAGTTAAAGACCAATAATCCTCTCAGGACTCATCAAAGAGGACAAGCAAAATCCATCTTTTTTGGACTCAAACTGTTTTAACGTTATCTGTCAACTTCTGTGCAAACCACAGTAAGCATTGTGTTATAGGTCATGCACACTTTTCCTTCAAGTCGCCTTGACTACTGACAAGCACTGCTAGTATCTAATTTCTCATGGATTTGTATTACTTTTTTCCAATTTCTAACAACTACTATAATTACGTATAATAGCACCCACCCCCCCCCCCCCCCCATTCTCACCACTGTACTTTTGAACCCACTAAACCCCCCCCCCCCCAACTTTCACCATTGTGACAGAACCCCGCAAGCTCATTCTCAGCCTCAACCCCATGCATACAGCTCATCCGACCACTGTGCCTGCAAACCCTTCCGCCTGCCTATCACAGAACACCCCCCCCCCCAGTCAGTGCCGTGCCTGACCCTCATAACTCACCACTACACCTGCCATCTTACTAAATCCTCTTCTCCTACCACTACCCAACCCTGCCCATTCTAGAACTGCCATACGTTTTCTAGTCTTTTGTTACCATATAAAATGTTGCTCGTGTTTTGTTGTAAACAGCAACCTTATTTAGATCTTCCAATCAGGCAGCACTCCACATATACTTGTTGAGGGTACTGACCAATTGGTGTGTCTTATATTAGCCACTGTACAGAAAGGAGGGGTTATATAATGTTTTGTTACCATGCGCTCTCTTTTTTTCTGGGTCACAAAAGCAATCACTATGACCATACAGAAAACAGAGGAACTGTACATTGTTTCCTGTGGCATTTGTAAATATCCTGTAACCCTACCAATAAATGTATATAACAGATTGAACTATTGCATTTGTCCAAGAATCCTCAGGTCTAGGTGTGTTTTTTGTAAATATTTTTATAGCGATTGGAAAGTCATATATACACCAAAATAATATATTACACACACACACACATATATACACTGTAGCAGGGCAAGACCTCAGTAGTATCAGGATTAACCGATTGCCGACCAGCCGCTGTCATACTGCGGCAGGATGGCACGCGAATCGCCAGAGTATGTCGGCCGCTTATAGATAGGGGCGTGCAACGCCAGAGCCGATGCGCGTGGCTGGCGGCCGTGATGTCTGCCGGCCACCCGTGATCACTCCTCAGAGAGCCAGAACAGGAATCTGTCAATGTAAACAGACAGATCCCAGTTCTAAGAGGGGTGTAGAGAGAGATCTGCTGTTCCTAGTGATTAGGAACAGTGATCTCTCTCCTCCTCTACTCAGTACACTGCCCCCACAGTTAGAAATACCTCCCTAGGGAACACTTAACCCCTTGATCAACCCCCTAGTGTTAACCCCTTCCCTGCAAGTGACATTTACACAGTAAATCAGTGGCTATTTTTAGCTCTGGATCGCTGTATAAATGTCACTGGTCCCAAAAAAAGTGTCCGATCTGTTCGCCGCAATGTTGCAGTCATGCTAAAAAATGCAGATCGCCGCCATTACTAGTAAAAAATAAATAATAAAAATGCCATAAATCTATCCCTTATTTTGTAGACGCTATAAAACTTTTGCGCAAATCAATCAGTGTACGCTTATTGTGATTTTTTTTACCAAAAATATGTAGAAGAATACATATTGGCTTAAACAGATAAAGACATTTTTTTTTTCTAATTTTTTGGGGGGGATATTATAGCAAAAAGTAAAAAAAAAAAAAAAAAAAAAATGTTTATTTTTTTCAAAATTGACGCTCTTTTTTTTGTTTAAAGCGCAAAAAAAAAAAAAAACGCAGAGGTGATCAAATACCACCAAAAGAAAGCTTTATTTGTGGGGGGGGGGGGAGGACACAATGTCACATGACCGCACATGAACTGTCAGTTAAAGCATCGCAGTGCCATATCGGAAAAAAATCCTGGTCATTAAGGGGGGAAATCCTTCTGGTCCTGCCGCCTAAACGTTTGCTTTTCTTTTAAATAAAAGTTGGCAGAAAATGCCCTAAAACAAACTTCTGGCATGGAGAAAACACACCGTTTTGCAATACCAATGAGCTACAAAAAATTATATATATATATGCATATTTATAATTTTGGTATATTCACTTTTTTAAATGTTTAAATTTTTTTTTAAATGTTAGCCCATATTTAAATTTAGAAATAAAGCCTTTATGTCCAAAAGTAATACCTGCACCACATATAAAGACCTTGCTTCCAAGTGTAACACCAGCTCTTCTACAAGCATGAATTCCTACAGAGAGAGGTTCTATCAGAGCTCCTTCTTCAAATGTTACATTGTCAGGAAGTCTGCAGAAAACAAAACAAAAAATGTTTGCCTTGATAATACAATTACTATACTTTTAGAGGGCCCATACACATACTGATTTGGCCACTGGTTAAAATGCAATTTTTGCCATATATACATATAGAGATGACTTAAAACATTAAAAAAAAAAAAAAAAAAAAGTCTTTCCCCTATTTTGTATACGCTATAACTTTTGCGCAAACCAATCAATATACGCTTATTGTGATTTTTTTTTTTTTTACAAAAAATATGTAGAAAAATACATATTGGCCCAAAATGATGAAGACATTTTTTTTTTTTTTTTGGGGGGGGGGGGTATTTATTATAACAAAAAGTATTTATTTATTTTTTTTATTTTTTTAAGTGTCTTTTTTTTTTTTTTATTTATAGCGCAAAAAATAATATCAGCAGAGCTGTTTAAATACCACCAAAAGAAAGCTCTGTTTGTGGGAAAAAAAGGACAGAGATTTTGTTTGTGTACAACGTCGCACGATCGCGCAATTGTCAGTTAAAGCGACGCAGTGCCATATAGCAAAAATTGGCCTGGTCATTAAGGGGCAAATCTGTCCGGTCCTTAAGTGGTTAAAGGATCTGATAATGAAGGCTTGATGCAGGATACCACAGCATAACTTTAGAGGTCTAAAGGAGTTCATGCCTCAAAAGGTCAAAGCTGTTTTGATGGCAAAAAGCACTGTTCTGACAGCAAAAGGGGGACCTACTTAATATTAGGTGGGTATCACGAAGTTATAGCTGATCGGTGCTGTGTGAGTTTAAGGTAACTTATCTTTTCAATGAACTCTATATGGTACATGTTGAATCATCAGCAGGATTCATTGTAATCTAGAGAAAGAGACACTGACAATAAACATGACAAGCTTGCTTACTTATAGCAGAAGTTTGCATTGTGTGTGTAGTATCTACACAAGTTTCCATCATCAGGTGGTGTAGCACAGAAAAAAATGGTGGGAGACAAGTTATAGCGACCAGTTTTGCAGAATTCATCAGTTTCTCTTGGAACTCCTGGTTCAATAGCAACTCGATCACCTGAAAATTTTCAAGCCAAGATTTCACAATGAATTTAGTCAAAGAAATATCAAGAAAAACATCATTTATTTACACATTTCCCTAAACTTTAGCTTATTGTTTGCACATTTTTGAGGCAAGCAGCATTACCAACCTACTGGAGTTCCTTTCCTTTAGGACAGCCTTTAATGCTGGGGCTACCATCAAAACAGCATGGGGGAGTACTGCTGCTGAAGCTCCAGACAAACACATGAAGTTGGTGTACACAATGCCCGCTCAGTTTTCATTTTCAGTTTTGGGCCTTTTTAACTGCCTAAAGACATGAGATGGCATTTGGAAGTGTAGGGAAGATCACTCTCATGTAAAATAAATTCTGTGCAAAAGATGCTTATAAACATGCAATGGAGAAATGAAAGGAGAAAGAAAGGTGAGCAAGACCCCTTAGTACTGGCTTGTTTCAGGGAAGAGAAGACACTGATTAGCTAGGAAAGCCTAATCCAGCCATTTCCTTTTTTCACCTTGTAAGAATGGCATTGGTGGGGGAACATGTACAGACACATCATTGTTGACCTGGGCAAGATTCATTTTATGTCTATTGGCGCCACTAGAACAAAACACCCCAAAAGATATAGCATCTACTAAGGTTACCAAAAACATAAATAATTTATTGGACATATATTGTAAGAAAAAGACAGTACACACGTCAAACCCCACCTAGGAACGCTCTCCCTCCATACCCACCCCCCAGCCAAACCCTCCCACCCACACGCCCTGGCTCCCACTTCCTATTCCCAAAAACCCTCCTCTTCCCCCCTCAGATCCATATGGTCAGGTCCTGTGAGAATCCCTCAGGATATGACTCAACAGCCCCAAGCATTGCCAAGAGTAAATATCATTATAAGAGGTGGTATCAAAAAGTTTTGAGACTAGTTATGTAACACGCCAACAAATGGCAGCACAGTTACAGGCAGCACCAACTTTTATAAGTCAGTGAGCCAAAAGACATTGTTCTGTGTACATCGGGAGCTGTGCAACTGGTGCTATTCTGACCACGTGCGTTACCACGTCTGCTATTTCATCACGGACAGCAAGCTAGAACAAAGAGAAAATGTGAAATTCTGCGTGAAACTGGACAAATCTGCCACAGGACATTTGACATGAGTTGGCAAGTTTACGGCGATGCTGCAATGAGCTAAAGATCCAGCTCAAAGCTTTGGACACCATTGCGGAGATCCAGCATGAACAGCAGAAGGTGCTTGACATGTTTTAAAAAAAAGGACACATTCCAGGACATATTTCAGAAACGGCAAGGATGCTGGGAGCACTGTATTGTTGTGCAAGGGGATTATTTTGAAGGTGATAGTGTGTAAACATAGATAAAGGACTTTCTTGTAAACAGAGCTAGTCTCAAAACATTTCCATACCACCTCGTATAGGAACAACCATGTCTGAATAGCATGTCTCCCACAGCCTTCTCTCCTAATAGTACTTCTGCTTAGTCTGCCGGGTCCAACCTGCTATGTAAAATTATAGTTATAGGCACCACAAGCATTTCATTTTTTTTAAATGCTAGTTCTATAATGGCAATATCATGCCAAGAACATTTCCCTGGAAATGCAATAAAGTGTTTAAAGTGCAGAGAAAAACCACCCATCAGCATTACTAAAACAATCAGTATACTTCATGTCAGTGCCGGGACAAGCTCATCCGCTGCCCAGGGGGAAGATGGAAAACTGCGCCCCCCCCCTACTTAAAACTTAAAAAAACAATTCAAATTAAATTAGGTTTAATTTGGTCATTTAATATGCAATCACAACCCACAGCATTTGCATCAGTTTCTGCAACAATAATCCCCAGCAATGGTGTTAGCTTATGTAAACCCATTGTTGGCAGTGTCTGCAATCCCCGTGAACTGGCTGGAGTGGTTAACTCTCTGGGAAGGTGGGGGAGCGCTGAAAGATTTTACCCCATTTCATGACCAGTACATTTTTTGCTATATAGAAATGCGTTACTTTAACTGGTAATTGCGCAGTCAGGAAACACTGTACCCAAAATAAATTTATGTCATTTTTTTCACACAAATAAAGCTTTATTTTGGTGGTATTTGCACACCACTGGGTTTTTTAGTTTTTAATCATATGAACGAAAAAAGACAAAAAATAAATATATATGTTTTTTACTTTCTGCTATAAAACATCTAATAAAAAAAAAAAATCTTTATATATTTGGGCAAAAATGTATTCTGCTACACGTCTTTGGTAAAAAAAAATAAAAAAAATCCCAATAAGTGTATATTAATTGGTTTGTGTAAAAGCTACAGTCCCTCCAAACGATGGGATATTTGTAAATTTTATTTTTTATACCAGAATTGGTGGCAATCAGCAACTCACACTAGGGGGACTTATTCGCCTGACAAGTTGCACTCCATTCAGTGCAATGGAACCTTTCTAATCGGAGCGACTCAAGTAGATCCAAGTTAGAAAAAGACTCCTGCACTACTTGGAGTCGACTTCAGAGCGGATTGCATTGACTTCTATTAAAGAAGTTGTTTGCAACCTGCACTGAAGTCGTGCTGTGCAGGGGGGCTTTAAAGTCGAGTGACACTGGCTGGGAAGGGGTTAATATCTAGGGGCAATCAAGGGGTTAAATGTGTGCCTAAAAATGTGTAATGTGCGCTACTTTTTACTACAGGGGGTCCCCTACTTACAAACATCCGACTTACAAACGACTCCTACTTACAAACGGAAGAAGACAACAGGAAGTGAGAGGAAATCCACCCCTAGGAAGGGAAATTCACTCCTGTAAGAGTTAATATGGGAAAAAGGTGTCTCCACCGATGCTTTATCACCAGTCCATGTTTCCCTAACAACCCAAAATTTTCAAAATCCAATTGTCATTGGGACAGAAGGTGAGGTGAAATCTTCTGAACAGGGGCACAGACAGCAAAACAAATGTTACAGGGGTGATAACCCTTCTCTATGTTATCTAAAAAACTTAAAAATCGATTTTTTGGTTGGAGCTACACTTAAAAAATTTACCTGTTCCGACTTACAAACAGATTCAACTTAAGAACAAACCTACAGTCCCTATCTTGTTTGTAACCCGGGGACCCCCTGTACTGGACAATTTGTTTATTTTCCCTGGTTTGCATGGAAAAAAAAAAAAAAAAAAAAAAAGCGATTGTTCCCTCTGTATAGAGCTCTGTGTTGATTGTCAACACAGAGCTCTTGGTTGTGATTGGACACAGCCGATTAGCAGGTTACGGCCATGAATTATTGTCCGGAATTGGCTGACAGACTCCCGCTGTGTACAATCACAGGGGAGTAGGTGGGCGGGGGCATACGCCCAAAACAGGCAGTGATGTATGGGCATGTCCCGGTGCCTGTAGCTGCAATCTGTGGCAGGTTGGCAAGTGGTTAATTACCAATGGTATTTGTAATATGCAGCATAAAGGGGGTTAATGTACAGTGTCAGTTTTAATTAACCCCTTTGTGCTGCATTAGACCCCTTTCACACGGGGTGCGGGCCATGTTAGCGGTAAAGTGACGCTAGTTTTAGTGGCGCTTTTCTCCTGCTTTAGCGTTTTTAGGCTTGTGTCGGGTGCTGGAGCACACTTGGCACATGTTGCAGACAGCTAATAGTTATGTAGCGTGGTTAGCGAGTACAGACAGTCAGTGTACTCGTCCTGCCAGGCACTTCTCCTGCAAAACCAATAAGGCGAATGATTTGTTAGCTAAACAAAATTGCCTGTCTGTTATGGCCCTCTAGCAGAAATCAATATAACCTGCTGAATATTGCCAAAAAAAGATAAAAGAAAAAACTATCATGGCTGTTCACCTGGGTTGAGATGAGTAACCGAGGATCCCACTTTGATCACTGTCCCTGAAGCTTCGTGTCCAAGAACCATGGGTTTCTTAACAATGAAATCTCCAATGCGCCCATGCTGCCAATAATGTACATCGGAGCCACATATTCCAACTGAATGCATTTTCAGCAGCACCTCTAGAAAATAAAATTACCAAAGGAAATTAAAAACAATGACTTCTTTACAATTAGTATATTTATTTATTCATTTATTTCAGGTACTTATATAGCGTTGTCAATTTATGCAGCACTTTACATATCCTGCTGTCTTTATTGCAATCTCTCACACAAGGTGGTATATAACTTGCTGCTAATATTTAGATATAAAAAACAAAAAACTCCCCACCGCCCCCATCTACAGCTGGCTATGGCAGTAAGCGGCATTGGAAGGCTGAAACAGGTAACAACAAGGCCTGGGGAATACCCGGGATAAACCCAAGCCTACTTTCCAATCAGCTCGGTAAGTAGGCTTTGTTTTTTCCTGGGCATTCCCCAGGCCTTGTTGTTACCCGTTTCAGCCTTCCAATGCCGCTTACTGCGATAGCCAGCTATAGATGGGGGCGGTGGGGAGTTTTTGTTTTTCATATCACATTGGTGTTTGTATTGGTCCAGCAACGCACCAACACCTTTGCAGCCATTGTGCTACATGCTGGGTGTTTGGTGTGCTCCTCATTCGGTTGTCTGCGAGCTGGTTGGCAAGTAGGCTTGGGTTTTTCCCGGGCATTCCCCAGGCCTTGTTGTTAAAGCGGTTCTGCACTCATTTCATTTAGTAAATCTCTTTGCCTTCCAAATCAGGCAAAGAGTACTAAATGAAATGTTTTTTTTTTTTTTTTTTTTTACTTACCTTGTAATTGAAGACTTCCGGTCTTCTCCCTCTGCGGCGGCGGGCGGGGTCTTGCGTCGATCGTCGTCACGCCGCACTGTCTCCTGGGATCTGGTGTCATTGATCCCAGGAGACAGTGCGGGCATCTTCCGAAATCTCGCGAGATTTCGGCCACATCTTCCGAAATCTCCCGAGATTTCGGCCGCATCTGCCGAAATCTCGTGAGATCTCGGCAGATGAGCCGTTACTGCGCACGCGCGAGTAACGGCAGTGCATGCTGGGCCATCTAAAGTCCCTGTGGGTGTTTCACATGCCCACAGGCAAGATGGCCCCCAGCACTAAAGAAGAAGACGAGCAACTTCATCGGACGAAAACCGGCGGCGATCGAGATGGAAGATGGAACAGGTGAGTCCCCTAATAAAGGTAAGCACACTTTATATTACATCCTAAAAAAAAAATTTTTTTTTCAGAGTGCAGAACCGCTTTAATATTTAGATATACCGTATTTATCGGCGTATAACACGCACCTTTTTCCCCTTAAAATCAGGGGAAAATCGTGGGTGCGTGTTATACGCTGATCCCCGCCGATCCCCCACTAATTGTGAGCGGAGGAGCGAGCGCCGCTGATATCTATACATAGCCAAGTGTACTCGGCTATTCTCGTCTATTTCCGCTCAGTCACGCCCAGTCCTGCCCTATGATGGACATAACACAGGGACTGGGCGTGACTGTGAGCGGAGCTATCCGAGCCTAGCCGAGTACACTCGGCTATGTAGGTATATGGGCGGAGCTTGGCTCCGCTCACAGTCATATCCAGTCCCTGTGTTATGTCCATCATAGGGCGGGACTGGGCGTGACTGAGCAGAACTAGCCAAGGATAGCCGAGCACACTCGGCTATGTATAGCTATCAACGGCGCTCGCTCCTCCGCTCTGCTACGAGAGGAGCCGAGAAGAGCCGAGATACACAGGACCGGCTCTGTGTATCTCGGCGGCGCCAATTTCAAACTGCAGTGACACTGACATGTCACTGCAGTTTAACTGCAGCCTGGGCAAGGCTGCAAATGACACTGAGGAGGCTGCAGATGGTTGCTGCAAGGCTGCAAATGACACTGACAAGGATGCAAGGCTGCAAATGACACTGACAAGGATGCGAGGCTGCAAATGACACTGACAAGGATGCGAGGCTGCAAATGACACTGACAAGGATGCGAGGCTGCAAATGACACTGACAAGGATGCGAGGCTGCAAATGACACTGACAAGGATGCGAGGCTGCAAATGACACTGACAAGGATGCGAGGCTGCAAATTACACTGACAAGGATGCGAGGCTGCAAATGACACTGATAAGGCTGCATTGATGGGCATTTAAATGTAAGTTTTTTTTCCTTAAAATGTTTTTTTCCTTAAAATTTCCTCCTAAACTTGGGGTGCGTGTTATACACCGGCACGTGTCATACAGTAACCTTATTTGCCTTTAAAAAAATCTTATTGTATTAAACTTTTCTTCCTTAACCACAACACATCTTTGTAAGTCCTCAAGCACAATGTCCTAAATTCTGATAACATTAAAGCTACCCTGTCCCGAACATATAAAACATTTTTTTAAAAAGGGGAGGGGAGGTTTACTAAAACTGGAGAGTGCACAAGTTGGTACAGATCTGCATAGAAACCAATCAGCTTCCAGGTTTTATCATCAAAGCATAACTGAACAAGTTGAAATTAGAAGTTGATTGGCTACCATACACAGCATCACCAGATTCTGAATGCTTCAGTTTTAGTAAATCAACTCCAATAGGTCCCTGCAAAAGAGACTTTATGCAAACCTGGTCCATCACACTTTTGTGGAATTTTCATTCTGCTATAAAGCTATGCCACTAAAGGGATCTTCATATTCCACTTCTGGGTGTGTTGAATGCCTGTCCCCCCACCTTCTCCCATGCTTTATATTGTAAAGCGCTGCGTAAACTGTTGGCGCTATATAAATCCTGTATTATAATAATAATAATAATAAAAATGCTCTGTGCTTCATCCCACTGGTCCCTACATGACTACAAGACATGGTAGTCTCTTGTTTTACAAGAGAATTCTTTTCATTTCAGCGATAGGGTCACATTAATTAATGTTACAGTATTGAATTAGCAATGTGCATCTGCATGCCTTCTTCTGATACCGCACTGTCAAAATGGCAAAGCAGTCATAGAATTAATATCACCTTAAAGTCTAGTACTTATGGGCCGACGGTCGGCCCACATCAGCCGGTTCAAAAAAAGCCATCCGACATTCAGCCGGTGTGTATGGCAGCCGGTCCAACAGAAGCCAGCAGATGGGTCGGCTTCTGTTGGAAGAGCATGCTGGAAAACCATCAGCCGACTGGTTCCCGATCAGCACTCTCAGCCAAATGTGGCTGTCCCCCTGTCAAAACACAATAGAACAGCAGGGGAGATTGCTGTTCTAACATCGGATTGTTAGTACAGCGACTCTGACCGGAGCTGTCAATTTTTGTTTTCATTCAACCGCAGAAAAAAGTGGTGTGTACTAGGCTTAAAGTGATTGTACAGGCAAACGTTTTTTTTTTCTTTTTATCTTCATGCATTCTATGTGCAGCAGCCCCCCTCGTACTTACCTGAGGTCCCTCTAAATCCATCAATCCCCTTTCCTCGTTGGCTGAGACAGCAGTGGTGCCATTGGCTCCAGCTGCTGTCAATCAAAGTCAGTCAGCCAATGAGGAGAGAAAGGGGGCAGGCCAGGCCGCGGCTCCATGTTTGAATGGACACAGGGAGCTGTGGCTCAGCTCGGGTGCACCCATAGCACGCTGCTTGCTGTGGGGGCACGCAACAGGAGGGAGGGGCCAGGAGAACCGAAAAGGGACCCCAGAAGTGGAGGATCCAGGCAGCTCGGTGCAAATCTACTGCACAAGGCAGGTAAGTATAACATGTTTGGCATTTTTAACTAAAAAATTTAGACTTTACAATCACTTTAAGTGGTGCACAATAGCACTGCTATGTTTAGAAACCTAATCTCTAATGAGTAAAGAAGACCTGTAGTGCATTTCTAAATGTTTGTACCCAATAAATATATTTTACACCACAGACAACCTCATAAGCCACAATTTAGATCGTACTAATTGTAACTTTGCAGTAACAAAGCTTATGGTCTGCAGCTGCCTAGCATCAGCCTTATAAAGAGGACAAACCAACAAAATCCCTGTTGCCTGTTCTAGTGAGTATTCCCCGAGATGAACAGTAATTCTTATGCCGCGTACACACAATCGGAAATTCTGCCAGCAAAAGTCCGATGAGAGCTTTTGGTCAGAAAATGCGACCGTGTGTATGCTCTATCGGACTTTTGCTGGCAGAATTCCAGCCAGCAAAAGATTGAGAGCAGGTTCTCAATTTTTCGGTCGGTAAACGTTTAGATCGGAAAGTACAAATGTACTTTAAACTGTACTGTAAACCAATTACGACGCACAAAATTCCTACGCATGCTTGGAAACAATTAGACGCATGCTTGGAAGCATTGAACTTAATTTTCTCGGCTCATTATAGTGTTGTACATCACCGCGTTTTTGACGGTTGAAAGTTCAGCAAACTTTTGTGTGACTGTGTGTATGCAAGCCAAGCTTGAGCGGAGTTCCGTCGGAAAAAACATCCAATATTTTTCAGATGGAAAATCCACTCGTGTGTACATGGCATAATAGTAATTTTGTTTGATATCATTGATGGCCTTCTGTAGTGATGTGCAAAATGAAAAACAATCACAGCTGTTGCCATAAAAGTGAAGACATAAACTTGAAGAATACAATAGTAAACGGTAAGTTACCATTTGGACCAGGTTCAGGAACTGGACGGTTTTCCTGAGAAAAAAAAAAAAACGGGTAAATAAAACATAACTTTAACATATTCAGCAGATTACACAACAATTATGTAAGTAATATTGTAGTTTTCCGTAGCTTTGGAACTGAATGTAGATAAGAATGTAAAAATCTATTTTCCCTTCACACAGTGCCTGACTTCAATTACCGCAGACCTCATGTATGGGGAAAAAAAACTATTAAAAAGGAAGTGTTGCTGTCTAGAGAAACTACATTACTAATTTAATTGTTTTAAGGAGCACCCCAATCACAACAAAAACTCAGCAACAATAATTAAGTTGCAAATCATTTTGCTTTTGAAAACACAACTACAAGGATTGGACACAAATATGGAAACACTACGACATGTTTTGCGTTGAAAGCGGAAGCGATGTAACATGGGACAGTAGTCGGCATAAACTCAAAACATACAAAGAACTCTAGACAAACCAAACCAGATTAATAAACAGCCGCGGCCTTGTTTGCTGGTTTTCACAAATATAAAAACTTTTAACAATTCACCAAAACTCTTTTAATCAATAAATACTTTAAAACTGTACACAAAATCAGCCAAAACCAGTGGGCGCTCTTCAAATGGCCTTCTCAAGACTGGCAAAGACCCCCCTTAACTTCCTGCTTAAATAGGGGTCCTGGGAATGTATGGAATGTTCTGAGGGGGGGGGGGGTCAGATGACCTTGAATTACCTATTCTAGAGGACCCCCAAAACATTCACAGGCGAGCTGCAACTGCCAAACCACTCGTGACTGATATTAATGCTCAGAAGAGGAGAGAGTGGTGCAACACCCATAAATCATGGACTATCAATCAATAGAAGACTGTAATATGGTCCGATGAATCGAGCTTCACCCTGTGACCAACCACTGGATGTGTTTAGATGTGGTGAACACCTTCCCAAGCTTACAACCAGGACTGTCTTGTGCCAACAGTAAAGCATGGTGGCACGCGTAACCATGGTAGGGGCAGCCATAACTTCGTATTCTGCAGGCCCCGTCATTACATTGAAAGGTAGAGTCACTGACAATTTTTTTGTACAAATTTTGGCTGACCATGTGCACCCCATGGTGTAGACATTGATTCTCGAAGACAACTTCATATACCAAGACGATAATGCTCTGATTCACAAAGTTGGTGTTGTCAAATCATGGTTTTACGAGCATGCAGCCGAAGTCTCGCACCTTCCCTGGTCGCCGCAGTCACTGGATCTCAATATCATAGAGCCACTATGGTCAATTTTGGAGAATAAGGCTCAGGCTCGTTTTCCGCCTTTGGTATCTTTGCAAGAACTGGAATGATTTTTGCATGAAGAGTGGTATCAGATTTCATTATCCACCATCCAAGACTTATTTTTGTCAATTCCCCAGGAGAATTCAACCCTTCTTGGATGCCAAAGGCGGTCCAACACCATATTAGATAACGATTTTGTTCTTTTACCTGGTGTTTCCATAATTTTGTCCAACCTCTGTAGATTAGCTGCTTCTGTGGATTCAGGACAATATACTAGCCCTAAAGCTGACCTCTAGCCTTCATTTCAGTCTTGCACATTTGTACAGGCTCCACTCCAATACTGAAATAGCTTACTCCAATTTTACTGCACACTGCGAACTTCCCACAATGTGCATTAGAAGCTGTCTAGTGGATGTTTGGCATCTACACCCTTTCCACTCTGCCTGACTGTCCCTGGCCTGCCCTTGCAGTTCATTGGATTTCAGTTCTGTCAATCATGGGGGCTCTGTGTACTGTCTAAGTGTTACCCGAGGCAGTCTGCTTAGGAACTCCCACTGCCCCAGACTGATATCAGGCCATCAAGGCATTTTGATATTTGCATAACTCTTTGCAAGAGCCAGCCCACTGTTTGCATCAGAACTGAGGGTTCTTGAGAGAAGCCATTGGGCAGGGTGCAGTGAGGAAGGAAGCAATTGACAGCACTCTGTTGGCAACTCCCTCCAACCACTATCTGCCTGCATTGCACAGAGACCTGGTGATGACATCACTGGGTCGAATATAAGATATGGAACAGAAAAATTTCATTAGCATGCAAATGAGGGGCAAATGAAGAACCCGGGAAGGCAAAATATAAGCAGATTCAATTTCAGAATTACCTGTAAGACTATACTACCCTATATACCACATCCATTTACTCTGCTCTCAGTTGGTAGGTGGGCTAGAGAATTTTAACTCAATTGTCTCAATCAACATGAACTAATATTATCCGTATGCTGCTAGTATTAGTAAATAGATAGAACGGTATATTATATTTACTTGTTTTGCGTTTTGTTTTTCCATTTCTTCAGCTGATTCCTGGATTCTTGCCTAGGCCCAAGTGATGTCATACATCTCAGGAGTCTTTAATGGGTATTTTTGTTTCTTTCATCTGGAGGGGAGGAGGTATTTCTCAGCTAAGCACACCCTCCTACCTGCATGCCTGAGTTAAAGTAGAACTAAAGCTAAAACTTTTTTTTTTCCATTTTAGATTATAGAGTAAGGGAGAATTATAAACAATGTAAGGTTTTTGTTTGCATTTGTGTCCCATTGGGAAGTTTTCCTCTCACTCCCTGTCCCATAGCCAAAAAAAGGAAGTAAAAGAAAATCCCTTTAAAGTGAAAGAATCCCTGGTTGTCACCAGAACTAGTGTCCCCATAGGAAGATATCCCCTCTATTCCAGTTCTGGGGACAACTAAACATTGGGGGTTTTCTTTTACTTTCATTTTCCTTGATGGTAAACAGGATAAATAGAGAGGGTGACTCTCCCGAACAGGGCCACAGACAGCCCAAAGCAGTCCAAAGCAGCAGTGGTGGGGTGGGAGTCAGAGACAGAGGTGGTGGTGGGGTGGGGTTCAGTGACTAGGGTTGCCAACTCATCCCTTTAAACCTGAACACATATGAAACCCAGGTTCTGAGGCTAATTTAATGCAGATAAGGCACCAAGGGAGTTTAATTACCACCTTATCAGCCACAGAGCTTGTGTAATTCATATGTGTTTGGTTTTAATAGGATTAGGTTGCAACCCTAGTTCAGTCAGAGGAAGCAGTGGGAGTTTCAGACAGAGGCAGCAGTGGTGGGGGGTCCAGAGAGAGGCAGTGGGAGGTTCAGCAGAGGCAGTGGTGATGGTGGGGCAGGGGTCAGACAGAGGCAGCGGTGGTGTGGTGGTTCAGACTGAGGCAGGGGTGGTAGGGTGTTCAGACAGAGGCAGTGGTGTTGGTGATGGGATCAGACAGGGGCAGTGGTGGTGGTGGTGGTGGGGGGGGGATCAGACAGGGGCAGTGGTGGTGGGGATGGGATCAGTGGCACTGGCACTTAGTTGTCAGTCATGCCTCCAGTGATGCCTCTCCCAACACGGGGTCTCCGTGCACAGCAGAAAGCTTCTCCCCCTTCACGCTGTTGGCTGTCAACTGGTCAGCTGACTTTCTCCTCCAGTTGCCGCCTCCTGTCCCGACATGGCATCTGTCTGCAGCAATGGGGGAGGCACGGAGAGGATGGGCGGGTAGTCTGCTGTGTGGGTATGGCAGCAAGTGATGACTCCCATCATTACCGCTAACAGCAGTGGCGCCAAACCCCCTCACAGTGGCATAAGCGGTGGGCTCCTCCACAGTGAAATAATCAGCAGAACAGGGCTGGGCGTGCGGGCCAGTGCTTGGACGTCAATTTGCCGCCTCTCTCAATGTGCCGCCTGGGTCCAATGGACCAGGGGGACCCATGGTAAGGCCGACCCTGATGGATACATATATGGATGGGCGAGTTTGCTTTGAATATTAAAATGTATTAAAAATAGTGTTTGTGGCGCTCATATACAATTGAGTTCCACTTTAACCACTTGCTGGCTGCCCTATAGCACTGCTACAGGGTGACAGCTGTGTGCCAGATCACATATCATTATATATATATATATATATATATATGTGATTCTGCACTTCTGCCTGCAGAGGGCGCACCGCTTCTGCTGCAAATATCCAAAGCGGAAGCCGATTTGCGGGTGTCGGGCACTCAATGGCCACCAGCACCTGCCGATCGTGGGTAAACCGCACAGAGCAGGGCTCTAAACAAGGCAGATCGCCATTCTGACAGGGGGGGGGGGATGGATTCTGTGTTCCTGTAAAGCAGGGACTCAAATCTATCTCTTCCCCTAGTAAAAGCAGCACACATAGTAAATACAAACACTGGCTAAGCACACAGTTAACTCTTTAATCGCCCTGTTGAACCCCTTTGCAGCCAGTGTCATTAGTACAGTGACAGTGCATATTTTTAGCACTGATCACTGTATTAGTGTCAATGGCTCCCGAAAAGTGTCATAAATGTCAGTAAGTATCCGACACAATATCGCAGTCTCACTATAAGTTGCTGATCACCGCCATTGCTAGCATAAAAATAAATAAATAAAAATTCCAGTATATATGCCATAGTTTGTAGACACTATAAAGTTTGCTTAACCACTTTCAGACCGGACCATTTTGCTGGCTTAAGACCAGACCACTTTTTGCGATTCGGCACTGCGTTGCTTTAACTGACAATTGCGCGGTCGTGCGACGTTGCTCCCCAACAAAATTGACGTCCTTTTTTTCCCACAAATAGAGATTTATTTTGGTGGTATTTGATCGCCCCTGTGGTTTTTATTTTTTGCGCTATAAACAAAAGAAGAGCGACATTTTTGAAAAAAAAACGCATAATTTTTTTACTTTTTGCTATAATAAATATCCCCCAAAAATATATAAAAAAAGTTTTTTTCCCTCAATTTAGGCCGATACGTATTCTTCTACATATTTTTGGTAAAAAAAAAATCAAAAAAAAAAAATCGCATTAAGCGATTATTGATTGGTTTGCGCAGAAGTTATAGCATTTACAAAATAGGGGATAGTTTTATAGCATTTTTATTAATATTTTTTTTTACTAGTAATGGCGGCAATCAGCGATTTTTATTGTGACTGCGACATTATGGCGGACACATCGGACATTTTTGGGACCATTGTCATTTATACAGCAATCAGTGCTATTTAAATGCACTGATTCCTGTGTAAATGACACTGGCAGTGAAGGGGTTAACCACTATGTGGCAGTGTAGGGGTTAAGTGTTCCTAAAGGCGTGTTACTAACTGTGGGGGGGCGTGGCTGTGATTTAGTGAACACTGATCTTTGCTCCAATCACAGGGAGCAGAGATCAGTGTCACTAATTGCTAGGCAGAACGGGGAGATGCTGTTTACTTCCGCATCTCCCCGTTCAGCCATCCCGTGAGATGATCGCGGGTATCCTCGCGGTGATCGAGTCCGCGGGACCCGCGACCGGACTCACGGGGGGTCCCGACCGGTGCGCGCGCGATAGCACGGCGGCAATCTTAAAGGGGATGTACCTGTACGCCCTTTTGCCTGCCCCTGCCATTCTGCCGATGTACATCGTCGTGCACCGGTCGGGAAGTGGTTAAACCAATCAATAATTGCTTATTGGGATTTTTATTTTTTATTTTTACCAAAAACATGTAGCAGAATACATATTGGCCTATATTTATGAAGAAATTTGTTATTTTTTTTTTCATTTTTTTTTATTGGATATGCAGAAAGTAAAAAATTGTCAGTCTTTTTTTGTTTATAGTTTGAAAAAATCAAAATCAAAACCCAAAAGGTGTTCAAATACCACCAAAAGAAAGCTCTATTTATGGAAAAAATGACATACATTTTATTTGGGTACAGAGTTAAATGACTGCGCAATTGTCAGTTAAAGGAGTTGTAAAGGCAGAACGTTTTTTTTATCTTATGTCCATAAGTGTCTTAGCAAAACCAACTGCACAGAGGAGGGAAGTATAACATGTTTGTTATTTAAAAAATATTTTGGAGGTCAAGTGGTTAAAAGAACAGCAAAGAAAATCATTGTATAGCAAAAGCAATACTATCTTATTCCCTAGATTTTTGCATGATGCTTAATGATCCTAAAATATTTTTAGGATGATGATACATTCTAACAAATGTAGCCCACGTTAACTTTATTTTTATTTATTTTTTACACATTTTCTGCCCTTGCATAAGCTATCATGAGTGTTAGTAGGAAAAGTGCTACCAAAGGATCACTAATTAACTGATAAAGTAAAACGCTAACATTCTGGAGAAAGATTTCATAATTCTTTTGGTCATAATAAAAACAAACAAAACCTCTGTTAAAAATATTATTATCCAAGTAAACACTTGGACACGTCAACTCTAGTCAAACATTCCAACATTTACTCATACATGCATCATTTTACCATTACTCATACCTAGTTCAACACCAGATAGATAACAAGGACTATTGATGTGACAGGACTGTAAAAACAAGATCTTTGTTACAGCTTACCTGTAAAATCCTTTTCTTGGAGTACATCATGGGACACAGAGCCTTAAAGCGGAGCTGCACCCGCACAAAAAATATTAAAAGTCAGCAGCTACAAATAGTGCAGCTGCTGACTTTTAATAAATGGGCACTTACCTGTTCCTGGTTCCAGCGGTGTAGGCAGAATGTGACGAGAGACCGCTCGTCTCTCGCTGCCCCGCCGTCAAGGAATCAGGAAGTGAAGACGCAACGTCTTCACTGCCCGGTCCCTACTGTGCATGCGCGAGTCGCGCTGCGCGCCCCTATTGGTCCCTGCTGTGTCCTGGGAACTGTGTTTCCCAAGACACAACAGGGCAGCTCCGGATAAGGGGCGGGGCAGCTCCGGATAGGGGCGGGGCAGCTATCCGGAAGTGGGTGCAGATACCTGTATTATACAGGTATCTGCACCCCCCTCCCCCTTAAAGGTGCCAATTGTGGCACCGGAGGGGGGAGGGAATCCGATAAGCGGAAGTTCCACTTTAGGGTGGAACTCCGCTTTAAGTAATTACTTAATGGAGTATAGGCCACCTTCAGGTGTTGACACTGGTATACCCAATCAAGGAAGTTCACTCTCTATATAACTCCTCCTCCTTCCAGGAGCACATCAGTTTTTGTAGCAAAGCAATATACTTAAATCCCAAAAAAGAGGGGAGGGACCTCTGTGTCCCATGATGTACTCCAAGAAAAGTATTTTACAGGTAAGCTGTAACAAAAATTATATTTTCTTTATCGTACATCATTGGACACAGAGCCTTAAGTAATTACTTAAAGTGGGAGTAAACCCGCTGACACTTTTCTTTTTTTGTATACACCTGTAAGGGAAAAGGCATAATGAGCATATGCACTGCATACTAGCTCATTATGAAATACTTACCTTGGAACAAGGCGTCGGTAACTCACCTGGTCCACGCCGAGGTAGCCGACATGTTGCCTTGGCGTGTTTTCCGGGTATCGCGACTCCAGCGCTGTGAGTGGCTGGAGCCGCAATGTCGTCACTACCGCGCATGCACATGGGAGACTACTTCCCGGCAAGGTCCAGATTCTGCTGGCCTTTCAGTCGTGAATCCCCCATGCGCATTCACGCCGCTGCTGTCAGCGGCTCATTGCATGGGGAATATCTCCTAAACCGTACAGGTTTAGGAGATATTTTTTTTACCAGGTAAGCCTTATTATAGGCTTACCTGTAGGTAAAAGTAATTTTTTTAACTATACAAGCGCTTTAATGGGACGTCCCATAGCAATGCTACTTGAGGGGAGGGAGACACAACCTGCAGGGTACCCCCAGACTTGAGGATTTATACTGCTGCCTGCAGTACACTGCGCCCAAAGGTGATATCCTCATACCTCCTAACATACACTTGATAACATTTTGTGAATGTATGCACTGAAGACCAAGTTGCAGCCTTACAGATCTGAGCCATGGAGGCATGGTGAGGCACTGCCCAAGAAGCACTAACAGCCCTGGTAGAGTGCGCCTTAACTTGAAAAGGGGGAATCTTACCTCTTAAATCATAAGTTTAAATTATCACTTGCCGAATCAACTTAGCAACAGTGGATTTCGAGGCTGCCTGTCCTTTCTTAGGACCCTCTGGCAGAATAAATAAGACATCAGTCATACGAATCTGAGCAGTTGCCTTAAAATAGATTTTCACTGCTCTCACCACATTAAGACAATGTAGTGACTTTTCTTCCCTGGGACATGGTTTTGGAAAAAAACGATGGCAGGACAATAGCTTGGTTCAGGTGAAACCTGAAACCACTTTTGATAAAAAAAAGTCTGGACGAGGGTGTAACACCACTCTATCCTCATGACAAATCAAATATGGCTCTTTACAAGAAAGGGAAGCCAATTCCGAAACCCTCCTTGCTGAGGATATAGCAACCAAAAATACCAACTTCCTTGTCATAAGGACTAGGGGAATATGTTGTATTGGTTCAAAAGTCTGTTTCTGTAACACAGACAAAACTAAGTTAAAGTCCCAAGGGTTCAAAGGAGGTTTGAAGGGCGGATTAAGCCGCGTCACCCCTTGTATAAAACCCCGGACTAAAGAATGAGTAGCAAGTGGTCTTTGAAATAAGACCGATAAAGCTGAGACTTGACCTTTAATAGTACTCAAGGCCAATTTAATTTCTACCCCTAATTGTAGAAAGGCAAGAATTCTGCCTATGATATATCTCCGAGGGTGCCAACCCTTGGATTCACACTAGGAAGCATAAGCCCATATCGTTCTGGAAGATGGTTTCCCTGCATTTAGTCAGGGTAGAGATAACTGACCCGAAAAGCCCACGTTTCTTCAGAATGTGGGTTTCAATAGCCAAGCCGTTAAATTTAGAGGCCGTAAGAAAGGATGGAATATCAGTCCCTGTGAGAGTAGATCTGGCCGTAGTGGGCGGGACCATGGGCCCTCTACTGCCATCTTTACGATTTTTGCATACCATGACCTTCTGGGTCATGCTGGTGCCACCAGAATTACCAGCTTTCTTTCCAGCTTGATCAGAGAGAACTGATCCCACAGGGTCACCAACGCATCCATTCCACATGCAAACGGATCCCTTGTTCTGGCCACAAAGTTGATTAACTTCATGTTGAACCTGGACCCATCTTTGGCAAACAGCCCGAAACATGTCGGGTGAAGAGATCATTCCCCTGGGGATAACTGCTGGCGACTTAAGTAGTCTGCCTGCCAATTTTCTACTCCCAGAATGAAGACTGCCGAAAGGCATTGAACATTCCTTTCTGCCCAAGTTAGAATATGGTTCACATTTCTCTGTGCTGAGAGACTTTTTCGCGCCCCCTTGGTGATTGATATAGTAACCTGAAACTCCAGGCCTTTAGAGCCAGACGTACTGCCCGAATCTCTAGGATATTGATGGGCAAAGTTTTTTCGGTTCTTGACCACTGTCCCTGAACAATTGTATTTTCTAGTATTTTCTAGTACTGCTCCCCAGCCTGAAAGGCTGGCATCCGTCGTTACCACTTTCCAGATGACTGGTCTGAAGGATTTTCCTTTCAGCAGATTCTGGGTTAGTAACCACCAAGTGAGGCTTTGGGACACTCTTGAGGGCAGCTGCATTGAAAAGTCTAAAGCTTGAATTGTTTTGTTGCAGACAGGATAATGTTTTGCAACAGTCTTGAATGAAATTGGGCATAGAGAACTGCTTTGAATGAAGCCACCATGTTTCCTAGTAACCTCATGCAAAGGCGAACGGGGGGAATCGCCATTTGACCTGACCATCCGCACCAGCTCTCTTATGGAGTTGATCTTTGCTTGAGGCAAAAACACCCTCTCCTGGGTTGTGTCTATGATCAAGTACTCCAGCCTTTTTAGCGGTATTAAGGAAGATTTCTCTAGGTTGAGAATCCAATGATTAGCAACAGATCATCTAGGTACGCTACGAATGTTATGCCCTTTGCCCTTAACCTGGCTAGAGGTGAGGCCAGCACTTTGGTGAACACCCGGGTTGCTGTGGCTAGCCCGAAGGGCAGGGCTACAAACTGAAAATGCTGCTGTTCTAACTTGAACCACAGAGGGACATGCAGATATGCATCCCTGATGTTGATTGATGCCAGAAGTTCTCCTCCTAGGATAGAAACTACTGACCTGATCATCTCCATGCGAAAGGAGCAGATCTTCAGGAACTGATTTTGATTTCTTAGATCTAGAATGGGTCTGACGTCTCCATTTGGTTTTGGTACCCTGAAAAGATTTGAATAAAACCCCAGACCATGCTCTTTTGTGGGGATCTGTATGATCACCCTTTGAGATATTAAATTGGTCTAGTGCCTAAAACAGATTGTATTTTTTCTGGATCTTTGGGAATGCTTGACCTCAAGAAGCGAGACGGTGGAAAGTCCTGAAATTTCAGCTTGTACCCCAGCGTTACCATGGAGATGACCCAACTGTCCTGAATTTCTTCTTTCCAGACTTCTGAAAACTGCAGAAGTCTTCCCCCCACCTTGGTGAGGGGGGTGCCTCTTCATGAGGAGGCTTTAGGATTCTGCTTTGCAGGTTTCCGACCCCAGAACTTCTTTTGAGCCTGGGTCTGACTCTGAGATTTTCCTCTAGAGTCTGACGGCGGAGGCCGTCACCCCTGCCTAGAGGCGGAAGCCCCTGGCGTAGGGGAAAGAGCCGTTTACATGAAAGGGCGTTTATACAGTTGTGCTCATAAGTTTACATACCCTGGCAGAATTTATGATTTCTTGGCCATTTTTCACAGAATATGAATGATAACAGAAAAACTTTTCTTTCACTCATGGTTAGTGTTTGGCTAAAGCCATTTATTATCAATCAACTGTGTTTACTCTTTTTAAATCATAATGGCAACAGAAACAACCCAAATGACCCTAATCAAAAGTTTACATACCCTGGTGATTTTGGCCTGATAATATGCACACAAGTTGACACAAAGGGGTTTTGAATGGCTATTAATAATGGCAATGAATCTGGACTCCTGACAGACCCTTACATCTTCAATCCAGTGCTGCACTGACATTTCTGGATTCTGAGTCATGGGGAAAGCAAAAGAATCGTCAAAGGATAGCGTGTAAAAAAGTTAGAACCTCTATCAACTTACCTCTTCATTACCGTCTGTAGCCCCATCTGAGAAACTCCACCCTCTTTACCTATTTATGTAATAGGTGTCAGGCAGAACAGGAATTGAATAGGATTTCTCTGAACAGTGACAAAGGTAACAATAAAAACATTTTTTTCTAGTACAGTGAAATGGTTTGGAAACTCCGCCAGTACTTTATAGCGGTCTTTGTCCAGATGGCAGAAAGTTTCTCTCACTTAGGCTTAATTCACCCGTCCCGGGTTTGCAGCGATTTGAAATTGCGTGTGGAATCGTGGCAATTCCATCCACGATCAGGTGTGAATGGTGCCTTACCGTTTAAATGATGAGTGTCAGACCAGACAGGAAGACAAGAGAAATCTGACACAAAAATCCAGACACTGTTTAAACCTGAATCAAATGCTAACCCTTTTCCACTTTATGCAAACTAAAATAAAAGAAGAATGCATCAAGGTCACTTAATTAAGGTGAAAATAAAAAAGGATTTACCAAACGAAGATCTCCAACTCCATGGACTACCACAGACAAGTTCTCACCAAGCTGATTTGTCGCTGCCATGTTTCTTACTCCGGTGTTGTTTTTGTGTGTTCTTACTTTGTCTGCTGCAGTGATGTTTTCCACATCTGAGTTCCAGGTTAAAGTTTTACCTTAGTGTTAGATTGTCAGGTCTCGTTTTAGATTTTGACCCTGTCAACAAGAGAGGGACATTGGTTAAAGCGATTTGGCAATGTCTTTGCTTAGTCAGTTAAAACTATAAATTTATAACTATTGAGTCTAATATTTATAGTGCATTAACATTGATGCCAAAAGTCAAGTAAACTTTTAAACTTTACAAAATACTACTCACAAGAGTTTTACTGAACATATTACAATATAATATAGTCTGTATTGAAAACATTTTAATACATGTGGAAATGGAGCTGTACAAGTCCCTAGCGTGAGTAAGAAGACAATGAACCTGATAAAATACTCAACGACAAAATTTTTGACATTTAAAAAAAAAAATTGCCATATGCATATGTCTTGTTTCTAATGCTGCGTACACACGATCAGAATTCTCGTCGGAAAAAGCTCTGATGGTTTTCCCGTCGGAATTCCGACGGAATTTCGCTCAAACTGTCTTGCCTACACATGTTCACACCAAATTCCAACGGTCAATAACACCACAACATACAACACGTTCGACGGCACTATAAAAAGGGAAGTTTAATGCTTCTGAGCATGCGTTGAATTGTTTCCGAGCATGCGTCGGAATTCTGCATGTCGGAATTGCATACACACGATCGAAAAAGCCGATAGAAAGGTTTTCCGTCGGAAAAATTAAGAACAGGCTCTCAATCCAAAGTCCGTCGGAAATGCCGACAGAAAGAGACCGATGGGCATACACACGGTCGGAAAATCCGATGAAAAGCTCCCATCAGACTGTTTCCATCGGAAATTCCGACCGTGTGTACGTGGCATAAAAAAGTTCCTGTTGGCTCCTACATAGCACTGAATGCTATTCCGAACAAATTATTTTCTCCTGGATGTGAAAGTAATTTGTAATTTGTAGAGCTGCACGATTCTGGTCAAAATGAGAATCGCTATTTTTTGCTTAGAATAAAGATCACAATTCTCTCACGATTCTCAGGGTGTAACATAATAGTTCACATTTTACCAAAAAATTGGGCTAACTTTACGATTTTGTTTTTTTTATTTATTTTATTCATTAAAGTGTATTTTTTCCCCAAAAATTGTGTTTGAAAGACTGCTGTGCAAATACAGTATACATACAATATTGCAACAACCGCCATTTTAATTTCTAGGGTCTCTGCTAAAAATATATATAAGTTTGGGGTTCAAAGTAATTTTCTAGCAAAAAATACTGATTTTAACTTGTAAGCAACAAGTGACAGAAAAAGGTTTAGTTTTTAAGCGATTAAACTGACCTGATTTACAGACCAAAGTTCATTCATTTGATCTAAAAGAAACAAAATGTTACAATGTTTCTCGTTATCACTGCCTAAGGCTGGTTTCACATCGGAGCAGTGCGGGCGGCGGCGGTAAAGCAGCGCTATATTTAGCGCTGCTTTACCGTCGTTTTACCAGTGGTATGCGGCCGCTAGCTACAGCGGCGCTTTGCCGGCGGTATTACCGCGGTATCCCCGCGGTGTCCCATTGATTTCAGTGGGTAGGAGCGGTGAATACACCGATTCTTCACCGCTCCAAAGATGCTGTTAGCAGGACTTTTTTTACCATCCTTCTAGCGCACCACTCAGGGCTTTCACACTGGAGACACAGCAGCAGCTGTTTCAGGTCGGTTTGCAGGCGCTATTTTTAGCGCAATAGCGCCTGCAAACCGCCCCAGTGTGAAACCAGCCTAAGGGATGCTGTGATAAACTTGGCAGGCTGCCTTTTTTTTTTTTTTTTTACAGCTGTCAGCAGTGAGCAGAGAACTCTCTGCACTGTATCTGGAAAATGCTGTGTTAAGATCACGAGGGGATAGAATCGCGATCTTGATTATTTAATGATTAATCGTGCAGCTCAACCTCTGAGTAATTAAAATCTTTTTTATTTAATTTTGCAGTTCCCAGAACAGTTTTCCCCAACTCTTCCAAAATATAAAGAATTACCCAGGATTCAGGATATGAAGAGTAGTGTAAGGCCGCGTACACACGAAGGGACAATCCCGCGGGATTATCCTCTGGACTGAAGTCCAGCGGATAATCCCCTCGTGTGTGGGCGCCGGCGGACTTTTTGGCGCCAAAGTCCGGCGGACCAAAGTTTTAAGTTTGGTTTTAAAATTATCCGCTGGACTTGGCAGTCCGGCGGACAATCCCGCCGTTAGTAGGCAAGTCCGCGGGACTTTTGAAAATGAACGGACTTGTCGCTCATCGGCAAGTCCGTTCATTTAGCACGTGACTTCAGGTTACGTAGCTAGCGTAGGCAGTAAATGCCGCGGCGCTAGCTCCGTAAGCTGGCATGGATTTAAAGGGACTCCCCACGCCGAAAAACGGCGTGGGGGTTCCCCCCAAATCCATGTCAGACCCTTATCCGAGCACGCAGCCTGGCAGGCCAGGAAAGGGGTGGGGACGAACGAGCGCCCCCCCCCTCCTGAGCCGTACCAGGCCGCGTGCCCTCAACATGGGGGGTGACCTGGGGAAAGGGGGGCCGTGTGGCCCCCCCACCCCAAAGCACCTTGTCCCCATGTTGATGAGGACAAGGGCCTCTTCCCGACAACCCTGGCCGTTGGTTGTCAGGGTCTGCGGGCGGGGGCTTATCGGAATCTGAGAGCCCCCTTTTACAAGGGGGCACTCAGATCCCGGCCCCCCACCCTATGTGAATGAGTTTGGTGGTACGATGTACCCCTACCCATTCACCTAAGGTGTAAAATGTAAAGTAAAAAAACACCCACACTTTTGAAAAAATAGTTTATTGCACTGCTCCGGGGGTCTTCTTCCGTCTTGGGGGTCTTCTCGCCGGACTCCCCCGCCATTTACCAAGCTCTTTTACCGAGCGGGGAAGTCCGGCTACCTTCTTCGTCGTCGCCGCCGTCGTCTGGGGGGGTCTCGATCCGCCTTCGGGGGTCTTCGGGGGTCTTCCGGGGGTCTCTGCTGTTCTTGCGGCGGTCGTCGTCTTCCGCGCCGCCGGCGCCTTCTTCTTCTTCTTGTCCTTCTTGTTCTTCTTCTTCTTCTTCTTCCGATGTTGACCCGATGCTCTCTCTGCCCGGAATGCCAGATCCACGCTGCGCTGGGACTTATATAGGGACATGGGGACAGGGTCACATGCTCATGTCACATGGTGACCCCGCCCCCTTGTGATGTCACAGTCCCAGCATCCTCCGGGACTGTGACATCACAGGGGGGCGGGGTCACCATGTGATATGAGCATGTGACCCTGTCCCCATGTCCCTATATAAGTCCCAGCGCAGCGCGCCTCTGCCATTCCGGGCAGAGACAGCGACGGGTCAACATCGGAACAAGAAGAAGAACAAGAAGAAGAACAAGAAGAAGGCGCCGGCGGCGCAGAAGACGACGACCGCCGCAAGAACAGAAGAGACCCCCGGAAGACCCCCGAAGGCGGATCGAGACCCCCAGACGACGGCGGCGACGACGAAGAAGGTAGCCGGAATTCTCCGCTCGTGAAAGAGCTAGGTAAAAGAGCAGAAGAGAGCGGAGGAGTCCGGCGAGAAGACCCCCAAGACGGAAGAAGACCCCCGGAGCAGTGCAATAAAATATTTTTTCAAAAGTGTGTGTGTTTTTGAACTTTACATTTTACACCTTAGGTGAATGGGTAGGGGTACATCGTACCCCATACTCATTCACATAGGGTTGGGGGCCGGTATCTGGGGGCCCCACTTATTAAAGGGGGCTCTCAGATTCCGATAAGCCCCCGCCCGCAGACCCCAACAACCAACGGCCAGGGTTGTCGGGAAGAGGCCCTTGTCCTCATCAACATGGGGACAAGGTGCTTTGGGGTGGGGGGGCCGCACGGCCCCCCTTTCCCCAGGGCACCCCCATGTTGAGGGCACGCGGCCTGGTACGGCTCAGGAGGTGGGGGGGGCGCTCGTTCGTCCCCACCCCTTTCCTGGCCTGCCAGGCTGCGTGCTCGGATAAGGGTCTGAGATGGATTTGGGGGGGACCCCCATGCCGTTTTTCGGCGTGGGGATTCCCTTTAAATCCATGCCAGGTGACGGAGCTAGCGCGCCGGCATTTACTGCCTACGCTAGCTACGTACCTGAAGTTACGTTCGAAATGAACGGACTGCTCCGTGTGTGGGCAAGTCCGTTCATTTTCAAAGGTCCCGCGGACTTTGGCCGGCGGATTATGCGCCGGAGAAGTCCGTGCGTGTGTGGGCAAGTCCACACGCTCGGAAAGTCCGGCGGACCCAGCTGGAAAGTCCGGCGGATTGTCCGCTGGACTAGGTCCGCCGGCAAAAGTCCGCACGTGTGTACGCGGCATAACATTTACTTGTGCAGTACAGTAGATGCTGGTAGTATGAATGGACCACTGCATAGTTACCAACACAGAAACGCAAATCTAGCATTCAGGAAGGTAACAATTCAAGGATTCTACAGAAACAATGGATGTTTGACATTCCCATTTCCCAAAGATCTCTGGGCTAGGACAAACATCATAATGGTTCAGGATATATAGCCAGCGGCACACTTCACAAGAAGAAAGCAGCATGACTATTGGCATAATTGCTGAAATTTTGCTTTGCAGTAGAGCTTCCAGCACTGAGCTTCCTGATAGGGTCACTTTAAAGCCCAACTCCAGGCAACTAAAAAATGATCCCTTGCAGTGGTGCCCTTATAGTGGCAGGATGAATGGCAACAGCAGGAATCTGCTGAGTCCTGCAGCTGTTTCCGCCATCTGTGAGTGCCACCGAGCCCTGTACATTTCAATGATAGGTTGGCAGTGGCGGTGGCTGTCCACAAGGCTGGCGATTACCTACGGTGATCACTGCTGTCTGACAGTCTTTTTTATTTAAAGCAGAACTATATTCACCTGTTTTCCAGTGCTGTGATCCCCCGGAGTCCCTGCCGGCTGCTGATATCTTCAGCCTGGCAGCTTCCGGGTATCGATCCCCAGCCATTTTAATTGGCAGGCCCGAGATGATGTAATTCCTGAGCATGCACTGGATTTTTACACGGCAAGCGCAGCTCAATGTATAGCATGGACAGGCAGGTATGGGAAGTTTAATGAATACAAGGCATGCTCTTATTGGATAAGATGGCGATTGTGACATTATCAACCCATCTTCTCCACCTCATCCAATCAGAGAACACCTTGTATTAATGTAAAAAAAATACAAGAGGTTTGCTAAATGGTGGAGGCATGAGACAGAGTGATCCTTTGTGTACGAGGCGGCAAATCACAGCAACACCTGAAACAGAACTGTGCTGACTGTATGTAGAGCAGAATATTGCAGTGAATTTTAGCATCCCCAGCCTCCTTCAAGAATAAATGGGCTTCATTCACACGGGCGCTCAGCCCCGTTCAGCAGGAAGAACTGTTTGCCTATCATTTTGGGATAGCATTGAGCTGCATGTAAATAGATATGATCAGCTAAACGGATGCTCTGTAATTGGGATTTACCTGTCAAACTTAACTGTGTGGCTTCATATAGTGCATCCGGAAAGTATTCACAGCATTTCACTTTTTCCACATTTTTGTTAGGTTACAGCCTTATTCCAAAATTGATTAAATTCATTAGTTTCCTCAATGCTACAAGCTTGGCACACCTATTTTTGGGCATTTCCTCCCATTCTTATTTGCAGGACCTCTCAAGCTCCATCAGGTTGGATGAGAGAATCAGCCCACAGCCATTTTCAGATCTCTCCAGAGATATTTAATTGGGTTCAAGTCTGGGCTCTGGCTGGGCCACTCAAGGACATTCATAGAGTTGTCCCTTAGCCACTCCTTTGTTACCTTGGCTGTGTGGGTCATTGTCCTGTTGGAAGATATACCTTATACCCAGTCTGAGGTCCAGAGCGCTCTGGAGCAGGTTTTCATCAAGCATGTCTCTATACTTTGCTGCATTCATCTTTCCCTTGATCCTGACTGGTCTCCCAGTTTCTTCCACCACCATGCTTCACTGTAGGGATGGTATTGGCCAGGTAATGAGCGGTGCCTGGTTTCCTCTAGACATGACGCTTGCCATTCAGGCCAAAGGGTTCAATCTTTGTTTCATCAGACCAAAAAATGTTGAGTTTCTCATGGTCTGAGAGTCCTTCAGGTGCCTTTTCGCAAACTCCAGGCTTTCATGTGCTTTTTACCAAGGAGTGGCTTCTGTCTGGCCACTCTACCATACAGGCCTGATTGGTGAAGTGCTGCAGAGATGGTTGTTCTTCTGGAAGGTTCTCCTCTCTCCACAGAGAAACGCTGGAGCTCTGTCAGACCATGGGGTTCCTGGTAACCTCCCTGACTAAGGCCCTTCTTCTCGATCGCTCAGTTTGGCCGGACGGCCCGCTCTAGGAAGATTCCTGGTGGTTCCAAACGTCTTCCATTTATGGATGATGGAGGCCACTGTGCTCATTGAGACCCTCAATAATGCAGACATTTTTCTGTACCCTTCCCCAGATCTGTGTCTCGATACAATCCTGTCTCGGAGGTCTACAGACAATTCCTTGGACTTCATGGTTTGGTTTGTGCTCTAACATGCACTGTTAACTGTGGGACCTTATATAGACAGGTGTGTGCCTTTCAAAATCATGTCCAATCAACTGAAAATTTACCACAGGAGAACTCCAATCAAGTTGTAGAAACATCTCAAGGATGATCCGTGGAAACAGGATGCACATGAACTCAATTTTGAGTGTCATGGTAAAGCTGTGAATACTTATGTACATGTGATTGTTTCCTTTTTTATTTTTAATAAATTTGCAAATATTTCAAACAAACTTCTTTCACGGTGTCATTATGGGGTAATATTTGTAGAATTTTGAGGAAAATTATTAATTTAATCCATTTTGGAATAAAGCTGTAACATAACAAGATGTGGAAAAAGTGAAGCGCTGTAAATACTTTCAGGATGCCCTGTACATCTGTTGCTTCTCCATCTACTTATTTGACCGCCTGCACACAGCTCAAGGCTACTCTCAAATCACTTGTATACAAGGTGCGACACATTCCACATTTGCAGCCCGCCAGTGAGTTTGTTCTGTTCCCGGCAGCCCCCCCTGTATTAGAGTAGCTCCCCCAGCAATTTTCCGCACTGATTTATTAGCCAACAGAATTACACTATTAGTGTCATTGCTTTTTCCCACACATACGGATCGCACGGTGGTGCATCCCCCAACCCCAGTGATTGGAACGTGCTGAATACATCCATTGAAGAGGACCTCTTCCATCGTTCACCCCCACAGAGGAGGATTTCCCCACTACCCATTGAGGATTTTACATGCCTATAACCCCTGCAGGGGTTAGGCACTCTGGTAAGTGTTTGCATAATAGGGGTCATTCTGCGGAAGGAGGGGTGCACTGAAAAAATCACCAGTCACCCTTTGCTTTGTTTGCTTTGCTTTGCTTTGCTTTGTTGAAATCATTTGCTACAAAAACTTTGAGTTTTAAGGATCACACAGGACGTCATCAATTTTTCTTTATTATCAAAAAAAATTTTTCATCATCATTGTTTGCACACAGGACTTTTTATCTGGGACATGCTTTAAAGACTTTATATAATACTCTGTTTGAGTATACACGGAACTGAGCACTTTAATTATTAATTTATCCGTATCAACAATACGTTTTATCTGGATTTTATATAATCAAATATATATATATTCTTCAATTGCTACTTAATTTTTTATATATATATTAAGTTTTATTTTACGGAGTCACTTTAAACATTTTTCACCATTTGTTTATTTATTCACAGTATATATTCACATATATCTGTTTATCAGCATTATTGCACTTAAATTATTGTTTAATATATACGTCTTTTTGATTAACCTACTTGAGTGCGGAGGACACATTTCTGCACATTTTTTATATTTTTTATACTTTTTATATTGTTCACATGTATACATATAATTTCCTCTCCCACCCAGTATGCATTAATAACCTTTTTTAGCATACCTTTTATGTCCACCCTGAACAGCGCCACTATCCCTCATTTTATTCGACACATTCCACTATAAAGGTGCATGTACCATCAGAGTCCCACCAAATTATCTTATAAAAAGCGTGGAATGTATTTTTACATTTAAAATCAATTACTATTTTGAAAGGTGGATTTAGGATCAACACTATACTAAATTAAAGGTGACCTGGATAAACTTCTTATAACTTCTTATATGATATTAATTAGAGAAGAGGAATCTTTTTATTTTTTTCCACTTGCTTACAATGACTATCTCCTCAGCAGAGTAATACATTCCCTAAAAATACTTTCTAATACTAATAAACTCTTGTCATATATGACTCAAGCCATGCACACTCCCTGCAATCTCTGTGATTCTAATCATCAAATGATCTTTAATCCACCTTCCAACAAGACAGGAGCAACAAACTCACCCACCCATTTTAACTCATTATGTTTCGCCACAAAATCATGGCTTCTTCAATTTAAAAAAACAATTCTCAAGTGCTCAGTGACCCCCAAAACACGAAAGAGTATCTCAAATCATAATAAAGTCACCATTAGCCATGTGGTGTCACTTGTTTTTGTAGCCTCCTATTTGCGCCCTTTGATGACATCATGACATACATATGCGTAACTATTAATTTTAATATGTGATGATGTCATGATTCATCATAGCGTCATATTGTGTGTGATGTCATCATATTCACTCCTTTCAATACTGATGCTCCTTAATGCCATCTAGTGTTGAATATGAAATACAACGAAAAGCCATAACTTTATGACCACTCGCCTAATATTGAGTAGGTCCCCCTTTTGATGCCAAAACAGCCCTGACCACTCGAGGCATTGATGCCACTAACCTCCAAAGGTATACTGTGGTATCTGGCACCAAGCTGTCAGAAGATCTTTTAAGTCCTGTAAGTTGTGAGGTGGGGCCTCCGTTGATTGGACGTGTTTTTCCAGCACATCCCACAGATGCTCAATTGGATTGAGATCTGCAGAATTTGGAGGCCGAGTCAACATCTAGAACTCATTATTGTGTTCCTCAAACTATTCGTAAACTTTGCTTGCAGTGTGTCTGGGCACATTATTCTGCTGAAAGAGGCCAATGCCATCATGAAATACTGTTTCCATGAACGGGTATACATGGTCAGCAACAATATTTAGGTAGGTAAGGTTGTAGGCTTAGCATAGACTACACATATATAGAGAGGGGAATTTAAAATATATGCCGCATCCTATATTCGAGAAAAAAAAGAGGGGGGTATCCCCTATGGGTTGGACTTTTAAGGCATGAAGTGTTTAAACCCCAGATTGAAAACTAAGTAGTATGTATTGAAAATTATTTATTACAAAAAATCTGGAATATTGACATACACCAAAATATATACTCGAGTATAGGCCGTCCCGAATATAAGCCGAGGCCCCTAATTTACCACAAAAAAAACTGGGAAAACTTATTGACCCGTGTATAAGCCGAGGGTGAAAAATGCAGCAGCTACTGTAAGTGGAAAAGAGGGTCAGCAAATGCCCATCTGCAGCTGCATGTCCCCTGTGTCCTGTAAAAACCCCCCCGTGTCCCCATTGCAGCCTACCTGTGCTGATCGATCTGCCTCCCGCCGATCTGCCACCTGTGTCCACCAGTCTTAGAAGCGAACGTTAATGCCTCCTGTGCCGATCGCTGGATGTCCGATGTCCTGTGTCCCCCCCCCATTGCTGATCCTGGCGATCAGCATGTAAGGCGCCATTACAAATTTAAAAGCCGCGCCTCCTCCTCCTCCTCGTCCGTGATAGGAGGAACACTCGGTTTTCCCAGCAGTCAGTGTGCAGTGTTCCGCCTATCACGGACATCCTCTCATCCTCGTCCATGAGATGAGAATGACAGGACGTCCGTGATAGGCGGAACACTGCACACTGACTTACTGCTGGGAAAATTAGTGTCCGCCTATCACTGACGGGCGGGAGGAGGCAGCGCAGCTTTTGAACACTGCCGTCTGTCTGCATGACACGCTGTTCATGTAGGCAGACAGCACTGACTCGAGTATAAGCCAAGGGGGGGACTTTCAGCCCTAAAAAAAGGGCTGAAAATCTTGGCTTATACTCGAGTATATACGGTAGATATAAAACAGACTGGAATGTTTGAACAGTATTCAGTAAATACAAGGTACAAGTTTTGAATGTATCTCGTAAGAAATATCTCACACCCTAGTGGTGTGAGATATTTCTTACGCGATACATTCAAAACTTGTACCTTGTATTTACTGAATACTGTTCAAACATTCCAGTCTGTTTTAGATCTATATATTTTGGTGTATGTCAATATTCCAGATTCTTTGTAATAAATAATTTTCAATACATACTACTTAGTTTTCAATCTGGGGTTTAAACACTTCATGCCTTAAAAGTCCAACCCATAGGGGATACCACCCTTTTTTTTTCTATATTTAGGTAGGTGGTATGTATCAGGTAACAGTGACATGAATAGCAGGACAAAAGGTTTCCCAGCAGAACATTGCCCAAACTATCACACTGCCTCTACTAGCTTGCCTTCTTCCCATACTGCACCCTGGTGTCATCTCTTTCCTAGGTAAGCGAACCACAGGCAGGGTGGATAAAAATCTATGATTTAAAAAAAAAAAAAAAAAATGGATTTTAAAAATCTATTTAATCCCTTGCCTACCAGGCACGAACACCCCCTTCCTGTCCAAGCCATTTTTCAGCTTTCAGTGCTGTCGCACTTTGAATGACAATTGTGCAGTCATGCTACACTGTACCCAAACTAATTTTTTATCATTTTCTTCACACAAATAGAGCTTTCTTTTGGTGGTATTTAATCACTGCTGTGTTTTTTATTTTTTACAAAAAAAAAAAAAGACCAAAAATTTGGGAAAACTTTTTCTGTCAGTAAATTTTGTAACTAAGTAATTTTTCACCTTCACTGATGTGCGCTAATGAGGCGGCACTGATGGGCACTGATAGGCTAAACTGGTGGGCATTGATGAGGCGGCACTTATGGGCACTGATGAGGCGGCACTGATGAGGAGGCACTAATATGCCGCACTTATGGGCACTGATAGGCGGTACAGATGGGCACTGATGTGCATTGATGGGTGGTACTGATGGGTGACACTGATGGGCATTGGTGGACAGCAGTGATGGGCATTGATGGGCAGCACTGACTGGGATGGCTAATGGGCACTGATTTGTGGCACTTGTGGGCAGTGTGGGCACTGTATGCTGGCATTGTTGGGCACTGTATGCTGGCATTGTTGGGCACTCCATTTTTTACACTTTATTTATTGTAATCAGAGCACTGATCATCAGTGCCCTGATTACTTCCCTAGCTGTCCTCTGTGAGGAGATGCCACTGATTGGCTCTCCTCTCCTCACACTCTGTCAGTGTGAGGCGAGGAGCGCCGATTACCGGCATCTCCTTGTTTACATGTGACCGGCTGTGATTGGACACAGCCGATCACATGGTTAAAGGGCCGCCGGCAGATCGGGGTTGCACCGTGTACTTGCAACATGATGCGGCCATGATCGGGAGTGGCCGTTCCGTGCCGCCGTCAAATGACGGCAGCCCAGAACAAGAGCTGCACCGCCCCGCCGTCATTTGACAGTGGGCGGGCAGCAAGCAGTTAAAGATCATTTTCTATTTAAAATACATTAATAATTTAGTTTATTCAGCATGAAATGGAGCTTAGTTATGTAGCATGAGGCTGTATATTCTGCAATATTTACATTTTTGGTAAACTCATTCAATGAATCCATGCACTGCTTTGATGCATTCACACAATTTCACAGTAACCATGAGCTAAAACAAAGTTCAGGAATATTCCTTTATCCCATTGTTTTGCAAATCTATGTACACTACAAAACTGTATGACTGTAACAAGTTCTGATATTGCTGTTTTACTAACCTGGCAGTTTATTATTCTAAATACGTAACCTTCATTTTGTTTTCAAATATTAAAGATTCTAATTACCAGCAAGAATAAGTGCTTACATTTAAAGAGCACCCGTCATGTCATATCCATCATGGCAGTGCCTGTTAGCGGGCATCCACTCACCTGCTGCCAGCACGTCCCTCACCTTGTTGTGTCACTGTCGCATCACCAGCCGTCCTATTAAAGTGAATGGGACTGTCGGTGAGTCAACAGCGGGTCAGAGGAGGAGCCGCTGCTGGACAGAGATGACAGCTGCTCTTTAAAAATTATAATTTAAATTGAGTTGATTTAAATCAAGTCTTTTTACTAGTGATTTAAATGTACTTGATTTAAATCAAATCCACCCTGCCCACACGTACCCAGGCATCCACAGGAGTAAAAAAAAAAAAAAAAAATGGGATTCGTCAGACCAGGTTACCTTCTTCCATTGCTCAGTGGTCCAGTTCTGATGCTCACATGCACATTGCAGGCATTTTTGGCAGTGGGCATGGGTCAGCATGGGCACCATGACTGGTTTGCAGCTACGCCACACCATACACATTTACTTTGCTGCCTAATATATTACATCAACTTTCAGATGCCATTG
The DNA here is from genome assembly GCA_028564925.1 of Lithobates sylvaticus. Taxonomy (NCBI): domain Eukaryota; kingdom Metazoa; phylum Chordata; class Amphibia; order Anura; family Ranidae; genus Lithobates; species Lithobates sylvaticus. The sequence continues at coordinate 510,917,481 of CM053029.1, read as the reverse complement.
TAACAAGATAATCAAGATTATTCGCTTAACCTGTAAGTGGTCATAAAATTTATAGCTGATCGGTGTATATCCCAAATTCTAAACCAACAACAAAAAAAATTCTTAAAAATAATCTATTAATTCAAACACCTTAAAAGAATATAGTGTACATAATCAATATAAGCAGTGCTTAAATAACACCATTATAGTGATATCATGGGGACCTGTTACCACAGTCCTCTGAACATAAATCATAAATCGCATAAATCACCCTTGTGACAATGTGAACGAATAAAGTGCTATATAAGCAAAGTAAAGTCCATAAATATTTGTATGATTGTATAGAAATTCTTTCAATCTTCCACCACACCCAGATGCCAGCGATTCCTCTCCCTTCAGATTGAAAACTCATCAGCTACATACGCCTCGCACTCTCGTGTTCGGAAAACAAACGTGAAACAACATCACAGAAAGGTTAATCAGATGCTCCAAATTCCATCCGTGTAAATGCAAGATCACTCCACATGTAAATAAAAAATGCGCTAATAGTGTGATATCGGAAAAATTTAATTTAATAACCACTGTGTGACCTTCAAACATTACACTCGCATAAATCTCTTTAAAACGAGAAATCAGTATCAAGCACACTTCCAACATATGCCCAAACCAATGCAGTATGGTCGCGGCCGACCCGAGGTATGCGGCTGTAGTCTCACCACCACTCGCTACTCCGGCCTGGAGCTCCACCCCCCGACTCTGCTCAGCACGTCACGCATTACACGCTATCTTGGATGGTTACTGTAGAGCTACACCCGACTAGTTTCGTCACTCTGACTTACTCATGGGGTTGGCTGTACGGCACGGCAACCCCTCCTCTTATACTAACCACGCCAGCTACGGGCGGAAGTATACTCCACTGCACCTACGCTAACCTGGTGTCCCCATGACCATAATACATCTCGTGCCTGGCTGATCATAGAGGACAAGGAGAACATATCCACATAATTTCACAAAACTTATACAATTAGCAGTTTGTTCTCCTACCATAAAATGCATTCCAGATATTAAGCAACATAGCAGGATAGTATTGAACACAATATGTCGCATATCACATTTATAAGATATACTACATAGTTGAATATATAAAAAAACTACAAATATATACAAATAACTGGCTGGGTATAAAAACAATTCATTAAATCTAATGAATAGACTAATGAAAAAAGTGTTTTAACCACTTTCAGACCGGACCAATTTGCAGCCAAAGGACCAGGCCCCTTTTTGCGATTCGGCACTGCGTCGCTTTAACTGACAATTGTGCGGTCGTTTGACGTGGCTCCCAAACAAAATTGACGTCCTTTTTTTCCCACAAATAGAGCTTTCTTTTGGTGGTATTTGATCGCCCCTGCGGTTTTTATTTTTTGCGCTATAAACAAAAATAGAGCGACAATTTTGAAAAAAATGCATTATTTTTTACTTTTTGCTATAATAAATATCCCCCAAAAATATATAAAAAACATTTTTTTTCCCTCAGTTTAGGCCTATACGTATTCTTCTACATATTTTTGGTAAAAAAAAAAAATCGCAATAAGCGATTATTGATCGGTTTGCGCAGAAGTTTTAGCGTTTACAAGATAGGGGATAGTTTTATAGCATTTTTATTAATATATATTTTTTTTATTAGTAATGGCGGCGATCTGCGATTTTTTTTGTGACTGCGACATTATGGCGGACACATCGGACATTTTTGAGACATTTTTGGGACCATTGTCATTTATACAGCAATCAATGCTTTTTAAATGCATTGATTCCTGTATAAAATGACACTGGCAGTGAAGGGGTTATCCACAAGGGGGCAGTGTAAGGGTTAAGTATGCCTAGGGGTGTGTTTCTTACTGTTGGGGGGCGTGGCTGTCAGCTAGTGAATGCTGATCTCTGCTCCAATCACAGGGAGCAGAGATCGGCGTCACTAGTTGCTAGGCAGAACGGGGAGATGCTGTTTATTTCGGCATCTCCCCGTTCAGCCTTCCCTTGAGACGATCGCGGGGGTCCCCGCGGGGACCGCGACCGGACTCACGGGGATCCTGACCGGCGCGGGAGCGTGCCCCGACCGGCGCGGGAGCGTGCCGCTCCCGGCGCGCTCCCGATGGCACGGACAGGCTTAAAGGAGGGACTTATATATACGCCGTCCTGCCTGTCCGTGCCATTCTGCCGACGTATATCGTCGTGCGCCGGTCGGCAAGTGGTTAATAATTAACAATAGACATATTTCCACCAATACCTATACGTATCTGTGCCACATGTCTTCTCAATAATATGTCAAAAAACTTCACTCATTAAAATTCACTAATCTACCTAATCCCGTATACTACAATAAGCAGGAAGAAGATGAAGTGAAGCGTATCAATTATAAACGTAACATCCTTCATCCCCATATACCGAATATGTTGTCATCTTCACTGTGGTCAAAAAATACAACATAATATATTATTTTATTATAATTAATATAGGTCACTCCAAGTGAATATAAAAAGAATCTAGAAATATTAATAAAACAATTGGGGTCTACCTTAATAATAATATATTATTCTATTATAATTAATATGGGTCACTCCAGATGAATAAGGCCTAAGATCTAAAAATCATTAATAAAACAATTAAGGTCTACCTCAATGTTGAGGCCTCTAGGTGAGAGACCTTTTAAAAAGAAATATCCATGGAGTTTCTCTCTGTGAGAGGTCCCTCACCCGATTAGAGCCCCTCCATGATGGATGTACACAGTCTATTCCACAAAATTGAGCAAGAGAGGGATCCTGATTATGTCTCTCTTTAAAATGTAACGATACGCGGTGATATTTATATCCCTTTGCAATACAGACTTTAAGCCAGTGCTCGAAAACCCCGGTGGCCAGGTCACATTGGCGACTAGAATTAGTGACCTGGAGCCCGGGGCAGCACAGCTGGGGGTATCCTGTCTCCATAGTGCACCCCCCCCCCCCCCGTGCGTGCGCGCGATCGCGATGGACCGCGCCGGCCGGTAATTGAGGCCGCGGCTTTGCGGCCTTGTGCAGTCCTATGGTACCTTCTAGAATCTGGCACCCTCTTGTGGTGGCCGTTGGAATGACACCCAGCAATGCTAATGGAGCCGTTTGTTTTCTCTGCCTGCCCATCTCCTTCCCTTTACTTAGAACCCCCAAAATTATATATATTTTTTATTCTAACACCCTAGAGAATAAAATGGCGGTCGTTGCAATACTTTCTGTCACACCGTATTTGCACAGCGGGCTTACAAGCGCACTTTTTTAGGAAAAAATACTTTTTTTAATTAAAAAATAACACAACAGTAAAGTTAGTCCAATTTTTTTTAATATTGTGAAAGATAATGTTACGGCGAGTAAATTGATACCAAACATGTCACGCTTCAAAATTGTGCCCGCTCGTGGAATGGCGACAAACTTTTACCCATTAAAATCTCCATAGGCGACGTCTAAAAAATTCTACAGGTTGCATGTTTTGAGTTACAGAGGAGATCTAGGGCTAGAATTATTGCTCTCGCTCTACCGATCACGGCAATACCTCACATGTGTGGTTTGAACACCACTTTCATATGCGGGCGCTACTCACGTATGCGTTCGCTTCTGCAAACAAACTCGGCGGGACGGGGCGCGTTTAAAATTATCATTTTTTTTCTTATTTATTTTAACTTTTATTTTTAATTTTTTCACTGTCCTTTTGAGAAAAAAAAATTGTGTCATTTTTATTCCTATTACAAGGAATCTAAACACCCCTTGTAATATAAAAAAGCATGACAGGGCCTCTTAAATATGAGATCTGGGGTCAAAAAGACCTCGGATCTCATATTTACACTACAATGCAATAATAAAAAATAAAAGAAAATTGTCATTTGAAAAAAATAAAAATAATAAAATGTCCCTTTTAAAGACCTATGGGCGGAAGTGACGATTTGAAGTCGCTTCTGCCCTGCAATGACTTGGAGACGGGCGGGGGCCATCTTCCCCTCACTCGTCTCCATGTCGTTAAAAAAAAAAAAAAAAAAAACTGGCTCCTAACTTTTTTAGCTGGCTCCTAGATTCCAAGCAAATTTGTCAAGCCCTGCTTTAACCACTTGCCGACCGGCGCACGACGATATACGTCGGCAGAATGGCACGGACAGGCAGGAGGGCGTATATATAAGTCCCTCCTTTAAGCCTGTCCGTGCCATCGGGAGCGCGCCAGTCGGGACCCCCGTGAGACCGGTTGCGGTCCCCGCGGACTCGATCGCCGCGGTGACCCCCGCGATCGTCTCACGGGAAGGCTGAACGGGGAGATGCCGAGATAAACAGCATCTCCCCGTTCTGCCTAGCAAACTAGTGACGCCGATCTCTGCTCCCTGTGATTGGAGCAGAGATCAGCATTCACTAGCTGACAGCCACGCCCCCCACAGTAAGAAACACCCCTAGGCATACTTAACCCCTACACTGCCCCCTTGTGGTTAACCCCTTCGCTGCCAGTGTCATTTATACAGGAATCAATGCATTTAAATAGCATTGATTGCTGTATAAATGACAATGGTGCCAAAAATGTGTCAAAAATGTCCGATGTGTCCACCATAATGTCGCAGTCACAAAAAAAAAAAAAAAAAAAATCGCAGATCGCCGCCATTACTAATAAAAAAAATTATTAATAAAAATGCTATAAAACTATCCCCTATCTTGTAAACGCTATAACTTCTGCGCAAACCGATCAATAATCGCTTATCGCGATTTTTTTTACCAAAAATATGTAGAAGAATACGTATCGGCCTAAACTGAGGAAAAAATATGTTTTTTTATATATATTTTGGGGGATATTTATTATAGCAAAAAGTAAAAAATAATGCATTTTTTTCAAAATTGTTGCTCTATTTTTGTTTATAGCGCAAAAAATAAAAACCGCAGGGGCGATCAAATACCACCAAAAGAAAGCTCTATTTGTGGGAAAAAAAGGACGCCAATTTTGTTTGGGAGCCACGTCGCACGACCGCGCAATTGTCAGTTAAAGCGACGCAGTGCCGAATCGCAAAAAGGGGCCTGGTCATTTGGCTGCAAATTGGTCCGGTCTGAAAGTGGTTAAGCAATCTTTTTGTTCTCCCCACATAGAATAATCCGCAGGGACACCAAAGAAGGTACACAACATGCGAGGAATTACACGTAATGAACTATTTTATTTCAAAAGTTTCTTGATCGATATTGGTGACTTTAGACGTGTCCCTATTGTTCACCTTCACTGTTCTACAACATATGCATTTCCTGCATGAATAAAATCCTTCTAAATCAATTTCCAATGTTTGTTGGCCAGGCCGGTCCAGAATCTTTCTTACCACCTGGTCACCAAAATATGGGCCTCGCCTATATATACACATTTTGGTTGTTTAGGTAAAATTTCCCCTAAATGTCTATCTCTACTTAAAACGTGCGGGTGTTTTCTAAAGATAGTCTCTACCTCCCTATATTGAAAATGAAAGCCTGTTACAAATCCCCATTGGTGTGGATTGGTTTCTCCTACATCTTTCTTCTTAAAGCATTGATCTCTTGGAATATTGGCTACTTCCTGGATTAATTCATTTAAATTGTCTTCACAGTATCCCTTCTGTACAAATTTTTCCTTCAACACATTAGCTTGTACGCGATAATCCTCCTGTTCGGTACAATTTCGACGTACGCTAAGCATCTGTCCTTTAGGGATATTTTTAATCCACGCAGTGTGATGTCCTCTCCTGATCGATAAGTAGCTATTACGGTCTGTAGGTTTGAAATAAACCCTGGTACTTAGCCCATTCAGCTTCTTCTCAATAGTCACATCAAGAAAGTTGACAGTTCTGTCGCTAATTTGATATTCCAATCTGATGTTGTTTGAATTATTATTTAGATATCCCAAAAACTCCACCACTGATTCTTCCGATCCTTCCCACACAAACAGGAGATTGTCTATGAATCTCCGGTAAAACCTCAATTGGGGTAACCGTCTGCTCAGGACATACCGTATATACTCGAGTATAAGCCGAGTTTTTCAGCACATTTTTTTGTGCTGAAAGTGCCCCCCTCGGCTTATACTCGAGTCAAGCACTTTTCTGCAGCAAAAAAAAAAAAATTTCCGACCCGACTTTGGGGCCCCGTATCTCGGGGCCACTTGGGTCTAGGAATCCCAAATTAGGTGTGCCAACTCAGTGGACCTAGCACTATAACATATCCATATATGGGGTTCCTAGCACTAAGTGGCCCCGAGATACAGGGCCCCAAAGTCGGTTCAGAAAATGTCATTCTCTGCTGCAGAAAAGTGCTTGAGATTTTCTGACCCGAATTTGGGGCTCCATATCTCGGGGACACTTGGTGCTAGGAACCCCAAATGTTGTATTCCAACCCAGTGGAATTAGCACTACAACATATCCAAAGATGGGGTTCCTAGTACTAAGTGACCCCGAGATACAGGGCCCCAAATCGGTCAACTGTGTCCATCTGCATGGGCACAGTGAGGCTGCAAATGGGCATCGTTGACCCTCTTTTCCACTTACAGTAGCTGCGCATTTCTCACCCTAGGCTTATACTCGGGTCAAATAGGTTTTCCCAGTTGTTTGTGGTAAAATTAGGTGCCTCGGCTTATATTCGGGTCGGCCTATACTCGAGTATATACGGTACCTATCCTCCCACTCATAGACTATCTCCAGTGTGTCCTGTGAGACTGATTGCTCGTTTTAAAGAGATTTAAGCGAGTGTAATGTTTGAAGGTTACACAGTGGTTATTAACCACTTTCAGACCGGACCATTTTCCAGCCAAAGGAACAGTCCCATTTTTGCGATTCGGCACTGCGTCGCTTTAACTGACAATTGCGCGGTCGTGCGACGTGGCTCCCAAACAAAATTGACGTCCTTTTTTTCCCACAAATAGAGCTTTCTTTTGGTGGTATTTGATCTCCCCTGCGGTTTTTATTTTTTGCGCTATAAACAAAAAAGAGCGTCAATTTTGAAAAAAACGCATTCTTTTTTATTTTTTGCTATAATAAATATCCCCCAAAAATATATAAACAAACATATTTTTTCCTCAGTTTAGGCTGATGCGCATTCTTCTACATATTTTTTGTAAAAAAAACGCAATAAGCGATTATTGATTGGTTTGCGCAGACGTTATAGCGTTTACAAGATAAGGGATAGTTTTATAGCATTTTTATGAATAATTTTTTTTTATTAGTAATGGCGGCAATCAGCGATTTTTATTGTGACTGCGACATTATGGCGGACACATCGGACATTTTTGGGACCATTGTCATTTATACAGCAATCAATGCTATTTAAATGCATTGATTCCTGTGTAAATGACACTGGCAGTGAAGGGGTTAACCACTAGGTGGCAGTGTAGGGGTTAAGTGTGCCTAGAGGTGTGTTTCTTACTGTGGGGGGGGGTGGCTGTCAGCTAGTGAATGCTGATCTCTGCTCCAATCACAGGGAGCAGAGATCGGTGTCACTAGTTGCTAGGCAGAACGGGGAGATGCTGTTTATTTCCGCATCTCCCCGTTCAGCCTTCCCGTGAGACGATCGCGGGTATCTCCGCGGCAATCGAGTCCGCGGGACCCGCGACCGGCCTCACGGGGGTCCCGAGCGGCGCCGATGGCACGGCGGCATCTTAAAGGGGACGTACCTGTATGCCCCTATGCCTGTCCATGCCATTCTGTCGACGTACATCGTTGGGCGCCGGTCGGCAAGCGGTAAATATAGATGTTTACGATATCACACTATTCGCGCATTTTTTATTTACATGTGGAGTGATCTTGCATTTACACGAATGGAATTTGGAGCATCTGATTAACCTTTCTTTGATGCTGTTTTACATTTGTTTGCCAAACACGAGATTGCGAGGCGTATGTAGCTGGTGAGTTTTCAATCTGAAGGGAGAGGAATCACTGGCACCTGGGTGTGGTGGAAGAATGAAAGAATTTCTATACAATCATACAAATATTTATGGACTTTGCTTATATTGCACTTTATTCTTTCACATTGTCCCAAGGGTGATTTATGCGATTTATGATTTATGTTCAGAGGACTGTGATAGTAATGTTATTTAAGCGTCGCTTATATTGATGTCGTACACTATATTCTTTTAAGGTGTTTGAATAAATATATTATTTTCACGTTTTTTGTTTAAAATGGCAGCTTCACTAGAATTTTTAGTTTAATTTGTAAGCGCAGAGGTGGGAACCCAAGAGGGGCGGATTTGTGCTTGGTTTCCATTGGACTTTTAAAAAAAATTCTTAACTTCCATTAATCGATTAATTTCCCTTTAGGAGGAAAAAGAATGTTGTTATCGTTAGTGCCACCATGGCAACAAGTCTATACATTTCAACACTCCATTTACAAACCAGCTGACTTGAATGTTTTAAATGCATTTTGTGGTCCATTGTTTATTTTTATACATATTTATTTATTACATGCTGGCCTAAAATGTTTTATATGAATGGAAAATAGGTAAAGCCATCAATAAGACCTTGCAGACTCGTTATTTCTAATGCAAAGATCCATCTGGCTTCATGAGCAATAGCAGATCCAGATCTCCTTTAATTGTGCCTAATTTGACCACTTCCCCAATCCCCAAAACTGAAGAGAAGGGGGGAGAGGGGGGGGTTTGTTGCTCCAGTCTTGTTTGGAAGGTGGGATTAAGCCCAGGTTCACACTGAGTGCGGAAATGTAATTGTGCGGGTTCAGCTGAACTCCCACAATTTCATTCCCGCATGTCAGTCCAAATTTCGGGGACGAATTTCAGAGACATCAGTGCGGGTTTCTGCAGTAGATGTCAATAGAAATTGCACCCCGAAATCGCCTAAAGTAGTACAGAAACGACTTTTAGAAATCGGAATTGGACCGATTAGGACGGTGCCATTGCCGGCAATTGCCGCTGATTTGGCATGCGATTTGACATCTCAAATCGCATGCCAAATCGCACCAATGTGAACCAGGGCTTTAAATCATTTGATGATTAGTAGAATCAGAGAGATTACAGGGAGTGTGCATGAGAGATTGAGAAAACTTGTCAGGAGGAAGGAAAGATGGCTGTGAGTCATACATGACAAGAGTTTGAGAAGGAAGTATTTGTTATAAAAGTTTAGGAATATATTAACCCACTGTGAACGTGTGCAAAAACAAAATAAAAAATGCTAGGCTGCATTGCAATGTGAATGAGACCTATGGAAAACAACTGTTTCCTGCGTCCCTGCGGTGACAGATATTTGTCATGCGTCTGTCACCGCAGATAGTGTGAATGGACCCTAAATAAGTGAATATGTACAAAAAAAAGTTATTTAGCTGCTTGCTGTCTGGGGCCGTTTTGGAATTTTTCACATACATGTAAAAATCTGGATTTTTTTGCAGGAAATTTACTTAAAACCCCCAAACATTATATGTTTGTTAGAAATTTTGCTAATTTTTTTAATAAATTTTTTGTGCCTGCAAACACAAAAAAAATGTTGGTAAAATATAAACAATGATGTTGCATCAAGTAAAACTTGTTACCAGACATGTAAAAATTTTAAATTGCGCACACCTGTAAATTGGTGACTACAGTACCTATAATGTCCATAGGCGACACTTTAAGACCCCTTTTACACTGACAACAGGCCGCATTAGCAGTAAAGTGCAGATTTGCCGTAGTTTTAGCGACGCTTTTCGGCCGATAGCAGGGTGCATTTAACCCCGGCGAGCGGGCGAATAAAGGGTTAATAGCCCCTAAAAAAGCAGCGCTGCCAATTCATTTCAATGGGCAGGGGTGGTGGTGGAGGAGTGGTGTATACAATGCTCCTCCACCACCCAAAAGAAAGCTGCTTGAAGGACTTTTTCTAACATCCTGCAAGTGCACCGCCCCAGTTTAAAAGCGTATTTCAGGCACTTTACAGGCACTATTTTAACACAAAAGCGCCTGAAAAACGCCCCAAAGCCTTTACATGTTACCAGTTTAGAGTGAAAAGTGAGCTCTGGCACTATAACTATTGTTCTCACTCTAATGTTCATGGCGATAACTTACATGTGTGGTGCAATCAGCATTTTCATATGAGTCAGGCTGGACCTTTTCATATGGTAGGCTGGACCTATATGCACATTTGCAAGCATGGGGAGCTTTTCATGAATTTTTTTTTTTTTTATTCCATTTTAAAGAGTGACAGGTACTCTTTAAGGAGACAGCTGGGGTCTATTAGAGACACTGAAAAACTGACAAGCGGACCTGATCGTACCGCCTGTGTGAAACCAGCCTTACAATGATCTTCATTGTAACAGAAAACAAAGCGTAGAAAAAAAAAAATCCCTGAGCACCACTCCCCTCCCCAGAGTAAGTACAGTGTTATTATGGCGACACTGAACTATTCCGATGAAAGTATGTAAAAAAAATATTAAAGAATAAAAAATAAAAAAGTTAAAAATGAAAACAAATTCTGGTACTCCTCCCCTACATGTAAAAGTCATAATTTTTTTTGTTTGAAAATTACTCAGGACCCCCAATAAAATGGCGGTCATTGCAACTTTTTATGTCACACGGAATTAGCGCAGCAATTTTTTAAACGCATTTTGTTTTGAAAAAAAAAACAGTTTCATGAATAAAATAAAAAAAAAAAAAAAACACTGAAGTTACCGTATATACCCGAGTATAGGTCGACCCGAATATAAGCCGAGGCCCTAATTTACCACAAAAAAATGGGAAAACGTATTGACTCGTGTATAAGCCGAGGGTAAGAAATGCAGCAGCTACTGTAAGTGGAAAAGAGAGTCAACAGGGCCCATCTGCAGCTACACCTCCCTGTGTCTATTGCATGCCTCCTTGTGTGCTGTGCATGCCTCCCTGTGCAGATCTGCCTGCCTCCCTGTGTCCTGTGTGTCCCTCCCTGTGTCCCTCCCTGTGTCCATTGCAGCCTACCTGTGTCCATTGCAGCCTACCTGTGTCCCTTCTTGTGTCCATTGCAGCCTACCTGTGTCCATTGCAGCCTACCTGTGTCCCTTCTTGTGTCCATTGCAGCCTACCTGTGTCCATTGCAGCCTACCTGTGTCCCTCCCTGTGTCCATTGCAGCCTACCTGTGTCCATTGCAGCCTACCTGTGTCCCTCCCTGAGTCCATTGCAGCCTACCTGTGTCCCTCCCTGAGTCCATTGCAGCCTACCTGTGTCCTGTGCATGCCTCAGTGTTCCACTCTGTAGCCCTCCGTTGCACTGATCAGTGTCATAAAAGCATACAGCGGCCATTGCAGTATTCAAAAGCCACGCCATCCACTTCGTCTGTGATAGGCAGAACACTCAATTTCCCAGCAGTCAGCGTTCAGCCTATCACGGACATCTGCTCATCCTCATACCACAGACGAGAATGAGAGGATGTCCGTGATAGGCTGAACACTGCCTGCTGGGAAATTGAGTGTTCTGCCTATCACAGACGAAGAGGACGGCGCGGCTTTTGAACACTGGAAGCGCCGCCGTATGATTTTATGACACGCTGGCCGCCGTCAGCATGACATGCTGATCATGTAGGCAGATGGCGGTGACTCGAGTATAAGCCGAGGGGGGCACTTTCAGCCTAAAAAAAAAAAAAAAAGGGCTGAAAATCTCGAGTATATACGGCATTTTTCAATACAGGTTTTTGATCCATTGAAGTCTATGGAACCAAAAAACAGAAGAAAGTCCCTGGCCCTTTCCATAAAATGCACAGATGTGAACTACATCCATAGGAAACCATGTTTAACCTGTAGCCGACCGCCCACTGTCAATTGACGGCGGAGCGGTGCGGCTCTTGTGGCAGGACGCTGTCATATGACGTAGTCTACATTTTGGCCACTAGGGGGCGAGCGCCGCGGGAGGCGCGTGCCCGCCGCGTCGCTGGGGACCCGTTGCGCGTGCCAGGCGGCCGCACTGTCCGCCGGGCACCCGCGATTGCCCAGTAACTGAGCAGGACGTGGATCTGTGTATGTAAACACACAGATCCACGTCCTGTCACTGGAGAGGAGAACGATGGTGTGTCGCTTGTACATAGGGACACCGATCGGTCCCCTCCCCCAGTCAGTCCCCTCCCCCACAGTTAGAATCACTAACATAGGGAACACATTAACCCCTTCCCTGCCAGTCACATTTATACAGTAATCAATGCATTTTTATAGCACGGATCGCTGTATAAATGTGAATGGTCCCAAAAATGTGTCAAAAGTGTCCGATATGTCCGCCGCAATGTCGCAGTCATGATAAAAATCGCAGATCGCCGGCATTACTAGTAAAAAAAAAAATTATAATAAAAATGCTATAAATCTATCCCCTATTTTGTAGACGCTATAACTTTTGCGCAAACCAATCAATATACGCTTATTGCGATTTTTTTTTTTACAAAAATATGTAGAACAATACGTATCGGCCTAAACTGAGGAAAAAATTTGTTTTAAAAAAAAAAAAAATTGGATATTCATTATAATAAAAAGTAAAAAATATTATGTTTTTTCAAACTTGTCCCTCTTCTTTTGTGATCAAATACCACCAAAATAAAGCTCTATCTGTGGGGAAAAAATGATAAAAATGTTATTTGGGTACAGCGTTGCATGACCGCGCAATTGTCATTCAAAAATGCGACAGCGCTGAAAGCTGAAAAATGGCTTGGTCAGGAAGGAGGTGTTCGTGCCTGGTAGGCAAGTGGTTAACCGCTTCCCGACCGCCTCCTGTAGATATATGTCTACAGAATGGCACGGCTAGGCAAAGGCGCGTATATATACGTCCCCTTTAATTGCCTAGCCGTGGGGTCGCTCACGCGCCGGCCAGTCGGGAGCTCCATGACCACGGCCGCGGGACCAGCGGACCCGATCGCCGCTGGTGTCCCGCGATCGGGTCACAGAGCTGAAGAACGGGGAGAGGTCTGTGTAAACAAACCTCTCCCCGCGCTTCCTACTCTGCCTGTCATTGGTCATCGTGAAAGCCGATCAATGACGTCAGACGTACAGCCACGCCCCCTACTGTGTAAAAAAACACAACACGTCACACTTGGCCCCTCCCCGCCCCCTAGTGGTTAACTCCTTCACTGCCACTGTCATTTACATAGGAATCAGTGCATTTAAATAGCACTGATTTCTATATAAATGACAATGGTCCCAAAAATGTGTCAAAAATGTCCGATGTGTCCGCCATAATGTCGCCGTCACAATAAAAATCGCTGATCGCCGACATTACTAGTAAAAAAAAAATATTAATAAAAATGCTATAAAACTATCCCCAATTTTGTAAACGCTATAACTTTTGCGCAAACTAATCAATAATCGCTAATTGCGATTTTTTTTACCAAAAATATGTAGAAGAATACGTATCGGCCTAAAACTGAGGAAAAAAATGTTTTTTTATATAATTTTTGGGGATATTTATTATAGCAAAAGCAAAAAATATTGCATTTTTTTCAAAATTGTCGCTCTATTTTTGTTTATAGTGCAAAAAATAAAAACCGCAGGGGCGATCAAATACCACCAAAAGAAAACTCTATTTGTGGGAAAAAAAGGACGCCAATTTTGTTAGGGAGCCACGTCGCACGACCGCGCAATTGTCAGTTAAAGCGACGCAGTGCCGAATCGCAAAAAGGGGCCTGGTCCTTTGGCTGCCAATTGGTCCGGGGCTGAAGTGGTTAATGGACTGCAGTGTGTTTCTGCAGAACTGAAAACGCACTGAAAATGCATAGGTGTGAACAGGCCTTATAACAAACTACAAAAAACGGTTCTTTTGGTTATTTTTTTTGTTTGTTTGGCAAAAAATAAAAACCCCAGTAGTGATTAAATGAGATTTTTATAATTTATAATGATCGTGTGAAAAAAAATTATAAAAATCTCATATGTGTACAGTGTAGCATAATTGTCATTCAAAGTGCGACAGCGCTGAAAGCTGAAAATGGCCTGGGCAGGAAGGGGGTATAGCTGCCCAGTAAGCAAGTGGTTAATAACAAAAACTAAGAAAAACTTTTTTTTTCAAAATTTTTAGGTCTTTTTTGATTTGGTTAGAAAAAATAAAATAAAAACCCAGTGGTGATTAACCACTTGCCGACCAGCCGCCGTCATTATACTGTGGCAGGTTGGCACAATCCTGCGAATCGTCGTAGCTATACGTCGGTCTTTTTAAGTGGGATAACAGGTGTGCACAACAGGGGGGTGTCGATGCTCGTGATCGGTGGTCGCGACGACCGCCGGTCACGAGTGATCGCGGGCACGAGAGGCAGAATAGGGACGTGTGTGTGTAAACACACACACATCCCATTTCTTTGCGGAGAGGAGAGAGAGATCCTATAGTCACTCCCACCCCCTCAGTTAGAACACACACTAGGGAACACAGTTAACCCCTTGATCACCCCCTAGTTTTAATCCCTTCCCTGCCAGTAGGGTTGTCCCGATACCAATTTTTTAAGACCGAGTACAAGTACCAATACTTTTTTTCAAGTACTCGCCGATACCGATTAACGATACTTTTTTTAATGTCATGTGACAGTGACATACTGATGGCTGGCACTGATAGATGGCACTGACTGATGGGCACTAAAAGGTGGCACTGACTGATGTCTGGGACTGATTGCTGGCAGTGGCAGTGATGGATGGGCACTGATAGGTAGCACTGACTAAGGGGCACTGATAGGTGGCACCCACTGATGGCTGGCACTGACTGATGAGCACTGATAGGTGGCACTGATGCAGCACTGATGAGCAGTGCACTGATAGGTGGCACTGATTATGCAACACTGATGAGCAAATTATAGATGACACTGATAGGTGGCACTGACTGATGGCTGGCAGTGGCACTGATGGATGGGCACTGACAGATGGCACTGACTGATGAGCACTGACTGATGGCTGGCACTGATTGATGGGCACTGATAGATGGCACTGACTGATGAGCACTGACAGGTGGCTGGCACGAACTGAAATAAATGACATAAGAGGAAAAGAAAGGAAACAAAACTATTTTGCTATGCTGCCTGTGATGCCCATCTTGGTACACCCTGCACTGGGCCACATAAAAGCAGCAGCGGACATCTTGTTACACCCAGCCCGAACTATATGGGCTGGGTGTAACAAGATGTCTGCTGCTGGCTTAATGTGGCTGAGTGCAGGGTGTACCAAGATGGGCGTCGGGATTATCAAGCACGGACGAGACGTGTAACAGCAACACGGAGCGTCACTTGCATTACCGCATGTGACGGCTCTGGTCGCCGATCCAGATGTAGCCCTGCACTACCTGCTTGAGGACACGGAGACACGAAGGACTCGCTCTCCACTCTGCTCCCCCCCCCCGCTCTGCCTGCTGACTCCGCCCGCAGACTTCCAGGTATCGGCTAAGGCATCGGGAGCATTTGTGCGAGTACAAGTACTCGTGCAAATGCTCGGTATCGGTCCCGATACCGATACTAGTATCGGTATTGGGACAACCCTACCTGCCAGTGATATTTATACAGTAATCAGTGCATTT
Source organism: Lithobates sylvaticus (assembly GCA_028564925.1). Taxonomy (NCBI): domain Eukaryota; kingdom Metazoa; phylum Chordata; class Amphibia; order Anura; family Ranidae; genus Lithobates; species Lithobates sylvaticus. The sequence continues at coordinate 510,902,030 of CM053029.1, read as the reverse complement.
TTATAGCACTGATCGCTGTATAATTGTCAATCGACCCAAAAATATGTCAAAAGTGTCCAATATGTCCGCCATAATGTCGCAGTCTCGATAAAAATCGCAGATCGCTGACATTACTAGTAAAAAAAAATTATAATAAAAATGCCATAAACCTATCCCCTATTTTGTAGACGCTACAACTTTTAATATACGCTTTTTGTGATTTTTATTACCAAAAATATGTAGAAGAATACATATTGGCCTAAACTGAGGAAAAAAATAGCTTAAAAAAAAATGGGGCTATTTTTTACAGCAAAAAGTACAAAATATTGTGTTTTTTTTTTTTCAAAATTGTCGCTCTTTGTGTATAGCGCAGAGATCAAATACCACCAAAAGAAAGCTCTATTTGTGGGGGAAAAAAAAAAAGGACGTCAATTTTGTTTGGGTACAACGTCACACGACCGCACAATTGTCAGTTAAAGTGACACAGTGCCGAATCGCAAAAAAAAAAGCCTGGTCATTGAGCAGCCAAATCTCTCAGGGCAGAAGTGGTTAAATACCACCAAGAGAAAGCTTTTTTTTAAAAAAATGTCATTTGGGTACAGCGTTGCATGACCGCGCAATTGTCAATCAAGATGTGACAGCGCTGAAAGCGGTAAACTGGTCTGGGCAGGAAGGGGGTGAAAAGTGCCCGGTATTGAAGTGGTTAAAATATAAAGAAATAAATAGGCTGTCCTACATGCTGTGTGTGAAATCTTACACAAAAGCCCAAAAGCCCGCAGACACCGCCACGCCTGCCACATGTGTGAAGAGAGCCAAGGAGGCCGGACAATAGAACTTGCTAGTATGTGCCTCAGGATTGCTACTAGCAACCATCAATAATATTATCAATTTGTTGCATTAGAGAAAAAAAACACAAAGCATCCTTCCATTGTAAATGACTCCCCATGACTAGTGTTAGCACTGCCTGCAGGCAGCCCACACAGAGGTGCTGATACATTTCTGGCACACACTCATCCTGATTGTTCACACATTATTATGTGCCTCCCACAATACTCCGTACGTGCCCTCCGCACACCATGCACTCCACGTCCACTTACTCCTCACATGTCGACTCCCTCCACTTCCTGGTTACCAGTCTGCACAACGCTCTGGCTGCCTTCCCTGGTGTTTTTTTTTTTTTTTTCAAGGTTAACAAACTTTATTGAGTCGTTATGCTTTCAGTTTGTTTGATACAGTCCACTGTGCAGCTCCTCCTGTTACTTCTACTGCTCTCTACTGTTGTCAGCTAGAAACACACAGTATAGTAAAAGTGTGATTTACAACTTAACCACTTGCCATCCAGGCCAATTCTGACATTTCTCTCCTACATGTAAAATTCATCATTTTTTTTTAGGGCTGTTACTGATTAAAATTTTCTTGTTCGATTAATCGATTTTTTTTTTAATCGACTAATTTCGATTAATTATAACGCACAGTAAAGTCAATTTATATTGTGAAATACAGTACTTACAACCCCGTCTGACTACTTAGATCTTGAATTTTAAAAGCAGCGGCAACCCTGGTCATCTCACATGTTTGCTAATCTGACAGAAGTTCGCTGCTTTTAAAATTCAACATCTAAGCAGTCAGACGGAGTTCTAAGTACTGCATTTCACTATAGAAAGTGACTTTACTGTTGTAAATACGTCTAAAATGCAAAACTCCGGTGGGTGTAACAACATGTGCGCTTTCCCCCTTTTTAGTGTATCCTTACTGCGGACGAGTGTGGGGTGTAGCAAGATGGCGGTGACGGAAAGTCACTTCCGTAGCAAACTGCGATGGGTCAGCGAATATGTCGTTACAGAAGCACTTGGTGAAGGGGGGAGGAGTCCAGTGACGTTGATGTCCGTGACGTCACTGGATCTCCGACAGAACTCCCTGAAGACCCGGAAGCCGGCAGAGAGGTGAGTACCGATCAAAAAAATGAACGATTAATCGAGGAATTCATCTTTAAATTCCCCAGCCCTATTTTTTTTTGCTAGAAAATGACATAGAACCCCAAATACTATATATATATATATATATATATATATATATATATATATATTTTTTTTTTTTTTTTTTAGCAAAGACCCTAGAGAATAAAACGGCGGTCGTTGCAACTTTTTATCTCGCACGGTATTTGCACCGCAATTTTTTAAACACTTTTTTTGGGGAAAAAAAAATTTTCATGCATAAAAAAAAAACATTTTTTTGCACAATGTGAAAGATGAAATTACGCGGACTAAATAGATACCTAACATGTCACGCTTCAAAATTGCACATGCTCGTGGATTGGCGCCAAACTTCAGTACTTAAAAATTACCATAGGCAACTCTTTAAAACATTTTACTGGTTACATGTTTTGAGTTACAGAGGAGGTCTAGCAGGGTCGTTTTTTCAACTGGGCATGCTGGGCAGTTGCCCGGGGGCCCCACTTGTCTGGAGGGCCCCATCCAGGACTGATCCTCAATGCTGCAATCTGCTGCTTAAATTGACTGACTGCACTGGTTGCTCACTTCGCCGGCTGGCATCTAGCTAGCAACCAGTGACGTCAATCAGAAGCCGCGGCCGCCCCAGCATTCATAGCGCACCGCGGCTGCCCCAGTGGCTAGTGAACAGGCTCCGCCCACCTCTGCCATGTTCTTCAGACAGCATGGAGAGGGAGTGGAGCGGAAAGACGGCCCTTGATAGCTGTTGCTGCCTTGCTGCTGTGAGTGACACACTGTACTGCACCAGGCCGGCGGCCTTAAGTAAGTCTAACAATATCTATTTAAGTAAGTTCAAGTTGTGCATCAAACACAGCCACTGTCTGTGCCCCTCAAAAGCTGCCACTGTGCCCATTAAACACAGCCACTGTGCCCATAAAACAGCCACTTTGCCCATCAAATAGTCACTGTGCCCATCAAAACTGCCACTGTGCCAATCAAAGCTGCCACTGTGCCCATCAAACACAGCCACTGTGCCCATCAAAGCTGCCACTGTGCCCATCAAAAGCTGCCACTATGCCCATCAAAAGCAGACACTGTGCCCATCAAATGCTGCCACTGTGCCCAAATGCTGCCGCTGTGCCCATCAAACACTGCCACTGTGCACATAAAACTCGTGTTATATTGTCCAAACCTTGTGTTAATGTTTAAACACTGATTTTGTTGGAAGTACCAATAAATATAGCCTTATTGATAATTTGCATTTTTATTCTCGTGCGTGATCGTGTAGACAGGGCCCCAGTGCACTGTATTGCCCGGGGGCCTATAATGATCTTAAGATTGCCCTGAGGTCTAGGGCTAGAATTTATGAATAAGTGAAGTATGTGGCGCTAACTAAAGTGCACAAATGAATCAATATGTATATAAATACTAAATAGAAGCGCTCACACACCTGACAAGTAAGCGTGTAGAACAGAATAGGCAAGTGCAAGTGAAAATAAAAATAACAAATCTTCACTAGATCACTGGTAAAGTGCACCAATGCCACAGATTCCAAACAGCAATCTAAAATAACATCCAGTGTGTATATAAGGTGCATCAAGTGAAAAAATATATGACAATCCTAGGCTAATGATATAATGACATACAGTCAGGTCCATAAATATTGGGACATTGACACAATTCTAATCTTTTTGGCTCTATACACCACCACAATGGATTTGAAATGAAACAAACAATATGTGCTTTAACTGCAGACTATTAGCTTTAATATAAGGGTATATACACCCAAATCAGGTGAAAGGTGTAAGAATTGCAACAGTTTGTATATGTGCCTCCCACTTTTTAAGGGGCCAAAAGTAATGGGACAATTGGCTGCTCAACTGTTCCATGGCCAGGTGTGTGTTATTCCCTGATTATCCCATTTACAAGGAGCAGATAAAAGGTCCAGAGTTAATTTCAAGTGTGCTATTTGCATTTGGAATCTGTTGCTGTCAACTCTCAATATGAGATCAAAAGAGCTGTCCCTCTGAGGCGGTAGAAGCACCGGAGGGTGGTGGGATGGGGGGACGTCCCCTCTCGCCACCGTAAGAACAATCAAGCTGTGGAACAGCCGTTATGATCATTCTTATGGTGCAGGGAATCACTGTCTGAAAAGGACAATGTCTGAATGATGCCTGTAGCTGCCTGTACCCCCCTCCCCCCTGAAAGGTCCCAATTGTGGCACCGGAGGGAGGGAGGCTTCCGATGAGCGGAAGTTCCACTTTAGGGTGGAACTCCGCTTTAAAGTGATGAGGTGGCAACCCTTGCTAAGACCCCTTTCATACTGAGGCGGATTTCAGGCACTTTTGTGCTAGGAATAGCCTCTGAAAAGCACCTCCCATTTATTGCAGTGTGTCTTTTCACACTTGTGCTGTATGCTTGTGGGACGTTACAAGAAGTCCTGCAAGCAGAATCTTTGGGGTGTGTTGGAAGCGCTCCCAAAACTTCCTGCCCATTGTAATGAATGGGCGGTGCTGAGCAAACGCTGCAAATGCGGTCTTTTTTCTTTTCTTTTTACCCCCCCAAAAAAAATGGCCCGCCAGCGAAATGCTGCTAAAGCATGGCAAAAACGACCATCGCTTTAGCACTGTTTTAGCAGTTCTTTGCGCTTTTATGGTGCTTCGGAAGCGCTGCCTATTCATTTCATTGGGCAGGGCATTTTCGGAGCTTTCAAACCACCCCAAAGATGCTGCTTGCGCACCACCCCAGTGTGAAATGAATGGGAGGCAGTTTTCAGGTGCTATTTAGAGGATAGTTCTAGCACTAAAATGCCTGAAAACCGCCTCAGTGTAAAAGGGGTTTTCAGGCGCTTTAGCACTAGAAATAGTGCATGTAAAGCGCCTGAAAACCGCCTGAAAACCGCCTCCCATTCATTTCAGTGCAAATTTTCACACTGGGGCGATGCGCTTGCAGGACGTTAGGAAAAGTCCTGCAAGCAGCATCTTTGGGGCGGTTTGGGAGCACTGTATTCAGCGCTCCCAAAACGCCCTGCCCATTGAAATGAATGCCGAAAAGCAATTAGTAAGAGAGGCAACACGGGCGCTTTCAACCCCTTCTTCGGCTGCTAGCAGGGGTTAAAAGCTCTCTGCTAGCAGGCGAAAAGCACCACTTAAACAGCGGTAAAGTGCCGCTAAAACGAGCAACGCTTTCCCACTAGCCCTTGTGCAGCCCCAGTGTGAAAGGAATCTAAGCAACGCAAAAATGACCGTCGCTTTACAATGAATTGGCAGCACTTCCAAAGTGCCTGAAAAGCGATTCGGAAAGTGCCACAGGAGTTTTTAACCCCTTCTTTAGGGTTAAAAGCGCCCCGCTAGTGGATGAAAAGCGGCACAAAGCGATGCTTAAACAGCGGTAAAGTGCTGCTAAAACTAGCAGCGCTTTGTAGCTAACGCTCGGGCGGCCCCAGTGTGAAAGGGGTCTAAGCACCGCAAAAACGACCAGTGCTTTAGTGCTGTTTTAGCGGTGCCTCAATGTGAAAGGAGTCTTTCACACTGAGCCGAGCTGACCATTTGTATTAGCTATGCTTCATTAGTGCTTTACTATGGTGAGCAACCTCTTCACTTTTGACACAAGACTAGCATGCAACAAAAAAATGGAAGAACGTTTGTCCGAAAATCTGATTGTGTGTACGAGGTTTTAGTGCCAGCCTCAGCAACACAGACATAAAGGAGAACACCACTCAGTGTGGCAGTAGGGCCGGAGAGGAGAGGGTCCGAGGGAAAGGGCACAGGAGGAGAGGGGTCATTACACAGACATGGAATGGAGTCTAGGGGGCAGGGCTGATTGGGACACTCTGAAAGAGAAAGTAGGAGTGAGAGAAATGACTGGAGAGGGGAGAGAGAAGCCACTGTACAGGCAAGGAGAAGAGCAGGAATGTTGTGTGCATCTACAATCAATCAAAAAAGCATTGATAGCCAATGCTTTACCAACATCATGTGCTTCACCTAGGGTTGCCACCTCATCCCTTTAAAACCGAACACATATTAATTACACAGGTTCTGTGGCTGATTAAGGTGGTAATTAAATTCACTTAGTGCCTTATCTGCATTAAATTAGCCTCAGAACCTGTGTAATTCATATGTGTTTGGATTTAAAGGGATGAGGTGGCAACCCTAGCTTCACCTGTTCCACTCTACTCTTGATGAGGTACTGGAACAATACACTGTGCAGGCAGAGGGCGGGTGTAGTGCTACGATCTAGCCTACACACAGGAATAAAGATGCTCTCTGTCTACTGGGTTGCATTCGGCAATGCAGCATATTCTGTGCTGGGCAGGATTGTACCTGGAAAACTGCGCCCTCTTCCCAATTTACCCTCCTATCCCCCTCCTACTAGTACCGGCTCTGCACGCTCCCCTCCGCTCCCCAGCAGGACAATATGCGAGGATGAGACTGCACGCTAGAGGGAGAGAGATGTTGTTAATATCGATGTACCTGCCCCTCAACACAGCCAACACAGGCGGCAGTTTAGTGATCCTTACACTGCACCCTCCAGGGCAAAGTCATAGTCCGCCCCTTTTTCCGCGGCCACTCCTCCCAAAGTGCCACCTGGGGCCCTGGGCTGTAGAGATTCACCCTTAATTAATAGTAAGATGACAATAAAGAATCTGGCTCTAACCCTTACCTTTTCTAACTAAAACAAAATGAAAAAAGGTTGGCTGGAGCTAGACATTCAGTTATATGGTTTTGGACATAAAAGTTGCATGACAAGTGGTTCCCAATATTTTCCAATGATAACCATTCATATACTGTATGTGTGACTTAAAGTTGTAGCAACTTCAGTAGTTCACGCAATACTTTGGTCTGACTTTCATGCAATTTGAAACTACCTGAATGTTTTACATGCAACAGTGGGTCCAACTTTGCAGAGGGAATCCAAGTCGCACCCATCCAAAGTTGCGTCAGAGTTGCATCAAAGTTGCACCCAAGTTTCACTCCAAACTTACACCACCTTTGGAGTCGTACAAATGTGAATGGAGCCTTAGGGTCAGGTTCTCCATAAGTGTAGCTCATCACTTAGAACTCATCCACATACTAGTTTCTTGAATTAATTTTGTTTTTACGATCTGCAATATATTTCTATACTCCAAAAAATGATTAAAGTCTATCAAAGACTTTCTTGTAGTTATTTTATATTTTTGTTACTGGCATCAGTAAGCTGTGGATCTGTGCTTTTTGAATATCCTCTACAGGCAATGTCAATTCCAGCAATTCAAGTGACCTGGCTGGTTTCTTACAATATCAAAATCAGCACATTACTGAGACTGAGAAGGTCAAGGAACTTCACATGCGTGCAAGAGAAACGTTATTGCGAGGCAATGAAGACACTTTTTATTTTCTCTCTGCCCAAAAAAATATATCTACATCCAGCAAAAACTTTATAACCTGTTGTCAAAAGTAATCATCGACTCTCAGCTGTCACCTATATGTGCAGGGTTGCAGGGCATCACCAGGTGTTTAACCCAAATCACACACTGTTACATACATAGATGTCAGTCCTAGACCTCTTCTCACCATCCTCGGTCACTTCGCCTTTAACCTCTTCGCATCTAGAGTACTCACACCCATAGGCCTATGCTTGACACATGGTCCAGACATGTGGTCCAGAAAGAAGCTAAAGAAGCCCAAACGTTTACTTGAGGCCCATGAGACATGCCCGGGCCACTTGACTCATGCAACATGACTGGGTTCTCTCTCATAATCAAGTGAGGGACTCCTCTTCCACCATCACCACCCACTCCAGAGTAGACCAGGCTTGCACCAGTAAAGCACACATCCCTTTTCTTCCCATGGCATTGGCTGTACTAAAAACTGTACTCCCTTAGGTCATCACACAAAGGCCCTTTGTTGCAAGTAAACTTCTTTACTTTGTTCTAAGAACATAGGACAGAACAAAACAGTTCAAATTCTGGTGACAAAGTTTCCATAACATGGCTCACAACTGGTCCTTTAATATTGATGTCAACATAGTTCAGTAGCATAACAGGAGCATTGTGCATTGGGCACAATGAGCATTAGCAGCCCACCGACCCAGAAAAAATTGTTTCTCCAACCTTGTAAAGGGGAGCCCTGCATCACTACCCTACCAATAGGTGGAGCAACCATTAAGGGAACCTCTACCTGTCTACATGTAAGGGAAGCATTCTTCTCATTGACCACTAGTATATTGGGCCCCTTTCTCTCATTGAACAAGAGTATAATGGGGCCCCTCTCTCATTGATCACCAGTGTAATGGGGCCTTCTTTCACTAACCATCAGTGTGAGGGGGTCCTTCTCTCACTGACCTTTATAGTATAAGGGACCCTTCTTCTAATGGCCATCAATGTAAGCTGGTCTGTCTCCCACTGACCACCAGTTTACAGGGTTTCTTCCCCGTTGGCCACCAATGTAAGCGGACGCTTCACTGACCATCAAAGAAAGGGACTCTTTTTCACTAACGTTAACTACCTTAGACCCGCGCTATAGCCAAATGATGGCTACAGCGCGGATCTATTGTGCCGGTCACGAGCTGCCTGCGCGCCCCCTGAAGGGCGCGCGCTCTGTGATCAGCGAGTCTGTGAGACTCGCTGGATCACAGATCCGAGTGAGGGGTCGATCCCGACCCCTTACCACGTGATCAGCTGTCAGCCAATGACAGCTGATCATGTGATAACAGAGCCGGTAATCGGATTTTTTTCCTCCTCGCGCTGACAGCGCGAGGAGAAAACAAAAAAAAAAAGCCGATCACCGGCGGCAGTGAGAGGGACTTCAGTCCCTCTCACTGCAATGTGCCCAATCAATTGTGCCCACCTTTGCCCCATTAAAGTGCTGCCTACCAGTGCCCACACTGCCATCTCTCAGTGCCCACAGTGCCATCTCTCAGTGCCCACAGTGCCATCTCTCAGTGCCCACAGTGCCAGTGCTGCACATCAGTGTCACCTGCCAGTGCTCATCTGTGTCACCTACCAGTGCTCATCTGTGTCACCTACCAGTGCCCATCAGTGCCCATCAGTGCCCATCAGTGCCACCTATCAGTGCCCATCAGTTCCACCCATCAGTGCCACCCATCAGTGCCCATCAGTGTCATCCATCAGTGCCCATCGGTGCCACCCATCCGTGCTACCCATCCGTGCCACCCATCCGTGCCACCCATCCGTGCCCATCAGTGCCATCTTTGCTGTCCCCATCAGTACCGACTTATCTGTCCCCACCAGTGCAGCCTATCAGTGCCCACCAGTGCAGCCTATCAGTGCCCACCAGTGCAGCCTATCAGTGCCCACCAGTGCAGCCTCATCAGCGCATATCAATGAAGCAGAAAAATTACCTGTTTGCAAAATTTTATAACAAACTATTAAACATGATTTTTTTTTTATTTTAATTTTCCATTTCCATTGCATTTTCAGGCTAAATTACAGTTTTTTTCTTATTTCACTGTTACCGCTGAAAACATTTTTGTCATATAGAGTGCTTGTTAAATACGCTAAATTTACCACATTTCCATTTCTTATTCTTTTTGTCATTTTTACATTTCAGTTTATTGTTTATGTACAATAAGCTGTAGATTAGTAATTAGCAGGAGTTACCTAAGACCTAAAAAAATCTTTCTAGGTTTCATCTGTGTTAAAAAGCTTGAGAAGACTGCTTTAAAGTGGAAGTAAAGACTAATATACATCTGCTCAAAAAAGTGCCTGCACCCTCCTTCTACCTATGCTACATACCTTTTATAAAAGTGATTTGTATATATACCTATTTTTAATCAGCTTTGGTACAATCATGTGATGGATGGGCAATCTAATATAAAAATATCAACTTCTACACGGAAAGTCAAGTTCCAACTACCAGAACCTTCTATCGATCACTGAAACTAACAGGGGAGGTAAGCTCTCAACTTTACATGCTAAATTTTATTTTAAGTATTAGAGAGCCACAGGGTTCAAACTCCCAGGACACTTGGGAAAATATGTGACAGTACATGCCAACACCTGCATTTCAACCTTGACAACTTTATAAATTTTACAGGTTTAGTTTATATTAAATACAGCATCTGCATACAAAATCCTCTAAAAATGTGACCATCCACATAGGATGATGGCAAATCCAATGTGTTACAATATAACAAATAATTACGAGATGTACTGTACATGTGTGCTTAGAAGGGTTGGTGGAATCCATATCAAAAGTAGGTAAAAGAGCAACTGGTTGGGTAACCACTGTGTTAGACTATGCCACGTCTGTGCTTTTGAACAATAAAACAGTTCGAACAGATTAGTTATTTTGCAAGAGACTATTTGTGATGTTTGTCATAGTTCATCTGGGTGTTAATAGTAGAGAAAGATACCTTTTGCTAATATAACTAAGGTGGATATTTTATCTGCTAAATCAATATTCAGTCTAATTCTTCCATCCTGCCTAAGCACATGGCTACAGTAGCGGTTTACAGGGCAAAAAACTCCACTTTGTATGGTCAGTCTAAACACTTAAAAAGAAGGATGTCCCACCTAAAGAATAAGGAGATTCAATGAGAAATCTCTAAAACATACCAACTATACCACGCTACTACAATAATCTAGTATGAAAGCCCATTCTCCAATCTCCAACAGGAACACAGACAGGCAGCCCATCCGTCATGTGGCAATATGGGTGTGCTCCAGGTTAGAACGCATGGGGTCTCCTGTGATGCCAAGGGGATGTTGAGAGTCAGATGGTGGGAAGGTAGCTTGTCTTGCCTTAGATGTCACTTTCGATGGGGGTGTTCACAGGATGGCTAACTAAATGAGCCCTGATGGAGATGGAATTTATTCCGATTCCATCAGGCTGGGAGAAAGCTTTACCCCAGTAGGGGTCCTTTTGTTTGGAGATCCATTCCCTCAGTGAACCAGGTAATTTTGATCTTTTTTCTTCCCTGAACTCAGTCTATGTGCTTCATCAACCCCTGATGAAGTCATGTGAAGAACACGCGTCCGGACGTACAGGCACCGGAAGTGGCGTCGGCAAGCTCGCTGCTCGTGTTTGTTTTGATTTTTGCATGCATAAGAATGTGCGTACTCTACACTAGTACACTAGCTGTTCTTTTTTAATAAATTATTTTAAAAATGTACTACACTATCGAGCATCCCCTCCTGTTCTTCCTTCCACATTCTCAAACACCCGCCCATGAGGTTACGCTGAACTGGCCAGCCGTCTGGCAGCATGTTGTTGGCTTTAAAGACAGACACACACCAATAAATTTAAAAACGCCAGGTTCAGAAGTCGGTGGACGTCTGGACTCATAGGGAACATACCCGTTACTCGCAAAGACATACTTATATGCTGTTACCTTACAGCAGTAAGGTAAGGGGACATCTATACACCACACATTGCACTGAGGATAAGAAGTCCCTTTTCTGCACTTTATATAGATTCTTGATACAGAAGAAGACATTTCACGGATTTTGCACAGTTTTTTATTGTTGTTTATTATAAAGAAGAAAAGAACATTGTATAGACATTTCACTTAATTTATTGTAATTTATTATTCACTAAGAAGGTAAGGACGTTTGTTTCCTATTTGAGCATGTGCTCTTTAGCACGTGGTATCTTAGTGTATTTATCACTTGCACATATGCACATTGTCACTTTATCTTCTACCAGCCTAGTTATCGCTGTTTCAACTGCAACACATTGTCACTTTATTGTGTATATATTCAGTTCACCTTATTTTTATGTTTAGATCATACAGCACAGCACTATCTATTTTTACTTTACTCTAGGGTTTCGGTTTTACCTTCAGTGCTTGCAGCAGTGTATTATTCTCTATTTAGTGGCGCAGGGATATTTCACTTTCATTTCAGTTTATGTGCTTATTCAGCTCTTTTCATCAATGTTTTTAGGTGCTTGTAGTTTACCGGGATGCAGGGCCAGCCCTACCTATGGGCAAGGTAGGCGCCGGCCTAGAGCACACATCAGGGCAGACTGGCAGGGCCAGTGCCAGCATAAGGCGGGTTACGTCACCAGCATGGAGGGGGCAGTAAAATCTGAATCCCCAGCCACTTGTTGGGGATTTCCTAATTGCCAGCTTTCTCCCCTTTATGCTAGGCATCCTGCTTCTTCTGTGTTCTGCTGAGCTGTGAGCACAGCCACACGCATTGCCGTACATGACAGGTGGCATAGTGTGTAGCCCGGGAACCTCCCTCTCCCGACTGTCAGGGCTGGGCTCAGCCCTTCCTTCTCAGAGCTGGTCACTCACCTGTCGGCTAATTGCCAGCTCCTGTCTCTCCACAGTTACTCAGCTGTTGATGATATCCTGCCTACTTAAGCCATCCAGTCCAAAGGATCTCTGCCTTCGCCTTGGTCAACATCACAGAGCCTATCTCCTGCATTCCTGTTTAAAGACTTGCTTTGCTGACATCCCTTCTGGCTCTAGATCCTGCTTGCTGTTCCACTACATTGATCCCTGATTTCTGGCTTGGCTGACTATACGTTCTGGTTACTGAACTTTGGCTATGTTTTGACTACGTTTGTTCTTTTTACTTTTATTATTAAACATGTGTGATTTAACTGTACTTCTGTCTCGGTCTGATTCGTGGTTTCTGACACGACACACTATAAAGCCCGTGTCCCCTGCCCAGGCTCGCAGTACGGGCACCAGGAGTACTGCATAGCCGCCTTGGACCTCCCCATTTCCCTAGTACATCTAGGGAGTAGAGCGGTGCATGATACCTGGCCACTCTTTGGCTTTTTTGTATATGCATTCACATGTGGGTGGGCTTAAATCCTCTAGGTCTGCCCTCAGTGTGCACCGCTGCCTGACCTGGTTATACATTAGGAAAGAGGATAGAGATTGATAATGCCACAGATGTGCAGGATTTGGGGGGGGGGGGGGGGTGAATGGAGACATAAGTGTGCTGAATGGGGGGGGGAGGGGGTTATGGGAGCCATAGGTTAGCTGGATGGGGGGGGGATTGGTTGAAGGCATAGGTGTATAATTGTGCTTGATGGGATGGGGTGATTGAAGGCATATCCTGTCCATATTCTACACTAGCTTGTCTACATACCACCCTAGCCTGTCCATTTACTACCCTAACCTGTCTTTTTATTACCCTAGCCTGTCCATATACTACCCTAGCCTGATATATATTACCCTAGCCTGTCTATATATTACCCTAGCCTGTCCATATACTACCCTAGCCTGTCCCTTTGCTCCCCTTGCCTCTCTATTTACTACCCTAGCCGGTCCATATACTACCCCAGCCTGTGAAGCTCTTTTAGTCTAAGAAATACACACATTCCAAAACAAGCATCTAAACTAAACACACATTTTCAGTGCAACTAGAAACAAGGAAAAACCTTAAACTCAAATTTAGAAAAGTAAAGATTAGACTTAGTGACATTTTCCTTAATGAGAACCTAACTGTTATTATAACAGAGAAACATGATAAATTCGTAAAAGTCTGGCAAACCTCCCGATATGCAGAGGGACGCCTCCCTTACGTTCCTGACTCGCGGCCCCTGGTAGAGCAGACAGGAGGCACAGGAGTACAGGACAGTACGAGTGCCTGGCAGGATCAACAGCTGATGCTCCGGACGTTGCTGGGTTAACTGGAACAGCAGGTGGAGTCATGGGCGTCCGCAGAACTTTTTTCAGGGGGGGCATAATTTTAAGGTCACCCATGCTCTGATCCTTTTCGACAACGTCATTATCACATTATCACGGTCATAGACTGCAGACGTAGTACAGGTGATGGTCAGAGACTGCAGGCATTGCACAAGAGACTGTCAGAGACTGCAGACATGGCCCAAGAGACTGTCAGAGACTGCGGACATGGCACAAGAGACTGTGAGAGACAGCATACATGGCCCAAGAGACTGTCAGTGACTGCATACATGGCCCAAGAGACTGTCATAAATTTCATACATGGCTCAAGAGACTGCGGACATGGCACAAGAGACTGTCAGAAACTGCATACATGTGGGGGGGTGACAGAGAGAGACGGGGGGTGACAGAAAGAGACAGAGGGGGTGACAGAGAGAGACAGGGGGGGTGACAGAGAGGAGTGTGACAGAGAGAGACAGAGGGGGGTGACAGAGAGAGAGGGGGGTGAAAAAATAAAGAGGGGTGAGAGAGAGAGAGGGGGTGACAAAGAGGGGTGATGGGGGTCATCACTCCTGATCCGATCCCTGATTCCAGGGGGGGGGGGCACTTGCCCTTCCCTTACCCCTACCTGTGGACGCCTATGGTCATGGCAAAGTTTGAGTATGGTGACCCGGAGACTCTCAGGTATAAAAATGTTTAATGCTTGTTATCATTAAACCATAACAAGCCATCTCTTGCAAACAACTTTGTTTCAAGAGAGAGCGGAACATTGACGGAAGCCTGTTTGACCCGGGCAAGTAAATCTTCCTGCACCAGAAGAAAATTTTCCATGGGTAGAATGGTGTCTGGAGAGGCAGCCAAGCCATTTAGAGTCATTGAACATACGGGACAGAGCGTCTGGTTTTATGTTTTTTGAGCCGGGCCGGTATGTAACATGAAAAGAGGATCTAGAGAAGAATAGTTCCCACCTGGCTTGACGAGGTTTCAAACATTTTGCAGTTCTTAGATACTCTAGATTCTTGTGATCTGTGTACAATAGAATTGGGTGAGCTGCTCCTTCCAGCAGATAGCTCCACTCTAGCATGGCTTTGATTGCCAAAAGTTCTCAGTCCCCAATGTCATAATTCCTTTCCGGATCAGATAACTTACGGGAAAAGAAGGCAATAGGAAACAAAAGGGACTTAGGACCCTGGCGTTGAGAGAGCACGGCACCAACAGCAATTTCGGAAGCTTCAACCACCAAGACAAATGGCAAGGTGGGATCAACACTGAGGCAAAGGTAAACAGTCTTTTGAGAGACTCGAAGGCTGCTTGGGCTTCAGGGGTCCAGTGAAAATGGATTCCTTGCTTGGTAAGCTGGGTAATAGGTGAGATAATGTCAGAAAACCCCTTGATGAATTTACGGTAAAAGTTTGCAAATCCAACGAACCGTTGGATCCCCTTCTTGTCTGTGGGAGCAGCCATTCCAAAATAGCTGAGATCTTCTAATGCCGCGTACACACGGTCGGAATTCTCGTCGGAAAAGGCTCTGATGGTTTTCCGTCGGAAAAATTGAGAACAGGTTCTCAATCCAAAGTCCGTCGGAAATTCCGACAGAAAAAGACCGATGGGCATACACACGGTCGGAAAATATGTTGAAAAGCTCCCATCGGACTGTTTCCATCGGAAATTCCGACCGTGTGTACGTGGCATAAGGGTCCATCTTGATGCCCTCGATGGAGATAATCAGTCCTAGGAATTGTATACTTTGTTTTTCGAATTTGCACTTTTCAGCCTTGGCATATAGGCCGTGTTGACGAAGGCGACTCAGAACGCACTTAACGTGCTTATGATAACTGTCAATGGAGGAGGAGAAAATCAGAATGTCTTCCAGGTAAATGATAATGAACAGGTCTAAGTAGTCTCAGGAAAATATCGTTAACAAAGTGCTGAAAGGTAGCAGGAGCACTGCACAGCCCGAACGGCATCACCAAATACTCAAAATGTCCGAATCGAGTGCGAAAGGTCGTTTTCCACTCATCACCATTTCTGATGCGGACAAAATTATAGGCCCCTCGAAGGTCAAGTTTGGTAAAAATTGTTGCCGCCCCCAATCTTTGGAAGAGTTTGGGTACCAAGGGAAGGGTAGCGATTCTTGATGGTAACTTTGTTGAGTTTGCGATAATCTATGCAGGGTCGAAGAGTATGGTCTTTTTTCTCTACAAAAAAATGCTGGCTCCTGCTGGAAAGGTGGATGGGCAGATGAATCCCTTTCTCAGGTTATCATTGATGTATTCCTTGAGAGTAACTAGCTCTTGTTCAGTGAGAGGGAAGATTCTTCCAAAAGGGAACCCGGCCCCTGGGAGAAGTTCAATAGGGCAGTCATACACTCGGTGTGGTGGTAGTGTCTCTGCACCCTTTTTACTAAACACATCCAAGAAGTCATGAAACACCTCTGGGACTGACTGCCGGATTTCAGAGTCCAGGCATAGTAAGGAAGAGGAGTTGTTGGGTAGATGGAAAAGTAACTTCTCTGGTGGCCCAGTTGATGTGGGGGTTATGGGCCTGCAGCCAAAGCATGCCTAAGACGATGGGAAACAGAGGTGAAGAGATGATGTTGAGGCGTAAAAGCTCCTGATGGCAGCTGGCAATGGTGGCCGACAGGGGGGTTGTTTCCTGTGTGACAGGTCGGGATTTGATGGCTGACCCATCAGCAAGGTATACAAGAAGTCCTTGAGTCTTGGATAACAGAGGAATAGAGTGTCTGGCTGCGAAAGTGGAGTCCATGAAGCAACTGCATGCCCCCGAGTCAATAATAGAGGCTACTTGAAGGTTCCTTCCAGACAGCTGCGACAAAACAGGAACAGAGAGGTGAGAAGAGGCATTGATCGCAGCAGGGGTTTGGTTAGTAGAACTTAAGAGACACTTACTGGACTTAGCCGGGCAGGTTCTTACATAGTGTCCTGGTTCCCCACAGTACATGCACAGATTGTTCATGCATCTCCGTTGACGTTCCTCTCCAGTGAGGGAAGGAAGGAGAATGCCCAGATGCATGGGTTCGGAAGTGTCTGGAGTTGTATGGCCAAGACAATAAGTACGTCCAAGGTCTGCAGTACCCCTACCCTAGCCAGTTCATCCTTGAGAGGATCTGACAGTCCCATATGAAACTGATAGCGGAGGGCCACGTCATTCCAGTTGGTGTCAGCAGCCCAGCGCCTGAATTCAGCAACAAAGTCCTCTACGGCCCTGCGACCATGCTGTAAAGAGTGGAGTGTGGCTTCCGCGGTTGCAGACAGCTGTGGATCCTCATACAATTGTGCCATGGCATCCAGAAATGTAGTCAGATTAGTCAGGATCACAGCCTTCTGTTCCAGTAGAAGATGTGCCCAAGATTGAGGTTCATCCTGCAACAGGGAAATCACAAAGCCCACTTTGGTGGCCTCCAGAGAGAAGGTGTGTGGCTGAAGAGCGAAGAAGAGCTTGCAGGAGTTACGGAAGGACCTGAACTTGCGGCGATCTCCAGAAAATCTTTCAGGTGTGGGTGCGCGAGGCTCCAGAGGTAGCATCACTGCTGTAGGTGAAGCAGAAGAACTGGCTGAAGCTTGAGAAGTCCCTTGAGGAGCAGCAGGGGGTGAGAGAGACTGCACGCGCTCTTCCAGACGGGTATAGCCTTCTTGAAGACTCTTAACAGCCTGAGTCAAGCCAGCAAGGTGTAAGCACAGTTCGTCCATAGGTGAAGCTCCCCACTCGGGCTCAGACATGGCTGTCTGATACTGTCACGTACCTGGTTATTGGGCCCAATATGCAGAGGGAGGCCTCCCTTACGTTCCTGACTCATGGCCCATGGTAGAGCAAACAGGGGGCACAGGAGTACAGGACAGCATGAGTTCCTGGCAGGATCAGCAGCTGGTAGGCAGGTCTAATGCTCCGGACGTTGCTGGGACAACTGGGACAGCAGGTGGAGTGCAGCTAACTGGAAGCTGAAGCTGGGAGGCAGACACTCACAGGATACAGGTGGATGGTCCCAGGGATTGAGACACAGGGAGGTCAGACGGGCTGGGTCATGCACAGGAGAGCAGAACAGGAACAGATGCAACAGGCTGGAGGAAGGTCACAGGACAAGCCGGGTCGGTAACAGACTGGTGCAGATGAGCCAGAGGTTTAGACAGGAGAGAGATCGTGGACAGGCCGAGGTCAGGTGCAGGCGGATGGCAAAAGGATGGTCACAAGGCAAGCCGGTAATTTCAGGAACAGATCAGGAACACAGGAATCAGTAGATCAGACAGCAAGATTCCCCTGACATGGTAGAGTTCAAATAGCACTTCTGGTGCCAACGGCCACGCTACCCTGCGCACACACACTCCCACGTGCACCCGAAAGCATGCACACACACGCGTGAAACTGTTGCTCCCAGCAAGCCTTTCCTGACAATAGGATTGGAGAGGAGAAGTATAACATCATCTGCGAAAAGGTTGATTACGTGTGATTTCTGTTGAAATTTGAAGCCTGATATGTGGGGGTGTGATCAGATGGCCTCCGCCAAGGGTTCCATCATTAGATGAAAAATGGAGGGAGAGAGTGGACATCCTTGATGGGTGCCATTCGATATTATGACGTTTTTTGACAGTAAACCTGAGGTGAGGACCTGTGCTGAGGGGTTTGAGTAAAGAGCTACTATGGCAGAAAGAAATTGACCTTAAAAACCAAATTTGTGCAGCATCGCCCTCATATATCCCCAGCGAACTCTATCAAACGCCTTCTCTGCATCAATAGAAAGAAGCAGAGAAGGCATTTTTCGAGATTCAGTGTAGTGAACAATGTTTAGTAAACATCTTGTGGCATCAGAAGCTTGGCAATTCTTAGTGAAACCGGTTTGGTCCTGTTTCACCAACAACGGCATAATGTCAAAGAGTCTATTTGCTAATAGTTTGGCATATAACTTGATGTCTACATTTTATAAAGAAATGAGGCGAAAGTTGGATGGAAAGTCAGGGGATTTACCAGGCTTAGGCAGGGTGATGACGTAAGCTTTTAGCATTTCTCCTGCGAAAGTGCCCGTTAACATGGCCTCATTGAACATGGATAATAAATTGGGAGTCAGAATATGGCTGAATGTTTTATTGTAAGCATTCAAAAGTCCATCTGGACCTGGGGCTTTATCTAATGGGGGGGGGGGGGGGGGGTTATAGTGTGTTCTAGCTCTTCCGAGGAAATTGCGACATTCAGTGATTGTAGGTGAGAGTTAGAGAGAGGGTAACTTGATTTTGTCCAAGAAGCTATCTGTGTCCCCGCTTGCCGATTGTGGAGCTGTGGGATCATCTTTAAGATTATAGAGTGAGGAGTAGTAGTCGGCAAACACCTTCGCTATTGCCTGTGAATTCTCCACTTTGGAAGATGTTGTGGGGTGAAAGGAGTTCTAGTTTTGGTTCTTTGTGTTTTAAGGCGGATGGCTAAGAACTTGCCTGCCTGCTTGCGCATATAATGATCGTGTTGAGTGCCTAACGTTTCTCTAAGGTTGTAGCGTAGACCAGATAGCTTCGAGGCCAATTATGTTTGACTGGTTTTGTAATTCCAGTGTGCAGATTTTGGTGAGATCCATTATTTTAGCTGATCGGGAACATTGTAACCTAGAGTTTAATTTGATAAGGACAGCTCGTACATATGACTTGTGGGAGCGTTCCAGTTAATAAAAGCACTAGTGGCGCGGGGGTCGTTAAAGCTAAAAAACTCTTCTAGCTGCTGGGATATCTCTTTTTGTGACTCTGGGTCTTGGATTACTGACTCGTTGCATCTCCAAATATGTGTTGTCGCAAAGGCATCCCCCCCCCCTATCTAGATTATGATGGGAGTGTGGTCAGACCAGGTTATGTCTTGGATAGAGGAGTGGGAAATTCTCTGCAACAACAGCTTGTCAGATAGAAACAGATCTAGCCTGGAGTCGGAGTTATGCCTAGGGGAATAGTATGTAAAGGATTTTTCACTTGCATGCTGACAACGCCAGACATCGTATAGTTCCTCTTTGATGAGGAGGTCCCGAAAAAGAAGGGAGTGACTCCTGATCGAAGAGGTAGTGTCTAGATTGTTATCCACAATCGTGTTAAAATCTCCACAAATTAACACTGAGAGATTTTTTTGATAACTTTTTTGATAAACTTGATTTGGTGCGAGTTAAGAGCATACACACTTGTCAAGGTAATAGGCATTTTGTTGATGATACAAACCAAGATGATATATCGCCCATCTGAATCAATGAAGGAGTCTTTGAGTTTGAAAGAAACCGTGTCTCTAATGGCCAACATTACACCCCTCTTCTTAGCTCACGTAAAAACATGAAGAAAGCTTACATGGGAGCATTTAGGGGAAGCCGATTTGTAGAAATGTGTTTCTTGCACTGCTAGAATGTCTGCCTTGTGCTGGAGTGCTTCTTTCCATAAGGACCTTCATTTGGTGGGATGGTTAAGGCCCTCTGAGACTCTTTTTAACACCCCTACACTCACACATCCCAGTTGCCTTCTAATTTCTCCACTCCTTCCTACCTAGTTTTCTCTTGATAATCTACTGTATATAGGTGCCCTGATGAGTAATTGCACCTTGGAGGACATATATCCCTTTGCCAATTGCGCATATGACATTCGTACCAAACATTCACTTTTACATGCCTTATTTTATACATTGTACCGCCAATGTTTGCCTTATTTCATACATAATGAATATTGTGTTATGAGTGTTAGACCTGGTGTGGTATCTTTATCTGCATTGCTCAGTTGGGCACCCATGTTTCTTGAAAGTTTTAATAAATGACATGTAAAAGAAATAGTACTTATGTCTACAGTGCTCATAATTTACATACCCTGTCAAAATTTGATTTCTTGGCCATTTTTCCGAGAATATGAATGATAACACAAAAACCATTCTTTCACTCATTGTTAGTGTTTGGCTGAAGCCATTTATTGTCAGTCAACTGTGTTTACTCTTTTTAAATCCCAATGACAGAAACTACCCAAATGACTCTGATCAAAAGTTTACATACCCTAGTTCTTAATACCGTGTATTGCCCACTTTAACATTAATGACAGCTTGAAGTCTTTTGTGGTATTTGTGGATGAGGCTCTTTATATTCTCAGATGGCCATTTGCCCATTTCTCTTGGCAAAAAGCCTCCAGTTCCTGTAAATTCTTGAGCTGTCTTGCATGAACTGCATGTTTGAGATCTCCCAAGAGTGACTCAATGATATTGAGGTCAGGAGACTGAGATTGGCACTCCAGAACCTTCACTTTATTCTGCTGTAGCCAATGACAGGTCGACTTGGTTTTATGTTTTGGATCATTGTCATGTTGGAATGCTTCCTTCCTGGCTGGATGCAAATGTTCCTCCAGTATTTTTTGATAACATTCTGCATTCATCTTGCCATCAATTTTGACCGAATTTCCCGTCCCTTTGTATCTCACGCATCCCCAAAACATCAGCGATCTATCTCCGTATTTCACAGTTGGAATGGTGCACCTTTCATTATAGGCCTATTTGACTCCTCTGCAAATGAAGCGTTTATGTTTGTGGTCAAAAAGCTCAATTATGGGCACATCACTCCAAATGACTTTGTGCCAGAAGGTTTGAGGCTTGTCTCTGTGTTTGGCATGTGTCTGTTTGGCGTATTGTAAGTGGGATACTTTGTGGCCTTTGTGTAGTAATGGCTTTCTTCTGGTGACTCGAAACATGCAGCACATCTTTATTCAAGTGTCTCCTTATTGTCCACCTTGAAATAGCCACACCACATGTTTTCAGAGAGTCCTGTATTTCACCTGAAGTTATTTGTGTTATGTGTGTTTTTCTTTACATCCCGAACAATTTTCCTGGCAGTTGTGGCTGACATTTTAGTTGGTCTACCTGACCGTGGTTTGGTTTCAACAGAACCCCTCGTTTTCCACTTCTTGATTAGAGTTTGAACACTGCTGATTGGCATTCTCAATTGCTTGGGTATCTTTTTATATCCCTTTCCTGTATTATACAGTTCAACTACCTTTTCCCGCAGATCCTTTGATAATCCTTTGATAATTCCTTTGCTTTCCCCATGACTCAGAATCCAGAAATATCAGTGCAGCACTGGATGGAAGATGCAAGGGTCTGTCAGGAGTCCATAAACTCATTGACCTTTTATACACACACACTAATTACAAGCAAACAGATCACAGGTGAAAGTGGTTACCTTTAATAGCCATTCAAACCCCTTTGTGTCAACTTGTGTGCATGTTATCAGGCCAAAATGACCTGGGTATGTAAACTTTTGATCGGGGTAATTTGGGTAGTTTCTGTTGTCATTATAATTTAAAAATAGTAAACACAGTTTATTGATATAATAAATAGCTTCAGGCAAACACTAACCATGAGTGAAAGAAATGTTTTTGTGTTAGCATTCATATTCTCTGAAAAATGGCCAAGAAATCATAAATCCTGCCAGGGTATGTAAACTTATGAGCACAACTGTACATACAAAGTGAGAACATTAACATTTAAACTGTAAAACAAAATCTGAATACTGTATACCAACTTGTAGATATCCCAGTTCATTAAACTGAAATCTGAAGTTGAAGCCAAAAAGCTGCCATACTAACATTTTAAAATCTGATTAATTAAATACAAATTATTAATTAATGGATTACAAACAAATCACTGAGCTAAATCTTTCCTTGAGTTCTTTACTAATCTCCTTTGGCTGACTTGTTTTAATCTTATAATACAAGCAAATTAAATTGTTGCCTAGTACAGATTATAGTGTTTATAAACATATTTCATGAGTGGTTGGACCCTTCCGCTCTGAGGAGGAGGGATGTCTATGCATTGTAAATTGGAAGAATATGTCTCTTATGTCTGTCTGACTATGTATAATTTATAAAGACATTTGCAATATATATTTTTTTCAGTTGACAATAAAGTTGATTGCAAAGTATTTGCCTATATCTGTGTGTATCTCTTTTGGAGGAAGTTATGAAAAATGGCCCTACACAAACAGACTATAAACAAGCAAGAAGCTAGTAAGCAACAGGGAGGGGAGGGTTGGGACTTTAAATGAAGCACATGGTTGCAAATCAGTAATTGGTGGGTTAATAAACTGTTCAATAAATCACATACAGTGGTTAACAACAAAGTTACTATTATCACTTGAGAAGGCAGTTGGGATAGGTAGTGGCACTGATAAACAGTAATTAACATACAGATTACTAATATCGGAAAATCTGATCGTTCGGAACGTGATGGCGTTCGTTCGTTATGACGTTCAGGCTAGTAGCCAATAGCTTTGGTCTTGTAATTTGATCTGAGCATGCGTGGCACTTTGTCCGATCGGATTTGGTTGTCGCAAAATTTGAGATCCTGCTCTCAAATTTTTTCAGTCGGAATTTCCGACTGAAAAAGTCCGACAGAGCCCACACACGATCGGATTTTCCAACAATAGAATCCGATCGGACCTTTTCCGTTGGATTTTTCAACCATGTGTACAGGGTATAAGAGTTGGCCAAAATTGGTTAGGACTATAACGTGTCATAATTCCGCTAGTAGAGTAAAATACATGCATGCCAGGAAGGGCGGGGGTAAATAACCCCCCCCCCCCCCGAGAAGCACGTTACTCACCAAAGTAGTTCAGTGCTCTTCACTGTACCACGTTCTTTTCTCGCAGCACCAGGTAACCTCTGCACTATATTAGCCACTTTCACTCTATTCACTAATTTCATAGACCTTTTGTCTCAGCTATTTGGTGGGCATTTTCTCACCTCTACTACTACTACTGTCTTTTCAGTCTTCGTTTTCTCGCTTTCGTTCACTCCTCAACTTCACACAGTCACGCATTTTCTTTTTTCCACCTTCCTTCACAGACACTTCATTTTGGTTCTCTCATCACTCCCCTTTCCAGAGTGCCTTGTGGTCCTGTGTCTCCCCGGTGGGTGCCTGTGTTGGTCACCGCCGCTGGGTCACCCGCCTCAGCTCCTGTTTGCGGCGTCCCCGGATGGCTTACCACTCTTGGCCTTTCAGCAAACGGATGTTAGTGAGTATCGTGCTCCTCGGGGGGGGGGTCACTTACCCCTCCTGTATCCATGTTAATTATTGTTTGATTTATTATACAATTTTAAATTACAGAACTATGGCGTGTCTGCTCTTGATGAGTGGTTCAGAACCACAAAACACGTTGAGCTACTAGATACCACTTTCATCTACCAATCTTTATTGTGTATATGGTTCATCCTTCAATACAGGAACATTGAGGCAAGAGATTATGAAGGCATTACTGTGCAATATATGTTTACCTACTCTGATATTGGTGGTCCCTTATTTACCTAGCAATGTTTTTTATCACCAGTGTTATTACTTATTTTATCTGCTTTGCCAAGTGATATTAGTAATCTGTATGTTAATCACTGTTTATCAGTGCCACTACCTATTCCAACTGCCTTGGCAAGTGATAATAGTGATTTGTATGTTAACCACTGTATGTGATTTATTAAACAGTTTATTAACCCACCAATTATTGATTTGCAAAAAATGTGCTTCATTTAAAGACCCCCCCCCCCCCCCCCGCCCCGCCCTCCACCCCCCCCCCCCCCCCCTTGTTGCTCTCTAGCTTCTTGCTTGCTTGATTATAGTCACATTGATAGGGATAAAATACACGAACTTACCAGGCCGTAATTTCGTTCAAAGTCCCAAAATCCCCCCCTTCTTACCCTACCCAAACAGAATATTGTGCTAAACCTGTAGGTAAATAAGAAGACCAAAAGAGTGGTTTGATAATAAAGTTGACAGAACCAGGACAGAACCTCTATGAAGAGAGAAAATGCCCTTCCTGGGAAATAAATATTGATTCATATTTAATTTTTTAGTGGACTCTTTACTGTTATCTTCTGTAATTTTTCACTGGAGTTCTGCTTCAATACCATCATTGTAACATAAATAAAATAATTGCAAGAGGAATGCATCCTAGTTGATTCTCACTCCTAACCCCACTTCATGCTCATTATTCATTGTCACCTTCCACTTGCTGGATTGCAAGCTCAATTTTACCAAATGACACTGCTGTTTACTGTACTGTAATAATGGGTCATAGAGGTCTCCGCTAAGGTCCTGAAGACTAGCGTTTTAGCAGGAAGTTTATCTAAGATTGGGTGTCTTGAACTTACAAAGAAAAATAGCCTTCATCATTTTACATTATAGAGTAAACAGTCAGTCAGGGTGGTAATATAACGTTTTTCAATTTGTTTCCAACAAATGAACACTTGGACATGTCCTTATTTTATGTTTTACCACACACTATAGTTGTACGTGCTTTTGACAAGGTTGTATTAATGAACTTAGCACTCATTGATGTCGGAGACCTGTATTGCTTTGAACAGTGATGACGTTCTAAGTCTAGCCTTATTTGCCTTCCTGAGTAAATAATTGCATTGATAATGTTTGTCTATGCTGCTACAACAATTGTTCATTGCATCACATTGCTGCTAAATGGATGTCATATAAATCTGTCTCTGACAAGGAACAAGGAAGTCCTAGTAAAAATTTCCACTTACTTTATTATTATTGTATTTTAATGTAAATCTCTGTACTGAGTGACATAAATGATGAGTTATGAGGAAATTAAATTATTTTAATTAAATTATGAACTACCTAGCTTAATGATTATATATCCACAGGAATGTATGTAGGCGGACTACTGTTTGCCATATATTAGTCACCAGTCCATTGACCCCCTAATGCACAGAGCACCTTTATACACAGTTTTACTTGTGGCTTTGAATCCATCCATCTGAACACCTGGGCCAGGATTTGCTTTGCTTAAACTTTACTTAAAGTGGAAGCCCGAGCTAGAACTAACTATGCTGAAAACAGCTCCCACCCACCATCTAAACGCTATACTAACTACCCTGTAAAAGGAAGATGTATATTGTGATGAACCCTTGTCCTCAACAGGACTATGTCTGCCGTAAATGCTTTCTCTGTCCGGTACCACATGATCCAAGATCTTTTAGCCCACCCAGTCACTAGCCGAAACTCAGTGTAGGGTGAAAAACATCAAAACTCTTCCATATCACAAAACAGATATACAACTCGGGACCATCACCCCTCCTTTTGGAATTCAGGGGGGGGGTGAACTGTCCAATTAGCAAGGGGAGCTGTTGGAGGAATCCCCTCCCCTCCACAGAGACATGCATCCCATAATATACTTTTATTCCAAGGCAGACAGACACAATAAAACAATAGAATACAATCACACCCCAAACGATCCCAGCAAAAGAGTCCAACAGCATGAGACAACACACGATATATACATATATACAATATTCCAGTGTGGCTGTATAGTGAGTCCGCCTTGCACAGATCAGAATGAAGATCTCGGGCACCCTACTCAAAGTGACTCCCATCACATATATACCGTATTTATCGGCGTATAACACGCACTTTTTCCCCCTAAAAATCGGGGGAAAGTCGTGGGTGCATGCTATACGCCGATACCCCAAAAAAAAAAATTCAAAAATGTCAAAAATGGCAAGCGCCGCCGAAAAATAGCGAGCGCTGCTGAAAAAGACCGAATTGCGGCCGAAAAAACCCGAAGCCGCGCCGGAATAGACCGAGCAGACTGTTCGGCTCTGCTCGGAGTCCCGCCTCCCTGCGCTCGCTCCGGAAACAGCAGGGAGCCGGGACCGCGATCGGAGCTGAACAGTCGGCTCGGCCTTTGTTCTTTTTCGGCCGCGCCTCGGTCTTTTTCGGCGGCGCGCGCGACAGAGAGTCTCGGCGGCAGGAAATTTAAACCCGGACCGGACTTCTAATGTCGCTGGGCATGGCTGCAATGACGCTGGCAAGGTACAATGTCGCTGGGCATGGCTGCAATGACCCTGGGCAAGGCTGCAATGATGCTGGGCATGGCTGCAATGACCCTGGGCAAGGCTGCAATGACCCTGGGAAAGGCTGCAATGACGCTGGGCAAGGCTGCAATGACCCTGGGCAAGGCTGCAATGATGCTGGGCAAGGCTGCAATGACCCTGGGCAAGGCTGCAATGACCCTGTGCAAGGCTGCAATGACCCTGGGTAAGGCTGCAATGACGCTGGGCATGGCTGCAATGACGCTGGGCATTGCTGCAATGACGCTGGCAAGGCTTCAATGACACTGGGCATGGCTGCAATGACGCTGGGCATGGCTGCAATGATGCTGGCAAGGCTGCAAATGACGCTGGGCAAGGCTGCAATGACGCTGGGCAAGGCTGCAATGACGCTGGGCAAGGCTGCAATGACGCTGGGCAAGGCTGCAATGACGCTGGGCAAGCTGCAAATGACGCTTAAATGTACGTTTTTTTTTCCCCCTAAACTTCCCTCCTAAAACTTTCTTTCCTTAAAATGCCCTCCTAAACTTGGGGTGCGTGTTATACGCCGGTGCGTGTTATACGCCGAGAAATACGGTACTTACCTATTCTCAGAACACTGGTCACATGATCTCCCCAGTGGCTGACTTCAGGGGAGAGGAGAGATCACGCACAACAGATACAATACCTGGTCACCCAAAGGCTTACTGTGGGTCATCCGTTGCCTTCTGCCCCTCCTCCCCCTGAAGCTGGCCGCTCGGAGAAGATCACTTGACTGGACTGGAGAGCCCTGAGAATAGGTAAGTATAAGCATCTTCCTTCTACAGGGTAGTTAGTATAGGTACTGGGTGGGCAGTGGCAGGTTTAAGCTTTGTTAGTTCTATCCCAGACTTCTACTTTAACTTGGTTGTAGAAAACAGGCTACAATGATCTATAATTTGGTTCTAAAGCATATGGCAATCGAAGAACAAATGTTTTGAAAGGCTGAGTGGTCTATTTACACTTGATATATTTCGCATATTTTCCAGGAAGGGGCAAACTGGGAGAGACAAAGCTCAAGGTAGGCAGGATCCACATATAACATTCACTACAAAGGTGCTTATCTGGCTCACCTCCAGAAACAGTAACAAGTAAATTGGATGGCCGCACACTTCACTGGGACATAAAAGCTTTATTAATCCATTTCATGTTTGTGATATGGATCAATAAAGCTATGACATTCCAGGAGGGGCCATGCTACATTTTTCCATATAGGCTAGAGGTCTCCACTGGTCCTTTCTGGCTTCCCCCAAGGTGCAGGGGGAGCCATCTTGCAGAGAGGAAAAACTATACACCTCCTTACAATGCCCACATTCCCAGAAAGACTTTGGGGGTGACTCCTTTCAATCCTTAAATACACTGAGGGTGATGCCAACCCAAAGGATACGATACAATGGGTGTTTCCAAAAATTAATGGAGAACTCAAAATGAACCCTTGCCTACATGTAATTAACCAGATACAAATATATAAGCATAAAGTCCAGGTGCAGCGCTCAAATTAAATGTCAACAAGTGAAATGTAGTTGTGTAAAAAAGTCCATTATTCATAATACAGATGATATGAAAAAAATACTCCACCAGGCTGGCTGATGCAAGTATGCTGTGAACCGCAGAGTTTTTTTTTGTATGCCTTGATGTCCCCTTCTTCCTGTAAGTAGACTACAAATAAATTTGTGTTTTTTCCTTACGGGCTTCACTATTGTGCTTTTTTTTCTTTTCCCTCATTGGATTCCATGTTATGATGGAGATTATACCTAGCACAATATATTGATCCACTGTTGTGAGTCCTTCCTTTACTACTTTGATGAAACTGGATGGTTATCTATCAAATGAAATCAACCTAGTCCAACTGCTGACCTCTTGCATCATATGATTACACATTTATTCTGAGCATGCGTGGCACTTTGTCCATTGGAATTGTCTATACACGATCGGAATTTAAACAATCAGATTTTGTTGTCGGAAAATTTTAGGTCCAGCTCTCAAACTTTGTGTGTCGGAAATTCGGATGGAAAAAGTTTGATGGAGCCCATACACGATCGGATTTTTCGACAACACGATCCGATCGCACATTTTCAGTTGGAAAGTCCAACCATGTGTACAGGGCATTACAGTTCAAAAGGAGGGTCCTGTTCATGAAAGCATACCATTTAAAAAGGAGGGGCAAGTGGTAAAAAGGGCATTAACAGTGAGGGATGAGCTGACAGAAAAAATAAAGTAAAGTTGGGTTTGGGCAGGATAGGTTTCCCTAAAAGATGAGTTTTCAAGGATAGCCTAAAGGATGACATATTGGGGATTGCCAGGCAGATTGGAATAGGAAATTTCAAAGGAAGGTGAGTTAAAGCTGAATTCCAGGAATTCAGACACGTTAAAAAATCTACTGTATGGCTTAGTATGGGTTAAGTCCAATGAGGTGCATGACAACTCATGGACTTAAGCTGGCCATACACCTATAGAGATTATCTGCAGATTTTCTATGGTTAGATGGAAAAAGTGCAACAGATTTCTCCGTGTTCAACTGTGTGGATGGAGGAATCTCCCACTTTTTCCATCTAACCATAGACAATCTGCAGATAATCTATAGGTGTATGGCCAGCTTTATCTCTTTAATTTACATCTGAAAGGTTTACTCCAGGAGTACAGCTATTGCTAAATTCCCAGTGCTCTGACAAGAGGGTTGCTGTCTTCTCTTTTTTTTTTCCAAATTTTTTTTTTGAAAATATATTTTTTGTTTTGTTTGAGACTATTGCCAATAAAGCCCTCCTAGTAAGGGGTTATGCAGGGGAGCATAGTGGGTATATCCAGGGTAAAAAAAAAAAAAGGAACGGGGGTAGGTTGGATTTGCTGTCTTTTCATACAGCAGCAGCTCTGTCCGCCCCTCCACTCTGCTGCCCATTCACAGAAGAATGGGTTCACAAAATAAGAAGCACTCTGATTGGGCAGAAGGAGGGGAGGGGCAGGTAGAGTGGCTGCAGGAGCTGCAGTATAGCGATAGCTATGCTCCCAACTCTCAGAAAGAATAAAAGAGAGAGGTCACCGAGGTTGCATGCACTTAAAGTGTTTCTAAAGGCAGAAGTTTTTTTTTTTTACCTGACAGTTCAACCCCCCCCCCCCCCCCCAAATGACCCAATTTTGGAAAGTAGACACCCCAAGCTATTTGCTGAGAGCAATGTTGAGCCCATTAATTATTATTTTTTTTTTGTCCCAAGAGATTGAATAATGAAAAAAAAAATATATATATATTTTTTTTACAAAAAGTTGTCACTAAATGATATATTGCTCAAACATGTCATGGGCATATGTGGAAATACACCCCAAAATATATTCTGTTGCTTCTCCTGAGTATGGGGATACCACATGTGTGGGACTTTTTGGGAGCCTAGCTGCGTACGGGACCCCAAAAACCAATCACCGCCTTCAAGATTTCTATGGGTGTAATTTTTTTATTTCACTTCTCACTGCCAATCACAGTTTCGGAGGCCATGGAATGCCCAGATGGCATAAAACCCCCAAAATGACCCCATTTTGGAAAGTAGACACCCCAAGCTATTTGCTGAGAGGTATGGTGAGTATTTTGCAGATCTCGCTTTTTGTCACAAAGTTTTGAAAATTGAAAAAAGAAAAAAAATATTTTTTTTCTTTACTTTCTTCATTTTCAAAAACAAATGAGAGCTGTAAAATACTCACCATGCCTCTCAACAAATAGC
This sequence comes from Lithobates sylvaticus, assembly GCA_028564925.1. NCBI lineage: Eukaryota > Metazoa > Chordata > Amphibia > Anura > Ranidae > Lithobates > Lithobates sylvaticus. The sequence continues at coordinate 510,871,952 of CM053029.1, read as the reverse complement.
TTGGGGTGTCTACTTTCCAAAATGGGGTCATTTGGGGGGGGGGGGGGTTGTGCTATTTTGGCATTTTATGGCCTTCGAAACTGTGATAGGTAGTGAGGAGTGAAATCAAAAATTTGCACCCTCAGAAATCCTGAAGGTGGTGCTTGGGTTTCGGGGCCCCGTACGCGGCTAGGCTCCCAAAAAGTCCCACACATGTGGTGTCCCCATACTCAGGAGAAGCAGCCAAATGTATTTTGGGGTGAAACTCCACATATAACCATGGCATGTGTGAGCAATATATCATTTAGTGACAACTTTTTTTTTTTTTTTTCGTCTTTATTTAATCACTTGGGACTAAAAAAAAAAATATTCAATGGGCTCAACATGCCTCTCAGCAAATAGCTTGGGTGTCTAATTTCCAAAATGGGGTCATTTGGGGGGGGTTTGTACTTCTCTGCCATTTTAGCACCTCAAGAAATGAGATAGGCAGTCATAAATTAAAAGCGGTGTAAATTCCAGAAAATGTACTCTAGTTTGTAGACGCTATAACTTTTGCGCAAACCAATAAATACACGCTTATTGGCATTTTTTTTACTAAAGACATGTGGCTGAATACATTTTGGCCCAAATGTTTGACTAAAATTGAGTTTATTAGATTTTTCTTATAACAAAAAGTAAAAAATATCTTTTTTTTTCAAAATTTTCGGTCTTTTTCCGTTTTAGAAATAAAAATCACAGAGGCAATCAAATACCATCAAAAGAAAGCTCTATTTGTGGGAAGAAAAGGACGCAAATTTCGTTTGGTTACAACATTGCATGACCGCGCAATTACCAGTTAAATCAGTGCAGTGCGAAATTGAAAAAAGACCTCTGGTCCTTAAGCTGACAATTGGTCCGGGGCTGAAGTGGTTAAACATAGCTCCCAACTGTCCATGATTTCAAGGGAATGTCCCTGAATTGGAACAAAGTCCTTCTGTCCCTCTTTCCTCCTCATTTGGCCCTCATTTGGTCCGATCTATATAGTTGTATACAAAATATACCTTTTATCTTTCAAAAAGTGTTTCCTAGTGCTAAACCTTACATTCAATTTCTAAATTGCTTTCAAAACTCAGTATAAAGGAATAGTAGCGGTAAAAAAAAGTACTTGTGTGTTTAACTAATCATTTTATTGTATAATTCTCCTTTAAGGGGACATGACAGGGAGTGTGGCCTATGCCTACATACTTTTGCTAATAGGTGTCCCTAGCTCCAATCTCAAAAAGTTGGTAGGTATGCATTAAAAACTATAGGAAAGTTCAGGTTTACACTCTTCTTCTTTAGTTCCTATTTTAACATAAGAGCTGGTTAATATTATGTATTATGAAATCACTAAAACACTACACCGTATGTGCTATCCATCTGCAAAAGTGTTCACCTAGGTTAAAGCATTTTTAAACCCAAAAGGAAACATTTACTATATTGCAGCTTACAATTTCCTAGATGTGATGGCTGCATTGATTCTCTTTTTTCGGCTTTCTTTCTTCTATTTTCACCTGGTGATCCAGCCAGTAAGTCTTGTTGCTTTTCAACAGAACAAGCTCTCCAGCAGACTATATCAGTTACAGAGATGAGACAATCTATTTACCACTCACAGGGGTGATTACAATGGCCAGCTTGCATTTATTTACAGTATGTAAACCTTTATCCCAAAAGAAAAAAAAACAGCTGTAACTGCTTATAAAGTGAAAGCTGGAGTTTGGCTTCAATTTTTTAGTGTATCTAAATATGCTAGTCCATTTACCCCCTCCCCCGATTAACCACCTAATGATCGCCCTATAGCAGACTTACCGCTACAGTGTGGCCGCTCTGTACGGAATCCTGTATATCTACATGATTCTGCGCTTCCACATAGGGGGCACACATGCCGCTTCTGCTGTGATTAGTCACAGCAGATGCCGATCAGTGGGTGCCGGTGTTCTATCAGATTACTGCTACCCATCAAATTGTGCAACGGAAGTGACGTTCCGACCAAAAATACTTACTGCACATGCGTGATGTGTTCCACCATGCGTTCCACGGCGTGATGCGGGTCACACACTTTATGATCTGATGGTAGAGGTATTCTGATAGAACACTGCCCCTCCTGTATTGAAGACACATTCTCCTCTCACAAGGGACACTCTCGGCCCCTAGTGGTGGTTCTAGCTCCACAGTGGAATAGACAACATGCGGACATCTTACTACACCCAGCTAAGTCTTGAATTTCAGAGTAATTTTAGCAATAAAGTGAGCGTATATAAATAAATGTTGATATTGATTTATATACGCTCAATTTATTGCTACAATTGCTCTGCAATTCAAGATGTAGCTGGCTGTACTAAGATGTCCACATGGGTGTTCTATGAGAATACCGCTACCTGTCGGATCATAAAGTGTGTGGATCACATAGTGCGCAATGGAACGTATGGTGGAATGCATTGCGCATGCGCAGTAAGTATTTTTTGCTTGGAACATCACTTCAGTTGCACAATCCGATGGGTAACACTAATCTGAATGGATGTCCGCTGGCACCCACTGATCGACAAGAAGAGACACAGGATGGAGCTCTGCCTATGTAACCAAGGCATAGCTCTGTCCTGTCAGCAGGGTGTAGTGGAAATTCAACACATCCCGTTGTGAAAGCAGCACAGTGCACACAAAAACACAAAGTATCAAAAGTGTCAGATTGTCCACCGCAATATCACAGTCCCACTATAAGTCACTTATTGGCGCCATTACTGGTATAAAAAAAAAGAAAGAAAATTTTCAGTATATATACCATAGTTTATAGATGCTATACCTTTTGTGCATAGCAATCAATATACGCTTATTGGGATTTTTTTACCAAAAATATGTAGCAGAATGGGGGAAAGGGGGGATTAGCCTTACATGGGCCCTCCTTTGCACTATGGGGTTGTGACAATGGAAATTTAATCAATTTAGGGGATTTTAGAATTATTGTGGTTCTATTTGCAGAGTAGGGCCGGTAGGATATCATTAAAGGGTTAGGATTGGTCAGTTTAGTCAGGTGATTAATAGAATCTTCTAGAAGTGGGAAGTCAAAGGCTATATAAGGAATCAGCTGACAGTGGTCAGTGTCGTGTCACTTCTAGTCCATCCCCCAGACAGTTAGAATCACTTCCCAGGACGCACTTAACCCCTCCCCTGCCCCCTGGTGGTTAACCCCTTCCCTGCCAGTGACATTTTTACAGTAATCAATGCAATTTTATAGCATTGATCGCTGTATTCATACCAAAGGTCCCAAAAATGTGTCAAAATTGTCTGATGTGTCCACCATAATGTCGCAGTCACGATAAAAATCGGTGATCGCCGCCATTACTAGTAAAAAAAAATTATTAATAAAAATGCCATAAATCTATCCCCTATTTTGTAGACGCTATAACTTTTGCGCAAACCAATCAATAAACACTTATTGCAATTTTTTTTTACCAAAAATAGGTCGAAGAATACGTATCTGCCTAAACTGAGGAAATAAATATGTTTTTTTATATATTTTTTGGGGATATTTATTATAGAAAAATGTAAAAAATAATGTTTTTTTTTTCAAAATTGTCGCTCTTTTTTTGTTTATAGCGCAAAAAATATAAACCGTAGAGGTGATAAAATACCACCAAAAGAAAGCTCTATTTGTGGGGAAAAAAAGATGTCAATTTTGTTTGGGAGCCATGCCGCACTATCGCGCAATTGTCAGTTAAATTGTCAGCGCAAAAAGTGTTCTGGTCTTTGGACAGCAAAATGGTCCGGGGCTTAAGTGGTTAAATCATCTGTCTTTTTTGTTTATAGCGCAAAAATAAAAAGAAAACATTATCTGTGGGGAAAAAAATTACATAATTTATGGACAGTGTTGCATGACCGTACAATTATCAGTTAAAGTAACACACTGCCGCATATCAAAAAATGGCCTGGTCGTGGGGGGGGGGGGGGGGGGGGGGTAAACCTTCCGGGGGTCAGGCGGTTAACAATGCTTCTGTCCAAAGGTGCCACCGGTGCTCCTTCTTCCAGAGAGGGGACACTCTATAAAAAGAGTTGCTTTACTGGCCAGATCACCAGATGAAAACAGAGGGGAAACACTCAGTTCTCAGTGATCATCTCTGCTGTATACAGTATATAAGTATTTTTGAAGTACCAGTTAGCAGTAGTCAGTCTATGGTTTGCCCACTATTTGTGTTCAGCCTCTAGTCATGCCCAGCCATCTTCCTATGGACAGACACAACACTTTTTTACTCCTGCGCCTTCATAAAAAATGTAATTAAAAGAAAATTCCTTAAGCACTTACCACTTGATGCTCACAGAGAGATGTTCTACCATCAGATTTTCTACTGGAATTTGGTAGATACTGCTTGTGTATCCTATAAAGATGGTGACTGGGAATAATGCAGCTTCTGCATACCCTGAAGCTGGTTATTGGGAATGACAGAGATATTGCCTCTGTATCCTATTCCTAAATTGCTGGCCTTTGGGATATACAGATATTGCTCAGTATCCTACGTGACCAGGCCTAGTAAAGGACAGAATTAAGGTCTTTGTATCCTGTGTAGATGGCCCCTATGAATGACAGATGCATCTGTATCCTGTGTAACTATTGTTTGGGAATGACAGAGTCATGGCTTCTGTATCCTATATAACTAGTCCTTACAAATGAAGGATAATACTCTGTATCCTATGTAGCCAGTCTCTGGGAATAACATATTCCTCTATATCCTATTTTTCCGGTCACAAGGAATAATAGAAATTCCATCTTTTTATTCTATGTAGCTAGCCACTAAAATGACACATGAACATTGTTTTTTTTCCCAGGAAATGCATGGAATAGGAAAAGCATAGGAAACAAGAGAATGAATGAACACCAATTTTTATCTGAAGGTTTTTTTACATGCAGTTGTGAAGATAATTATATATATATATATAGTTATATACACTACAGTTTGTTTGATATACTGTATAGTAAAATCAAAATTGTTGTATGATTACTTTATTCCATATGTGTTTTCTGTGATGAAGAAATATTATGACTTTGATATGTGCATTTTAAAACCATAAAATATAATTGAGAACCTATGTAGTGCTCACCAGTGGCCCCTTTAAGTTGCCTGGCAGACTATTTCTCCTACCTGCAGATTGTTACTCCCTCCCCTGCCTGGAAACAGAATGCAGGGAGAGAAAAGAAGAAGACATTGATTGGATGCAGCCACAGTTAAAGAAGGAGTCCACGCCTAGCAACAGGACCAGGGTACTTTGGCCAGACTGTAGACTCACCCACCACCCTTGCAATGAGCTGCAACCAGCAGGGGCTGTGTGTGGGTACTCAGGGGATGGGGCTTAGAAGAGGCAAAAGGTAATGAGCAGCTGGGAGTCTGTGCACAGAGCTTGAGGTTGCTGTGCACCCAGAGTGTTACGAGAGCCCACGGCCACAACCAAGCTGCAGGAGAGAGCTGCTGGAGAATGTGCTGCTGTGCTATTTAGTGCTGCCCTAAAGAGAGATGTAATTACTGTGCCACTGTGCTGCTGTGAGAGGACCACAAGGCTGTCCAGAACTATGCTGTGAGCTGTGTGCTGGAAATTCACACTTTTTCTGAGATATTATTTTATCATTATCTACAGTTCATCCAACACATTGTTCCCAACAGCAGTGTCCGCAACACTCTGTGCTCCCCATTTTTTCCCCCTTTTTTTTCCTAGTGTTTCTGGCACAGGTCTTCCCACACTGTCTACACTATATTCCCTGGCAGTTGCCTCTTCAGTGTCCACATTCGCTTGGAGTTAGGAAGGATAAGAGTTAGTTAGCAAGAGGTAGAATACTCTGTGGAGTGGCAATGTCAGCTAGACCTTCATGGGAGAACTAGGGCTTCATCCAAGCTTGCATGATCGTCAGTAAATTGACTTTAGCCTCCGGGGAATGCCTCCAGCACCTTCTATTATGTATCCACCTAGGAAGACTGGAAAACTCTTTTGAGAATACCCTGGTTGTGTGATAGTACTATGCCCTGCCATAATGTAAAAAGAGATTATTACCTGTAATTCTCATCCAGGCAGGTTGAGGGGTTCCAGGGTGCTTGTTTCTTTTAGAAGAAACTGGCATTTCAGTTTCCTTAGTAGTTAGAAAAAAAACAAGTAAATGACCTGGAGTTTGGAGACTTTGTAAGCAGACTGAAAATAGCCAGTAAGTTGCTGTCTCGGAAGGGAGGGTAGAAGTTTATGGTTTCCCAGTTCTTTGGTCTTCTTCAGGTTTTTCTCTGGACCCCACTGACTGATCCTGTGTTATAAAAGAGGGTTAGTGGTCCAGAATTATAGGAGTTGGGGGGTGGTTAGAGAGAGAAAGACCTGGAGCCGGTAAAGGAAAGAGATGGAGAAAAGCACTCGTGAGGAGCAGAATAATGTTGCAAATAAAGAAAAAATAATATAGCACATATAATTGTGACACTAATCTTATTTTAATTGAATGTTATTAAAAATTACCTTTCCTTTTCAATCTGCAGCCACTGTGGTTTTCTGAGAGTGCATTGCAATATGGCTACCTGGAATTGTTCTGTACACACCACTCCCCAGAATCATAATTTCCTGCTTGTGTGATTGGCTCACCAAGAAGTCTGTCTAAAGCCTTGTACACACGGTACGATTGTTGGCAGGGTATTGTCTGTTAACAGACCGTTGTCCTAAAATCTTACCGGTAGTACAATCCTTTTGATAATTGTCCAATTTTCGGCCAAAAAATGTTGGATGACAGGCTAGTAAATTTTCAGCGGACAACGGCTTGACGTCAGATTTTCATATAGTAAGTACACAAATCCATCACACAAAAGTCGAAAGTACAAAAATGCATGCTCAGAATCAAGGCGAAACACGAAATTAGCAGAAGGGATCCAAAGGGGGGTGCTCAAGAGCTGAAATTCCTCATAGTGCGTCACTACGTTCGTGTTTGGGGCACGACAATTATGTATTTTCAGTATGCAAGACAAGATCCTGGCACACGCCCTTTTGACAAAAATCAGACGCTCGGTTGGCCAACAATCGTACCGTGTGTACGATGCTTAAGGCAGGCCATACATGGTCAAATTCCGAACAAATTTTCTTTTCAAAATCAGAAATTTCATGCGTTTTGTGATCTGATGGTGCCACCATTGATTTTCGAAATTCGACCAACCAAGCCTTCAATTTCACCTCATGTTGCTACATAAAAGAATTTTCATGTCTGGGAATCTTCTTTTCTTTCCGGGAATTTTCTTTTTTTCCACTCATGTGCATTCCTTTTTCAATTATATTTCTCACATGATTCTCCCATCATTGATTAGAAAATCGTTTGTTTTTCAAAAAATAGGGGTCAGAATTAGGTAATGCAGAGATTTCAGGGGTAAGGATTAACTAACACACAGAGTTCAGGGGTAATGATTAGGCAACACAGAGAGTACAGGGCCAGGATTAAATAGTGCAGAGAGTTCAGGGGTCACGATAAGGGAACGCACAAAGCTCAGGATTCAGGATTAGGTAATGCACAGAGTTTAGGATTTAGGATTAAATACCATGCAGAGTTCAGGGGTCAGGATTAAGTTATGTACAGAGTTCAGGGGTCAGGATTAGGTAATGCACAGAGCTCAGGCTTAAGTAACACACAAAGTTCAGGGGTCAGGAGCAAGTAACCCACAGATCGTGCCTGGTGTCTGATTTTATAGCTCTACCCTAGAATCATCTCTGAGAGTCTGGCAAGATTGTATAAATATTACAGTGGGCAATGTCCAACTCAAAGCATGCAGCACAAATGTCAATCCAAAATTGTGCAGCTGGAGAGGCCTGTGCATGTGCAGCAAAATGGAGAGCCATGCAGGAGCACTGATACCTTAATAATTTTATGACAGCAGGACCATGAGTATGGTTAGATGTAACAAGATGTCATCCCTTAAAATCTGAACATTTGTCAATGAATTTAGTTAGGGGCTACATCATGCCCCCTCAAACTGACATTTTGATTTTTGGTGTACGCCTCAGGACCTATCACCCGCTGACTTTATCTAACTACAGCTACAGCAGTCAGTTGTCCCTATTTAAATTACTCTACCTCTTACAAGAGCCATAGCTATAGATGTCTATAGACATGAGATTAGAGTTGCCTGATCTGGCAATTACAGTTTAAAGTGGAGGGCCATCCTAAAAAAAAAAAAAAAAAGAGCATTAATATTCTTAAAAAAATAAAAAAATAAAACATTTGAAAAAAAAACATTTTTTACCTAACCAGTAATCCCTGTTGCTAGGCAGTCTTCCTAATCTGCCTCCTTCCTACTCCGCGTGATCTTCGGTCTTCTGTCCTCCTCTGCGTTGTCTTCTGGGAAATGGGGCGCGCTGTGTTCTGGGTAATGTGTGTTTCCTAACACAGCGCATCCCATTCACAAAGCGCCGCGCGACTCGCGCATGCGCAGTAGGAAATGGGCAGTGAAGCCGCAAGGCTCCACTGCCTGTTTCCTTAGTGAAGATGGTGGCGCTGGGACCCAAGAGCCGAGGGACATGTCGGCCTCGGCCGCCGACATCGCGGGCACCCTGGAAAGGTAAGTCTCCTTATTAAAAGTCAGCAGCTACTTTATTTTTAGCTGCTGGCTTTTAAAAAAAAATTGTTACCGCTGAAACACCGCTTTAATTGAAAAGTAATGATAGGTCTGTAAGAGGTGACCTCTGCAGACACCTCCTGGCTAGCCATTTACAAGAGAGGAATCAATTATCCAAGCCATTTATTTCAGCCAATCACTATTGTTCAAGAAAAATAATTGGCGTGGTGTGAGCCCAGCTACAATGGCTGGCATGGATCATGTCATGGCTTGATCTTCTGTACATTTTAAAATGTCTACAAGATGGATATCTCTCTTGTGGACAATTCCGCTGCGGTACTCCCTAACTTAAACCCTATGTCAAGCAAGAGATACTGTAGATCACAATTAAAACAATTAAAGAATGGTGTCAAGGCTTGCATCCCCAGCATGTGGAAACAACAATCCCCACTGACTATTGCACAATGGTTTGCCAGGGTGAATGATATCCAACAAATGGAACATTTGACTGCTGCCCTCAGAGACAAAACAGAGGAGCAGTATGCGTGGTGGCTTCACTGGGTCCTGTTTTAATATTCTGATTAATATTTATCATTTTTTTTTAACCCCTGGTTACCCCTGACAACGAAGCCGATTTGGGGGGACCGTCTCCACTGCAGTGGACCCCTTTCCCCCCGTACCCTTCCCTTGCTCACCCTCCCATTTCTTCTTTTATTTTTATTTCTCCTGCCACCCTCTCTCCTTGGCCCTTTTCAGCCTCCCCCTCCTGGGATGCCCCGTTCAACAATTATAAAAAGGGGATGACTGATCGGAAGCCCCACCTGCAACTACTAAATCATACCTCCTGAACTCCTCCTTCTAGCTTCCATCCTAATGTATAACTACTTGGTATTTGAAGTCTTTGCAACGCCCCTTTACCTCCTATTAGCAGTTCTGTTTGAGGCGCAAGCCCCTCTGGTACTAGCGGTTGCTTAATAGTATTGTAAATTCTTTCGCACCAAGATGTTTCATTGTTTCCTGAAGACTGCTTTTAATGGTCTATTTGTACCCGCATATGTTGTCATGACATGTTGTTTGATGAATACCACTAAACAAAGAATGTTAAAGAAAAATGTCTACAGGTAGCATAATGCATCTCTGGGTAAACCTTTTATCTTTAGTTTTGGTTAGTGTATGATAGGCTTATAACCCCTGTCCAGTTTTTGTTTTTATTCTGTGTCCTTCTTGAGAAGTTTTCCCCTTTTCCTGAAGGCAGGACAGGAAAACTCTACAAAGTTAGTAAAACGTTTTTTTTTTAGAAAGTTTTCATTGTGACAGATGTCCGCAGTCGAAGAGGTGCCCTTCCCAGTGACAATGGTCAGCAGAACAAGGGTCAAAAAAGTTTTGGCTAGTGACACATTTTAATCTTATCTCCCATCCCTTTAAAATGTAGGCTTAATGTACTATTATAGATATTGTGGCAGAACTCTTTACAATAGTTGGGACTAGTAGATACAGCTGGGAAAATAGATTACACAAATCTTGTCACAAACGCCCCAAATAAAAGTAAAAAGCTGATTGACACAGTCACCAAAAATTAAATATTAGCATCTAATCTTAATATTTCAACTGCACATCACAGAATGATTTTGCATCAATATTGTACTGTTGGCTTGTAGGGTTGAGCATTTTATCTTGCTGGCACGTAGTATGAATCAAATTTTATTATACCTGTTAATTCACTGTTCATAATCAGTGTAAATATTGGTCTGCTGTAATATTTATGGAGATACTCCAATTCAAACAAGGAAATTGAAACTAGAAATTCAGTTCTTGTGAACCTTGCTATTCCTTTAAAGCAATGATTTTTTTTTATTTGATTTCAAAATGTTACCTTCAAAATTAAAGTTTTTTTTATGTATTTTTTACAGTGGTTCAATTAGTTACAAAAATGCTTTTAACTCATTTCACACATTGGAGTCGATTTACTAAGGGCTCGTTCACATGTGCAGCTATACTGCAGCTCTAAAAAAATACGATCTGCAGTGAGTTGCTTTTCTGAGGGCAATTGACAGGCAGTGGGGAGGCCATATGTTGCCTTCTCAATGTTTACTTTAACCCTCAAAATGCCAAATCACTGCATTGCAAGTGCATTGCATGCAGTTGCTGGGGAGTACAGTGTGGCCCCATGAATGCAATATGCCATGTAACTGGCTGCAATGCTAAGTTGTGGGGCACTAAAACAGCAGCTCATCCACCTGCTTTTAACACCCTTCCCCGCCTCCTGTGTGAACAAGCCCTTTAGGAGTAGAGTATGTTCACTTTGCAATGTGAATTTTAATAATGAATCCTATAAAAAATGTAATCTTTAAGCATTATTGATAACCATAAATACCCAGCTGTTTTATATAAATAAAATTCATACTTTTTTTTAGAAACCCACAGACACACATAAAACAATAGGACCTCCTAACTGTAAACTCAAAAATAGAATACATTTTAATGTTATTATATCCTAGGTACAACAAACAGTACTCCAAATAAAAATATACAACTTAGTCAATACTGTATGGTTATTTAAATTGTGTTAAAAATTATTGCCATGTTTTCATTAGAAATAAGGGTCCCCCAGTGGGAGTCTTTTTAGAATGAGAGCTCTCATTTGGAGTACCGTTGAACCTAGGATGTATAAAAAGTTAAAAATGTATTCTATTTTTAGGATTACAGTTAGGAGGTCCTATGTTTTTAATAGGTATACCTACTCGCTTTATGCATGTTCGTGGTTTTCTAAAAAATAAAATAAAGTACTGTTTAAAAGTTTTGGGCAGGTGTGAAGAAATGCTGCAAAGTTAGAATACTTTAAAATATATTTTTATATATATATATATATATATATATATATATATATATATGTATAACCGTATGGTGCTGTTTCCATTTATTCATCATAAGTGATCTAATGCAATTGTGAAAATATATCAAAATATAAACCATCATACTAAATATCAAACCATTGTCAATTGACAAAAATGGTGATAATCCATAATTTATATAAAGTGCTATGTGCAATAATCAAAAAGTGATTAAAGAAGAAAAATTGAAAATAAAATAATAAACTATATAACATAATTGCATTCTATCATGCCCAGTTTGAGTTTTTTGGTATATATATATATATATATATATATATATATATATATATATATATATATAGGTAAAATAATCAAGTTATATCGTTTTTTATTTTATTTTTAATTCCTTCTTCATTTTTTTATTTTATATTTCATGTATCAATAAAAAAAATATTTTAGTTTTTATACAATTTTTAATAAAATCAATATTTTCTACCAATAATATTTCCATAGGAATGAGACTTTTGTACTCTGAGACTCTGGTCTAAAATTAGAATTGTGTATTAATAATTATTATTTTTATAATTTTTTAAAAAAAATAATATTTTTTAATGCATTCATATATTTTAACATCTCTTTAATGAGTTATTAGTACTGTAAGAGGTTGAACAGTGGTGGATATTAAGATTGTCTTTTTTCTGTTTGCAATTAGCTGCATTTAGTCACATATTAGGAGGGTAGGTTTCAATTTGAATGCACGAAAGTTGAGCATTTCCATTTGCGGGGGTTCCTCTCCATGTTGTGACTAGTTTGGGTTCTTTGGCAATAAGATTTAATAGGGTGTCATCGCGCTCTAGCCTCCATTCCCAGTCAATGCCTTCTGAGAGGAAACGCGTTGGGTAGGAGCCAGTAACGTGATGTCAACATGCATTGACTGTTCTGCAGTCGGCCGTGCACTACTGATGTTTATCTGCCTCATACAAGCAACTATGTTATGAGTGAATTTTTATTCTTAATCAAAGGAATTTTTATATGTTAATGGACTAAGTAGACATGTGCAGTTTGTTTCGTTCCGAATTAATATTCAGACACATTTTTCGTTATTTTGATATATCTGAATACCCGAATTACAATATATACAAATTTCATGAATGCTCCCAATAACGTAGCGAAATCTGTCTGAATTTCAGAAATTCAGACTGAAATTCAAATTCAATTTTACATTGAACTCCAGTCGAATTCTAACTACAATGTGTTATTAGAGTACCATTTTGAAATAATGCTGTTTTAGTTAAGCCAAATTGTGATTTAAAGAGTCATTGTAATCATTTGTTGAAGATTTTTCTTTTGTTTGTTCACTTTGCTGCATTCAAATCAAAAACAATATAACGTTTTCATTTCAAACGATTCAAAAATTTATCGGTTTGCACATTTTGAATAGAAAAAATCAGTAAATTTGAAGAAAATTCGAAAATTCCGAATATGAATTCCGAATTTGAATTGAACGAATCAACCGAATTGAACTAAACAAAAGAACTAGATTAACGAATCGAAAATAAAACTAAACAAATTTTTTCAACATGCATATGTCTAGGACTAAGAGCCCTCTCCATTGATTTCATTATAACATGCTGTGAGAGACGTGAGCTTGGATCTATCCTAATCTTCTGGGGCCGGCTGACAACCAATCCTTAGATGTGATCCTGTATATTTGCATATGATTCCTTAGTGGGACCAATTTGTCTGGTAAGCGGACAACCTTTTGTTTGGAGCACGGTGGTGATGCACAAGGACACTTTTTATTTCATCTCACGTGTGGGAATCTGAAACCACTTATTAACTCTATGCAAATAGATTATATGAACTATTGGAGTACATTTTCTATATGAAAATTTGGAACACCGGTTTAATTGTATTCGTTGGAGCACATTTTTAACCACATGAATTCTGGAATATAGGCCTAATTAATTGCAATTATTGCACATAGCACTTTATATAAATTATGGATTGTCACCATTTTTGTCAGTTGATAATGGTTTGATATTCAGTATGATGGTTTATCTTATAAAAATATTTTCACAATTGCATTAGATTATTGCACTTATGATGAACAAATAGAAACAGCTAACCATACGGATATACATATTTAAATGTATCCTCAGTATTCAAGACATTTTTGAGTGCAGCAATTACCTACATTTTTAATAATTGTGGCCATGTGCAACCTTTTAGGATTTTACATATATATATATATATATATATATATATATATATATATATATATATATATATATATATATATATCTACACATGTAAATATATATATTATATTATAGATATTATCTGTTTATTGTTATCAATTAACAAAGTTAATTGATAGAAATAAACTATTACCACTTGTATTTCTGAGAGCTTTCTTAAAGCGGAGGTCTGTCGAAAAATTAAAAAGTCAGCAGCTACAAACACTGCAGCTGCTGACTTTTAATACATGGACACTTACCTATCCAGGGAGCCCCTCGATGTCAGTATCCCAGCCGATCTTCGGATTGGTTGTCGTTGCAGCCGCCGCCAATGCCGGTAAGGGAACCTGGCAGTGAAGCCTTTTGGCTTTGCAGCCGGTTCCCTACTGTGAATTACCAAAGCACACTGCGTTTTCTAATTGGCCCGGCGATGAAGGGAGGAGGTGGGGGGCCGAGCTTTGCCATAACACCGTCTCCAGAAGTGGGAAATGGGACCTGAAATTCACCTGACTTCAACAGGGCACTTGTGACTCCCCCACACGGCAAAAATCCTGTTGTTTTTTGTGTTCCTCCTCTTCTTTTGTCCAATCACAGAACGCTTTGCATTCTGTGAGTTCAATCACAAAATACAAATTGTTCTGTGAATGAACAGGAACAGGAAGGGCAGACAGGATGACTGCTGTGTAAGAGAGTTGCAACCTTGCTGTCTGAGTGCTGGAAGTATAGCAAAAGCTCATGCCGTAAGATGTAAAAATCTGCGTCACATTAAAACAAGCCCTTAAGAACACCTACTCTTCACCAAGCCCACAGAAATCTGTCTTTGGTAAAAAAAAGAATATGTGGATGTGTTTGACCCCAAGACAAAAGTTCCCAGTCCTCCCCAGATTAGGGGTGAATATCACAGCGGCCTGCAAAAAATAAATACATATTGGATTGGAAAGCAATGCATGTTATTTAAAAATAGGCAGATGTCTCAGGTCATGAGTTTATGCAAATTTACTCAGATATTGACGCATGTGATAATTGTACAGTACAAAAGGATTGATAAAACTAAATTTAGAACATGCTTTATCTATATGAGATTGTTAAGTTTCACTGGCTGGAATTCAATACCATTGCTATGTATTAGTTATTTTTGTTTCATGCCATCTTATCTTCTGTCAAGAAGGCCTCCACCTTTTAATATGATAGAAATTGTATTTTTATTTAACACCTATCTATAATAAATGAACATAGTAGCAAGCAAACCTCACAGCAAGAACTTTCAGTCATTTAGATTTGGCACCTTGAATTTAATAGGGTCATCATTGAGTTCTAATGTATTGTAAATGACTAAGGTCCTAATTGGTCCTAAGTGTTTAAAAAGGTTCCTCAGTCTCTAAAAAAAAAATTAAAATATGCAGCTACAAATACTATAGCTGCTGACTTTTAATATAAGGACACTTGAATGTCAAGGGATCCTGGCCGTCCTCATCCGAGCAGGTTCTTTTTTGGTCTTCGAGTCCAAGGTGCCAGCATGTCTAGAGTGGGAAGCTGGCTGTGACTTCTTACGGCTTCACAGCCGACTTCCCACTGAGCAATGCGCTGCACTTTGTTAAATGTCCTGCTACTTTTTGACCTGTGACACGTCCCAAGAGATTGTGGCAGAGGAGGGGGGACAACTTCCGGTATAATCGCCTAGGCTGATTTTAATAATGTGGTAGACATTCCCTGGTCTCCCCTGGTCTGTGTGACCCATGCTTGGCAATGAGGATGTTTTGTGGTCATACGATGTTGGCACATATGAGACATTGGTGATTATTTTGTCGGAAAATAAGCTGTGGGAAAACCAAAGAGCTGTCCTTTGCAGAGATTTAGGAGTTGGACACAGTATCATAAGCACATGCTAACCTTCTTATATATAGAAGGTCAACACATTCCAGTGAGTGAGTACTTTAAAAGAGTTGTGTTTTTCAACATCAGAGTTGGTGAAGAGATGGCACTTTAACAGGTGGACACTTTATTTGTGCACATTGTTTATATGTGTTTCTGAATATTATGATTTATTAATAACCTAGTGGCACTATTTCACTTTGACTAATATATGAATGAGCACGCTTAGGTTGTAGCACTTTATGTCACATGATATATTGGCACTTTATTTGTACATTAGAGAGGTTTCTTGTTTATTATTTAAGCGCCCATTTTATAGATAATCAGGTATGTGCTACGCTATACTCCTATGTTCATCTAATACAGGCATGTTCAAAGTCCGGCCCATGGGCCAAATCACGCGTTCCGGTTTTGATCGGCCCGCCTGGTAATTTGGACATATATATCTTTTGTGGCCCCCAACAAATCCTCAAGCCCTGGGGGCCACAAAAGATATACATGCTGGCTGCCTTGGAGGGGACAGGCAGGAGGCGGGACGAGTGCCGTACATACAGGTGAATTTCCTGTTTACACGGCAACCTCTGTAATAGGAAGTCCCGTCTCCTGCGCTGCCATTGGACAACTGTTCTGTCCATCATAGAAGGCAGGACTTTGTATTAAAGAGGCCACGAGAAAACAGATTCTCCTGTATGTAATCTATTGACGCTCGTCCCGCCCCCTCCCTGTCCCTCCTTGGCTGCAGATGGGCATTAATCAGGCTACACTGATGGCAATGGTGAGTCTGCATTCCTGGCAATGGGGGTGCTGAATTCATGACAACGGTGGGTCTGCATTCATGGCAATGGTGGGTCTGCATTTATGGCAATGGGGGGTCTGCATTCATGGCAACGGTGGGTCTGCATTCATGGCAACAGTTGGTCTGCATTCATGGCAATGGTTGGTCTGCATTCCTGGCAACGGTGGGTCTACATTCATGGCTACGGTGGGTCTGCATTCAGGGTAATGGTGGATCTGCATTCATGGCAACAGTGGGTCTGCATTCATGGCAATGGTGGGGCTGCATTCATGGCAGTGGTGGGGCTGCAGATGGGCACTGATTAGGCTGCATTGATGGGCACTGACCCTTATTTTGCTTGACAGTTCTTTATTTAAAATTGTATTTTTTTCCTGAAACTCCCCTCTTAAAGTGAAGGTGCGTGTTATATGCCGATAAATACGGTATATCCAAATAACACGCCCAAGCTCATCTCTTCACCACACACAGCCACAAAGGCAAGAGAGTTTTTGTTGGGCAGTGTATTAGTGCTCAGACGAACACACTTAGACTGAATTTTAATGGTTCAAAGAATGTCAGGCAAAATGGTGGACCCTCACGAATGTTCACTTCATCAAATCTGGTCCTCTTTCAAAAAAGTTTGGACACCCCTGATCTATTAAGTCCCACACAACATATATTCTGATGAGGTGTTGTGGGTTCTAATCATTTCATTTATAACTTGATTTACCACTATAATAAAGCTGTCAACTCTACAGTACTGTCTTATTGATGCTCACGCCAATGTAGCAAAAAGGTTTCAAGGAACTCCTGACAGTTAGTTTTCTTACAATTACACATTTTACAGTATTGACAAAATAGCTATGAAGAAATTGCAGTATTGTTTTGCTGTATAGTACCCATATGATGATCCTTTTGATAGAATGTGTTTGCTAATTATCCACTTCAGCCCCGGACCAATTGGCAGCCAAAGGACCAGGCCCCTTTTTGCGATTCGGCACTGCGTCGCTTTAACTGACAGTTGCGCGGTCGTGCGACGTGGGTCCAAAACAAAATAGGCGTCCTTTTTTTCCCACAAATAGAGCTTTCTTTTGGTGGTATTTGATCGCCCCTGCGGTTTTTATTTTTTGCGCTATAAACAAAAATAGAGCGACAATTTTGAAAACAATGCAATATTTTTTGCTTTTTGCTATAATAAATATCCCCAAGAAATATATAAAAAAAAAAATTTTTTTCCTCAGTTTAGGCCGATACGCATTCTTCTACATATTTTTGGTAAAAAAATCGCAATTAGCGATTATTGATTGGGTTGCGCAAAAGTTATAGCGTTTACAAAATAGGGGATAGTTTTATAGCATTTTTATTAATATTTTTTTTTTACTAGTAATGGCGGCGATCAGCGATTTTTATTGTGACTGCGACATTATGGCGGACACATCGGACATTTTTGACACATTTTTGGGACCATTGTCATTTATACAGCAATCAATGCTATTTAAATGCATTGATTCCTGTATAAATTACAGTTGTAGTGAAAGAGTTAACCACTAGGGGGAGGGGAGGGGTTATGGGCTGTGACGTGTGTGTTTTTTTTTACATTAGGGGGCGGGGCTGACGTCTGACGTCATTGATCGGCTTTCACGATGACCGGGAACAGCCAATCAATGATAGGCAGAGTAGGAAGCGCGGGTAGAGGTTTGTTTACACATACCTCTCCCCGTTCTTCAGCTCCGTGACCCGATCACGGGACACCAGCGGCGATCGGGTCCGCTGGTCCTGCGGCCGGGGTCACGGAGCTCCCGAACCGGGTTGCGAGCGTGCCGCTGGCGGCGCGCGCGCGACCCACGGGCAGGCATTTAAAGGATCACGTACAGGTACGTGATTTTGCCTGCCCGTGCCATTTTGCCGCAGTATATCTGCGTTAGGCGGTCGGGAAGCGGTTAAAATAAACGTGGTTTTAACTGTGTAAAGTTGTCTGTATCGGTGCAGAGAGTTTTAATGTGGATAGTGTTCACTGCTTTTGGTTCAAATGTGAGGGGCATAAGTGCCATTTGGCAATATTGTACAGACCTCTGCCTCACAGGATAACCTGCTTACAACGGAGAAGGAGAATCTTGGAAAATAAATATCCTTTTTTCCAATTATGCCACCCGAGGTGACAAGAGTGAAGATAGTGTCCAGCATAAGTTCTACCACAATGTGGTAGAACGTTGTGCGAGGACCTGCTTGTTGAAGACAATGAGGTGTAGAAGCTCTTCAATATCCTAAATTGTTGAGGACTGTCATAAACTGCCAAGTCTAACAGTTGAGGTCCTCTTCTGCTTTAACCATGTCAGAAAGAACCTTGTTCAGGACATTGTACAGTGCCAGGTACTTTGAATTACTAATGTGGACTGTGTGCTTTGGAAAATTGCACCGGATTTCCTAACTGTGACAGAAAGACAGCTTTGCACCGCTTGCTTTGGCAAGATACCAGCCTTAGGTGCTTTAAAAAAGGTAGACTATGCGTGCATGGTCAATACACAATGTTCTGTTTGAGCTGAAGCTGGCTTAAATTCAGTAAACTTTATCTCAATCTTAATCTTGTCAGATTTATACGTCTGATGTTCCCAGTGCTATTACGTAGGCCTGCAGGCATTACATAATATGGGCTTGCAAAATGTACATTTATACAGGCAGGAGTTAGCTGCTTGGCTAGCATCTTTCTCAGATAACCCCTGAATAGTCTTATGCTTAACCTTCTCCTAGCCCCAAAGGTACACAAGAAGTCAGTCTAGCTCAGCCCTTACATTTGTCTTTATAGGAGCGTGCTTCTCTCTTCCGTCCTCTACTTCAAAGTAACCAGCACAATGTTAACATGCATTTTGGCTGGCATAGGAATTGCTTTCTGGACCCTTTTTAATAATGATATCAGCTTGAATTATTATTATTGAATTATTCTTTCTGTATTGTTTTCTAGAAGATTAGCTATGTATCTTTTAACAATAATTGTTGATGAAATTGGTACAATGATTCCATTTCGATTTTTTTTTATTAATATATCTCCAACTATTGTAGAGATGCTTAATATTTATTATATTTATTTATATTATATTTATATTGGGGTGGATTTTCAAAAGGTTTCTACAAGTGCAGTTTCACTCATTTTCCCCCAGAGGTTACTAATGGTTCAAATGTGAGGGACGTAAGTGCCATTTGGCAATATTGTACAGTTCTCTGCCTTACAGGATTACCCGCTTACCATGGAGGAGGAGATGGAATCTTGGAAAATAAATTAACTTTTTCCAATTATGCACAGTGTACAGAATAAGTTCTACCACAATGTGGTAGAACATTGTGTGGGGACCTTCTTGTTAAAGACAGTGAGATGTAGAAGCTCTTCAATATCTTGAATTGTTGAGGATTGTCATAAAATGATAGTCTGACAGTTGAGGTCCTCTTCTGCTTTAGCTGTGTCAGAAATAACCTTGTTCAGGACCTTGTACAGTGCCAGTTACTTTGGATTACTAATGTGGACTGTGTGCTATGGACAATTGCACCGGATTTTCTAACTGTGACAGAAAGACAGCTTTCCACTGCTTGCTTTGCAAGATACCAACCTGAGGTGCTTTGAGAAAGGTAGACTATGCGTGCATGGTCATTACACAAAGTTCTGTTTGTTGGGGCTGAAACTGTTGCAATTGGATTCAATTCAGTAAACATTATCTCAATCTTGATCTTGTCAGATTCATGTGTCTGATGTTCCCAGTGCTTTTACGTAGGCCCTCAGGCATTACATAATATGGGCTTGCAAAATGTACATTCATACAGGCAAGATTTGGCTGCTTGGCTAGCATCTTTCTCAGATAACCCCTAAATGGTCCTATGCTTAACCTTCTCCTAGCTCCAAAGATCCACAAGAAGTCAGTCTAGCTCAGCCCTTACATTTGTCTTCATGAGAGCGTGCCTCTCTTTTCCTTCTTCTACTTCAATGTAACCAGCACAATGTTAACATGCATTTTGGCTGGCATGGAAATTGCTTGCTGGCCCCTTTTCAATAATGATATCAGCTTCCAAGATTCCCTTTGTTGTGTAATTATTGGTCCTGTTGGGTGCAATTTATTGTTGAATTATTATTTCTGTATTGATTTCTAGAAAATTAGATATGTATCCTTTAACCAGTTCCCGACCAGCACACGTACATATACGGGGGCACAATGGCACAGCTGTGCTAAACCCGGTACAGGAACGGGGCACACTCTCGCCGCCAGGGGGGTGCCCGCGTTCCCCCCTGCCACGCTCGCAACCATCGAATTCATTCCAGAGCCGATTAGTCTTCAGGTCCAGTCCAATGAAATCCTTCCCCTGCCTGTAAGTGTAAACACAGGCAGGGGAAGTGATGTCATCTCCCCTCGTGGAACTCTTTTCATTCCAGAGATCGGAGAGGAGACATCTCACAGTAACTTGCACGAACACTACACTAACACCAGTACACGTAGGTACACTTGTCAACCCCCGATCACCCCCACCAGTTTACCCCTGTCACAGTGTCACCCAGTGCAGTTGTCAGATATTTCACTGATCACTGTACTGGTGTCATTTGTGACACTAAATCAGCATTAGGGCAGTTAGTGGTAGGCCCAGGTAGCTTTAGGGTACCTCTCTAACCCCCCCAACTTCCCCTAATAAAGGTTTAACCCCTTGATCACCCCTGTCACCAGTGATCACAGTATTAGTGTTAAGGGTGACGCTGGTTAGTTAGTTATTTTTTTAAAGCGTCAGGGTACGCGCTGCATATTACCTGAATAAAGGTTTATCCCTCTGATCACCCAGCGGGTCATATCAGTTAGGTTTTAGCGTCAGTCAGGGTTTGCTTTGCCCAAGGCAGCGTCAGATTAGTGCCAGTAGCGCTAACACCCACGCACGCACCATACGCCTCTCTTAGTAGTTGTCAGAAACCATGAAATAAGACAGAGACAGAAGTACAGTTAAATCACACTTGTTTAATAATAAAAGTAAATAGAACAAACATAGTCAAAACAGAGCCAGAGTTCAGGAACCGGAACGGATAGTCAGACAAGCCAAACGCCAGGGAGCCGGAGATGAGCGTAGTAAAACAGCAAGCAGGATCTGGAGCCAGAAGGGGTGTCAGCCAAGCAAGTCTTTTAACAGGAATGCAGGAGATGGTCTCTGTGATGTTAACTAAGGCGAAGGCCGATATCCTCTGGGCTGGAGTCTGGAAGGAAGCATTGCAAGCATCTGGGTCTGTTGTGGTGAGCGGGCACTTTCCCAGATCAGTATAGTACACTGTGACTGTTTGAATTAGTTCCAAACTGCCGGTGGGATCTGTAGTCCCACAGAAGTGATCTCTCTTATCCATAGACTGTGTAAAATGGAACTTCAGGGTTTGCTTTTCCCTGTACTGCGAAGGTAGATGCTGAGTTGCATCCTTCATTAAGGAAGAAGTTCTACAGGTGCCTTATATGTGCAAGCACACAGTTACCAGTGTGCCATTTCTACTATAATTTGGTACCTATTTGTTTCTTACCTGGATTTACAAATACTGCAGTCTAATATAAAGAGCTAGCTGAAGAGGAACAAGACAAGAGACTTTTACCATTTTCTAGAAAGCATTGCAACCTTGCTATATATTCTGAGAACTGCATTACAACCTGGGGGGAGCCCTTGAGAATATGATATAGATATATGTATTATATCACACTGCTGTATTGTGCTTGATATTACGCTGCCAATTTGATGTGTGTGTGCTCTGAAGTTGGAGTGGGAAGGTGCCCAATATAAGTGCTTTATCCTATTGGACATTAGCCGCATTACACATTGATTGTTGTTTATTTTCATTCTTTATATTTGAGTTGTCACTGTATCTATTGTGTTAAACAAATCTTTCAGTAAACTGCTCTAGTGGTTAACTTACAATTTGTGTGAGACTCTATCTATTACTACCTCTGGTAAAAAGACGGGTACCAAGGTGACGGTAAATATACAGTACAGTGTGTCATTACTGTTTTCTCTTTACCATTGGGTCTTACACTAACATCACTATACAGTTGTGCCAAGGGGGTCGAGTACATTTCTGGGGTTGGGAGGCAGAGTACAGACCCAAACAATTACCAGCAGCTCCTTCAGGGGTAGTGTTACATAAGGATAATAAGTGCAACTGCACTTGAGTAAATCAATGCTATTGGCTAACTTTTTTGCAAGCTGTGCTAATTGGTAACAGCATCTTAATCTAAACAGATTCTGCCTTATAATATAAGACCATTTCCCACTGAATTTTAATCTAAGGGAAAACAGCAATGAGGGTCACCCACTCTGGTGAAATATGAAGCAGGAGGGTTCAATAATCTGCAAAAAGTTAGTGAGTTAAGTGAACACCCTAAAATCTAAAGAAGGAATATTGAATATTCTCGTAATTATTCTGAAGCTCAACCTTTTTACTAAGGGCCTTTACTTGCAGTCTTATGCCCCGTACACATAGTCGGAAAGTCTGACGGGAAAAGTCTGATCGGATTATGTTGTCGGAAAATCCGACCGTGTATGTGCTCGGACTTTTTCAGGATCAGGATCTCAAATTTTCCGACAACAAAATCCTATCAGACTTTTTCCGATCGCGTGTCGAGAATTCCGACGGACAAAGTGCCACGCATGCTCAGATCTAATTACGAGACCAAAGCTATTGGCTACCAACATGAACGTAGTCCCATTGTAACGAACGAACGTCCTCATGTTCAGAATGATCAGATTTTCCGATAACTTTGTCCGACCGTGTGTATGCAACACCAGTTTCGGACAAAGTCCGTCGGAAAAAATCTGACGGATTTTGTGGTCGGATTTTCCGACCGTGTGTACGGGGGCTTATTCTGTTGTACCATGTGCACTTTTGTGCTTCCTAAAGCAGAACTAAACTCTCTCCATCCACATAAACTATTTTTAATCCTAATGCTGCTAGCATTAGTAAAGATGTAGAAAGTTATATTTACTTGTTTTAGCTTTTTTATATTTCTTCTGTTGCTTCCTGGTTTCTGGCCTAGCCCAAAATTATGATGGATGGACACATAGGGTTTTATTGAGGTGCGTTCAGGGGCTTAGGCAAAAAATGACAAAAGAAGAGAATATAGAAGTATGTGTGGCGCTGCTCATTAGAGAATGTTATATTAAAAGTATATTTAAACTACAAATTTCTCCTTGGAAAATTTGTGCAATATGTCTACAAAGGTAAAAGATAATAAAATGATACAAATGCTAGCAATACACCTTCATAGAATATAAGATATGTGAATATGTGCAATCCGTAAACTGAATCGAAAAATAATAAAGAAATATATAATAAATATATCTCAATATGAATATGCAAAATAATTATTCAACATAAGGTGTATCTGTATTCCGTGCAAATATGCAAATAAAGTTCATTAAAAAATAAATAAAAAAAATCCTTAAAGATGTCAATTTTATTACAGTGCAAAATTAATGAATTAGTGGAATACTGATGTGCAGAAAAAAAAATATATAAAAATAAGTAATATTGTCCTGTGCAAAAAATAGTAATATATATAAATATGCAGAGAGAAGCTTAAATGTCCCCAATGGGCAAAAACATAATTAAAACAAAGCGAAAAATCCAGTAATAAAGTTCATAGTCCCAATGGAAAAAATAAATATAGTAACAGTGGATAAAAGTGTTTAGTGCTGGTGAATAATTAAAAAATCCCACGTTGATCTATTCCCTCTTGAAAAACGTGATCACAGCATACATGGCTTATCCGTGCTCTTATTGTGACTACACTCACCAGAGATAATTACCCCTCCAGGGGTAAAAGACATTCACAGTTTTTGCCACTGTGTAGCACTCCTGTTTAGTGTTTCACTTGCAGGCCATATAAAAGAGAGAAGGATCCCAATAGTGTAATATTGTATGAAAAAAGCTTTTATTATAAAAACATGTGGAATGTACTCACATTTGCCAATAAAATTAAAAGCATGTACTGCTGACACTAAGGCCGGCAACTGGAAATTACACAGGTACGTCCGTTATCCCTGCTCTACTAGTTTCGTCTGCTGACTTCATTACATCCCAATAGTGTAATCATACAATATTACACTATTGGGATCCTTCTCTCTTTTATATGGCCTGCAAGTGAAACACTAAACAGGAGATCTAAGGATTGGGTAAAATTTCCAGAGTGCTACACAGTGGCAAAAACTGTGAATGCCTTTTACCCCTGGAGGGGTAATTATCTCTGGTGAGTGCAGTCACAATAAGAGCACGGATAAGCCACGTATGCTGTGATCACATTTTTCAACAGGGAATAGATCAACGTGGGATTTTTTAATTATTCACCAGCACTAAACTCTTTTATCCACTGTTACTATATTTATTTTTTCCATTGGGACTATGAAGTTTATTACTGTATTTTTCGCTTTGTTTTAATTATGTTTTTGCCCATTGTGGACATTTAAGCTCCTCTCTGCATATTTACATATATTTTTACTTTATACTATTTTTTGCACAGGACAATAATACTTATTTTTATATCTTGTTTTTTTTTTCCTGCACATCAGTATTGCACTAATTTATTAATTTTGCACAGTAATACAATTTACATCTTTAAGGAATTTTTTTGAATTTTTTATGAACTTTATTTGCATATTTGCACGGAATACAGATACACCTTATGTTGAATAATTATTTTGCATATTCATATTGAGATATATTTATTATATATTTCTTTATTATTTTTCCATTAATTTTATGGATTGCACATATTCACATATCATCTTATATTCTACGAAGGTGTATTGCTAGCATTTGTATCATTTTATTATCTTTTACCTTTGTAGACATATTGCACTAATTTTCCAAAGAGAAATTTGTAGTTTAAATATACCTTTAATATAACATTCTCTAATGAACAGCGCCACACCTACTTCTATATTCTTTTCTACTCATTTACCCCATTCAGGTGGGAGTAATCAGTAGGGGCAGTTCTCCCTTTTTGCTTTTTTCCTTCTTCCTTTCAATTTTATATTTTCTCTCAGCTGGTACTGATCATTTCCGCGGAATCAAACATTTTCTTTTTTTTTAAATGCCAAAAACCCCAAAATTGTCAGTTTAGGAGCAACAATGTACATGAGTCCTGAGGAATTCAGGAGAACAGATAAATCTGAATTCTTAATTGTAATTTAATTGTAAAATATGGGATGCAAACTTGGCTTAGAAGTGACCAGCTGATTGTAAACCATTAGGCAAAAAGGAAGGTGGGAAGTGTAATCAACTATTCTTCCCACTTTCCTTGTTTGCCATAAATTGATGAGCTGCATGCCATTTTTTCTCTTTGCAGTAATTATATTTGGTGGAAAATCACAGCTGTACAAAACTTATCACACTATTGGAGGCTGCCTCTGTTTTTATTCTCTCCCTTACTTGCATGCACCTCGGAGAGTAACAACGGGAATGTTCTCTGCATAGTGGATATACTGGAACCGGAGCAGTTTAGAGTACCTACATTCAAAGCGCTTTAGACCTTCTTATGGTACATAAGAGGTCAAAAAGTTTTGGTGAGTGCAGTACAATAGGAGGGGAGCAGGGAGTGTAGTGTACAGAGCACAGAAAAATACTGCATGAGTCCCTTTTACTCACCAGTGGGTTTATTGCATAATAGACTGCCTTATTGGAATTTTTTGTCTTGTTTACAGAAAGATTAACAGCTTCCCGACCGCCCCACGCAGATATACTACGGCAGAAGGGCGCGTACAGGCAGAATCACGTACCTGTATGTTGCCACTTGAGAGGCGGCATGTGGGCGCGCTCCAGCAGGGAGCTTCGTGAGCGTGATCGATCGATGTCCGCGGGGATACCCACGATTGTCTCACGGAGAGGTAGAACGGGGAGATGCTAATGTATACAAGCATTTTCCCATTCTGCCTAGTGACAGTGTCTCTGATCACAGCTCCCTGTAAACGGGAGCGGTGATCAGTGTTGTGTCACACACAGCCCCCCGCCCACAGTTAGAATCACTCCCTAGGACACACTTAACCCCTACGCCACCTAGTGGTTAACCCCTTCACTGCCAGTCACATTTACACAGTAATCAATGCATTTTTAATTGCACTGATCGCTGTATAAATGTGAATGGTCCCAAAATCGCACCAAAAGTGTCCAGTCTGTCCCTCATAATGTCGCAGTCACGATAAAAATCGCGGATCGCTGCCATTACTAATAAAAAATAATTATTAATTAAAATGCCATAAAACTATCCCCTATTTTGTAAATGCTATAACTTTTGCGCAAGCTAATCAATAAACGCTTATTACGTATACGTATCGGCCTAAACTGAGGAAATTTTTTTTTTTTTTGGGGGATATTTATTACAGTAAAAGTAAGTAAAAAACAATGCAATTTTTTCAAAATTGTCGCTATTTTTTTTGCTTATAGTGCAAAAAATAAAAACCGCAGAGGTGATCAAGTACCACCAAAAAAAAAAAGAAAGCTCTATTTGTGGGGAAAAAAAGGACGTCAATTTTGTTTGGGAGCCACATCACACGACTGCGTAATTGTCAGTTAAAAAGTGCTCTGGTCTTTGGCCAGCCAAATGGTTGGGGGCTTAAATTGTTAAGTACGTGCCACTTATTATTCTTGCACAATTGTAGCTTGCACATTTTTATATTTTTCATAATTTTGCACTTTAGTACAGTATTTATTGCAGTTTAGAAGTCTGTATGCTGTGTATTATTATAGGATTCGTAGGAGCACTTTATGTATAGTCTTGCACAATAATTACCGTAATTGGAGTACACTTAGATGCATTGTTTACATGTAAAGCACAAAGCACTTTCATTGTATTTCATTTTTTAGACCGTATTTTTTATTTTAGTATTGTATTGCTGTTTGGTACCCACCATATGATGATCTTTTTGATAGAATTTGATTGGTAATTACAGTAAACTGCACACCAATTCTTGTTTTTACTGTGTGTAAAGTTGTCTGGATCAGTGCAGAGAATGTTGGTTCAAATGTGAGTGGCATAAGTGCCATTTAGTAATATTGTACAGTCCTCTGCCTTACAGGATTACTCACTTACCATGGAGGAGGAGATGGAATCTTGGAAAATAAATTAACTTTTTACAATTATGCAGTGTACAGCATAAGTTCTACCACAATGTGGTAGAACATTGTGTGAGGACCTGCTTGTTAAAGACAGTGAGGTGTAGAAGCTCTTCAATATCCTGAATTGTTGAGGACTGTCATAAAGTGCCAAGTCTGACAGTTGAGGTCCTCTCCTGCTTAACCCGTGTCAGAAAGAACCTTATGCAGGACAGTGTAAAGTGCCAGTTACTTTGGATTATTAATGTGGACTGTGTGTTTTGGACAATTGCAACGGATATTCTAACTTTGCACTGCTTGCTTTGGCAAGATACCAGCCTGAGGTGCTTTGAGAAAGGTAGACAATGCATGCATGGTCATTACACAATGTTCTGTTGGGGCTGAAACTGTTGCAATCGGCTTAAATTCAGTAAACATTATCTCAATCTTAATATTGTGAGATTCATGTGTCTGATGTTCCCAGTACTGTTACGTAACCCTGCCGGCATTACATAATATGGGCTTGCAAAATTTACATTTATACAGGCAGGAGTTGGCTGCTTGGCTAGCATCTTTCTCAGATAACTCCTGAATGGCCCAATGCTTACTTAACCTTCTCCTAGCCCCAAAGATACACAAGAAGTCAGTCTAGCTCAGCCCTTACATTTGTCTTCATTAGAGCGTGCCTCTCTTTTCCTTCTTCTACTTCAATGTAACCAGCACAATGTTAACATGCATTTTGACTGGCATGGAAATTGCATGCTGGCCCCTTTGCAATAATGATATCAGCTTCCAAGATTCCCTTTGTTGTGTAATTATTGGTCCTGGTGGGCTAGCCTGTCTCAGGCTAGTGCACGATAAGTAAATCACCTGTCACTCACAGCAAGGGGGCGTTTTGACAAAGTTTTCAAGACTTTGTCAAGATTTCGCTAACTGAACAATAAAAGAGGATTACTCAGGGCTCAAGTAAATCTGTGTGGCAAGACTGGGCTCAAATGAAAATAAATATGATTCTCTACATTATGACATAAAAAAATAAAAATAAATTGGGGTTTACATCCACTTTAACCGCTTCCCGACCGCCTCCTGCACATATACGTCGGCAGAAGAGCCCAGCCATGGGTCGCCTGTTCCCTGTCATCGGGAAAGCCGATCAATGACATCAGACGTACAGCCACGCCCCCTACTGTAAAATAAAACACAACACGTCACACTTAGTCCCTCCCCGCCCCCTAGTGGTTAACTCCTTCACTGCCAGTGTCATTTACATAGGAATCAGTGCATTTAAATAGCACTGATTGCTGTATAAATGACAATGGTCCCAAAAATGTGTCAAAAATGTCCGATGTGTCCGCCATATTGTCGCAGTCACAATAAAAATCGCTGATCGCCGCCATTACTAGTAAAAAAATAAAATTATTAATAAAAATGCTATAAAACTATCCCCTATTTTGTAAACGCTATAACTTCTGTGCAAACCAATCAGTAATGGCTTATTGCGATTTTTTTTTTACCAAAAATATGTAGAGGAATACGTATCGGCCTAAACTGAGGAAAAAAACGTTTTTTTTATATATTTTTTGGGGGGATATTTATTATAGCAAAAAGTAAGAAAGAATGTGTTTTTTTCAAAATTTTCGCACTTTTTTGTTTATAGCGCAAAAAATAAAAACCTCAGGGGCGATCAAATACCACCAAAAGAAAGCTCTAGTTGTGGGAAAAAAAGGAGCCACGTCGCACGACCACGCAATTGTCAGTTAAAGCAATGCAGTGCCAAATCGCAAAAAGGGGCCTGGTCCTTTGGCTGCAAATTGGTCCGGTCTGAAAGTGGTTAACCGGTTCCCGACCGGCGCACAACGATGTACATCGGCAGAATGGCACGGGCAGGCATAAGGGCGTATATATAAGTCCCTTTTTAAATGCCGCCGTGCCATCGGGAGAACGCCGGTCGGGACCCCCGTGAGGCCGGTCGCGGGTCCCGCGGACTCGATCACCACGGGGACACCCGCGATCGTCTCACGGGAAGGCTGAACGGGGAGATGCGGAAATAAACAGCATCTCCCCGTTCTGCCTAGCAACTAGTGACGCCGATCTCTGCTCCCTGTGATTGGAGCAGAGATCAGCATTCACTAGCTGACAGCCACGCCCCCCCACAGTAAGAAACACACCCCTAGGCATACTTAACCCCTACACTGCCACCTAGTGGTTAACCCCTTCACTGCCAGTGTCATTTATACAGGAATCAATGCATTTAAATAGCATTGATTGCTGTATAAATGACAATGGTCCCAAAAATGTGTCAAAAATGTCCGATGTGTCCACCATAATGTCGCAGTCACAATAAAAATAGCTGATCCCTGCCATTACTAATAAAAAATAATTATTAATAAAAATGCTATAAAACTTTCCCCTATCTTGTAAACGCTATAACTTCTGCGCAAACCAATCAATAATCAATAATCACTTATTGCAATTTTTTTACCAAAAAGAATACGTATCGGCCTAAACTGAGGAAAAAAAAAGTTTTTTTATATATTTTTGGGGGATATTTACTATAGCAAAAAATAAAAAAGAATGCGTTTTTTTTTCAAAATTGTCGCTATTTTTGGTTTATAGCGCAAAAAATAAAAACCGCATTTGGCTGCAAATTGGTCCGATCTGAAAGTGGTTAATAGACTATTTTTTCTTTCATCTGGCAGAATGGCAGAGTTGTTTTCACAGCAAAGCACACCCGCCTGCATGCATGCCTGACCTAAGGGCAGATGGATTCTGGGAAGTAAATGTTTCATAAATCATTACTCAAGATAGCTGTAACTAGAAATGCTAGGGGTGTTTTTCAAAGTTATTTTTCAACAGAATAAAGCATGGACACATGGATGGATAGGTGAGTTTGCACTAAATGTTAAAAATTAGTTGAATAGCGTTTTCAGCATGGTACAAAAAAGATATTTTGTGAAATGTTAGTGTAGCCAAATACTTGGCTGCAGGAGCAAGAAGTAACACTGTATGCAGCTGCAATAGAGTGTGGGAATTTTAGTCCAGGAAGGGAGCGTTATTGTAGACCTCTATTACTAAATGGACTACAGCTCCCAGTGGAGGCAAGGACAGGGGAGGAAAAAAGTGTGGTATCATCCTGGGCTGCAGTTTGAATAGCATAGCCTTTCTGCTGCAGGAGTTTGGAGTGAGCACATCCCCTGTCTGGGCTTGTTGGTAGCTAAAAAGAGACCTTAGGCTTCCAGTTGGAAAACAAGGGAGAAAGAGAA
The DNA here is from genome assembly GCA_028564925.1 of Lithobates sylvaticus. NCBI lineage: Eukaryota > Metazoa > Chordata > Amphibia > Anura > Ranidae > Lithobates > Lithobates sylvaticus. The sequence goes on along the minus strand of CM053029.1, from coordinate 510,841,339 downwards.
GATCGGGGAGAGCTGGGACTTTGTCATTACGGGAGGAAGCCCTGTGCTGCACCAATGCTACTGTACTTCTGGGTAAACAGAGGACCCCCTGCATGCTCTGGGACTTCGATGGCTGTATCGATTGACTGGTTAAAGGGCCGAGTGTCTACAGCCTGCTGTCTTTATAGGAAACTAAGCTTAAAGGATTAAACATCTATTCAATAGCTTATAATACTGCATGTAAACTCTCATGGGAACAATGCTTATGTGAACCAACGGCAAGATGGGCCCAATGATAGCTGGCTGGAGGGAAGGATATCTGGTTAAGCCACTCTACAAGGACTCCTAGTATTGCATGTGGAAGTAGTGATTATTCTGCAGTAGATCTGGGCTATAGTCTCTCCACCTCTAGAGTGCACCCCAGACTAGTTTTAGATGTGCACTGTCCATTGCTGAATTTGTTGATTTATGATAGGGATGGTCCAGATGTTCAAGTCGAAAATAAGTTTGACTCGAATATCGGGTGTTTGTTCGTAAAACAAACAAACATATGGGGCACTCGCGGCAAGTTCGCCTGCCATGGAGCGCCCCATAATGCACTGCGAGATTGCAGTGCATTGATGGCTGCTGATTGGTCAAAGCATGCACCTGACCTGCATGCTTTGGCCAATCACAGCGCAATGTGCTGTGAGAGCCATGATTGGCCAAAGGCAGGATGCTAAGTCCATGCCCCACACTATATAAGGCTACTCCTTACACGGCGGCCATATATAGTGAATTAATGGAGATTAGGTAGGTAGTGTAGTGTAGTGTGCAGTCAGTCAGTGAGGTAAATATATATTACAGTTCAGAGTATAGAGTGCAGTTAGTGTAGTATATATTATGCAGTTCAGAGTATATAGTGCAGTCAGTGTAGTAAGTATAATACAGTTCAGAGTACACAGTGCAGTCCGTATAGTATATATAATAAAGTTCAGAGTATATAGTGCAGTCCGTATAGTATATATAATACAATTCAAAGTATATAGTGCAGTCCGTATAGTACAGTGCCTTGAAAAAGTATTCACACCCCTTGAAATGTTCCACATTTTGTCATGTTACAGCCAAAAACATAATTGTATTTTATTGGAATTTTATGTGATAGACCAAAAACAAAGTGGCACATAATTGTGAAGTGGAAGGAAAATGATAAATGGTTTTCCATTTTTTTTACAAATAAATATGTGAAAAGTGAGGAGTGCCTTTGTTTTCAGCCCCCCTGAGTCAATACTTTGTAGAACAACCTTTTGCTGCAATTACAGCTGCAAGTCTTTTTGGACAGCTAGAGAGTGGAGTTTTTGCCCATTCTTCTATGCAAAATAGCTCAAGCTCTGTCAGATTGGATGGAGAGCGTCTGTGAACAGCAATTTTCAAGTCTTGCCACAGTATCTAAATTGGATTTAGGTCTGGATTTTCTAACACATGAATATGCTTTGATTTAAACCATTCCATTGTAGCTTTGACTGTATGTTTAGGGTCGTTGTCCTGCTGGAAGGTGAACCTCCGCCCCAGTCTCAAGTGTTTTGCAGTACACACGAGCAGACTTTTCGGTGGTCTTTCCGACGGACTTTCAACGGAGTTCCGACAAACTTTTAAAATGAACAGACTTGGCCACACACAATCACACTAAAATCTGATGGATTTGAACGTGATGACGTACGACCGGACTTGAATAAGGAAATGGGTAGCCAGTAGCCAATAGCTGCTCAAGCGTCGTTGTTTGTCCGTCCGACTAGCACACAGATGAGCAGATTTTTCGATAGGAACTGGGTCCAGCGGAGTTCCGGCGGGAAAATTTAAGACATATTCTATTTCTAAAGTCTGTCGGATTTTTTGACAGCAAAAGTCCGATGGAGCCCACACACAATCGAATTGTCCGACGGATTCGTTCCGTCGGACCTTTGCTGTCGAAAAGTCCTCTCGTGTGTACACGGCATAAGATGTTTTCTTCTAAGATTGCCCTGTATTTGGCTCAATCCATCTTCCCATCATCTCTGACCAGCTTCCCTGTGTCTGCTGAGGAAAAGCATCCCCACAACATGATGCTGCCACCACCATGTTTTCATGGTGGGGATGGTGTATTCAGGGTGATGTGCAGTTAGTTTTCCGCCACACATAGCATTTTGATTTTAGGTCAATAAGTTCAATTTTGGCCTCATCTGAACAGAGCACCTTCTTCCACATGTTTGCTGTGTCCCCTACATGGCTTCTCGTAAATTGTCAGGCCCTTTGGGTCTGGTATAGATTTTAAGGGGAACTCCATGCCAAAATAAATAAATAATAATAATAATTATAATAAAATAAAATTGGTGTGCCCCCCCCCCCCCCCCAAAATCTATAACAGACCCCTATTCGAGAAAGCAGCCTGGCAGGCCAGGAAAGAGGGGGGAGAGCGCTATACTAGGCAACTTGCTGTCAACATGGGGAGGGTGCCCCCAAAGCACCTTGTCCCCATGTTGATGAGGATGAGAGCCTCTTCCCGACACCCCTGGCCGGTGGTTGTTGGGGTCTGTGAGCGGGAGGCTTATCGGAATCTGGAAGCCCCCCTTTAACAATATTTAACAATACTTACGTTTGACTCGAACATTGGGCCCATCCCTATTTATCAGGAATTCAGTATTGCACTTACACTCATTAAGGAGGAACCCTACCTTCCATACTAAAGTTAATATTGTTGCATATGTTGTTACATTTGTAAAGTCAGGGCCTGTGATTTCAGGATTTAAGGGAGACAGGCTGGTCTATAACAGTAATTTGAACTGTGTTATTTTATAACATGCATGTGCCTTTGAGATATACTGATATATCAGTTTTCAAGTGTTTTTTAATCAGTGTCATTATCACAATTTTTTATTTTTTTTTACCAAAGCTGCTTAGTAAAGATGATTTTTAGTTTACTACCATTTGTGTCTATTTACTGTTGTGCTGCAGTGACAGTGGGGGTTATTTACGAAAGGCAAATTCACTTTGCACTACAAGTGCAAACTACAAGTGTAAAGTGCACTTGAAATTGCACTGAAAGTGCACTTGGAAGTGCAGTCACTGTAGATCCGAGGGGGACATGCAAGGAAAAAAAAAAAACAGCATTTTAGCTTGCACATGATTGGATGATAAAATCAGCAGAACTTCCCCTCGTTTCAGTTCTACCCCTCAGATTTACAGTGCACTTGTAGTGAAAAGTGTATTTGCCTTTTGGAAATAGCCCCCACAGAGTACAGAACCAAATATACTCAAGTGGCTCTTTTGGGGGTGGCGCTACAAATATAGCTTTATGGCCTTTGGAGGAGAAAGGCAACTCATAAAAGACAACAATCAACATATAATACAAAGGCAGCTATAAAATGTACAGTAGTAAGGATTTTTAAGATATTTCCTCATATCTATACCATTTGTAAGGCTTGATGCATATCTCTTGAACAGTTATTAACAGAGCTGGGGAATAAAACTCTTCAATGCCAACAAGGTAAATAACCTTTTCTGAGAAAATATGCTTCCTGGAAAATCTAACTAGTTAAATTGTCTGTAAACCCTTTACAATTACTTTATACTACAGGCAAGTCTATAATTAGGATTACCTGTAACTACACTGGATATCTCCTAACCCTGTATTTGCATGTGCCGACGTCATCATCGGCACATGCGCACTTAAGCAAATTGAAACAACGGCACTGTACCGTTATTGGCGGCTCCCGCACGCATGAGTGACGTCATCGTGGCTCCAGCCAATCACAGGGCCGGAGCCAAGATGCCTGAAAGTAAGCCCTCGGGGAGATGTCGGCTGCCGGAGCGGTGAACGAGGACCACTGCGGGGGCTTCAATCTCAGGTAAGTAATTCATAATGAGCTAGCCTTTGTCTTGCAGGTTTTTTTAGGGGGGATTTTTTTAAACGGGTTTACAACTTTAAAGATAAATAAGTCACAATGGATCCAGTCATGCAAACAACATATACAGTCAACTGCAGTACAGAAAAATTCCCACAATATAATGACTATACTACATTTACCAAACAGATAAGCTCCCATTATAGGAACATCTGCATTACAAAATGCCTCCTGTTAGGCCCCTTTCATACTGGGGCGGTGGGTGCGTCGGCGGTAAAAATAGCGGCGCTCCAGTTTCCAGCATTCCAGTGTCCATATAATAGAACACGGCCAATACAGAACAACAAATTCTTGCAGTCCCAGTATCCAGATAGAAGCAGATGCAGGCTATACAGTGCTACAAGTCTCAGCAGTCCATGCATCTGACTAGCAACACATTAGCGCTGCTTTACTGTAATTTTAGCGGCGGTATTCGGCCACTAGCGGGGTGGTTTTAACCCCCGCTAGCGGATGAAAAAGGGTTAAAACCCCCCGCAAAGCGGCGCTATTTTTACTGCTGTGAATTTTTCCCTTACTTTCAGTTCTAGTGGCAGTGGTATCCAAGATATATAGAGAAGGTAAATCTGCTTAGTGGAGCACAGACAGAAATAAAAACCTGACAGAGATTCTAGTCCTTTCCTATTCTATTGAAAACAATGTTACTTTAAAATTAAAAAAGACAATGAAGCCACACACCCACAAGTCAATAAATGCAGAGATGATGGAGATGGTCTTATAGTTATCAAGACAAATAGGAGATTCTTTCAACCTTCAATATTAGGAAACTTTGGGGGTTATTAACGAAATGCAAATCCACTTTGCACTACAAGTGCAAAGTGCACTTGAAATTGCACTGAAATGTGATTTTCAGAAAGATCATACTACATGTAGTCTAAACCTTAATGCCTATAGCTGCCCATGGTCATTAGATGCCCTTTCAAAATGGTAGGTTTGGGAGACACCCGCAGAAGAGTTTTTTTGGGGGAAAACCCTAGGTCGCCATGGGGTGGATTTACTAAAGGCCAATAGACTGTGCACTTTGCAAATGCAGTTGATCCAGAGCTTAGTAAATGATATGAAGCTTCACTTTAGAAAGAGTACCCAATCACATGCAAGCAAAATAAAAAAAACAGCATTTTTACTTGCACGTGATTGAATGATGGAAGTGAGTAGAGCTTCCCCTCATTTACTAAGCTATGGAGCAACTGCAAAGTGCATAGTCAAGTTTAAAGTAGTTCTAAAGGCTGAATGTTTTTTACCTTTATGCATGAACGTAAAAAAACCTAAAAAACCCTCAATGTGCAGCTTCCCCTTCAGCACCCCCCCCCCCTAATAATCACCCAAGCCTGATCTCGATCCAGCAATTTGCACAAGAGCTGACACTTTCCCAGGTCTCTCCTTCCTCATTGTGTGGGATGCAGCAGCGGGAGCCATTGGCTCCCGCTGTTGTCAATCACAGCCAGTGAGGAGGGAGGGGGGATCAGAGCCGCTCTTTTTGTGTCTTATGGACACAGAGAGCTGGTTCAGGGGCAAGCAGGAACGAGTTCCCCCATGACAAGCGGCTTTCTAAGAGGGCACTCAGCAGGGGGGGTAGAGGCCCAGAGTGCTGACAGAGGACCCAATAAGAGGAGGATTGGGACTGCTCTATGAAAAACCATTACACAGTGTAGGTAAGTATTACATGTTTGCATTTTATTTTTATTATATCTCAAAGCGGAACTACAGGAATTATAATTTTTTCAAACTTACATTGGTCTGGCTTGGCTCAATATGAGTATCCATAACTGATATCTAGAGGCCCACAGAGGAAGCTGGAAATGTATTATCCATGCTACATACAGTGATAGCTATGATCTTCCAGGTGCTGCTCCACTGACTTTACCTTTGCAAACTGAGCTTGGGTGGAGATTTACTAAAACTGGTGCACAAATAATCTGGTGCAGCTGTGCACAGTAGACCTTTATTAGATATACAGTATATACACATTGCCCAAGGACACTTTCACACCTAACACAGTTGACTGCAGTTGGATGCATTTTTGACTGCACTGCAACTGCATAGACAGTCTAAAATCTAGGCTTTCCTATGGGCCTAGTTCACACCATTGTATTCCAGTGCAGCGCAGTGCAGAAAAGTACAGCATGCTGCATTTTTCCACACCGCAAATGTGCAAAAATGCCTGCAAACCCACTGCAATGCATCACAGTGCTCATAGAAGCCCAGGGAAAGAAAAAAGAAGGATGTGACCTCACAGGACAAATGCAGATAAAAATGTCCGTCAACTGCATGTAAAACGCGCATCAAATGCATGCAGAGGAACAAGGAAAAAATGTGCAGATGCTTGCAGTTTGTGGTTACTTTACTTTTTTGCAAGCTGCGCTAATTGGTAACAGTATCTTTATCCAAAGTGGTTCAGCCTTATAATACAGGGGCTAAGTGGTTAGCACATACGTCTAGCAGCACTAGGGTTGCCAGTTCAAATCCCAACGATGACACTACCTGCCTGAAGTTTGCATGTTCTGCCTTTGTGGGTTTCCTCCCACACTCCAAAGACATGCTGGAATATTTTATGGCTCCTGTCTAAATTGGCCCTAATATGTGTAAGAATGAGTTGGGGACCTTACATTGTAAGCTCCTTGAGGGCAGGGACTGATGTGAATGTACAATATACTGTATATATGTATAGTGCTGTGTAATATGACGTCGCTATATAAGTACCTGTAGTAATAGTATACAGGCATACCCCACTTTTAAGTACACAATGGGGTTTATTTACTAAAGCTGGAAAGTGCAAAATCAGGCTGACTTCTGCATAGAAACCAATAAGCTTCTAACACCCTTTTTGTTCAATTAAGCTTTGGTAACAAAACCTGGGAGCTCATTGGTTTCTATGCAGAAGTGAGCCTGATTTTGCACTTTCCAACTTTAGTAAATAAACCCCATTGTGTACTTAAAAGTGGGGTATGCCTGTAAGACAATTTCCCACTGAGTTTTAATCTCAGAGGAAACAGCAATGGGCGTCTGCCACCCTGGTGAAGTAGGAAGCAGGAAAGGTCAATAAACTGCAAAAAAAATGTGAGTTGAGTCATTATCCTAAAATCTAATGTAACATGCTCACTGAATAATTCTCATAATAATTCTGTAAGTCAAACTTTTTATTAAGAGCCTTTACTTATCCTGTTGTAGAAAAAGATTGGAAATTGCAAAAATGGACTTTATAGGCACACGCATAGAATAAAAAATATTAGAATTTTTAATTGGATAAGGTTAAAATCGTGGTTTACAAACATATAAAAAAGCCTGGGGTCATACTATATTATATGTTGTCTTTTTTTGTATATGTTTGTAAACCACGATTTTAACCTTATCCAATAAAAAATTCTAATATTTTTTATTCAATGCGTGTGCCTATAAAGTCCATTTTTGCAATTTCCAATCTTTTTCTATGAATACCGGGATGTTGGCATAATATTACTAGTGTATCCACAGTGTCACCCTGTGAGGATACGCGTTCAATTTCTAATTCTTTTACTTATCCTGTTGTACCTGTAACATGTGGTACAAAACAGATTCTAATATTTTGTGTAATACATGCCTGTACTGGTATACAGGCTCATGGCAGAGCAAGTTAATTCACAACATGTAGCTGTTGTGGCTTACTGTATAAGTCTTTCTAGGCTGTAACAAGGCTCCATAGCCAGTCCTGGCACAGCTAACTATGGTTTAAAGCCTTTGTTTAATAATATTTTTTAAAATCGGATGGTATTTTCCATCCTTCCATTCTTGATCTCGTGGCTTCTCCTCCCTTCATTTAAAAATTCCATCTCCTGTTTCCTCCAACATACCCCTGCCCTTTCTGACATCCTACTCTATTCATAGAAGCTGTATGTATTATAGCTTCCATCAATGAAAAGCACTCTTCAAAAAAAGATCTATACTATAGCTATAGTGTTTTTTAACTTTTTTGTTTGAGTATAAATCTATGTTCGTCCCAAGCATGTTTGAATCCACTTACTGTTGACTGACTCACTAGCTCTGCTGGAAGTCTATTCCAAGCATCAAATTCGGTAATATAATACTTTTTGAGAAGATTTTTTTACTTTCCTCCTGCTAATTTGAGGTCAGGTGTTCTTGATGCTTCATATTGAAACTACTGTCCTCCTAAACCTTATTCAAAAACCTTATTTTTGCAGTTTCATACTTACCCTGTTTCCCCGAAAATAAGACCTAGTGTGATTGTCGGTGATGGCTGCAATATAAGCCCTACCCCCCAAATAAGCCCTAGTTAAATTCCTTGTAGGTCTTATTTTCAGGGTAGGGCTTATTTTTGAGGAAACAGGGTAGGACTTATTTGGGGGTAGGGCTTTTATTGCAGCCATTACCGACAATCACGCTAGGTATTATTTTCGGGGAAACAGGGTACCTAGGTGTCCTCCTTCTTGCATTTCTGCACTGAGAACCGGGTGATCGAACACCGCCGATGGCTTGGTTCTCACAGTTTTCCTGAGCAGAGAGCTGCTGACTATCAATCAGCAGCTCTACGCTCGGCAACCCCCCCCCCCCCCCAGGCTCATTGGTGCACTGAGCTGTGGAGGGGGTGAAGCGGCCATCTCAGACTCTCATCGGCTCGCTGAGAGGCTGAGATGGATATCTCTCCAGGCAGCTGACGGATCCAGACTTTATTGTGGTGATGACTCGATGCCTGGACTGATCTGTGTGACGTCAGCAGAGAGCGGACTTCAGCCTGCTCTCTGCTGAAAAAGGGTCACGGGAGTGCAAAACGAATCGCACTCCTGTGACCCATAGGAGAAGCCCAGCCAAACGAGCCCAGGCTGGACTTCTCCTTTAATGGTTTCAATCATGTCTTCCCCTTTCCTTCAAACGTCACTGCAGTGTTTGTGTGAAAATATATTTATATGGACTTTCAAGAAGAAAAGCAGTTCATAAAAACCTCCATAAAACATACATATAACAAGGCTTTTTATAATATATTTCCTCATACCTATACCATTTGTAAGGCTGTAAGCATATCTCTTGAAAATTTTCAAACAGAGCTGTGAAATGAAATGGTTCAATACCAACAAGGTAATGTCCCTTTTCCCTTGAACAAACTCGAAATAACCTTTCCTAACAGACATGCTTCCTGCTAAATATAACCAGATAAGTCACAATGGATCCAGTCATGCAAACAACATATACAGTCAACTGCAGTACAGAAAAATTCCCACAATAATATGACTATAATATATTTACCAAATAGATAAGCTACCAGTATAGGAATGTCTGCATTACAAAATGCATCCTGTCCTGATAGCTGTTTTATTCCGCCTACACATTTCCTGTATGATTTTGGGCAATATGGGCATATAATTGTGTTTTTGACAAACTAGGAGCGTAAAGAGACTTAACACTAAGCAGAACCAATATGGACAGCATCATATAATGGATTTCAGCACAGGATAGGGCAGAAGGGACCAGAATGGAGGAGACATAATTAATAAGCGTGGGTCAGACTTCCAAATGATTCACAAAATAGGAATCCAGGGGTGCAAACAACTCCAGCATATATTACACTTAGGGTCAGGGTAGCATCACAAGTCTCAGAGATCCCAGTGTCCAGATAGTAGTATGCAGCCAATTACAGAGCTACAAGTCCCAGCAGATCCAGTGTCCAACTGGCAGCTCACAACCAAAATGGAACTTCAAGTCCAAGCAGTTCTTTTTTGTTTACAAACTATTTTATTGAGTGCAAAAGGTGGTACAAAAAGAGTACAAAAATATGTTGAAACTTGACAATAATCATATGTTTTACATATGTAACAATGTAAGGTACAAATAATTAGGTAGGAATTCTTAACAAAGGTACAAAAGTTTTGAATATGGTCTATAGTACATTATAAAGGATAGACTGATGTTTTATGTGTAGACATTCTCAGGTTGGATTGAATAAGGATATGGAATGTTTAAACCAAGGATCCCATTTTTTATTGTATAAATGTGATGTGTTCTGAATGGTATGAAATATTTTTTCCATGAGATTGACATTGTTAATTCTAGTTTTCAAATGTTCTAAAGGAATTGATTGGGATTTCCAATGATATGCAATTAACCAGTGAATTGCAACACAGATTGTATGTATTAATCTGGTATTGTGTGTTGAGAGACCAGTAACAGGTGCGAATAAGAGACAGCTGTGTGGGGTTAGGACAATGTTGTTATTTGAGATTATAGAGGCAAATCTTTCTAGCTGTTTCCATATATGTGTAGTCTTATTACAGTCTCAGAAAATATGTATGTATGATCCAGGGGAATCACATCCTCTGAAGCATGTTTGGGGTGGTGTGTGTGGGGATATGTATGTATGATCCAGGGGAATCACATCCTCTGAAGCATGTTTGTGGTGTTGTGGGGAATATGGAGTGTAGTTTGACTGGGGTATAGTACACAATAACACAATATTTTGTACTTTTTGCTATAATAACTATCCCCATTTTTTTTTTAAAAAAGCAATTTTTTTCTCAAATTAGGCCAATATGTATCCTTCTACATATTTTTGGTAAAAAAAAAATCGCAATAAGCGTATATTGATTAGTTTGCGCAAAAGTTCTACAAAATAGGGGAAAGATTTATAGCATTTTTATTATTATTATTTTTTTTACTAGTAATGGCAGCAAGCTGCAATTTTTATTGGGACTGTGACATTATGGCGGACACATCGGACACTTTTGACACATTTTTGTGACCATTGGCATTTATACAGCGATCAGTGCTATAAAAATGCACTGATTACTGTAAAAATTTCACTGGCAGGGAAGGGGTTACCACTAAGGGCGATCAAAGGGTTAACTGTATTGCCTGCTACGTGTTTGTAACTAAAGGGGGAGGGGACTGACTAGAGGAAATGACGGATCGTGGTTCCTAGCTAATAGGAACACACAATCTATCACTCCTCTCAGAACAGGGAAGTGTGTGTTTACACACACTCATCACTGTTCTGCCTCTCGTGCTTGCGATCGCTCGTGGCCAGCTGTCATCGTGACCGTCATCCATGAGCATCGTCACCCCCGCTGTGCAGCGCCTGCTATCCTGATCCCGCGAGCCGATGTATAGCTGCAACGGTTCACGGGATCGTGCCGACCTGCCGCAATAAAATGACGGCGGTTGGTCGGCAAGAGGTTAAAAATTATTTTCTAAAAGCAACTTTCCTGCCACGAGATGGATGGCTGGTCCCCATTAGGCAACCAGTATGTCATTGCTGAGGATTTTCCTTTAGACCCCTTTCACACTGCCACAACTTGAAAGTCATTTTGCGGGCGCAATTTTAACAAGATTTTGCAGCGAATTCAGGGAATGCCTGTGTAAACTCATATCAAAGTTGGACCAAAATAGTACAGGGGCTACTTTGAAGTCAATGCGACTTGAAGTTGCACAAATATGAATGGTACACATTGGAAGTCATGGGGTACGACTTGTCATGCGACTTTGTAGTCCCAAGTTGCAGGACAAGTCGCACAAGTGTAAAAGGGGCCTTACTTTCAGTTCCAGTGACAGTGGTATCCAGGATAAATAGGGAAGATAAATCTACTTAGTGAAGCACAGACAGAAATAAAAACCTGACAGAGACTCTAGTCCTTACTTGCGCTATCCAAAACTAAAAACTTTACTTTAAAGAGAATAAGAGCATAAAGCTGCACATCTCCAAGCCAATGAACCCGTTGATGGGGATGGTCTGATAAGGATCAAGCCAAGTAGGAGATTCCTTCAGCCTTTCTAAACATTAGAAACCCTTGTGATCAAACCAAAAGGATTTATTTACTAAAGTCAAATACACTTTGCACTTTGCAAAGAGCAGAACAGCTTAGTAAATGTCCAGAAGCTATGCTGACTTCCATCATCCAATCATGTGCAAGCATAAATACATTTTTTTGTTTTTTTTCTTGCATGTGATTGGATACTCCTTGGAAAATGAAGCATTACCTCATTTACTAAGCTCTGGCACTTGCAGAGTGCAACTGCCCTTTGCAAAGTGCACAGTCTATTTGCCTTTAGTAAATAAACCCCAAAGGTGGTTGTTTACTAAAACTGCATATATGTAGTGCAAAATCTGGTGCAGCTTTGCATGTAAACCAATCAGCTTCCAGGTTTTATTGTCAAAGCTTAATTAAACACAGTGAAGTTAGAAGCTGATTGGCTACCATGCACAGCTGCACCAGATTCTGAGTGCTCCAGTTTTAGTAAATTTCGTACATGCTGTCTCTGTCTCTTGTCTGTATGAGGGGCACTGGCTGTTCCTTTATCTGTGGGAGAATAGTTGATAAAATATTTACTATCTAACATTTCATATGAGTTTTAGAAAAGATCATGGCAAATGTAGTTGTTCTTCGAAGGGCCTTTTCACACAGGCATTCCAATCAGGTTCACCTGTCAGTTTTTCTGGCTGACCTGATCAGAAGCTCTGTGCAGTCCTTTGGACAGGCGGATAAAAACAGACTTGTGTATGTTAAAGTGATTGTATAACCTTTTTTTTATCTTTACCTACAGGTAAGACTATAATAAGGCTTACCTGTAGGTAAAATGAATATCTCCTAAACCTGTACGGTTTAGGAGATATTCACTTTGCATGCAGCCGCTGACGTCAGCGGTGCTTGCGCTGTGAAGGCTCAGCTGAAGGTCCGGCAGGCTCTGCTGGACCTTCCCGGGAAGAAGACTTCCGTGCGCATGCGCTGGAGTGATGTAATCGCGGCTCCGGCCACTTACAGCGCCGGAGCCGCGAACCCAGAAGGAACGTTGAGGGAACATGTCATCTCCCTTGGCGTGGACCAGGATCAGATGCCGAGGCCTCATTCTAAGGTGAGTATTTCATAATGAGCTAGTATGCGGTGCAGGAAGTAAATGCTTGTGGGCTTTACATGCCCACAAGAGAGATGGAACCGGCCGTCTACAATTTTAAAAACCTTGTTTTTTATTCAAAACCGGACTTCGGGGGACATAGTTCACCAAACAAGTGAGTCTTACATTGTTATTATGTTAGTGTCTGCATGGTTGAAAAAAAATAAAAAATATATGTTCGACCTCAGCTTTAACATCGGGAGTTGCTTGCGTGACACCCCCACCATTCAGTGAATGCAAGGTGTTCTCTGATTGGATGCAGTAAAAAGGTGCAGCAGTCCAGCATCACCAACAGCCCTCCAGCTATCAGATATCCATGTCAACAAAAAGCCAAGCTGGACTCATGTAAGTTTGAAAAAAGATTATTTCTGGAGTTCCGCTTCAAAGTGCATTTATAGTTTAACATGAATACAGATGAATTTTTTTTTTTAATTACAGAGTACAAATGTCATTTGCATCACTTTCGCACCATAACTTCCGTGTTCCACTGTTCTTTATCACTGTCACTTCATAAAGATCTCATTGTTTGCTGTTAGTTTACATAACTTGTGTTCTTTGATATCCATGGTACTTGTTGACCGATTATGGTGAGGTGGACTAAGTGTTGCACTAATCTGTATCACTGTCACTTCATAAAGATCTCATTGTTTGCTGTTAGTTTACATAACGTGTTCTTTGATATCCATGGTACTTGTTGACAGATGTGGTGAGGTGGACTAAAGCACAGTAGAGTCTTCTTAAAGCGGGAGTTCCGCTGTTTTTTTAAAGTCAGCACCTACAAATACTGCAGCTGCTGGCTTTTAAAATATGGACACTTACCCCTCCAGCGCGCCCGCGATGTCGGCACCCGAAGCCAATCTGTCGATCGGCTCTATAGGCATGATACTATATAATCACCAGCCCCAATTCTCATAACGATTTACCTACCAAACTTTTTGCTTGCTACTTTACCAGACTCAGCGTTGGATTATCCAACCCCTGGGGGCTGCCCTCAAATAGGGCTCTAAGGCCGCCCTTCCCATACGACCTACACCGGACATCAACAGGTATAGGCTTTCATTTTTTACTATCTAGAAGTAACAATTTGAGGATTGGGCTTTTATAAAATGGTCATCACTATTTACAATTACCCTTACCCTGTTCATTAGGTTCTTCTAATATTGGGGGACGCTGATACGGTCTCTCTATAATGTACCGGGACTTTTTCTGACCCTCTTGAACCCAAAATGTTACTCTACCAGGTAGGATTCAACCTTCCTAATATAAGCTTTAATTCCCATAATATGGATATAACATTCCAAATAATGATAAATTATAAAATAGATATAAATTTCCCCTCCTCTTTCCCTCTGCCTTTTTTTTTTTTTTTCTCATTGTCCTTGTTTTTCTGTTGCCCTTTTGGCTTCTCTTCTACCATCTGCAGGTGTAAGGAAATCCCTTCCGAAACTGACGTTCACTTCTACCTTCCAGGAAATTGCTTTTAAAAATGAAAATGTGAATTGCCACAAATTGAGTATCTTATAACCAATAGGATATACCTAGAAGGTAGGCAATCTACTTACTAATTAGATCGCGGGCTATACTGGTGATGATCATGTTACTGATGGGACATTTTGGAGCAACTATTTGAATAATTCTCATTTTTTCTGTTTTACAACTATATTTAGATAAAAAAACTGCTGTACTACGGTTCTGATGAAGCTAAAAGCGAAACGCGTCAACCGTCAACTGACCAGCAAGTAAAACATAATTATGAAATCTTTTAGGTCCTAATGTATATCCGATACTCGATGGCCAAACTGTTGTAAATAATTTCTTTTTGTTCTTCACTTTTTGTGATGTATATTTGTATATTGTCTTGTATGTTTTCTAAATAAACCAATGAAATATTGATTACGGAATATCCGTGTTTGTTCAGGTGCCGAGATAGTCCGTCAGGTCGGCTAAACCCCCTCTTGTTCCTTTTTTTCTTTGTATATTCCCTAGGACGAGGTACCACCCATAGCTTATTTCTGTATTTTCTGTCGATCGGCTCTCGGGTGCTGCTGCCGTCATCTTCGGTATGGTAATCAGGAAGTGAAGCCTTGTGGCTTCACTTCCCGGTTCCCTACTGCGCATGCGCGAGTCGCGCTGTGCAATAAGGACGGTCCCTGCTGTCTCTGGGATCCGTGTATTTCCCAGTAGACAGTGGGGGCCCACAGGAAGTGGTGTAAATACCGGCAGATTCTGTGGATATCTATGCCCGAAAGTGGGTGCAGATACCTGTATTATACAGGTATCTGTACCCGCCTCCCCCCTGAAAGGTGCCAATTGTGGCACCGGAGGGGGGGAGGGTTTCGATGAGCGGAAGTTCCTCTTTAGGGTGGATCTCCACTTTAACAAAGAAGATATCTGCATGTCTCACTTCCACCACAAATCCAAACACAAAGGGCCCATTCAGAACTGTGCATTACTTGCAATAAAATACATTTTACTGCATGTTACTGAAAAGCAGGGTAACACACAATCTGTAGTGCAGTGTGTGTCAGTGCCATATACAGCGGGTTAAATAAGTATTGAACACGTCATAATTTTTCTATGTAAATATATTTCTGAGAGCCGGTTCACATAGGGGCGACTTGTCAGGTGACTTAGCTGCCTGACAAGTCGTACTCCGTTCTGTACAGTGGAACCATTCTAATATGAGCGTCTCAAGTCGCTCTGACTTAGAAAAAGGTTCCTGTACTACTTTGGGGGTGACTTGCAGCGACTTGCATTAACTTCTATAAAGAAGTCGTTTTGCAAGTCGCCACTAAAGTCGTGTTCAGGTCGCCTCACAGAGTCGGCCTGCAAGTCGTGTTGCCCCTGTGTGAACCGGCTCTAAAGGTGCTATGAAATTTTCAGCACACGTTGGTAACAACCCATGCAATTCATACATACATTTCTAAAGGTGCTATTGACATGACATTTTCCCAACATGTCGGTAACAACCCATGCATTCCACATACAAAAAACAAAACAAATAAGTTCAGAAATAAAGTTATGTGTAATAAAATGGAATGACACAGGGAAAGCTTCAAGACACCTCCTGTAAGGAGAAACTAGTCGCATGACACAATGGCAGTGGCTCTACAACCTAACCTTCTGTGTATTCCCATACAATATGGCATAAGTCATACATCCTAACCTGCTGTGTATTCCCACACAGTGGAATGGGCTCTACAACCTAACCTGCTTTTTTTTATTTTGACACAACCTGTGACATAACCTGCCTTCACAGACAGGTGCTCACAAGCGTGCTCAGATGCAAATCAGTGGTCAATTGGGTGCACACATATGGCCCCTCGAGGACCAGCTTATACCTCCTGTTCATACTATTTACAAAGCACTTTACAATTGATTTGTCTACTTCTTTGGCACTGTATGGGCTACCACACTGGGAATAATACAAGTGATTCATCTATTTAAGGTGGCCTAATTACATCTCCCCCAAGCACTGTGAGCATGGTTCCTTATAATGCCCTGTACACACAATAAGATTATCGTAAAGAACATTCTTCCGAATATAATCAGATGCAAGTCTAGAATCGAATCGCCCGCCTCGTACACACGTTAAGAATATCGTACGAACGTTCATCCAAATATAATCGTATGCGCGTCTAGAATCGAATCACCAGTGTAGTTTATATCCGACAATTCCCGTACGATCAACTCAAACGTCCCCTGTGCATAGACACGTTCTGCAGGGTGGAGGTGATGTCAGAACTTGACCTTGTGTAGGCCACGCCTTTGGGTTCACAGTGGCGGGGAGATCATAGCATACAAAGACGTGTGTTCGTTCGTGAGAATCATTTTCGGTATATATGACTGTTCTTTTATGAAAATGGACATATACATGGAAGAGCAAACACTGCCACTGGTAATGCTTGGATTTTTGGCCATAAAAAATGGTTTGGAAAAAAAAAGAAGAAAAGGAGCATATGGTCAAAACAATGGCTGCAGAACCGAGAGAACTATTCACATATGACCTTACTTCCAGAATTACAGGAGAATAATCCTGACGATTACAGAAACTACCTCAGAATGTTTCCAAGCATTGTTGCAGCTGGTGACACCAGTAATAAAAAAACAAACTACAATTATGTGGCAGCCAATAAGTCCAGAGCAGAGGTTAATTGCAACACTGAGGTATCTTGCAACTGGGAGAAGTCTGCAGGACCTAAAATTCGCCACAGGAATTTCACCTCAATCACTGGGGAGAATAATACCGGAAACCTGCAAGTCTATCATTTATGCGCTCTATGTCAACATAGAACAGTGATGGCGAATGCGTGGCACGCGTGCCGCTGCCGGCACGGAGAGCCGTCTCTGAGGGCACGCAGCATCCTGCCAGAATAAGGGGGTAATTCCCCAGCCAGGCAATCACTTGTGCAACATTTAGGGGGTGTAAATGTATTCCTCCGCTGTACTGAGGGTCTGTGCTGCAGCTTATTGCCTCCCCCTGACCCTCACACCTCCGGTGAGGCATTCCTCTCTGCAGCACCCTATTCCAGCTACCCCTGCCACAGGAGTACTTTGGCACAGCCAATTCCTCTGGTAAATGCACTGCGACCTGACAGCGGAGGGGGAGGGGCGGTGCTCAGAGCAGATAATGGCCATGGGAGAGGTGCAGTGGCTGCTAGCTGACTTCTCTGCGTCTGGGACACCAAGGAGCGGCTGGATGGCGGGGACTCCTGCAATAATGTCCAGTGCTAGGGAGAGTCCTGATGTAATGGACGATGAGGCCATGGAGAGGTAAGGATCTGATCTGCATTGCACTGTGTTTTTGACAGGCACAAAACTTAAGTCAGCACACCAGCACCAGAATGACAAGAACACATGTTCTCTTACTTACTTTTGTTACCTACAATCCAACATAATGCATATTAACCACTTGAATACCAGCCTGTAATACCCCTTTATTACCAGGGAATTTTTCAGTTGTGTGGGGGGATGTGAGCAGTGCAGGAAGTATGTGTTAGGTAAGTCTGTGTATGTGTCAGGTAGGTCAGTGTATGTTGCAGAGTGCATTCTGAGCAAAACGCATTCCTGAACCCTGTATTCTGAGCACAACTCATTCTGAGCACCCTGCATTCTTGCACCCTGAGCACAAAGCATTCCTGCACCCTGCATTCTGAGCAAACTGCATTCATGCACCCTGCATTCTGAGCAAACTGCATTCCTGCACCCTGCATTCTGAGAAAACTGCATTCCTGCACCCTGCATTCTGAGCAAACCGCATTCCTGATCCCTGCATTCTGAGCAAACCGCATTCCTGATCCCTGCATTCTGAGCAAACCGCATTCCTGAACCCTGCATTCTGAGCAAAACGCATTCCTGAACCCTGCATTCTGAGCAAAACGCATTCCTGATCCTTGCATTCGGAGCAAAAAGCATTCCTGATCCCTGTAATTCTGAGCAAAACGCATTCCTGCACCCTGTAATTCTGAGCAAAACGCATTCCTGCACCCTGTAATTCTGAGCAAAATGCATTCCTGCACCCTGCATTCTGAGCACAACTCATTCCTGCACCCTGCATTCTTGCACCCTGAGCACAAAGCATTCCTGAACCCTGCATTCTGAGCAAAACGCATTCCTACACCCTGCATTCTGAGCAAAACGCATTTCTACACCCTGCATTCTGAGCGAATCTGGCAGAATCATATGTTTTTGGTCCCTTAGGGCTTATTCAGAGGGATGATCACTTGGCACTTTGAAGTAAAAAAGTTGGTTTTGTGTCGCTGTTTGGGCACTCGGACTCAAAAAGGTTCGCCATTACTGACATAGAACATAGAAACTATGTCAAGGTAAATTATGTCAAGTTACCTATATTAACTGACTATGTCAAGGTAAATTATGTCAAGTTACCTATATTAACTGACTTTGATTAACTTTTTTTATTTAACAGTTAATATAGTAGTATAGATTTTTTTTTGTTTCAGTTTAATTTGGAAATAAATCTAAAAATATATTAAAACACTATATTATTTTTTTCCTGTTACAGTTTCCAAGCAACCCACCTGAGTGGATGGAAGTTGCTAATAAATTCAAAGAACTGTGGAAACATGTGCGCATCGTTCCGCCACCAAATTCTGGATCCTATTACTTCAATTATAAAGGTTTCTACAGCATCATAATGCTAGCTGGAGTAGATGCCAAATACAATTTTATATATTTTTTATATCTTGATATAGGAAAAAATGGCCGGTGGTAGTGTAATCCAGCAGACAGAGTTCTATCACCGTCTCCAGAATGGAACACTTAACCTGCCCACACGTGACGACACATGTGAAAGCATGAACTTCGTGTTTGTGGCGGATGATGCGTTCGCATTAAGTGAAAATGTATTAAAACCATTCCCTATGCTAAACCTGACTCCAGACCAAAGGATCTTCAATTACAGATTATTAAGGGCCCGCAGGGTGGTAGAAAATGCCTTTGGGATCTTGGCCAACAGATTTCACTTGTTTCTAACAAGCATAAATATGTCCATGTCTAAAATGCATATTATTGTGCTGTGTTGCTGTGTCTTACACAATTATTTATGTCAAAATTCCCCAGCATACAGTAACCCATCACCAAGGGATCCGGACACAATGGCAGTGCCTAGTGTTAGCGGCTTTGGAGGACAAGAAACTATGGAGGTGCTCCCACCGTTGAGCAGTGGACATCCGAGGCTGCCTACATTGAATGCAAGGCAATGCAGATTGGAATATCTGAATTACTTTTCCAGAATTGGGGCAGTGCCCTGGCAGTCCGATATGTAAAAAAAAATAATTAAAGACGCTTGATGAATTGATTTTTCACATATGGAATACCATATTACAACTCCACATTCTGATTTAACCATTTGTTTTATTTGTTGTTAAACTGAGTTAACTTATGTGAACAATGTCAGTGTGATATGCATAGCTACAATTCCTTTCAGTAGTTTATAATAAAAATGTAGTTTCATGTAGGTGTGAATAATGCTCAGTTTTACAACTTCTACTTTAAACTATACAATAAATGCTATTTTGTTTAAAAAGGTGTTAAAGTGTCTGTGCAGTTTCATTAGCCATGATATATATAAGTGAAATATTGCCTGGGGAGGTGTCAAAATTATTTCCTCTACCACTCTTTAATAATCTGAGACCTCATTCTCAGCTGAACAACCTTTATCCCTTCACTTCTGGGCGTTGCTGTCTTTTCTGAGGCACAACCATCACCAGCGGGGACCTGAGTAGAGTCGGTTCCTGGCCACTCTTTGTGAGATTCTGTACTTTTGTTTTTTATTTAACTTATAAAACCCCAATGGTTTAATTGCACATGTGTTATTTTAGAAATGCAAAAAAATTATCACACAAGAAGCGCATTAAAAAGAAGTATTTCAAAAACAGAAAATCAAGTACAATAATTTAAAAAAACGACAAAGAAAGTCTCATAGCAAATGTTTTTATTGAACTTGAATAAAAAACTATGTTTGTGCACATAAAGGAACAGTAGATCCATGATTCAACAAGGAAAGACTTTTTTTTTAAATTGTTTATAGAGAAACATAATTATTAGTTTAATGTTTTTCCGGATTGACATATTGTCCAGTAATCATGGACATGTTTAGTTGTCCTTGGCCTCTATAAGGGGAAGATCTAGAACAGGGATATGCTATTAGCAGACCTCCAGCTGTTGCACAACTACAATTCCCATGAGGCATAGCAAGACTCTGACAGGCCACAAGCATGACACCCAGGCATGATGGGCCTTGTAGTTTAGTAACAGCTGGAGGCCCGCTAATTGCATATCCCTGATCTAGAACATTTCCATTCTTGATATACTTTGTACATATCTATAACAAACGTAACAATATAAACAGTATCTCCTTTATAATTTGTATGTGTCCTGATTTATTTGTAAGAAATTGGAAAAACAATAGCAAAGGTATTCCACAAAGAACAACTCGGATTGAGATTGCGAGTAACGCAGTTTCGAGCGTATCACAATACAAGCTATTACGTAGAAAAAAATCCTGACTTGCTTTGCGTTTGTTGACTTGCAAAATGAGTAGGATTCAAGCCTCTGTGCTGTGCAGTACCATGTGGTCAAGAGGAGGGGGGGTTCCGGTGCTCTAAAGAGAAATGCCCCCTCCATCGGACAGTGTCCGCCCTGTACTGTGCAGGCGTAGCGTTTGCAATGTGGGGGGGGGGGGGGGTTAGGATTTTTCCAACATAGGGTAATACATGCTTTAGCGGCATTAACCAAATGGCACAAAACTGATTCCCTATATTTCTGATTTGGCAGTTGTGAGCAATGCAATAGAAAGAATGCTGGGTCTTTCCATATTGGGCATTCCGTAATTTTTTGTATTATCCTCTGTACCTCCGACCAATATTCATCCATCTTTGGACATGTCCAGAAGATATGAAATAAGGTGCCTCGCTCTTCCTGACATCTCCAGCAGTACAATTGCAATGTGGCTTAACAAGGTAAGGAATATTGAAGTAATGGAAGACTTAGTGTTCTCAGCCCCGGAAAAAAGAGAAAGATATAGGGATACATGGTCACACTGGGCAAGATTTATATGTTCAGAGGAGGGGAAGTCACTTATGGGAAGTTAGAGAATAAGGTATTTGACCCTCCAGATTGGGTCGTGTCCACTCCTGTGGGGGGGGGGGGGGAGATGCAGGAGGAGGGAGAAGGTGAGAAGGGGGGTGGGAGGGTATTCTCTCTTTTTTTTTTCTTTCTTCTTCACTTTTTCCTTTCTGGGGGGGGGGGGGGTGGGAAAGTGGTTGAGCAGACCAGGACATAGGGATTTATTATTATATAATAGTATTGAGATATAAATTAAGGTTATTGATACCTATGTTATGGAACATTTAAGTTGAAGATGAAAATGTATCTAATGGATTGTTGTTATGGATAAGGTGGTATAAATAAAAAAAAAAAAAAAAAAAAAAAAAATCCAAAAACAAATAAGAAAAAAAAATTAAATAGAACATAATTAAATATCCATTAGCGATTGTGTATCCAAAATACATAGACTTACCTCATTTGAGTAGATCATGATTTGATGATTCCTTGAAGGTCATGTGACCACTGTCTTCCTCTTCAACGAAGGCTGTGTCTGCAGAAATACATGGCCCCTGACTTGATTGACAGAATACCACATCTTCGTCCAGTCTTTTCTTTTTACTAGACCAAGAAAGAACCCCCTAGCGTTGGGACTTTACTTAGACCACCACACTGGACAACAATATGTAAAAAATAATAGTTTAATTCGAATATTAAAAATGATCACCCAATTGTCAAGAACAGGGTACACAATGCAACATGTACAAAACAATACAAAAAATACTCAAAACAAAACAACACAATACAAAAAAACAGATAGGTAGCACTGGAGCTCTCGTGGAGGTAGGTGACCCCCAAAAACTGACGTGTTTCCAGTTCT
Organism: Lithobates sylvaticus; assembly: GCA_028564925.1. Classification (NCBI taxonomy): domain Eukaryota; kingdom Metazoa; phylum Chordata; class Amphibia; order Anura; family Ranidae; genus Lithobates; species Lithobates sylvaticus. Next base: position 510,819,127 of record CM053029.1, on the reverse strand, counting down.
TTAGATGGTAGAACTCATCAGGAGTGGAGAGTGATTGAGTTTCTAATACAATTATCGCTCACGATGGAGCAGGCACTCAATATGAGATAATATTCAAGAAGGAGAGAGACATATAGCTCCTAGATACAGCAGTAATCACAATGTTAGATCTTGGATATGTAGCCGATGGATGAAGTGTTTCTATATACCCCATAGAGGTCCACTATTGTTTTCTGTGGGTCTGAAGATCAAAAAACATGGGGAAGAGGAAACCCTAGCGGAAATACAAGGTGAACACTTAAATATAGTTCACCAGGAAATTCCACCGAATGGATAAATATCCAGAAGAGAGGGAATGGAGGAACTGTTTGTAGTTATGGTAACCCGTGTAGGTTGTCCTAAAAAGGGGAAGGGGAAAGGAGGAGGAGAAATGTCCGCCGTCCGTGTAGCGGTGTGCTGCCCCTTTTTTTGTATTGTGTTGTTTTGTTTTGAGTATTTTTTGTATTGTTTTGTACATGTTGCATTGTGTACCCTGTTCTTGACAATTGGGTGATAATTTTTAATATTCAAATTAAACTATTATTTTTTACATATTGTTGTCCAGTGTGGTGGTTTAAGTAAAGTCCCAACGCTAGGGTTTTTTTTCTTGGTCTATATCTAGGGATGAGACCACCACATTCAATCCTCTACCACAATGGGAGTTTGCCTTACTTTCTTCTGTACTTTTCTTTTTACTAGGATCTATGCAGATTAGAAATGAAAATTGATAAGGTAAATCGACTTAAAATGTATATTAAAAAAAAATAAATGCACAGTACTTTTATTCAGAACCATTATTAATAAATGTATTACCTGGAGGACTTGTCGCTTGATCATGCTCTTCAGGACCTTCTCCGTGCTCACTATGTACTCTTCCGCTTTTTCTTTTCTTTGATAACTTTATTTTCTTTCCTGTCAAACATAGTGTAATAAAATTGTTTTAAAACATGCATACAGACATATACATATTTTTAACAAAACCAACATAATAACATTTGCAAAATGCCAAAGACCATTGCATAATGATGTTTAATGTTAAAAAATGGTTCCTTACTTTTCTGAATGGTAACTTGTATTTGATTGAATTGCTCCTGTTTTCGTAGCTTCAAGTCTGACCAGCGCTTACTTAATTGGTCCTTTGGACGGTTAACACCATGTTTCCTTTGTAGGAGTTCAATCACTTTTTCTAGAATAAGATCCTTCCTGGTGTTAGGCCTTTCATAGTGTTTCTTCTTCCCATCGTAGTCATGCTTTTCCAGGATGAAAACCATGTCCACCGTCTCTGCTCTTGACATGGGACTTGATTTACTCTTTACTGCTGGACTCTGCTCTTCTCTGTCCTTCTGCATGGAACTTTAGCAGTTTTTTTAGGACTTTTCTCATCAGCAATGTCTGCCACGCTGCCTCATGGTTCCGTTCGTTGACTGATGTCGCAGTTGGCGCATCACAATGACGTGATAATGCTGCGCAAATCATCTGAGAGGGGGCGGAGCTAGGAGCACATGGACAGTGTCTTGCTTGCGTGAAAAGATCTTTCAGAACCAGCGATCTGAGGCCCTGCGATCTTTCAGGCCCAGGCCCAGCGATATTTCAGACCCTGCGATTTGTCAGTATTGAATCTCTAAAGAAAGAAGGTAGGTTCCGTTCTTTTACTTATGATTTTGTGTTAACTATTGTTTTTGTTTAGGACAGTGTAGTGACAGATGACTGCATATCAAATATATATATATATATATATATATATTCTACACAATTTACAGAGACAATATTTTGTGTGTGTGTATGTGTATGTGTGTGTGTATATATATATATATATATATATATATATATATATATATATATATATATACACACACACACACACACACACACCAAGGACATATTTTTAAAAATGGATTAAAGGTATGGGAAAAAAGAAACATTACAGATGCAGCAATGTAGAACTGTCTATTTCATATTTGACTTCATGTATCTGACCAAAATGAGAAACTAATGAGGAGGAAAGAGGGACAGTGGGAATTTACTTACAATCAGGGACAGTCCCTCAGAATCATGGACAGTTGGTAGTTATATATGTCCATGCATGTTATTTTCAAAATGCTGAGCATTTCTTTGCTTTTCCTAGGTATGGCGGATAAATTCACCAGACCTGATTTCCTTATACAATTTATTGAGCCGTACAGACTACTTCCCTGCCTATGGAAAGTTAAGTCAAAGGGATACTACAACCGTAACAAAAGGCATGAGGCACTGGAGAAACTTGTAGAATTATGCAAAGTTGTATGCCCGAATCCAACAATGGAATATGTTACCAAAAAAATAGCGAATCTGAGGACTGTATTTAAAAAAGAGTTGAATAAGATCAGAGCATCCCAAAAATCAGGTGCTGGTACGGATGACATCTATGTACCATGCTTATGGTACTATGAAAGTTTACAGTTTCTTACAGAAGAGATTGACTCCAGAGCTTCTATTAGTACTCTGCCATCATCCGCTGCTACTTAACCAGTACCTGATTGTCTCTCCCTGGAACAGGATTTTGAAAACTCTGGTGAAGAATTATTGACACAGGTAACTACAATTATGATTCATGATGAATGTCATCATATAATGTAGGTGTACAATATTATTAAATAGCTAATTTTTATATATCACCAGTGCCGATCCTGACCTCCCTAGGGCCCTAAGCAAAATTCTGCTAAGGGGCCCTCTACCTGACCCATGATGCCGTGAGCTATGTAAACCATTTGCCATTGCCACAAAGTCACACCTGACACTTCAGTGCTCCCAATACAATCCTCCCTCCAACAATATAGAACAGAATGAGGTTCAAACAAACAATATTTATTGAATAGAGTACATCAGAGTCCCCAGAGAGCCCCCCTTACATCAGTGTCCCAGAGAGCCCCCCTTACATTAGTGTCCCCAGAGAGCCCCCTTACATTAGGGTCCCCACAGAGCCTCCCCTTACATTAGGGTCCCCAGAGAGCCTCCCCTTACACCAGGGTCCCCAGAGAGCCCCTCCTTACATCAATGTCCCCAGAGAGCCCCCCTTACATCAGTGTCCTCAGAGAGCCTCTCCTTACATCAGGGTCCCCAGAGAGCCTCCCCTTACATCAGGGTCCCCAGAGAGCCTCCCCTTACATCAGGATCCCCATGGTCTGACTCCAAAACTAAAAAAAAAGCTTTGCTTTTAGTTATGTAAAAAATATACTAAAGCGCTGATATGGACCCTAATTATTAATATAATAATCTAGTTCAACCAAAATCTAGTTTGGTTACAGGACCATGGCCTCAGAGATACTCCTAAACCCCGGGTTTACCCGGACTTCCTCCCTCTTCAAGCTATACCCGGTCATGACAGCCGCTCGACTCTGGGGTCATATCAGGACAGGTTGTGGCTTTTCACCACCGACAGCTGGGCTGAGGCCGATCTTGTTGATGAAGCCAGGTATGGATCGCTCTCAGTTATGTCCTTCCTGCGCAGGCTGCTGCAATTATCTTGGCAGCACCAGTTTAACGTCCACTGTATGTTCATTCCAGGCTGCCATCTTCCAGGACGTGTCTACTATCTTTATCAGTTCTCCATTTGGCCTTCTCCCCAGCCTGCTCATACAAAACAGCCATTTACATACATACATATTAGCCTACTACGGGTTCTGACGGCCTAGCTAGTTCACCTGCAGCAATCCCGGAGGCCAAGTTCTGCGTAGTCGTCACTTGGCTCGCTACCAACACCATTTCATCCTCCACCTGGCAGTGTCTAAATCCCAGCAATCAGGCTCCAGGATAGACATCCATCTCTATAAAACAAACAATGTCTGGTGTGCAGTAACCATACTCGACCACCTACGGTCACTCCTACCGGAACACTCAAACTCTAGTCCCCTATTACCTTTTCCGTGCAAACCCTCGAGTGCCTGCCAGTTTGTCACATGGGGGTTCTTCTACGCAGCCTACACCTCAACCCCAGTCAGTACCACGGTCACTCTTTAGTATTGGAGCAGCCTTGGCAGCATCTCGGCATGGGTCCCAGATCACGTCATCAAGAGGCTAGGGAGGTGGACATCTGCCTACCTCGCCCGGTAGATCCTTAATCCTCGGGTGGAAATGGCACAAGCATTCACCAAACTTGCTCAATTAATAAAGCTAAAACTAATAAAACTACACCCCTACCTGAATGTTTTTTGCCCCCTTATTTTGGTATACCGACCATCAGACCAGGGCACACTTCAGGTCTATTTCATGTGGTAAGTCTTATGGTAAGTCTATTAGTTCATATCCGTATCGGCCATAGGGCTTGGACCATAAGTAGGAAGGCCAGTATGGTGGCCTGAATTTATGGAAGGAGCCCGGGGGTATTTAACCAGCCCGCTCGCCTGTGGTCTTTGTCGGTTTCCTGTGCGCGGTACCCACCCTCCCATCCCCTTTTCAGGGCATTTCTCAAATTAATTTCTCTTCACAAATACTAATTTCTAATCTAGGGTGTGCCCCCTTATTTTGGTATACCAACCATCAGACCAGGGCACACTTCAGGTCTATTTCATGTGGTAAGTCTTATGGTAAGTCTATTTGTTCATATATGTATCGGTTATAGGGCTTCGACCATAAATAAATATATATATATATATATATATATATATATATATATATATATATATATATATATATATATATAAACAATTAATTGTGCTTCCTCCTCTGTGAAAAAATAGAAAACAATCAATTGCAACCAACCGTGTATAAACTACACAATAAGTGTATATAAAAATTCCAATAGTATATGCAATCGCCACCCGAGAAAGTGATAGTCCCAATGATACTCTCCAGGTCATGTATCCTCACTCCGATGGGATTAAGGATTCCTGTGGTTCAGAGGGTATGTTGTTGTCCCAACTGTTAGTTTCTAAAGAAGTTGCTCACAAACATAAAAACATACCATTGCGCAGTGTTGTATGATTAGATGCACCGTTTTTAATTATTATGTGACTAAGAGATGGAACCTTTCTGTATATGAACCGTGGTTTTACTGGCAACACAGTTCTCCGCTGCCTATCTGCTTGAAGTATTGATCAAAGTTTTTTGATTATATTCATCATTTTGTCTATGTTGAATGTTATCATCTAGGACTAAATGCACCTCTTGATACTAAACCACAGTTTTTTCTCTATCTTGGATTAATCTTTCTCTTGGTACATTTGATACTTCTTGATTTTTCTTCTGAATTAATTTTTTATCATAGCCTTTATAGATGAATTTCTCCCCTACTTTATGTGCTTGTTCTAAGAAGTCATGCCAACTGCTACAGTTTCTTCTCAGATGTATCATTTGTCCCATTTGTATTTATTAACCATGGATCATAGTGGTAACCAGTGGCGGCTGGTGCTCAAAATTTTTGGGGGGGCGCAAACAAACAGCCTCACTGTGCCATCAAACGCTGCCACTGTGCCCATTAAACGCTGCCACTGTGCCCATCAAACGCTGCCACTGTGCCCATCAAACGCTGCCACTGTGCCCTTAAGTGCTGCCACTGTGCCCCAAGTTCTGCCACTGTGCCCCTTAAGTGCTGCCATTGTGCCCCAAGTTCTGCCATTGTGCCCCTTAAGTGCTGCCATTGTGCCCCTTAAGTGCTGCCACTGTGCCCCTTAAGTGCTGCCATTGTGCCCCTTAGTGCTGCCATTGTGCCCCTTAAGTGCTGCCATTGTGCCCCTTAAGTGCTGCCATTGTGCCCCTTAAGTTCTGCCACTGTGCCCCTTAAGTGCTGCCATTGTGCCCCTTAAGTGCTGCTATTGTGCCCCTTAAGTGCTGCCATTGTGCCCCTTAAATGCTTCCATTGTGCCCCAAGTTCTGCCACTGCCCCTTAAGTGCTGCCATTGTGCCCCTTAAGTTCTGCCATTGTGCCCCTTAAGTGCTGCCATTGTGCCCCTTGTGCTGCCACTGTGCCCCTTAAGTGCTGCCCCAAGTTCTGCCAATGTGCCCCTTAAGTGCTGCCATTGTGCCCCTTAAGTGCTGCCATTGTGCCCCTTAAGTGCTGCCATTGTGCCCCAAGTTCTGCCACAAGTTCTGCCATTGTGCCCCAAGTTCTGCCATTGTGCCCCTTAAGTGCTGCCATTGTGCCCCTTAAGTGCTGCCATTGTGCCCCTTAAGTGCTGCCATTGTGCCCCTTAAGTTCTGCCACTGTGCCCCTTAAGTGCTGCCATTGTGCCCCTTAAGTGCTGCTATTGTGCCCCTTAAGTGCTGCCATTGTGCCCCTTAAATGCTTCCATTGTGCCCCAAGTTCTGCCACTGTGCCCCTTAAGTGCTGCCACTGTGCCCCCTGCCTGCCCTCTGCACTTACCTTGTCCCGGTGTGCAGCTGGTGACGGCGTCAGGCGACGAGCGGTGTCTCCGTCGGATGTCTCCGTCGGATGTCTTCTCCCGCGCTCCTCCTGTCTTCTTCTGCTGTGATTGGACGCTAGGTGATTGGACGCCTAGCGTCCAATCACAGCGCCTGTGACTTCAGCCAATCAGGTGACAGGTAACAGACCTGGCAACCTGATTGGCTGAGAGGCGGGTCTGTGTTAGGGAAGCGATGTATTCGCTTCTCTAACACAATACTGTGTAATCAGCGAACGCACGGCCGTGCGCCCGCTGTTTACACTTAGGGAAGCCTATTAGAGCACACCGCTCTAATAGGGTCCCCTATTAGAGCTTACAGCTCTAATAGGGGCGCTTCCAGCAACACCCCCCCCACTGTAATTCAGATGCCCGGCGCCCGATCAGGGGCCGGACACCTGAATAGGGGGCGGCAGAGGTGACCAATAGATAGATTCATGCAATGCATGAATCTATCTATTGGTGATAGAGCGGTGCATACTGCACTGTGCACCCTTAAAGGGACATGGCGCCCTTAAAGGGACATGTTTAAATACATTTTTTTTTTTTTTTTTGAACTTTTTTTTTTAGTTTTTTTTTTTTAACTGCAAGGAGGGGGGGGGGCGGCGCCCGGGCGCCCCCTATGGACGGGCCGCCACTGGTGGTAACTATCCACTGGTATGTAGCTATTCCTTTCTACTGGCCTGAAGAATGTTTTAGTTGTTATTTGATTTCCATCTAGTTGTATTTCCAAGTCCAGGAAGTGGATAGTCTTTTCATTGATCTCATACGACAATTTAATATTTTTTTGATTGTCATTTAATTTTTCAAAGAATTGGATTAGACTAGTTTTATCCCCATTCCAGATTATAATGCAATCGTCTATGAATCTTCTGTACATTACCAATTGCCTTGGGACATCAGGGTATATAACTTCATATTCCCATTTAGCCATAAATATATTGGTAATACTTGGTGCATATATTGCTCCCATTCCAATCCCATTTTGTTGTCTGTAGAAGCCGCATTTAAACCAAAAGTAGTTGTGTTGTAATCCAAAGGCTAGACATCTTAGAATAAATCTCTTTTGCATCGAGATAAAATTGCTAAATATATACATAGCGAATCTTGATTTATGATCGTGTATAACGAGGATACATCAGCCGTGGCTAGCAGATAATTATTTTCTGGTTTGATTTTGATAGTATTCAGTATCTGGATTAGATGTTTTGTGTCCCTTAGATAAAAACGTGTAAGTGGTACCAGAGGTTGCATAAATCTATCCACATATTCCCCACAACCTTGCATTCATGGATGAGATTCCATTAATTATGGGTCCCCTTGGTGGTTTGGTCTGATCTTTATGTATCTTTGGTACCGTATAAATTATTGGTACTCTACAAACTTCTGGTATCAGGTACTTTTCTTCCTTCTTTGTAAGTAGATTCTTCATAGCTCCTCTTTTTATTAACTCCTGTAGTTCACTTTTATACCATTTGGTCGGATTACCTCATAATTTTATATATGTTTCAGCATCATTCCGTTGTCCAAAAAGTTCATCCATATAGTATTCCTTGGATAATACCACAATGTCCGCGGGTCTTACAACAATTTTTTTATTTTTCTCTAATTCCTTTATTCCTCGTTGGATGTCTTGGGGATTTTTTATTTTTTAACTTTTAATTTGTCTAAATCTTGTATTACCATTTGGTTAAATACCTGAATATGTTCATTATTGTGAACTGGAGGATTGAACAGTGATTTATTTCTCCAATTACTAAAAATTGTGGTCCCTACTTTTTCCACTTTTTCTCTCTCAATCACAGACAGCTTGTTCAGCATGTATTTTTTAATATTTAACTTCCTGGTGAATTTTTGTATGTCCACTTACATTTCAAATTTATTTAAATTTTGTTTAGGCGCATATTTTAAACCATTATCCAATGTTAGAAATTCAGTTTCTGGTTAGTTCTACTCCACTTATATTATGAATACCCTCACCAACTATTCTCTTCTTCTTTTGGACCTTGTATGTCCATCCATTTGCACTGGGGGATCAGTAAATTGTATTAAGACATACCTTGACATACCCTCATGTATTTGGGCTTCTCCCATTTTCTGGTCTCTCGTGCCGTGGGGGAGTTCTTTTGCACCTGCGCTGGTCCAAAAAAGAACGTTGATGTTCATCATCTCTATTTTCTCTTAGTGCCTCATATCTATTATATGTGGGGATCTGGCTTCTTCTGGGTCCATATTGATTGTGGTCATAGTAACCTTGGTTACCAGATTGATAATGTGGGTATTCCCTTTGATCTATTCTCTCCCAATTATAATTGCCATAGTTTCCCTGGTTAGCATGACCATAATTTTCCTGATTATAATTACCATGGTTTCCTTAGGTACCACGACTTTTAATTTTCATAGTTTCCAACTGATTATTAGATTGATTTCATGATTTCTGATTTTTTATATTTTTTTCCCAAAACGTTTTTTTGGGGGATTTTGAACATGGTTTAGAGTTATTCTTATTCCGCACCATGGTTTGGGGGTCCTTGGCCCATTATACTCTTCCCTATATGGGAGTCTTCCTGATCCATTGTGATCATCCCCTATAGTGTCCTTATGTTTCAGGTGTTCTACATCTTTGATCCCTCCTTGGCAACAGAATCCGTACCTCTCTTTTAGGTGATTGTATTTTGTGCAAGTTTGCCCCTGCTTTTTATAAGTCGTTTTTACCTTTATTAAAAACCTGAACTTTTAATACTACACTATTAGTTACTCCTCTGTTTCTCCCTTCCATACTGAGTGGACTGTGGATTATTTTGACTGCATGGTTAATCCATCTTGGAACCATTCTAAAACCCCGCCTCTTGGGATCCATCCATCCCACATCCATCCCACAGGGATAGGGGGATAAGGTGCAGCCTGATATCCATCTTGGGGTCTTAACAGCTGGTAAGCGGCTTGTAAATGGGGTGTGCACTTTTTTGCTGCGAAGAATTCTTCATTCACTTTGGAGCACTGGATTTTGTTAACACATAAAATGTCTATATTAACTTTTTTTGCACTAAAGCACTTTTTCTTTGGACTGTTTATGAATTTTTATATTTATTTGCACATATGGTCCTGGAATTACCTTGATCTTTTTCACTTGATTGCCTGATGATTTTACAGACCGTATGCACTTTATATTGATAGTGCAACACAATTTTAATGGTTTGTTTACTGTATTTGTGGATATATCCAGGGCTCGAGTCCTGCAGAAACGCATGGGAACATTGTTCCTGTACTTTTTCTACAGCAGGAACGTCTTTCCCTTTGCGCTGTGGCTGCAGCGGGCCGATCCTGGGAGGCTCAGGTACAGAGACCTCCCCTCCCTCCTCCTCTTGTGTAAAATATGATATCCCTGTCAGTGTCGGAGTGTAGCATGTGTAGTGCTGCTGCAAGAGTTTTTTAGATCATTGGGCACTTGTCAAGCTCAGACTGTTCACCGCCGGAATGTCGGACTCAGACTGACCGACGCGGTTTTTTACCACCAGGCAGCATTGAACACAGCTGGAGCAGCAAGCACCATCCACCACTCTCTAGCGGTAGGCAGGACTACGGGCGCCGCTCCAGCTGTGTTCAATGCTGCCTGGCAGTATAGAACCATGTCGGTCAGTCTGAGCCCAACATTCCGGCAGTGAACAGTGTAGGCTCAGCGAGTGCCCAATGATCTATTAACCCTTGCTACTGCACTACACACGCTACACTTCGCCACTGACAAGGACATCATGTGTTTATAATTTAGCAAATTCCCATTGGCTTGAAGCGCTTTCCACCTTGGGCTTGAGGGGAGGAGCTTTGCCAAGGCCCTGGCTTGCATAGAGTAGACTTCCCACTACTTTGCTGATTCTGGCATTCTTTTGGTCATACCAGGTCAGGGGTCTTCAACCCCTGGGCCCCGGGTAGTTGCCAGTCTGTGGCCTATATGCAAATGCTGCAGTGTAAGAGGGGTGGCGGACGAGCAGAGAGATGACATCATCTCTCACTGCTCACCCTGCATCACTGCTGTTCTGCCCTCATGTGCCGGTTTACAAACTCGGGTGCCATAGCGCTGAGATGAGGCAGAGAGAAGAGTTGTCTTTCAGGTAGGTGACAAGCTGCATCTGGTGGCAGGCAATGTGGCAAGTGACAAGCTGCCTCTGGTGGCAGGTGATGTGGTGGTGATATAGATGTTGTAGCTCTGATGGTATTTCTAAATAGGGATTAAATCAAACTGTTGAAAGGTAGACATGTGTATTTTGATTCATTACGAATTAGTTTTGTTAACCAATTTCGACAAATTCATTAATTCTGAAATACCAGAATTAACGATAACCCGTTTAACAAATTTTTCAGAATATTTGTAAATACTTATGGAAAATTCGGAAATTCTAAATTTGGAAGTTCGAATTATTTTCGAGAACGCTGTGCATTTCTCTATATGATAAAAGTGGTCTCTTTGATTTGCCGCAAGATCACTTTTATCGGTGGCGGGAGAGGCCCCCCTCCTGCGCGCTCCAGTTGTCTCCGCCATTTACCAGACCCGTCGGTAGTGGCGGAGATGATCGCGTGAGGGGAAGATGGCACCCGCTCGGCTCCATAGCATGGGAGGGCGGAAGCAGCGTAAAATGTCACTTCCGCCCATAGCTCTTAACCGCTTCAGCACCGGGCCATTTTTCACCCTTCCTTACCAGAGCACTTTTTGCGATTCGGCACTGCGTCGCTTTAACTGACAATTGCACGGTCGTGCGACGTTACACCCAAACAAAATTGACATCCTTTTTTTCCCACAAATAGAGCTTTCTTTTGGTGGTATTTGATCGCCCCTGCGGTTTTTATTTTTTGCGCTATAAACAAAAGAAGAGCGACAATTTTGAAAAAAAAACACAATATTTTTTACTTTTTGCTATAATAAATTTCCCATTTTTAAAAAAAACAATTTTTTACTCAGTTTAGGCCGATACGTATTCTTCTACATATTTTTGGTAAAAAAAATCGCAATAAGCGTAGATAGATCGGTTTGCGCAAAAGTTATAGCGTCTACAAAATAGGGGATAGATTTATTGCATTTTTATTTTTTTTTTTTTACTAGTAATGGCGGCGATCTGCGATTTTTTTTTCGTGACTGCGACATTGCGGCGGACACTTCGGACACTTTTGACACATTTTTGGAACCATTCACATTTACACAGCGATCGTTGCTATAAAATTGCATTGATTACTGTGTAAATGTGACTGGCAGGGAAGGGGTTAACACTAGGGGGCGCTGGAGGGGTTAATGTATTCCCTATAGGTGTGATTCTAACTGTGGGGGGAGGGGACTTAAGGGGAGGAGACCGATCATGTGTTCCTCCGTACTGGGATCACATGATCGGTCTCCTCCTCGCTGACAGGACGTGGAGCTGTGTGTCTCCACACACACACAGCTCCACGGTCCCGCACGGTCCCGTTGTTTTAACGGGTCAATCGGGTATTGAAGTGGTTAAAGGAGAATTTTTTTTTATTATAATTTTTTTTTATTATTATTGCATTTTTGTCTTTTTGACCCCAGATTTCATATTTAAGAGGTCCTGTCATGCTTTATAGGAATTAAAGTGACCCAAAAGATTTATTTTAAAAAGACAGTGTTGAAATAAAAAATTAAAAGTAAAATAAATAAGATTTTTTTTTTTTTTTTAAGCGCCCCATCCCGACGAGCTCGCACGCAGAAGCGAACGCATACGTGAGTAGCGCCCGCATATGAAAACGGTGTTCAAACCACACATGTGAGGTATGGCCACGATCATTAAAGTGAGAGCAATAATTCTAGCCCTATACCTCCACTGTAACTCAAAACTGGTAACCTGTAGACATTTTTAAACATCGCCTACAGAGATTTTTAAAGCTAAAAGTTTGCTGCCATTCCACGAGCGGGTGCAATTTTGAAGCGTGACGTGTTGGGTTGACAGGGGATGTTGTGACCCTCACTTGGAGGAGTCATTCACTCTGGGGGGGGGGGCAGGAGAATGGAGCCTCGGACTGTAGACTGGAAGTGACGTGGCCCCGCGACCACATCATATCCAGACATACTGTGACTTTCAAAAATAACTGACGTGTTTCGCACCAAAATTAGTTCTTATTCATAGCTATGAATAAGCACTAATTTTGGTGTGAAACGCGTCAGTATTTTTGTACCCCCCTCTTTGCCGTGGATTGTTTTGTTTTGATGTGATCTTTGGTTTTAATAAAAGCACTGGATTTTAAGTTTTTCCCGGTGTGCGGCTGTCCAGAGTTCATTTCCACTATTGCCTTCTATTTCTTTATACTAGCTTTTTGAATTTACAGTTGCAGCAATTTAGAAATTTAGTGAAAGGTTTAGCACTGTAATACACTTTTTGATAGATAAGTTGTGCATTTTATATACAACTATATAGATGAGACCAAAATGAGGGACAAATTAGGAGCAAAGAGGGAAAGGGGGACTTTGTTCCAAATCAGGGACAGTCCCTCAAAATCAGGGACAGTTGGGAGTTATGCAAAAGGACCCAAAGAAAATGGTAAGGTGGAATCTTCTTCCCACGTACACATATATAATAAGCAACAGTTTGCAGATGCAAAAACTTTACGAGGAATTCTGGCTTCCTTTAACACAAGTTAGTAAAGTAAAAAAAGGTTAAGGGCTCCCTCTTGTGTTTGGATTGGGTGTTTCCAATTGTTATGGTTCCAGCCATTTCTCAAAGCAGACATTTTAGTGTAGATTAAAAATGATAGAGATATAGCCTATCTTGATAAGTACAAGATAACTTTTAATGTGTTATGATGAATAGACATGTTCCGTTTTGTTTTTGGCAAAATTTGAGAGCTGGTCTTTGTTTTGATAAAAAAAAGAAAAATGTGAATTTCTCTAAAGATATGTTTTATAGGCATTTAAAATGTATTCCCACTTTTGCAGCCAAACTGGGACATTCACATAGCTGATTTTTTTTTTTTTTGTTAAAAATAACAAACATGTTATACTTACCTGCTCTGTGTAGTGGTTTTGCACAGAGCAGCCCAGATCCTCCTCTTTTCGGGTCCCTCTTCAGCGCTCGTGGCCCCTCCCTCCTGTTGGGTGCCCTGACAGCAATCAGCTTGCTATGAGGGCATTCAGACACAGAGCTGCGGCCCGGCCCCGCTTCCTTTCTCTCCTTATTGACTGACTGACTTTGATTGACAGCAGTAGGAGCCAATGGCGCCATGCTGCTGTCACAGTCAATGAGGAGGGGAGTTCCAGGTAGCCGAGACACACTAACAACATTGCTGGATCTAGAGGAACCTCAGGTAAGTATTAGGGGGGCTGAGGGGAGCTGCTGCACACAGAAGGCTTTTTATCTTAACCACAATTTAACCACAATTATCTTAACCACATCTTTAACCACAATTATCTTAACCATATCTTTAACCACAATTATCTTGACCGACAATTTTGAAAAAAACACAATATTTTTTACTTTTTGACATAATAAATATCCCCCAAATGTTTTAAAAAAAAGAACTTCTTCATAAATTTAGGCCAATATGCATTCTTCTACATATTTTTGGTTAAAAAAAAAGTCGCAACAATCGTATATTGATTGGTTTGGGCAAATATTATAGCTTCTACAAAATAAAATAAATAAAATAAAAAAGGGATAGATTTATAGCATTGTTATTATTATTTTTTTTTTTTACTATTAATGGAGGTGATCAGCGATTTTTAGTGGGACTGTGACATTGTGACGGACAGATCGGACACTTTGGACACTTTTTTGGGACCATTGACATTTATACAGCGATCAGTGCTATAAAAATGTACTGATTACTGTATAAATGTCACTGGCAGGGAAGGGGTTAACACTAGGGGGCGATCAAGGTGTTAAATGTGTTCCCTGTGAGGTTTTTCTAACTGTGGTGGGGGGTCTGACTGGGAGTACAGAGAGATCGCTATTCCTAATTACTAGGAACAGATGATCACTCTCTACTTTGCTGTCAGAACGGGGATCTGTTTGTTTACCCATTCTGGCTCTCTGTGGAGCATTTACGGGTGGCCGGCGGACATCGTAGCCACTGGCCACTCTCATCAGCTCCCCTGCTGTGCAGCGGGCGCATGCGCGCTCCTGCTATAGCTGTTAAAGGGACCAATGTACAGCTACGGCGATTTCCGGGAACAAGTCAACCTGCCGCAGCATAATGACAGAGGTTGGTCGGCAAGTGGTTAATGCATAGAATGCATTAACCACTTCAGCCCCGGACCAATTGGCAGCCAAAGGACCAGGCCCCTTTTTGCGATTCGGCACTGCGTCGCTTTAACTGACAATTGCGCGGTCGTGCGACGTGGCTCCAAAACAAAATTGGCGTCCTTTTTTTCCCACAAATAGAGCTTTCTTTTGGTGGTATTTGATCGCCCCTGCGGTTTTTATTTTTTGCGCTATAAACAAAAATAGAGCGACAATTTTGAAAAAAATTCTATATTTTTTGCTTTTTGCTATAATAAATATCCCCAAAAAATATATAAAAAAAACATTTTTTTTCTCAGTTTAGGCCGATACCTATTCTTCTACATATTTTTGGTAAAAAAAATCGCAATTAGCAATTATTGACTGGTTTGCGCAAAAGTTATAGCGTTTACAAAATAGGGGATAGTTTTATAGCATTTTTATTAATATTTTTTTTTTTTACTAGCAATGGCGGCGATCAGCGATTTTTATTGTGACTGCGACATTATGGCGGACACATCGGACATTTTTTACACATTTTTGGGACCATTGTCATTTATACAGAAATCAATGCTATTTAAATGCATTTATTTCTGTATAAATGACAGTTGCAGTGAAAGAGTTAACCACTAGGGGGAGGGGAGGGGTTATGGGCTCTGACGTGTGTTGTGTTTTTTACATTAGGGGGCGGGGCTGACATCTGACGTCATTGATTGGCTTTCCCGATGACCGGGAACAGCCAATCAATGACAGGCAGAGTAGGAAGCGCGGGGAGAGGTTTGTTTACACAAACCTCTCCCCGTTCTTCAGCTCTGTAACCCGATCGCGGGACACCAGCGGCGATCGGGTCCGCTGGTCCCGCGGCCGGGGTCACGGAGCTCCCGACCGGGTCGCGAGAGCGCCGATGGCGGCGCGCGCGCGACCCATGGGCAGGCATTTAAAGGGCCACGTACCTGTACGTGGTTTTGCCTGCCCGTGCCATTCTGCTGACGTATATATGCAGTGGGCGGTCGGGAAGCGGTTAAGATAAGAGAAAACATCTTCCTTTACAACCACTTTAACTTATAAATATATTTAAAAATTGCAGCCTATTATTTTTAGATGCTCTATTCTGGACCGTCCAGTAAGAAAAAGTGCTACATAGTTCTCTTTGTTTATGAGGGCTGGGCTGCTGTGTTTCCCATAATTAACCCTGTCTGTACTGTTTATCAGTTGTAACTAGATTTGAATGCTGTGGGGTGGATTTACTAAAACTGTAAAGTGTAAAATATGGCGCAGCTTTCCATGGAAGCTTCCATCAGCTTCTAACTTCAGCTTGTTCAATTAATCTTTTTTTTTTTTCCAAATATTTTATTGAAGAAAGCAAATAAATTGACATGTAACATTGTACAGAGTTGTTTTTAACATGAATCTTATATCAACAGTGGTAAAAAGTATATATGTATAGACAATCAACTACCATTTCAAGTTACCCATCATTACTCTTGACATTTCAGATCTCACCATGTAAACTTCTTCCTGATGTTTTTGCCTCTCTTATCCTGTATTATTGTGCGTATAACAGTGAGTTCCTGGTGGGATTGATGGGCCAGAGTACGTTTGTGTAGGGCCTCTAACTTACCTATTGATATCCAATAGGGGCCTTAGTTCCCTTCTTCTCTGCAAGGTGATGTTAGACATATCTTGGAAAATCTTAACTTCTGTGCCCTGCTATGAAAATCGCACACTGCCCCTGGCTTTACGAAAGATTTCTTCTTTTAAGATGAAATCGGTGAGGCAGCAGATCACATCTCTTGGGGGGTCTGTGTCTCTCCCCCTCGGGTGCAGTGCCCTATGTATATATTCTAGGGTTATCAGTGTGTCAGGAGGCCTGTCCAACAAATCATTAAACAGTGCAGTGCCAGAGCGGGTGAGCTGTGTTGAGACTATGGTTTCAGGGAGACCTCTTACCCGTAGGTTACGACGTCTCCCGCGATTGTCAAGTTATTCCATGTGTTGGTTGATCTCTCTGAGATGGATGGCGGGAGACTCTGTGATCTGCTGTACCTGGCACAGTGAGGCATCATGGCAGGCTTGTGTCTCCTCGACCTCCTCCACTCAGGACTATGGCCTCTATGTCCGAATGTAGCTTCGTAATGGCCGCCAAAAGCGTGTTCTTGATGTCCGCTGCTACTGTGCGGAGGCCAGGCTCAGAGCAGATGCCAGGTGTATATCTGGTGATGGAGAGCTCCGGATCTGGTCAGTGTTCCTACTCGAGGAGCGGGATTCGTGTGCTGCAGCCTGTACCTCGAGTGTGGTGCCTCTGGGCCGTGTCCTGAATATATCAGGAATATGTTGGCTCAGCTGTGTTTCTTGGCCCCTGGGTGATTTTGATCGTGTCACTGAAAAAAAAAATGCCAGAACCTCTGGCAGAAAAGCAGCATAAAAATGCTCATAGTAGCTTGTATTGCACAAGAATTTACAGAGTTTGTGGGCATTTGCTTTTATAAGCATTTTATTTTTCCAACACATTTTCCCCTATTTCTGCCATAAGACTCCTCTTAAAAATGCACTTGTAATGGATTTTTTCTGCCTCAAAAATCTCCTCTTGAAGTACAGTATGTCTCTAAATACCCTAATGTGCATGGGCACTTAAAGTGGAAGTAAACCCTCCTATCATTTTATGCCAAGGAAGCTGCCATGTTGGCCTCTGTTTAATCTTCAACTGCCATGATGCTGCACATGTGATCAGTTATGACACCAGCCATTGGATGGTGTGACAGTTTGGTTGAGAGCACAACCAATGTGACAGTTAGCATTTCCGGCATGCCGGGAATGTAACTGTTTTTTTAAACTATTAAACCTTATTAAACTATTAAATCATATCATATTAAACTATTAAACCATATTAAACTATTAAATCATTGGGTTTATTTCCACTTTAAGCTGTTTTTTGGGCACCCTAGCACTCAGTACTTGTCCTGTCACTGTTGTTCCCTTTTCCCTCATCTTCTTTATTTTCAGACTTTGATATAACCTGTAACATACAGTACTTATATTACTAATGTTATTTTTGTTGTTCTCTGTCTTCATGCTGTAGATTTCCTCCTATATGTCACTTTTATTATCTTAAAACCAATACAATTTTTGTATGTGTGATACTAAACTAGCCAGTTGACTGTGGAAGGAGGAAAGAACACACGATAGCTGTCCTGGGGCAGAAGATATAAATCCATCCATGCTTACATCCTACATGATATTTTGCAGCATTACCCTAGTAATGTTGCTTTTAGCACACTTTTTATATCTTGGTTCCTCATGCTATAAATCAGTGGATTTAGCATGGGCAGTACCACTGTATAAAATACAGTAGCTATATTCACATTATCCCTAGAAGCTGAGGATTTGGGACTGAGATACACATAAAGGACAGTGGTGTAAAGTAAAGTCACTGCTGTAATATGTGAGGCACAGGTAGAAAAAGCTTTTTGTCTTCCTCCCCTACCAGTTATTTTTAAAATGGCTAATAAAATAGAAATATAGGACCCAAGAATGACCACAACAGAAGGCATGGTGAGTGAAGAGGACAAAATAAACAAAACAATCTCATTAATAGTAGTGTCACTGCAAGAAATGCTTAACAGTGGAGGAAAATCACAAGCAAAATGATGAAGAACATTGGAGACACAAAAGGACAGATGAAAGGTGAGGCATGTCTCAATCACAGAATGCAGCAAACCGGCTGTGAAAGCCCCACATACCAGCTGCAGACACATCTTCTGCTGCATTACTAAGTTATAGCTTAATGGGTTACAGATGGCCACATATCGGTCAAAGGCCATAATTGCAAATAGCATACATTCAGTACTTCCAAGAGCACAGAAAAAGAAAAGCTGTATTGCACAGCCAATGTAGGAGATGGTTTTATGACCAAAAAGTAGGCCAGCAAGCATCTTTGGAGCAATGTTTGATGAGTATATAAGGTCTATGAAGGAGAGGTTGCTGATGAAAAAGTACATAGGAGTATGAAAACGGGTATTGCTAAATACAATAAGTATTATACCGGTATTTCCCAAAATAGAAGTTACATAAACAATAAGGAACATCATAAATAAAAATATCTTCAAGTCAGGTCTATTAGAAAAACCAATTAGAACAAACTCAGTTAACAATGAGTTATTACTGCTCTTAGGATCTTCCATGGATAATTTGTAAGATCTCTGTAAGATTAAAATGAGAGTTGAGCTCTAATTAGAATCAAATACAGTAGCTATTACACTTTAAAAAAATGTAAAGACCGTGCAGAACAACATCTAGGGGAAGGATAGATCTTCCTATCCCTTACACCTATTGCATCAAGCATGTTTTTTTTTTTTTTTTAAGTTGTTTTTATTGTAATTTCAAGGTAAATACAAAACAAAACAGCCTAACCTTTTTGTGACAAGAGACAATTGGTGCCTGGAAGACGAGACCAAATTTAGCAGCATAAATATGCACTGATTTGCCAACTTAAATATAAGGCTTTTTTTTTTCCGTACAATGTTAAATAAATGTTCTGCTCAGGTCTCCTATTATAGGCTTACAAACAGAACAAAATATATTTTAATTTGTTTTAAAACTTCTGTTTAAATTTTTTAATACTATGGAAGCTGTCATTGTAAGTGGAAGCATGTTTATAAACAAAGCAAAGTGATCACCATGTCATAGATAATTGCCATATGATTTTGAACAATGCTAAAATGCTTTTCAATTGATCTGTCTGCCAGGGTACCCAAACTAAATTTTTTATATTTTCTTTTCACAAATAGAGCTTTCTTTTGGTGGTATTTGATCACCACTGGGGTTTTTATTTTTTGCTAAAAAAACGAAAAAAGATCAACATTTTTGAAAAAAATAAAAAGTTGTCTTCGTTTCGGTTATAAAATTTTGTTTTCTCCTTCACTGATCAGGCAGCACTGATGGGCACTGATGATTTGGCACTGATAATGTGGCACTGATGGGCACCGATGAGGAGGCACTGATATGTAGAATTAATGAGCACTGATAGGCGGCACTGATATGCAGCACTAATAGGCACCAATAGGCGGCACTGATGGGCACTGATAGGTGGCACTAATGGGAACTGATAGGTGGCACTAATGGGCACTGACAGGCGGCTGTGGTGGGCACTGACAGGTGGCCCTGATTGGCACTGTTTGGCAGTACTAATTGGCACTGACAGGTGGTACTGATGGGCAGCACTCATGATGAGGTACTGATGAGGTACTGACAGGTGTTACTGATGGGCACTTATTGGCAGCTGTGGTGGAACGGGGCTATGCTGATAATCAATGTGCTGATTATCAGCAGAGTCTCCCCCCCCCCGATAGGGAGAGCCGCAGATCTGTTCTCCCTGTCAGCGCAAACCGAAGAATGCCGTTTAATGGCACTTCCTGGTTCACGTGATGATCAGCTGTGATTGGTCACAGCTGATCACTTGGTAAGGAGCCTCTGTCAGAGGCACCATACCACGATCAGAGATGCAGTGTGTCAGACTGACACACCGCACCTCCGATCGATGCGCTGCATGCCCCTGCGGGCGCCCACTGGCATGTTATCTTGCTGGATGTCATATGACGCCCAGTCAGGATAACAGAATCACCGCCCAGCCGTCATTCTGCTAAAGGCTGGGCAGTAAGTGGTTAAGTCATTGTTAGCATATACTAATAGACAGAGTAGTCTTTTAGCTTATAGCATATAGTACTATTTTTCAGGAGACACATACTTTTGGGTGTCATTATTTCTGCACTATTAGTAGCCAACCCCAGTATGAATCAGAACCAAAGTATTTGCCCAATAAGGTCAGCATCAACCAATTAGATCAAGCTATGTTTTTTTTTTTTGTAATTAAAGCTGAATTCCATGTATGGTTTGTTTTGCATATTTACATTGGTGAAGCTTGGACCAATGTAAGTGTGCATATGCTATACACCCCTGTGGAAACTGAAACATGATGCCTGCTGATGAGGTCCAACCTGCTTTCATGCTGCCTGCTGATGGGGTTCAGCCTGCCTCTATGCTTGCCGATGGGGTTCAGCCTGCCTCTATGCTTGCCAATGGGATTCAGCCTGCCTCTATTCTTTCTGATGGGGTTCAGCCTGTCTCTGTGCTTGACTATGGGGTTCAGCTGGCCTCTATGGTTGCCGATGGGGCTTAGCCTGCCTCTATGCTTGCCGTTTGTTTTAGCCTGCCTCTGGTGTTCTGCCATCCTCTGCTAAGCCAGCCTCTGGTGACCAGCCATTCTCTGCCAAGCATGCCTCTGGTGACCTGCCGTCCTCTGCCAAGCCTGCCTCTGGTGACCTGCCGTCCTCTGACAAGCCTGCCTCTGGTGTCTTGTCGTCCTTAGCCAAGCCTGCCACTGGTGACACGGTGCTTGTTGCCAGGCCTTTCTCTGATCTGCGGTCTACTACCGAGTCTGATGCCGGTGATCTGATGTCTGTTGCCTTTCCAAACTATGCTGATTGCTGTTTCGCCACCCGGCTGGACTGTAATGATTCACTACTTGATGCTCAGCCAGACTCTGTTAACTGAGTTAAGCTCCCGCCTGCTGATGTGTCCGAGGCTTCTAAAGTTCCATTGTCATGTGGCTTAAATGGGTTGTCTGGGTAAGATCCCTACTGTTGCCTGTCCTGAGTTATTTTCGCAGCCAGTGTATCCTGTTGTGCCAAAGCCAGGAGGTCCAGATATCAACTCTGAACATGAGAGATGTGTCTGCTATTAAAACCCCAGTAGTAGAGCTCCTCTAGGGAAGGGCAAAGTTGCAACCTTGTCTTGACCCAGGTGTTATCTCTGCAATCCCTGGTGCATTTGAGGACCTGGGTTGGGTAACCTATGCCCTGGAAAGACCTGAATGGCAGGTAAAAAGTGGAGCAGTCTCTAGCAACAGAGATGGAGAAGGTCCAGTTATGATGGGACACCCGGGCATCAGGGTACCTGCATGGACTCCGGTGTTAAGCTTTCAGGTCGCCTTCGGGTCCCAACATTGGGATGCATGCTGCATTAAAGAATGGTAGGCTTTCAGTGTTGCTCCTCCTTAGGGACCTGACCAGCAGGGAACCCAGCCAGTTTTTGGACCCCAGCGGCAGGGTACTCAGCCAGCCTCCAGACCTCGGTGGCGAGGTACCCAGTCAGCTTCCAGACCCTGCCAGTGGGGCACGATGGAGCGTCCAGAGACTCCTCCTTAAGGGGGGGGAATGTTAGGACCGAGTTCGCCTGCTGGTGGCTCTGTGGTGCTCTGGGCTGATTGTTGCAGTTCCAGTGTCCACAGCAGGTGTCTCCTAGAGGCCAACAGGCCCCAGTAATCAGTTCCAAATGGTCTCAGCTGCTAGCAGGACATATAATGCTTCTCACACCAGCACGTCAGTATTTTAGCCCTGTACTCTGGTTGCTTTGCAGCTGCCACTTGACTCTGCTGCCATTTATTCTTGACCTTGCTCTTGTTCCTGCGCTGCACCCAGTACCCTGCTACCTTGCTCCTCTAGTTTTCCTCTGCCTTGTGTGTATCTCATTTGTGTATAAAGGTGGTCCCCTAGTTACAAACATCCGACTTACAAACAACTCCTACTTACAAATGGAGGGAGACTACAGGAAGTGAGAGGAAATCTACCCCTAGGAAGGGAAACTCACTCCTTTAAGGGTTATTCTGGGAAAAAGGTGTGGCCACTGATACTTTATCACCAAGGCTTGTTTCCGCAACAACCCAAATTTTTCAAAATCCAATGTCATTAAAACAGAAAGCGAGGTGAAATCTTCTAAACAGGGGCACAGACAGCAAAACAAACGTTACAGGTGTGTTAACCCTTCCCTATGCTATCCAAAAAGCTTAAAAATATTTTTTTGGGCTGGAGCTACATTTTACAAAGACAAAATTTACGTGTTCCGACTTACAGACAGACTCAACTTAAGAACAAACCTACAGACCCTATCTTGTTTGCAACCTGGGTACCGCCTGTATAGTGTATATTGTTAGTTTTGTTTTTGTTTGCTGGTTAGGCATTTTGTCATTTAGTTTTGATTCTCATGCATTCTCATGTTTATTGTTTGCTGGTGATTGTCTTTTGCTTCACTGCAAATAAATCTCACTTTAAAGATATATACATACATGGTCTGGTCCCAGTTTTCTTGGTGTAGCTACATAGAATCAAAGGTATTTTCCACAGGCATCATAGAGGTCTGGCATGAATTTATATTCTTTACACTGATGAAAATATGTTTATAAACTTTTAATACCCATAATGTGTCCCTATAGAATATATGATTTACAAAACATTCTGAGAATAAATAAATCCCTAAGCTAATTAAGGCTGAACTCTAGGCAGATATTTAATTAGTCATTATACAATAAATTAAAATGTATTTGTAAATGTAATTAAATTTATTTTAAAGCATATTTTAGGCATATGGTCAAGACAGGGGATCTGTCACCACTGCCATTGGGCTGGGACCACCTTCTCTCAACCATTACCAGTCCCCTGACCAAGCCATTCTGTATGCTTACTTTTTGTTCCCTGAGCATAAGCCACCATGCACCATGGAAATAAAGAGATTCAGTTGCTTCCTCCTGGAACGTCTCTTTTACTTGTATAACAGACAATAAGTGGTGCCCACTCTCAGGTTGTCTTCTTTTAAGGTTCTTCCACTTCCTGAAGGGGAAAGCCCACCAAAAGCTTACTCTACATTCTTATGCCCCGTACACACGATCGGAAATGCCGACCACAAAATCCATCTGATTTTTTCCGACGGATTTTGTCCGACACTGGTGTTGCATACACACGGTCGGACAAAGTTGTCGGAAAATCCGATCATTCTGAACGTGGTGACGTTCGTTGCGTATGACGGAACTACGTAGAAGCTAGTAGCCAATAGCTTTGGTCTTGTAACGTGATCTGAGCATGCGTGGCACTTTGTCCGTCGGAATTCGCTGCACACGATCGGAAAAAGTCCGATCGGACTTTGTTGTCGGAAAATTTGAGAGCAGGATCTAAAACTTGCATACACACAGTCGGACAAAGTTGTCGGAAAATCCGATCATTCTGAACGTGGTGACGTTCGTTGCGTATGACGGAACTATGTAGAAGCTAGTAGCCAATAGCTTTGGTCATGTAATGTGATCTGAGCATGCGTGGCACTTTGTCCGTCGGAATTTGCTGCACACGATCGGAAAAAGTCCGATCGGACTTTGTTGTCGGAAAATTTGAGAGCAGGATCTAAAACTTTTTCCGTCGGAAATTCCGACGGAAAAAGTCAGATGGAGCCCACACACGGTCGAAATTTCCGACAAGATGGTCCGATAGGACATTTTCCGTCGGAAATTCAGACCGTGTGTACGGGGCATTAGTCATGTGTAGGACCTAATGTAAGGAAAATCTGTATAGTGTATATTGTTAGTTTTGTTTTTGGTTGCTGGTTAGGCATTTTTAGACATGTGCAATTCGTTTCGTTTCGTTTTTTGTTATTTTCGTTCGTTCGTTTTCATACGAATGAACGAATCGTTCGAATCGTACGAATCCGAATAACGAATCGTTCGAATCGTACAAATCTGATTAACGAATCATTCGAATCGAACGAATCCGAAAAACAACGAAAATCCGAAAAAAAAAACAAATTAGAAACAACGAATGTACTAATGAAGAAAATCCGAAAAACAAAAACGAATGAAAAAATTCGTACATTCGTAACTTTTTTTTTTTTGTTGAACTGGTAATTTTCCGTGTCCCTTACAATGGTGCTGCTTAACGTGCTTCGAATGGATTGAACAAAAAAATTTGTACATTCGTAACTTTTTTTTTCGATTCGTAACTTTTTTTTTTCGATTCGTAACTTTTTTTTTCGATTCGTAACTTTTTTTTTCGATTCGTAACTTTTTTTATTTTTTTTTTTCGATTCGTAATTTTCCGTGTCTCTTACAATGGTGCTGCTTAACATGCTTTGAATGGATTGAACAAAAAATTTTTTTTTTCGATTCGTAACTTTTTTTTTCGATTCGTAAATTATTAAAATGTAATAATAGCATACACATTACATAAAATTATATCCAATATAATACAAATATTGCATGAAACTGATTGTATAAGGAGGACGTGACCTCAAAAACTATCACAAACTAAACAATATTGTGTCTCATATCTTTAGACAATAAATAAATAATTGTAGTGAAAATGAATTAATAAATAGTACACCATATAGTGACAAAAGTGAATATATTAAAACATTAAGTGATTTGTGCGGCTTGTCTGATGTATTCCGTCACCGATTATGGGAAGGCTTACCGACTAAAGTGGACTCAGATGGGCTTACGCCGTATGAGTCAAAATTGCTGTGTGGTGTTTGCAATACACCGACGTGGGCAGTAGTTCCAGTTGGTGATGTATGGTGACCACCGACAAGTCTATGCGCTGAATAGTTGATGGTAACTCAAGATAGGAGTAATAGGCAGGTATGGTATGTGGCTCATCCCCAAAGGTGTTACCGATAAAGAGAAATGAGACCATATAGCGTGATACCATCAGGCAAAATATAATTTAATAAATAAAAGAATGGGTACTCACATGTACAAAGATTTAGTAGGCATGTATAAAAAAGGAATTGGCAGCAGTGGCATCAGCAATTCGTATCCCGACGCGTTTCGCCTTAATGAGGCATCATCTGGGGGTGATGATGATGATGCCTCATTGATGCCCAGATGATGCCTCATTAAGGCAAAAACGTGTCGGGATACGAATTGCTGATGCCACTGCTGCCAATTCCTTTTTTATACATGCCTACTAAATCTTTGTACATGTGAGTACCCATTCTTTTATTTATTAAATTATATTTTGCCTGACGGTATCACGCTATATGGTCTCATTTCTCTTTATCGGTAACACCTTTGGGGATGAGCCACATACCATACCTGCCTATTACTCCTATCTTGAGTTACCATCAACTATTCAGCGCATAGACTTGTCGGTGGTCACCATACATCACCAACTGGAACTACTGCCCACGTCGGTGTATTGCAAACACCACACAGCAATTTTGACTCATACGGCGTAAGCCCATCTGAGTCCACTTTAGTCGGTAAGCCTTCCCATAATCGGTGACGGAATACATCAGACAAGCCGAACAAATCACTTAATGTTTTAATATATTCACTTTTGTCACTATATGGTGTATTATTTATTAATTCATTTTCACTACAATTATTTATTTATTGTCTAAAGATATGAGACACAATATTGTTTAGTTTGTGATAGTTTTTGAGGTCACGTCCTCCTTATACAATCAGTTTCATGCAATATTTGTATTATATTGGATGTCATTTATAGAACACATTTCCATCACTGGTTATTTATATTGATTTGGGTAATATGTTTTTTGATATTATCTCCTAATTGTGTTTAATAATCACTATTGAGCATTTGAGCGCTGCACTTATTCTCATTCACATTTTTCCATTTAATTTACTAGTGTCGTGCAGGCTGCTGGATTTATTTATGTTTAGATAGCGCGGTTTCTCTCCCCCCTTTTTTCTGTTACATAAAATTATGAATTATGCTCCGATTACGAATCTACGAATGTTACGAATGTACAAATAAATACGAATGCGTCCGAAAATTAAACTAACGAAAAAACGAATCAACAAAAAAATAACTCTTACGAATGTAAGAATCATTACGAATACGAACACCGACGACTTACGAATGTACGAATCGTTACGAATACGAACACCGACGACTTACGAATGTACGAATCGTTACGGATCAACGGAAGCGAAAAAAACCGAAACGAAAATAAACAAATTTTTTTCGGAAACGAAAAAAACGAAACGAAAATAAACAAATTTTTTTGTTGTGCACATGTCTAGGCATTTTGTCATTTAGTTTTGATTCTCATGCATTCTCATGTTTATTGTTTGCTGGTGTGTGATTGTCTTTTGCTTCACTGCAAATAAATGGAACAGCAACTGGCTGAACTATTGGGACAATCCGATTTTGAAAAAATGAAATTGGAGCTTGAGGAAAAGTTGGCTATACATCAAAAGTCTATAGAGCTACGTAAACGTACGAAAATGGTTCATGATCGAGAGGACTATGTTAATAACAGAGTTTACAATTGGACTGACACGAATCGATTTAGAGGTAAATTCAGAAACAATTCACGTAATCAACAACTTTCCACATCAAAATCCTCAGTGGCATCCACTGGTTCATCTACAATTGCGCCCCGGAGGAACTTTTTTACCCCGTGGTCCCCCAAGTTCAAGAGCAGGAGGAGAGGTGGTAGAAAATCCCAGAGGTGTAACAACAAGAGGCAATGCCAACAGGATGAGAAACAGACAGAGGACTTAAATGTGGTACATAATATTTCTTAATTTTCCTTAAATGCTATAGAGATGTAAGTTTTAAGGGGTTACATTTTTGTCCTAAAGGAAATGGACGGGTTTGGAATAAAACAGGATTTATACAGGTTTTACAGGAATGTACGGTTAAAGGCCTTTTATGCATCTAGACCGTCAATGAACAGTGGAAGCCCTTTAAAATTATCTGTTTCCAATTTATGATTGAAAAATAAAAGCTCTTTTGTACCCCCTAATTGTCCAGCAGCTAAACTGTTCATTGATAAGGTAGAGATGGATGTAAGGTGGTTTTTACAAGATCGTTCTAAGATAGACCATAGACAGAACAATTTGAATCGAGAAGAACACACTGCATTATTAGCTTTATCTGGGAGAAAATAAATTACTATCAAACCAGCGGATAAAGGCGGGTCCATAGTGGTTATGGACATCGCTAAATATGAAGGAGAAATAAAAAGACAGCTGGCTGATAGTAATATTTACATGCAATTGGATAATAATCCTACTACTCAGGTTTTAAATAAAATAAAAAAAGTTGTGAAACAGGCCATACAGGCAGGAATAATAGATACTAATACAGAAACATTTTTGATCCCAGAATTTCCCATTACACCAATTTTTTATGTGTTACCCAAGGTACACAACGACCCACCGGTCGTCCAATTGTTTCTAGCATGAATTCTGTTACGATGCCAAACGCTAAATATCTAGATAGATGTCTTACTCCTCTGGTTAATAATACTAGATCATACATTAAAGATACCCAAGATTTTTTGGATAAAATAAAAAATGTAATCCTTCCTCCAGGTGCAACATTGGTGACTTGGGATGTCGTTAACCTTTACACAGCGATCCCACACACTTTAGGATTGGAAGCCTGTAAACGACTGTTGATTGGTTCCAAACGGTATGACACACCACAAGTGTTGTTCCTTTTGGAATTACTGTCAATAGTCTTACAAGAGAATTTCTTTTTATTTAAAGATACATACTATTTACAACGCACTGGGACGGCAATGGGTTCTAATGTCGCCCCCCCCCATATGCCAACGCTTTCATGGATATGCTAGAGAATGCATTTATATATCATTGTAGATTGTTTGCAGATAATTGCATGGTTCAGATTTATAGATGACGCAATTGGCATATGAGTGGGCGACCAAGAATCGCTATCGTTATTCGATTTTTATTTGAACAATTTAGTACCTGGTCTAAAGATTAATATGTCCATCTCTGACACAACTATGCCCTTTCTAGATACACTGTTACATATAGAAGAAGGTCATATTGTGTGCGAAACATACAGATCCTAACCAATTGTTACATTATTCTAGCTTTCACCCGCCTGGGGTATTTAAATCTATACCCAGGAGCCAACTAAAGAGGGTGTCTAGAATTGTAAGTGAAAAGGATATTAAAGAAGAACTGTTGAACGAGATGGAAGACAGATTGTGCCAACGAGGGTATCCTAGAGATACCATACACCGAGAATGTATGAATTGGCACATTTATAAGATAAAGAACACAAGGCGCAGAAGGCCTTTCATCTCACAGTTTCACCTGTTCTCGAATCAAATTAACAACATAATTAGGAAACATTGGTCCATATTGAATAAAAATGTTCCCACTGTTTCTGACCCTGAATTTTATCAGCCTCCATTACCCTCCTATCGTAAAGGTACATCGTTACGTGATAGGCTGGTAAAATAAGATCAATATAGGACCTCTGTTCCCCGTGTGACATTTTTAGGACCTCCCAACTTGGGCTCTTTCCCTTGTCTTTCTTGTACACAATGTACAAGCCGGATAAAAGGAAAGAGCTTCTGTCATCCACACAAAGGATATAATATTAATATTAAAGATCATTACACCTGCCAGTCATCATATGTTATATATATCATTAAATGCCCATGTGGGCTTGTTTACGTAGGGGAAACTACTCAGAAAGTAAAAGATAGGATAGCAAGACACAAGTATTCAATCCGTGACAAATTGGAGAAATTACCATTGTCCAGAAATTTTTTGGAGAAAAAACATATTGTATCCCAATTAAGATATATGGTTATTGACGGAGTATCTGTAAACAGACGAGGGGGAGACAGGGAACTAATCTTAAAGAAAAGTGAAGTCTATTGGATAGATCGTTTAGACACACTTCAGCCGAAGGGGTTAAATACTGATTTTGACCTGTATCTATTTCTTTAGTGAATGCAAATACAGGCATACCCCACTTTTAAGTACACAATGGGGTTTATTTACTAAAGCTGGAAAGCGCAAAATCCGGCTTACCTCTGCATAGAAACCAATGAGTTTCTAACCTCGGCTTGTTCAATTAAGCTTGCGTAATACAACCTGGAAGCTCATTGGTTTCTATGCAGAAGTGAGCCTGATTTTGCACTTTCCAGCTTTAGTAATTAAACCCCATTGTGTACTTAAATGTGGGGTATGCCTGTAAACTATTTAAGTTAAATAAATGTTGACGTCCCCTGTGTTATATTAGTAAATGTTTGTTTGATGTAGGTTTAGGATTGAATTGTTTTTTTCTTAAAAAATATTTTTCTTCTTATATAGTGGGAAATCAGATGCACCCATGTCCTACAAATTCGCTCCAACATCACCTGGAATGATTGATTGTATAGCTAAGAAATATAGAGTTAATTGTGGTTTAATTGATTCCAGCTTTATCCAATATTGTGATTAAGGAGCTTGTTTTTCTGATATATACCATGTGATTAAGGTTACCAGTTGCAGATATGAGATTGTGAGAAAGGGTGCTATCTGTATATTATTCGATGTAATCGACTTTTTGAAAAAAAAAAGAATCTTGTGTGGCAATCCGCATCATGGTTTCTATATATCGGCCCGTGGGAAGGACCAGATTGCTAGCACTAAAAGGATTGTTCAGTGTATCTTACCTTTGAAACTGTGATATATATATATATATATATATATATATATATATATATATATATATATATATATATATATATATATATATATATATAATATACTTTTAATACCCATAATGTGTCCCTATAGAATATATGTTTTCCAAAACATTCTGAGAATAAATAAATCCCTAAGCTAATTAAAGCTGAACTCAAGGCAGATATCTAATTAGCCATTAGACAATACATTTAAATGTATTTTAAATTGTATAGGTGATCTGTCACCACTGCCATTGGGCTGGGACCACCTTCTCTCAACCATTACCAGTCCCCTGACCAACCCAGTCTGTATGCTTACTTTTGTTCCCCGAGTATAAGCCACCAACTTCTCTTTTACTTGTATAACAGACAATAGGTGATGCCCACTCTCAGGATGTCTTCTTTTAACGTTCTTCCACTTCTCGAAGGGGAAAGCCCACCAAAAGCTTACTCTACATTCTTAGTCATGTGTAGGACCTAATGAAAGGAAAATCCAGATGGCTGCACACCAAACTGAGATCCGAATGCCTTTATTCGCATAAAACCATGAAGAAAACGAAGAGCATTACATGTACAAGCAAGGGAGGACCAGCTTACATGTTTTGTACACAAATTGTGCTTTACCAAAGCCCATGTGTAGGCCCTGGAACTTCAACAAAGGCCTGACTACTTCGTTGAGGCTTTCTGCTCCCTCTCATATCACTCCCTACTCCCTAGTTTGCTAAACCAGTACTGAGTCCATTCAGGTGCTCTCATGCTCTCACCTCCACCATTCTTTATATTTAGAATGGTTGCATCATATCTGAAAAGATTACCAGTCTGTTGACAACAAGTGTGTAGAGGTTGACAAATGAACAAGGTTGGATAAGCGGTGGCTTTTTGGCCCACATTTCTGCTTCCACAAAATACAGCAGCATCTCCAGTGGTTTCTTCTAAAAGCCAATTCATTATTTTCACCAGTCTGTGGATCGCTGCCCTAAAAAAACTTGGGAAATATGATTTTTGCAAGCATTGCAACAGATTCATTGATTTTCATTTTGCATATAATTTATTGTTTAATACAACTTTAGACTGTACCCAGTAGTACACAAACCTATTTGAAACACCACCTAGAATACATGCACCAATAATTAAAGTGTAGAACCCAAACTAGTGTTCCATTAGTGATCCATTCACATGGATAGTGAATAGCAGTGATGTAAGTAACTCAGGTAAAATAAACAGAGTTACTTAAAGCAGTTACTTTACTTTTTAGATTACTCTTCCCCTAATGGTAAAGCAGTTCCCATTACTTGGGAGGCTATACCGCAATTACATCTATCACCCGGGAGGCCCGACATGGCTGCGCTGCCTGGCCGTTCATTCCGCCGCGGGGAGGGGGGTTTTTGCCCGCTGAGCTGAGAAGAGGCTGAGACTCAGAGAGGCTGTCTG
This sequence comes from Lithobates sylvaticus, assembly GCA_028564925.1. Taxonomy (NCBI): domain Eukaryota; kingdom Metazoa; phylum Chordata; class Amphibia; order Anura; family Ranidae; genus Lithobates; species Lithobates sylvaticus. Next base: position 510,787,806 of record CM053029.1, on the reverse strand, counting down.
GACCGCCCCATCCCGCCCGCATATCCAGAGAGAGAGAATGTAGGGAGGCAGGGCGGACACTGAAAAATGAAGTCAGCTGACCAGCTGACACCAATCGAGTGAAGGGAAGGGTCTCTCTCTCTCTCCCCATGAGAAAAGGCATTCCTGGAGGCATTCAAGTAAGTGACTGTCTGACGATTCGAATTGCAGTGCAATTGATCCATCCCAAGTCCTCCACCACCTCTGCTTCTTACTGATCCCATCCCTACCCACCCACCATCACTTCTACAACAGAGGTGATGGGGGATAGGGTAGGGATGAGATCAGTGGTGGTGGGGGATGGGATCAGTAAGAGGCAGAGGTGGTGGTGGGAGAGGATGGCACCACCACCGCTGCCACCCCCCAAGTACCACCGCTGCCACCCCCCCCCAAGTACCGCCGCTGCCACCCCCCTAAGTGCTGTATACCACCACCACTGCCACCCCCCCAAGGACACCACCACCACTGCCACCCCCCCAAGTACCACCGCTGCCACCCCTCAAGTACCACCGCTGCCACCCCCTCAAGTACCACCACTGCCACCCCTGTCACAGGTACTTTGCTGAGTAACTAATTACTTTTCCAATGTAGTAACCAAGTTACTAACGCAATTACTTTTTGGGAGAAGTAATTTGTAACTTAACTAATTACTTTTTTAAAGTAAGATGACCAACACTGGTGAATAGATTAGTCTCATCTTTTTGCTCTCTGTGTGAGATTTCCTTCACTTCCTGTCCCAGAAATACAGCAGGTATTAAGAGGAGATTTTTTCAGAGTGAAGAGATATCACCCCTTTGGGAGTTTTTACCAGAAAAGATTTTTTGTATTAGCAAATTCTCCCTTTTATGCTTTGCTTATCCCCTCCTTTACCAACTCCAGGTTTTAGCTCTTTATATAGACGTTCCATTGGATATAGATCACAAATATATATTTCATGCATTTAATTATATAGTTAATTTAGCCATGGTGGTGTTAATATTTATTATGACCTCTATTGTGCGTAACTCTTCCAACTCCTAATTTTCCCCTATCACTATTTCACCGGTTAGTTAGAAACAGTGTATTCCACTTTGGCTAATCTTTTTTTGTTCATCCTAATATTTCCCTGTACTTACTTCCTTCACCAGTGGGTTAGAATATGTGTATTCCAGAATTACCTTTGGCCAGAGAAACATTCAAAATATCAATACGCATAATAATAATCTTACAGTATGTAGAAGTTCATACCTGGAAAGAAAACAAAGGTTTTTTGTTTTTGCATGGCCTAAGTATCTTGAATCACTCCAAGTGGAAATGGAATTATCAAATGAAATATTGTATGTGATTTTATAATGAAAATTTTGAGTTTATGGTGTATGTGTAGTGCTACCCTCCTGAAAAAGCGACTGGAATTCAAGCTTTTTTCCCCAACACAGCACCCACAGCCAGGCAATGGGAATTTTCCACACTCTTCAATTGGCGCAAGAAGACAGTCTAGGGTTTTTAGTTTAGGTTGTGTATTTAGGGAATGTTAAACTTGAATAGGGATTGGAATACAGGGGATTCCCAGAACTGGCAAAAATTGTAAACGCCAAACAATCCATTGAGGAACTGCTAAAGTCTCTGCTAAAGTGTCTGCCTGCTAAAATCCAGCTTGTCCTGTATTGATTCTCAAGGCTTCCTGTGTCTTCTGGCTTGAATGGCTAGTCTTGGCATTTCTGAGTCATCTTACTCACTCCTCAGCAACTTATTGAGGGGTCAGGATATCTCGGCATATTCCTCCATGAATCATCTATAGTAAGAGCAGAACCCCAGAAATTACTTCAGTTCAGTAAAATAGCTTGGTCTGGCTAGGAGGTGACAGCTTCCAATTTCTTTAGTTCAGTGGCCACTCTTTTAGTGGAGATGATGTGTCCAAAATAAGTGACAGAATGCTGATAGAACTGACACTTCTCAGAGAACAACTTCAACCCCTTATCCCGAAGTCTGTTCACAACCTTATCCATTCATGCTCTTTGAGGGTTCTGCCAAAGATGATGCTATCAGCCAAGTACACCAGCACCTTAAACAGGTTCATGGCTCCCTCCATCCACTCCATCAGTCACTGGAAGGTTACTGGAACTCCCAGCAAACAGTGGGACATTCTATTGGGGAGGGAGCTTCTGCTTCCTCTTCATTGCTGTCCATGTACCACACTGTACAGGACTAAACTGTCAAATTACTTTCTCACGCTTGCAGATTACACTGAAAAGGGCTCAGTTCAGCTGTGCACTTTATCAAGAGGTGTCTGGTATTTATCCAGAGCTCTAAACCCTCTCCTGATACAAATAGTGCATTGCACAGCTGTCAAAGTGATGGTAAACTCTGCTAATACATTGGTAGAACCACTCTTCCTGTTGCTTGGCTATCAGCCCGGTCATGCTCTACATTCAATTTTGAATGAAGACTACAGTTACAGACTTTATTTTAAATTTGAACTTTTGATAACTTAAAACTACTTTAGTTCCCAGATGAATACATTCATTTTGATAATAATAATAATAATGTTAATAAATATAATAATAATAATAGTCTGCTCTAACATGCTGTTTATGACTAAATCACATGCTTTAACATTTCCGCCATCACCTCCTTCCCAATTAGTTGTCCCAAATCAGAGCCGGTACAGGGGGGGGGGGGGGGGGGGGGGGCGGAAGGGGCGGATGCCCTGGGCGGTACAATTTATTGGGGGTGGGGGGGCGCAGTGAAGTGTCCTGTCCTTCGCCGTCACTAGTTTGCTGGGACCGCGGGTTTCCCCAGCAACCAGTGCGTGCGCCCACCCCCTGCACCTCACCGCAGGTCTCGGAGATGAGTTGAGAGAAGATGAGCTTGCACTCACAGGCCGCGCCCTGCCCCCCTGCTACTCGCGGATCCCGAGTCCTGGCTCAGGCTCTCCATATTTTGCAGCTTCCGCAATCTGCCCCTTCGGTATTTCAGAGGTGTGGCGTGCCCTCCTGCATTCAAGGTATACCCCTTAACAAAAAAGGTGCCCATCAGCATGACCCTTATTTTATGTTAAGGGACACGCTGATGGGCACATTTTATGTTAAGGGGCACTCTGATGGGCAAATTGTAGGTTAAGGGGTACCCTGATGGGCACATTTTGTATTAAGGAGCACTCTGATGGGCAGATTTTAAGTTAGGGGGCACGTTTTGTTGTGCCCATCAGAGTGCTCCTTAATACAAAATGTGCCCATCAGGGTACCCCTTAACCTATAATTTGCCCATCAGAGTGTCCCTTAATATAAAATGTGCCCATCAGCACATTGATTCTTTCTTGAAAACTGGGGGGGGGGGGGCGCAGTTTGCCATCTTCACCCTGGGCACCAAATGGCCTTGTCCCAGCATTGTCCCAAATGTTACCAAAATTTGTCAATTTAGGGTCAGTGCACATTTTTGTACCTTGCACTGCTTTATTTAAAGGGGCACACTGATGGGTACATTTTTAATGTGCATGCTGATGGGCGCATTTTATATTAAGGGGCACTCTGATGGGCACATTTTATTTTAAGAGCAACACTGGTGGGCAAATTTTGTATTAAGTGGCACTCTGATGGGCAGATTTTACGTTAGGGGGCACGTTTTGTTGTGCCCATATGGCCTTGTCCCAGCATTGTCCCAAATGTTACCGAAATTTGTCAATTTAGGGTCAGTGCACATTTTTGTACCTTGCACTGCTTTAGACTGGGTTCACACCAATGCGAATTGGATCCAGGTTTCCTCCGCATCCAATACACATGGTAGGAGATTGTGATCGGCTCTCTATGGAGCGAGTTCACATATCTCCGATGCGGCTCCAGTGCAAATTTGCACAGGGGCCCTGTGCGCCTTTTGGTCTGTTTCAGGTCCGAATTCAGCCCAAAACTTTGGGCTGAAATCAGACCTGAAACGGTGAACAGGGACGCACCGGATCCCTGCTGTGAGCCGCATGCGGCAATAGTGTGAACCCAGCCTTACATGCAGATGTCCAAGCTCCATGTGCTTAAGCTTGGGAAGGAAAGTGAGGTGCCAGAGGACCTTGCAGTCCTTTTATTTATAACACCCAGGCATATGTATTCGGTAGCATCCTACTCCCAAATAACAATTTCTCTAACAACAAAGAAATTAACAGAGTTGTGCATTTCTTGGAGATTACAGCTATTCAGTTCCTGTTTATTGACTGGAAAATTAAGTGGTTTACTATTGCATTCACTGTAAGCCGCAAAACTTTAAATTTAATGAAATCTTTTATCAACTCAAAGCCGGATCTACACTGTGGGTAGCACTGATAGGGAAGACTCTCCATATGTTCAAAAAAACTGTATTAAAAGGAAAAAAATCACTTTAATGATGCTGCTTCTTTAACAGCACAGGGTCAGCAGTGTCAGCGATCTAAAAGATTCATATCTTAGGCTTGCTGCTCACTAAAAATTAATTTTGAAGCTTGCATTATAACTTCTTTCTTCTTTAGTGCACCTATCTCCAAATGTAATCATTTCTAAAAGTTTTATTAAAATTCTTCAGAGCAAACTTTATTTCTCGATTTGGCAAACTGTAAATAAGAGGGTTCAGCATTGGGATAACCAATGTATACACTACTGAGATAATCTTGTCTTGTTGTAAAGAATATATTGAGCTTGGTCTTAGATACATAAAGAGGATTGTGCTGTAGAAAAGAATGACACAAATAAAATGAGAGCCACAGGTGGAGAATGCTTTGCGTCTTCCCTGTAAAGAACGACTTCTAAAAACAGCACGTAAAATCAAAATATAAGAGATAACTATTACACTAACAGAGGCAGCTCCTGCAAAAGATGTAAACATTGACAGGATAAGCTCATTTGTTGAAGTGTCTATACAGGAAAGCTTTAACAAAGGTGGAATATCACAAAAGAAGTGATCAATTTGATGGGAGCCACAAAATGAAAGGCGAAATGTACAGCATGTATGTATTAAAGAATGAAGAAAGCCACCAAAGTAAGAACCACTCAATAACTTAAGACATTTTTCTTTAGTCATAATCCTTAGATAAAGAAGTGGGTTACATATTGCTGCATAGCGATCAATTGCCATTGCGGCAAGAAGAAAACTTTCAGTGCTCCCAAAGGCAATAAAGAAGTACATTTGACAGGCACATCCCAAGTAAGATATACTCTTTTCTGCTGAAATCAAGTCAGCCAGCATTTTAGGTGTAATACCTGAGGAATACAAAAGATCAATAAATGCTAGGTTGAAGAGGAAAAGGTACATAGGGCTATGAAGATGGTCATTTGTTAATATAAGCACTGTAATTCCGAGGTTTTCAAATACAGTGACCAAATACATAGACAGAAACAGTGCAAATAGCAGAAAGGGTGGTGGGCTTTGTTCACCAAATCCTAAGAGATAAAATGGCTCTGACTGATTGTTAAATCGGTGGCCCACGATACCTGCTAAAATTGGTAAAACAATAATGTAGACATCAGATAACTGTGATATTTAATAAAATAATATGAGATCATAGATATCAATTAACAGAAGTGTCACTGTTAGCTTAAATACCTAAAGTCAAAACATTTTTTTTTTTTAGATTTGGATAGAGTGGAGAAGGGAAATCTTCCAACAAGTGCATTAGTTCTGGTGACAACAGTCTAATGCCCCGTACACACGGTCGGAAAATCCAACCACAAAATCCATCGGATTTTTTCCGACGGATTTAGTCCGACACTGGTGTTGCATACACATGGTCGGACAAAGTTCATTCATTCTGAACGTGGTGACGTTTGTTGCCTATGACGGGACTATGTAGAGGCTAGTAGCCAATAGCTTTAGTCTTGTAATGTGATCTGAGCATGCGTGGCACTTTGTCCGTCGGAATTCGCTACACACGATCAGAAAAAGTCCGATAGGACTTTGTTGTCGGAAAATTTGAGAGCAGGAGATAAAACTTTGTCGGTCGGAAAATCCGATGGAAAGTGTCCGATGGAGCCTACACGCGGTCGGAATTTCCGATAACATTGTCCGATAGGACATTTTCCGCCGGAAAATCCGACCGTGTGTATGGGGCTTTAGAGGTGAATTTACTTTGGAGAGATTTTCTCTCACTTCCTGCTGTGTGACTATATGAAAAGAAAGTGAAAATCTCCCCAATACAATACAGGTGGCAAACAAACCTGACAACAATTTGAACCCTCTCCTACAAAGTTAATATTTTTGACTTTAGTTAGTTTAGGCATTTACTATCCCTGAATATTGTTTTTATATTTTGTAATCACTCATTGAGGGCTGTATATGCTGAATGTGTGTCTCACAACGTCCTAATGATTATAGTTTTTAGATTTCTTCTAGCTGGATTTACTTTCATAATTGGCAGCATGGCCCATCTCATTCCTGCACCTTTATTAAACATGAAGTGAAGAGGGATCTGAGGGGTGGGACTCTGCCTGTTCTCCCCTCGGCTCCTGTAGGGGAAGGGGCTGATAGATATGTCATTTACCGATAGATATGTAATTTACCGACCCCTTCATTTTCTAAATGAACACAGTGAACTCACTCACTGTGTTCATTCATAACTGAAGCTTCAGTTTGTGAATGAACAGGACGTTGCTCAGCACAGAGTACTTCCCATTCATTCACTGTCCAGTACAGCTGAGGCTGAAGAGAAAGGCATGTGTGTTTGAGCTTTGGGGTGCACATCCTAATGCAATAGGCTGCGCATACCTATGAATGCACCATGTACTAATCACACCAGGAACAGAAGACTGGAATTCCCGACCTTATCAGGAATACCCTACCTGCATCGCACCATTCCTTGAATTGCTTCCAGCTATGGAGTAGTCCTCATCCAAGTCATAACTGAGGCTCCACAACACGCTCGCTATAGTAAAGACTACAACATACTTAAGGTTTTACATGGCGTCAAAATACGTTTGCACCTTTGGTAACGGTGTTGAGAAACACTGAATTAACATGAATATTTTTTACTTACAGGTAAAGGGCGGCCAGGATACCTCACAGGAGCTAAGATCACATTATTACTTTTATTACTTTTATACTTGCCTTACCCCACATAAGACCACATAATACTTGAAAAACAAACAACCACCGCTCCAAGACTCTCCTTACAAGCGAATGCTCCTGCTCCTGTGTGGGAGCCCCAGGTGCTGGCTAATAGCACAATGATTAAAAATCAAAAGGAAGAACTCCGGACAGCCGCACACCGGGAAAATAAAATCCAAAGGGTTTATTTAAAAGCAAAAAGACACTACAATCCAAACACGGCAAAAAGGGGGGTACCCCCCTTTTTGCCGTGTTTGGATTGTAGTGTCTTTTTGCTTTTAAATAAACCCTTTGGATTTTATTTTCCCGGTGTGCGGCTGTCCGGAGTTCTTCCTTTTGATTTCTAACCACATAATACTTGGCTAGATACAAGCGACAATCCATACCTATCCATACAACCCTGATTCTCTCCTGTGAAACATCTATGATGCCACATGGCTTATATCCCTTGATAGAGAATGCCCGGCCTATTTGAGGAGCAACCCCAAGAAAGCCTTGATTGCTTGATCTTTTACACAGAAGGGCCCAAGACCAAGATATTTGACTCCAACTGGTGAAACATTAACATAAATCAGCTTACTAGGCCCCATGCATAGATTATATTACAACAACAATACACTGGCACACTAGCGATTACTTAACACCATGCATATAACTTCAGTCCCAATACATTTTGTCATATTGTGGGTAAATTACACACAAACGGCTTTTAGATATCAATATATTGGCACATCCCACTCAGGAGAAAACCTTATACCACATTTAAGCTTTAACCTATGTGTTTTCCCACTTGGTACATGTCAGGATGGTTACTTGGAAAGTAAATACAAGTTATAAGTTATATGTCCAGATTCAGGTTCCCATCTTGTAAGTTTTCTCAGGAAAGTAACCTGTATCAAATGTTCTGTTATACAATGTTGCAAAATAGTAATAATAAGTACTTGGTCTTTACATAGACTCTACATAGCCAAACTTAAACTTTCTGTATATGCAGTAACAACACCACTGATACCCCTCCGCACAGTCTCCACATACACACATAAACAACAAATCTAATCCTCTGTCTGGCAAGATCACTCACTACATTTTCACTTCTTCCAAACCACCTACCATACAGTGGTGAATTTTGTATCTCATTTCCAACACTCTCAACTTCCAACTTCACCACTGAAATTTCCCGGCTTCAATGTAAAAAAGGTACGCTGATAAATCAGACAAGTGAGCAGATCCTCACCTGTCGCCGGTTACCTCTAACAACTGATACCCTTCTTATCCCATACCCACTTACCCTCACACATATACTCAGCCCTTAATTCCCTATCCCCTTCTATACTCAATCCCCCCTCCATTCTCCTCAGTCGACCCAAATAACAGCCCTCACCATCGATACACACTCCAATCTAAACACTAATACGATATATAAATAATAGACTTATAAATATGGCACCCTCTCCAATGCAAGAACTTCGATCAATTCAAAAGAATAAGGCTGATGTAGTCTTCCAACAAGAGACACACTTTCGAAAGGGTTCTGTCCCCAAACTTTCTAACACCCACTATCCCACAGTCACTCATGACACAAACCCAAATTACAAGTTCAAGAGTGTATCAATACTCTTAGCAAAAAACTGTCCCTTTCAAGCCTCAGATTTGCTATCGGATAGGGAAGGCAGATACCCCTTCTTGAAAGGCAAAATACAAATGAAACCATTTACCTTTTACCATTTTACCATTTACAATATATATGATTCATATTCCCACCAAGTAACCCTTTTCCGCAAAATCACTCACTTGGTCGTCTCATTCAAAGAAGGCACCCTAATCCTGGAGGGGACTTCAATGTTGCACTGAACCTGCTCCAGGACACCTCAAATGGTGCCTCCTCACTACCTTACAAAGCTCTCTGAGCAATTAAAACATGCCTAAAGGAACTCATGCTGCATGACATCTGGCGAACACTAAATCCAAATACTAAGCACTACATGTTTTTTTCAGCCCCACATCAACTGTATTTGAGACTAGACAACCTTTTCATAGCCCAACAAGATTTCACATTAGTTTCTCAAACGTCTATAGATCCAATGTTTTTATCAGACCACCACCCCATATCATTATCCTTAGTAATCCCAGAAACCTCCTCTCGCCCCTCATTTTGGTGTCTAGAACCATCCCTCTTCACTGACCCCACCATCACTACTAAAATACAAAACCAGCTTCTCCACTACTTCTCGGAAAATGACACTCACGATATATCTCAACTAACTAAATGGGAAGCACACAAATGTGTAGTGAGAGGAGAACTAATAGCCTTGGCAGCCAAACATAGATGTGAACGACAGGCACACTTTGACACCCTAACTGCCGTATCCATAAATTGGAAAGAACACACAATATGACACAGGCAACTCAATCTCTTTCAGACCTCATCCAAGCCAGGACTGATCTCATGGAAGAATTAGGCAAATAAATTAAATGGAAATATATCCTCTCCCAAAAAGTGTTCTATGTATATGCAAACAAATCTGGAAAATTACTAGCGAAAGCGCTCCAATCCAAAAGAGCGGCTACATCGATACATTAATTGACAGACTCCTCTGGCCATAAACTAGTATCAAACACTTATATAGCAAACCATTTTGTCCAATACTTTACTAATCTTTATAACTTATCCTCCTCAGATCTGCAGAGAGAGGACACAACAAGACTCCAGAAGCTCAATGACTTTTTACACATTTATAGCCCCAAACTGATCTCCAACTCAGAAATGGGGAGCCTGGAATGTCCTCTCTCAGTGGAAGAAACCAAACTAGTGCTCAAACAGTTGAAACCGGGAAAGAGCCCGTGCCCAGATGGACTGACAGTAGGCTATTACAGGCTAACTCATTCGCCTCACACACACTTGCCTCAAGAGATCTTCTACAAGCCCACATAACCAGGATCCCAAAGCCACGAAATAACTTCTCTTTAGTTACTAACTATGGGCCTATTTCCCTAATTAACGTAGATCTCAAACTCTACGCTAAAATCCTTGCAAACCACCTACTCCCATTATTGCTCAAGATCATTTCCCTTGATCAGGTGGGATTCATACCAGGCAGGGAAGCTAGGGATAATACCCTAAAAGCAATCAATATACATCACTGGCTGACCAACAATCAACGTCCCGGGTTCTTTCTATCCCTGGACACAGAGAAGGCATTCGATAGAGTGGCATGGGACTACATGTCTGAAACGCTCACAGCCCTGGGATTCAGAGAAAATATGCAAAATTTTATTCTTGCACTATACGCCTCACCAACTCCGAAAGTATGTGTCAATGGCCACCTATCGAATGCCTTATCAATATCTAACAGAACACGACAGGAATGCCCCTCTCCCCCATAATCTTTGTCCTCACCCTTGAACCACTTTTTAGGCGACTTAGAACAAACCCTGATATAACCGCTGTGTCTATATCCAATAAAACCTACAAATTAGCTGCTTTCGCAGATGACATTCGGCTTGACTAAACCTCTAACTAAGATCCCAAACCTGCTCAAAGACTTCTTGAACTTTAAAACCCTGACTAATTTGCAGATAAAAAAACAGGTGAAACACCGCGCTGATCCCTACCAGAAACCTAAACAATCCCTGGTGATAATCAAATAAATGTCATCATCATATAGGATTATAAGTATTAAATACAAGTGATAATCAACATTGAACACTAAGCAGCAGCTAAAAAATTGTGAGATATACACAATAAATGAACAAAATAATACAAAAAGCCGCGCTGTTAACTAAATAATATAAGAAATAAGTGCAAAAAATAATAATGAAGGACTAAGACAATATCATATAATAAATCTAAATAGTGACCGTGAAAGTCCAGTGAATAAGTGAATGGAGACCTAGACAATGTAAGTGATATGGTCTAATGAATAATCAAGAAGAAATCCAATATAAGTAACATAAATCGCAGGAAGGCAAAGTGAAAATCCAAAAAATAGTGACTGACGTGATCCACCACCATAAGTTGAATGTGCTTACCAGAGGGCAAGCTCAAATGGGCCCATAAGTGGATGTTATGATGAATCTCAGCCTGATGAACTCCAGATGCGGTCTCTTTCACAGGGATAACCAGGAACGGGAAAAGCACTCACAATCCTCCTTGGAACCGATCGTACCAAGGACAATCTCCAGTGGTACCAACAATCAATTTGCATGCGGCGGCGCAGCACTTTTATCGCTTAACAAATACGGTATTTGTTCCTTCCTGATCTCCGGGGTACATGACGTGACTTCTCTCTGCTGGAGCTCCATTCATAAGCGATAAAAGTGCTGCGCCGCCGCATGCAAATTGATTGTTGGTACCACTGGAGATTGTCCTTGGTACGATCGGTTCCAAGGAGGATTGTGAGTGCTTTTCCCGTTCCTGGTTATCCCTGTGAAAGAGACCGCATCTGGAGTTCATCAGGCTGAGATTCATCATAACATCCACTTATGGGCCCATTTGAGCTTGCCCTCTGGTAAGCACATTCAACTTATGGTGGTGGATCACGTCAGTCACTATTTTTTGGATTTTCACTTTGCCTTCCTGCGATTTATGTTACTTATATTGGATTTCTTCTTGATTATTCATTAGACCATATCACTTACATTGTCTAGGTCTCCATTCACTTATTCACTGGACTTTCACGGTCACTATTTAGATTTATTATATGATATTGTCTTAGTCTTTCATTATTATTTTTTGCACTTATTTCTTATATTAATTTGCAGATAAATCTCTCGAAATCCCACGCCCTTACCATTTCATTAGAAAAATATGTTTTAGCGCTTTGTCAATCCAACTTCCCATTTAGTTGGAAGCGGGATGCAATAACTTACCTTGCCATTCAACTAACATCAAAACTGCCCGACCTATATAACCAAAACTACTTCCCAACCCTGCAAAATATACATCGTGACCTACAATCCTGGTCAACTGGTCCCTTTTCTTGGTTCGAAAAGGCAGCAATTATTAAATTGACCATTCTCCCCAAAATACTATACTTGATGCAGACCTTACCAATGAAACTCCCACCTGCTTTTTTCTCATAATTCAAGAAAGCTTGTACAAAATTCATATGGGGAAACTAAGACCCAGCAGACTAAGCTTTGAAAGACCAACTATCCCCAAACTGAAAGGAGGCATTGGCCTACCAGACATCTTTAAATACCATAGAGCCTGCAACTTGACGAGGATAATAGACTGTAATTTACATTACGAAGTCAAGGAATGGGTTCAACTTGAACACTCTTTCTCGGCTCTACCCCTACACCAACTCCCGTGGACAGACCAGGAACACATCCCATCACAATGTAAATCTCACCCCTTAAATCGGCAATACTCTACACATCTTTAAAGAAACATGTGTAAAACATAAGATCTCCTCCACACTGGGCCCTCTAACCCCCATCAAACACACCCCACACTTTCCCCCGGGTTTAACAGACACATTTCTAGCCGATGTTTGGCCACACGCTAAAATATGAGCAGAATACTTCTTTGACAGAGGAAACTTTTTGACCCTACCCTCATTAGCCTCATGAATGTCAAATCACACATTTCCTTTCTGGACCTATGTCCAAATCCGACACTTCCTAAACAATCCCAAGCCTTCTCCATTCTGGTCTGGCCAACACATACCATTTGAAAAAATATGCAGCCGACAAGAACCGCAAAGACATCTAATCTCAGATACATACTCCATGCTCTTCTCTAATCACAACCCTAAGTCCAAGCAAGCGAGCCACAAATGACAACATGAACTCTCCTTAGACTTAACAGAAGAGGAATGAGAAAAAATATATACAAACATTCACAAAGGTACAATTAATGTCCAGACACAGGAAAATGGCTTTAAAATCATTTCAAGGTGGTACAGAACCCCCCATAGAATACACAAAATCTACCCCACTGTCTCAACCAAATGCTGGCGATGCAACGACGCTGAAGGCTCAATGTTGCACATCTGGCGGGAATGTTAAAAAATCCAACCTTTCTGGCAAGACACTCCTTAGACCTCTCCCCAGCACAATTTTTGCTGCATCATCCCACTACACCGATAAAAGCATATTATCGATCTCTAGCCATGCAAATGGTGAATGCAGCGAAAATATGTATACCTTTCCGATGGTGGGACCCCAACCCTCCCACGATAACAGAATGTCTCTGTCGAATTAAGAAAACCGCAGAGATGGAGGAGCTTGTTCACCAAGCTAAGGAGACCCAATCCAAATTTACCAAGCTGTGGTCCTGCTGGGCTTCACTTTTACACGACGGATGAATACTCCAAACTCTTGGCCTAATTAGCTGAGTTAAACCCCCAATACTTTTAGACAGAGGGGAAGGGAATACTCATCCACCCCCTCTCCCTTACCAATCTTTCTCCTTTTCTCCCAGCTATCCCGGACTCCTTCACCCTTTCCCCCCTGAGACCTGAATCAAGCTACTCTGTCTCTCCTTTTGCCTCTCTCAAACTGACAAGCTATCTTACCTTACTAAAGTAATACTAATGTATATGACTAGCTTATACCTCACGAGGATATCACGGCAGTCAAGATTAACCAGTGTGCCAATAAATTGAATCCCCAATGACTAATATGGCAATCACTGTTTGGATTGTTCATATATGACCACACCCCACTTTGTCTTATGTATCTAAATTTATGAATCACCCATTGTTAGATCTCGACAGTTGCTACTGAATACAAATGTTCTCATGTTTTTTTATATCTGTTATCTGTCAACTTTTGAATAAAAATTATTGGAAAAAAAGCAAGATACCTTCTCTTCAGTTTTAAAAAACTTTGGAAAAGTCCTAATCAACGCAGCTTAAATTATGTCAACAACTCTGCATTTAAAGACAATCTTTTTTAAGCACAGTTTAAAGTTGTATTTTACTGTATTAGCATTGCACAGTAAAGTCTTCACATATCTCATTCTATCAGATATCCCAAAAAATTGAGGATTATTCCCCATTTCATGATGGTGGGTGGGTCCATGCAAACCATTTGCTTTTTGCCCTTAGTGCAGTGTATGGAAACCATAGGACCAAACAGAAGAGTATAGCCATACAGGCTATGTTGAGAAGGTATTAAAGCAAATATAGCCTAATATTATAGAGCCATTTATTTGAAACTTCATAGAAGCCATGCAGCGATGATGACCAAATAGCCTGAAACAGTTGTATGCTCTATAATGACTTTATAATATTAGGCTATATCTGCTTTATATACCAGCAATTCTGGATGTGCAGAAGGTTAAAAACAATTACCGTATTTATCAGCGTATAACACGCACCGGCGTATAACACGCACCCCAAGTTTAGGAGGGAATTTAAAAGAAAAACACTTTTAGGAGGGAAGTTTAAGGAAAAAAAATTACATTTAAATGCCCATTAATGCAGCCTTATCAGTGTCATTTGCAGCCTTGCATTGCAGCCTTGTCAGTCATTTGCAGCCTTGTCAGTCATTGGCAGCCTTCCATTGCAGCCTTGTCAGTCATTTGTAGCCTTCCATTGCAGCCTTGTCTGTCATTTGCAGCATTGTCAGTCATTTGCACTATTTAAATATTACACATGTAGCAATGTGGACTACGATTACAAATGACTGCGTGTCATTTGCAGCCTTGTCAGTGTCTTTTTTCTTTTAAAAATGGCGCCCCTGAGATACAGAGGGGATGTCCTGTGTATCTCGTCGGCGCTCGGTAGTTCTCGGCCGGCTTTCGGGTATTTTCGGCCACACTCGCCCGTTCCCGGCTATCTTCGGCCGTTCTCGGCTATTTTCGGCTTTCCGAAAGCCGCCGAAGATGGCCGAGTGTGGCCGAAAATAGCTGAGAACGGCCGAAGATAGCCGATCGCTGCCGAGAACGGCAGAAAAGCTTCCAAACGGCGGAAAAGCTTCCAAACGGCGGGGGATTGGCGTATAACACGCACCCCCGATTTTCCCCTGATTTTAAGGGGAAAAAAGTGTGTGTTATACGCCGATAAATACAGTATGTGTCTTTGCCCATTGTACTTAAATGAGGATCAATCCTCTCATTTTTGGGATATGTGATGGAATGAGACATGTGAATACCTTTTGTTTTAGGAAGGCTTTGCTGCGCTATGCATTGTTTAGTATGAGAACTTTTTTTATTGTTTTAATCCCTTCTCACCAAAACTTGTTTGGTTATACTGTATTGTATTGTTATTGTAAAGATTTAAAAATTGTGAAGTTTGTGAAATTGTACAAATTACTTTTACTGAATCATGCTTATAAAATAACAAGGGTAACACACAAATCTATTTTAGGATTTCTTGGCAATTCTTGGCTTGCAGTGTTGAGTTAATTGCAATATAGGCACTGCGCATTATAGAGAGAAAATACAGCATGTCTGCATTACTAACCATTTTTAAACTTGTCCATACCATTAACACATTAGAAGGTAGGTATTGTAAGTAAAAAATATATATATAAATAAATATTATGTCCTGTTGAATTACATTTGCAAATCTCTATTCTTTCTTTTAGGTAATTCCCAATATTTTATGGCTTCTTGTGCAGAAACCGATATATCAGGACCAGGGCCGGACTGGGAATAAAATTCAGCCCTGGAAAAAATTTCATACCAGCCCCACAGCATTATTATACCAGCGCAACAGCATAACGTCATTTTTTTCTGGTTCGAGAAAGGGAAAACCATATATTTAAAGCACATTTGAAGAGTGTATTATATAAAAAAAAGACAGATATTAAATCACATAGGGATAGATATATATATATAAAAATAAGCAAATTCCAGTTAAAAGTGGTCAATCATCAAGGAGGACCCCAGGAACTCAGAACGTGGGGGGGGGGGGGGTGACCACATTCCGCAGAAAGAATACACTAAGGTAAGGGGGGGGGGGTTACTGATATAAGGGGTAAATCCTTTATATCAGTGCCCCCTTACATTATTGTACTCACTCCCCCCTTACATCAGTGACTCCCCTTCAGACTGGCATGGCAGTGCTGTCACTGACCTCCTCTCAGGTGCACCAAGCAGGGCTCAGTCAGTCGGCTCCAGCTTGGTGGCTCTGGTTTTATCCTATAGTCTCCTCTCCACAGTCCACACACGTCTGACTTCTCCCATGATCCCCATCCTGGCGGCGCTCCCACTCTTGACTCCTCTTCAGACTCCCTCAGAGACTGCAGACATGATACAGGAGATGGTCAGAGACTGCAGACATGATACAAGAGCTCAATGCAGCCTCAGCAGTGCCCATCAAATGCAGCCTCACTGTGTCCATCAAATGCAGCCTCGCCAGTGCCCATCAAATGCAGCCTCACTGTGCCCATCAAATGCAGCCTCACTGTGCCCATCAAATGAAGCCTCACTGTGCCCATCAAATGCAGCTTTACTCTGCCTGTGAATGTGCCCTCACTGTGCACACCATTGTGGCCTCACTGTGCCCACCATTGCGGCCTCACCGTGCCCACCATTGCGGCCTCACCGTGCCCACCATTGCGGCCTCACCGTGCCCACCATTGCGGCCTCACCGTGCCCACCATTGCGGCCTCACAGTGCCCATCAATGCAGCATCACTGTGCCCATCAAATGCAGCTTTACTGTGCCGTAAAAGCAGTCTCACTGTGCCCATGAATGTAGCCTCACTGTGTCCCATGTCTCCGTCTGCAGTCCCTGTCTGTGGGAAGGTGTGTTGTTGATGCTCGGTACAGTACCTTGCATGCCAGCAGGATATCCATGATGGCCAGCAGCAGGCAGGGGCTGATCTCGTTTTGGATGGGGACAGTGGCTCCTTCCAGAGGATCTGTTTGGTGTGAGATGGAGTGGTCCCTGGCCACCTGCACCTTCAGCCGTCCTCACTTTCCGGCCCCAGTCAGCCTGTCCCCTGGTCCTGGGGAAGTGGAGAGCACTGGGTGGGAGCTGGAGAGAAGGGGGAGCAGAGAGTACTGGCGGGGTTGGAGAGCACATGGGTGGGGCAAAGAGCAGGGGGAGTGGAGATCACAGGGGGTGGGGAGTGCAGAGCACTGGGGGGGGGGGGAATAACAGGGGTGGAGAGCACGGGAGGCTGAGAGCACCGGGGGGGTAAGAGTGTGGGGTGGGGAAGAGCACTAGACGGGAGCTTGAGAGCACTGGGGGGGCAGAAAAACAGGGCTGGAGAGCACTGGGGGGTACAAAGAGCAGGGGGGAGTGGAGAGCAATGGGGGGGAGCTTGAGAGCACCCATGGGGGCCAGAAAGTACAGGGGTGGAAAGCACGGGGGTATGGAGAGCACTGGTGGGGTTGGAGAGCACATGGGTGGGGGCAAAATGCAGGGGGAGTGGAGAGTGCTGAGGGGAGCTTGTGAGAGCACTGGTGGGGGAGAAAAAAAGAACAGGGGTGGAGAGCACGGGGGCTGGAGAGCACTGTGGGGGGTAGAGAGCACTGTGGGGGGTAGAGAGCACTGTGGGGGGGTAGAGAGCACTGTGGGGGGGGTAGAGAGCACTGTGGGGGGGTAGAGAGCACTGGGATGGGGGCTGGAGAGCACTGGGATGGGGGCTGGAGAGCACTGGGATGGGGGGTGGGGAGCACTGTGGGGGGTGGGGAGCACGGAGGGGGCTGTAGAGCACTGGGATGGGGGCTGGAGAGCACTGGGATGGGGGCTGGAGAGCACTGGGAGTGGGGCTGGAGAGCACTGTGGGGGGTGGAGAGCACGGCGGGGGCTGGAGAGCACTGCGGGGGGTGGAGAGCACTGTGGGGGGGTGGAGAGCACTGTGGGGGGTGGAGAGCACTGGGATGGGGGCTGGAGAGCACTGTGGGGGGTGGAGAGCACGGTGGGGGCTGGAGAGCACTGTGGGGGGGCTGGGCTGGAGAGCACTGTGGGGGCTGGAGAGCACTGTGGGGGGTGGGAAGCACGGGGGGGTGGGAGCACTGTGGGGGGTGGGGAGCACTGCGGGGGTGGAGAGCACTGTGGGGGGGAGCACAGGGGGCTGGAGAGTACTGTGGGGGTTGGGGAGCACTGCGGGGGGCTGGAGAGCACTGTGGGGGGTGGGGAGCACTGCGGGGGGCTGGAGAGCACTGGGGGGGTGGGGGGGGGTGGGGGTGGAGGGGGGCTGGAGAGCACTGTGGGGGGGCTGGAGAGTACTTGGGGGGTGGGGAGCACTGCGGGGGGCTGGAGAGCACTGTGGGGGGGGCTAGAGAAGGATGGGGAGAGGGGGGGGGGGGCAGAAAGAACAGGGGTTGAGGGAACTGTGGGGGGGGGCTGGAGAGTGTGGTGGGGGAGGAGAGCACTGGGGGGGAGCACAAGGAGAAGGGGGGCAGTAAAAGAAGTTGGATGGGGGATCAGCAGAGGGGCGGCATATAGAGGAAATGAGCTTTTCTATATTCCTCCATGCAGCCGCTGAATGCTTGATTCTCCTCCTCTCCCTCCTCCAAGCATTCAGCGGCTGCATGGAGGAATATAGAAAGCTCATTTCCTTTATATGCGGCCCCCCTGCTGATCCCCCATCCAGGCACACAGTTTACTCACAGGCATCTCTCCTGTTAACACGGAGCTGGCCGGGTCTGTGTTCGGCGGCCGCTCCCGCTCTGCAACACGGTCCCGCCCCCCTAGACCGGCTGTGTGATAGGTGGATTCTTCTATCTACTATCACATGAGCCGGTCTAGGGGGGCGGGACCGTGTTACGGAGCAGCCGCCGAACACAGACCCGGCCAGCTCCGTGTTCACAGGAGCATGAGAGGGGAGCACAGAAGCCGCAAAGCGGCCCCAGGGCAGGCAGCCTACCGGGAAATATCCCGGTATCCCGGTAGGCCAGTCCGGCCCTGCCCCAGAGTCAATGATGGCGGTGACTGGCACTTCCCTTTTTCGGCAGCTGAAATTAAATAGGAAGGGTAAAGTGGGTGACACTAATAAAGGAAGGTTGACTGATGATATTGTTCGCCATTTACATGTCTTGGCCGGACAGGTGCACACATAATGGCCAGTTCCCCGGCAGTAGAGACAGAAGAAGTTGTTTTGTTTAGTATATAGTTTCTGTATAGACGTACTTCAGGAGACAGATGAGCCTGACGTGCAGCAGGAAGGCCTTACGTACAATCCCCTGCCCAAGGGCCACCATTGTTATGAACAGTGGCCACAAGACCCGAGTGGTGTAAGAGTGCCTGGATCGTCTCTTGTGCAGCTGGTGAATTCCCAGAATAGACCAGAAGGTAACAGCAGGTGTAGTCAGCTCAGCAGACAGGAAGCAGGGAACAGGAAGCTGGTAGATGCATTGCTGTGGAGACACTGGATGCATGGTCAGATGATCAAGTAGACACAAATGGCAGGCAGAGAATAGTCAGGATGTAGGCACAGGTTCGGCAACAGGATATCAGTCAATATGAAAGTAAACATAGTCACAAGGCAAGCCAGGGTCAGGAGGATAACAGAGATCAATTGTAGTCAAACAGAGCCAGGTCAAACACAGGGAACAGATCAAGTCACAGAAACAGGTAATCACTGATATGAGCTGCAGATCAGACAGCAAAGTCTGTGCAGCTAAGGGGGTTTAAACAGGGCTCCAATCACTGAAATCACTCTGCACTATTGTTAACCCTTAGGTGACCCCTGTGCTGGGTGGCAAATCCATGACAGCGTCTGTGTCCACAGGCAAAGGTGGATGTGGTCCGTCCTCAGGCAGGGCACCTTTGTTTCTGTTTAGTGATGTTGCCTGTTCTATCCAGCCACAGCATGTAGACGAGGTGGTGGACTGGCTTACTAAACCTTTCTCATCCCCATCGTCCTCTATGACCCAATCTGGCACTAGTACACAGTCCACTGCAGCTGCCAGAGCAGCTTATTCTGCCTTCTTGTCCACAGCTACTCCTGCCATAGCCCCAGCATCATGCATGGAGGAGTCAGCGGAATTATTTGAACACAGCGTCAGCCACTTGCTTCTTGAGGATGCACAGACATCTGATGTTGGTTCTGAAGTAAAGGAAGGAACTAACATGAGCCTACAGATAGAGGAGAACACTGATACAACAAATTGGCAGTCATTTTTCCCCAGCCGCAGTGTATTGCAAGGTTGGCTCCAGTGATGATGAGGATGGAGGGGTGGCTGATTGTGAGGTCACTGAAGTGACTTGGGTGCCAGATAGAGCAGAGGAGGAAAGTGAGGAGGGGGAAACAACCACAACGAGGCAGAATGTCCTCCTGAGGCAGGCATCATGCAAAAGTAGAGAGCAGCCAACTTATTGCATCAGATTGTGGAGCTGTTATCTGTTACCACTTCCCACAGCTCAGCTGTGTGGGCCTTTTTTAGCACATGTGCATTTTGCAATCTCTGCCGTAAGCAGACCAAGCATGGCAAAAACACAAGCCATTTGGGTACCACATGCTTGACATGGCATTTACCCTCCCACCACTCAGCCCGTTGGCAACAGGCACCTGAAAGCCACACACAAGGGACACAATTCTTCTCCTCCTCACCTCTCAAGTCTAACCCCCATGACCTCTCAGCAGCCTCCACTGACAGAGATGATAGTATAGAAAAAGGTTTCACAAGCCCTTGCAACATGTCCTCCAGCAGCACACCAACAGCTGTAGAGTATAGCAGGCAAAATGTCTCTGCCCCAGCTGCTGCAGCGCAAAAAAAATACACTCCCTGCCACCCAGCATCTAAATTCCAGCTTGTCAAAATTGCTGGCTTTAAAACTCCTGCCTTTCCGTCTGGTGAATTCTGCCCCCTTCCTTGAATTTGCAAAATGTGTTGTACCACAATGGCAGGTTCCCAGTCACTATTTCTTTTCACGTAAGGCCATTCCAGCTCTTTACCATCATGTGGAAGGCAATTTTTTGCCATAGCTGGGCAAGACAGTCAGCCGCGAGTTTCATCTTACTACTGACTCGTGGTCCAGCAAGCATGGTCAGGGACGATATATTTTGTTCACAGCACACTGGGTAACTCTGCTTGCAACTAGGAAGGATGCAGGACAGGGCTCAGTGCTGGAGCTTGTTTTGCCACCACGTCTCCATACAGCTGGTGGTGATAATGCAAGATCTGTCAGCTCCACCCCCTCCTGCTCCTCCTTCATGCTCTTCTCTGCTGGATTGTCCAATGAACCACCAGTACCCCTAAGCCTTCAAGGGGCCATTTAATGAGTCAGGCTAAAAGATGTCATTCAGTGCTTCAGCTGGTCTGTCTAGAGCAAGAGACACCCTAGAGCAGAGATTCCTCTCAGTTCTGCAGGGGCAGGCCCAGAGGTGGTTCATGCCACGGAAGCTTGAGCCAGGAATGGTGGTGTGCTATAATGGCACTAACCTTCTGTCCACCCTTTGACAGGTAAATTTGACACATGTGCCATGTCTGGCACATGTCCTCAATTTGGTGGTGCAGCATTTCTTAAACAGGTACTCAGGTTTGCAAAATATTCTATAGCAGGCCAAAAAAGTCTGTAGCCATTTCAGGCAGGCATACACAGCCAGTGTTCGGTTGGCTAAATTTCAGCGGGAATTCTAACTGCCCGTAAACCATCTGATTTGTGACATGCCCACCAGGTGGAACTCAACTTTGGTAATGCTGCAGCAGCTGCACATGCAGCAGAGGGCCATCAATGAGTACCTGTGTGAGTATGGCACAAGGACAGGCTCAGGGCAGCTCTGCTTTTTTTCCCCACGCCAATGGCTGCTGATAAAGGATGTGTGTACTGTACTGTTACCATTTAAAGTGGCAACAAGGATGGTGAGCCATGACAATGCATGCATCAGTGACAAAATCCCCCTTGTGTTCCTGCTGGAGCATACTTTGCATGGCATTTTGGACAGGGCAATCGAAGCAGAGCAGCGGGAGGAAGAAGAGGGCTTCCTTTCCTCTCAAGGCCCATTTTATACAGACACCATTATTGTGACGCCACAGAACACACAAGAGGAGATGGAGAAGGAGGAGTATTTTGGCAGTTTTGGAGGCATTGGAGCAGAGGAAGATGGTTTTCAGTCCACAGAAACCTGTCACATCTGGTCCACTAATGATGTGAAAACAAATGATTTGACGATCAACACAAATTTTGTTCATTTGTATACTCGTCTATGGCCTGTTTTAGACTTCAATAGGGATAATGTAAAGCTAATCGGATTCAATAGTATGCCTACTTTGAACACAGATGCTCCAGAGTTGCTAATCACTTAAAATACCTGTTAAATGACCTGTGAAAAACAATTGACAAACTCTATACATGGATTTATAGAGTTGTGAAAGTGAATGTCAAAAGCAGTCACTTTGAAAACACTACACAAGGCAAGGAATGCAAGAGATCCACCTAAATTAGACAACATTCTTTGCAGCAAAAATTTTAATGCTTACACATTAATAATTAGGTTGTCTCCACCATTGTGCTTCTTTATGACGAGTTTTTCAAAGTCACATTTATCCGTCATCAGCTTGCGGTATCTACTACTTGATGTTTGAATGTTGAAAGAGAGAATGAAGTAGCAGATGATATTAGTCCGAGAAAAGGCTGGACATCTGGGGGTCTTGTGTTGTGGGTCTCAAGGACTGTGTGACTGGTCCCAGGAGGTTTTGAGGTGAATGTTGAGCTAGGCTCAGGAGGGTCTGTGATGGTGCATGAGTTGCTGCTTAGGATTTTACTAACTTAGGAAGTAGAGATGTGTCCTGCCTAGGCAGTTTCCATGTCCACCTATGCTTCTGCCTGGGCATCTTGGGCCTCTGCTTGTGTAACCTGCACTTCTGCCAGTGCACAGGCTTAGGCAGGTTGTGTTTTGATGGCTACTCTCTTCTTAATGCAGTAAGCTTCTGTAGCATCCTCTAGTGTGCTACTAGAATAGTGCAAGCAAATTTATTGACTCTTGGTAAAGTGAGTCTGAATCTGGGTCAGGATTTACTACAGGTCAGACTGTTTGAAACACAGAGGCAGGTGTCTGGTTCCTCTCCTTGGATCTGCAAGTTTGGAGAAACTTCTAGAAATTAGTTGGCGGAGGCCAGGTGGGTTGATCTGCTTACTTGAGGGAACTTGGCCAATCCCCAGGTAGAGGGCCTGGCAGTTTGGCTGGGTCACCCCTCAAAAATGGACGAGTCATACTAGCAGGGGAGTCAGGTGGAAGATGGAGTGCTGAGGAGGCTGTCAGTGGTCTAGGAGGGATCCCCTATCTCTAGGGGGTTGGCTGGGCTATGGCTGGCTTAGGAAGATCCTTTCAGAATTACAGTTTGACTAGGAATCTTGCCTGAGAAGCAGTGGGAGCAAGGAGGACAGTGTGAGTACATCAGCACACCCAGGGATTTTCAAGTGGTGCTCAACCCTATCCTTGCCCAGGGAGAGCTTCAGAGCAGTTAGAGGAGATGTTAGAACCTGCAAGCAGTGGAGCTGGGAGCAGTTCTACATTAGAAGAGGATATACTCCTGCATGCAGTTTTGCCTTATTTTTGTGCTATTTCCAAGAGGGGCTAAAAGCTTGTAGTCTGTAATGGACTTTTGCTACTGATCCACAAAAGACTGTGTGTGTACAGGATGGAAAGCAGTCCAGGAGTAATGGAAGTTGTCCCCCTTTTTGTTGTTCTTTGATTCATGTTGGGCATCCCATTAATTCCTTCTACCCATCCAAGTTGTTACCCCTAATAAAACATCAAAACAAAGCCAAGGGACTGACTTCTTGTGTTTGGATGCAAGCGGAGAATGTGTGTCGCCTGGCTATGCAGGAGTAGGGGAACTTGTCACCAGCAGAGGGTAGTGCTACACTTGAAAGACAGAAACAGAAAAGCAAATGCGTGCTAACTAAACCCCTATTTTTAACGCAAACTGTTGGACAGGTTAATTTGACCAGTTGGCAGACTGGTTGGTGAGTTAAGCTATGGAATGTTCTGTTGCTGTCTTTCATGTGTTTGCCCTTCCATGTGCTCCTTGCTG
The DNA here is from genome assembly GCA_028564925.1 of Lithobates sylvaticus. NCBI lineage: Eukaryota > Metazoa > Chordata > Amphibia > Anura > Ranidae > Lithobates > Lithobates sylvaticus. The sequence continues at coordinate 510,763,866 of CM053029.1, read as the reverse complement.
TGAAGGCCAGTTATAGGTGGGAGTAAGGGCCATTTGTTTGTTACTGGTGTATATATGGTCTGGGGACACACTGGGCACCTTCGCCACCACTGTGCTATTGCTGGGTGTCCAGTGTGCTCCTGTCCCTTTAAGGGGGATTGGGCTGCCTCCAGGCCCACCTGCCCCTCATCTATCCATTTAATGCATGTGCTTCCACTGTGGAGACACTTATAAATTCAGTAGTGTTAGGACTGCAAGTATACACAGGGTGCCGTGAGGAGGCCTTGCAGCTTATGCATGGGTTTGCAAATGCGTGCTAACTAAACCCCTGTTTTTAACGCAAACTGTTGGACAGCTTAATTTGGTCAGTTGGCAGACTGGTTGGTGAGTTGAGCTATGGAATGTTCTGTTTCTGTCTTTCATGTGTTTGCCCTTCCATGTGCTCCTTGCTGTAAAGGCCAATTATAGGTGGGGGCATTTGTTTGTTAGTAATGCTACACTTCCATTTTAGTTTCTTCGGTTTCAGCACGGGCCAGTATGAGTACTCTGAGATCACTGGGAGCAGGATCTTACTGATGATCGCTGTGAGTGAGAGCTTACTAATCTAGACCAGGGGTCTCCAAACATTCTAAACAAAACACCAGTTTACTGTCTTTCAAACTTTTGGGGGCGTACTGTTGCCAGCGGGAGTAGCACATGTCCTGGTGTCCTGGTGTCACATGTCCTTGGTATTAGTGGGTGGAATAGTGTCTTATCATTGGTGTCAGTGGGAGGAATAGTGTCCTCATCATTGGTGTCAGTGGGAGGAATACAGCACCATTGTTGGTGTCAGTGGGAGGAATAGTGCCCCATCATTGGTATCAGTGGGAGGAATAGTGCCCTTTTGCCGGTGTCAGTAGCAGGAACTTTGCGTTATTGCCCGACACATTGGAGCATGTCAGCAGTGTAGAGGTCAAGGCAATCAGTGGTGGCTGGTGGGACAGTCAGTCGGGCTTCCCATATGTCTCCTCCAGCCGTGCGTCTCCCCCCTGCTTCTCCTAGGCCAATAGATATCTTCTCCTTTCTTAGGACCCACTTCCGGATTGGAAAGACAGAAACAGTGCTCTGCGCCCTGAGCCCACCCTGTTTGAAGCCTATTAGACCCTCAGGCTCTAATCATGTGCTTAAAATAAAAAATAAACCCCCCATTGGAATCATGCGTCCAGCGCCCCGCATGTAGATTAGGGGGGCAGACGCATGGATAGGGGGGTCAGTGCCCCTGCGCCCCTAATGGATGGGCTACTACTGTGCTAAAGTGATATTTTGCCATTTGCCTGCAACCTGGCCTCTGAAAAAGTGATGTAGCAGAGAGCAGAAATGTTATGTAACACCTGCAGAGACTTTTCTGTATTGATACTTCACAGAAGATAAGATTATTATTCAGACAGGCTCTTACAGCTTTTATAGTCTCTTTTTATCCTTTCAAGTGCACTGGTTAGCTGCTTAGCTGCATCATTGCATATCCCATCCGTAACAGTTATGCTTTGCACAATTCTATTCCGCAGGTCAGATAAACTATCAGACAGTTCTGCTCTGTTTGTTTCATAATTCTCTTTAAGAGCTTCAAAGAAAGCTTAACTTTATTTTGGCTCTAGCAGGTATCTCGTCCTGCTACAAATACGCCCCATCTTGGGGATTTATGTCCAGTGAAAGCATAGATACTTTAGTCATTTTACCGTACTGTATATGTGTGGCATCAGAAGCTATGCGGAAAACCATGTGTCTCAGAGACACAGAGAAGAAAACATACACAGACTTTGATAGCACAGTAATTCCAGAAGTAGGGATAACCCCACAAACAACAGTCCTTGTAGTTCCACAAAATTCAAAACACAGAAACTTCAACATATGCACATCAATATACACAATCTTACTTCAGATAAGTTGAATACAGAAGATGTTCCAATCTTTTGAAGTGTAAGAAGACAAAGATATTTATAAGCTCTGCCTCTCCGATGAACTGAACTGACTGAGAAACATGAGATAAACTGGGGGGTCTAACCAGGACTGTAGAACTAGCATAAAACAAGGGGTCAAATGAAAGGCAAAATACAAAATGCACAAAATAACAAGTTAAAGTGGCTTTTCAACACCACCATTATAGTGACTTGTCACCATATGTCAGCATACATCAGAACACAAATGACATAATGCAATAACAGAAAAATAATAGTTAATATTTTTATATATAATAGTTAATTATATTTATTAACTATTATATATAATAGTTAATATAGCTAATAATAACTAATAGATGGGGCACAACCAATATCTTTGACACATGCAGCTCCAAATTAAGCATTTTATTCTTTGTGGTGCTACCATAATTTTTCCTATTTACATGTCAGAGGAGTGGTTTCCAATTTAGAGTTTGGAAGCACCTTTGCCTCCTTCTCAGGAATCAAAGCTTCCTCAAAGAATGGGAGACTTTCAGTATAAAACCGGGAATAACTATACAAAATAAATATCTGGGTCTTCAGGGAGACTTTCATGTCAACCTTGCAGGTCCTTATATGAAGTCAGTAGAGGAATTGTGATACATTCACTTTGGCACACAACTATACTTTCGGAGACTGGTGCTTCTAGGTTGCACAATTATCCTCCAAGCTACATCTAGTAGCACCCAGTGTGGTCTCTGAGTATCTGGGGCTGCAGACACGGACTGGTCTGTACCTTTTGGTCTTATTATTCATCACAGGAGATCTCTTATCTTCTTCTCAAGAAGTCCACACTGTGACTCTTCAAATCAGGTCCCAGAGCTGAGAGGCCTGCTATCTTCACTCCGTATAGCATCTTCTTTTTGTCTGCTACACGCTGTACATCATACCCAGCTTCCATCTTCCAAATGGCACACACTTTCCACAGCACACATTCTAACACTGATATGTGTAGCAGTGTGTTGCCACTAGTTACTAACATCCACCATGTCACCCTGCTTCCAGACCTCTCCATCTATCACTTCTGAGACAATGAACAGTCATTTGTGTTGTTTTGTTTATTGGGGGATATAACTTGGTTAGGAGAAAGTAAATATGGGATGTCCATAGAACAATTGCTTTGGCATCATATTTAAGAATTAGAACAAAAGGTTGAGCCTTGAAGTACTGATGTACACATAATATCTACAGTCACTTCCCCTGCATAACAACATGCAGACTATTTCTCCTCCTCTGCGTATCTCCTGCAGACTGTTGCTCCCAGGACTTCCACCCTCCTGCACAAACTTCCGCCGTAGATCATTATTCTTCCTGTCACATCATCCTCCTTTTGACAGAAGAGACCACTCTGAATAATCTTGGTTGCTGGCTAGAATTTGTTGTACTGTTGCCTGTCTACCTCCTCCAACAGTAGTCGTAACTCCCACCTTCTCATCCCAATTCCCCTGATTCCACAAGTCAGCCCCCCTCTTTCATGAGCCCTCTGGAAAGCTCGCTTCAACAAACTAGCTTCTGTCAATGACCTTTTCCTCTCCAAATCCCTTAATCTATTTGCTATTACCAAAACCTGGCTTCCTGGAATTTGATACTACCTCTCCAGCTGCCCTGTCCCACAGTGGCTTCCTCTGGACTCACTCCACCAGACTCATTGGATGAAAAGGAGGTGGAGTCGGACTTCTGCTTTCCCCACAATGCACCTTCCAGGTTCTTCCCACATCTCCCTCTCTTTCCCCCTGCTCTTTCGAAGTGCACTGCATTTGTCTTTTCTCTCCCGCTTGTCTGAGGGTCGCAGTAATTTATCGGCCTCCTGGAACAGTGTCACGCTTTCTGGATGACTTCTCTGCATGGCTACCCTACTTTCTCTCCTCTGAAGTACCTGCCATCATCCTAGGTGACTTTAAAATTCCAATCAATGTTAATGCTGCAACCACTTCTCAACTGCTCAACCTAACCTTCTCTTTTAACCTAACACAATGGACACAAACCACCACTCACTCCAACGGCAAAACTCTCGACCTCGTATTCTCCTATCGCTGCACTCTCTGCAACCTCTCTAACACCCCCTTTCCTCTTTTTGATCACAACCTTATCTGTTTCACACTCTCCTTGTCTCCTACCTCCCATGCTGCCAACCAAAAAACACTACCCGCAGAAACCATTGCAACCTCAACCCTTCCCTTCTTCATTCTGCTACTGATGGCCTTTACGACAAAATCGCACCCCTGTCCTGCCCAGACCTTACCACTTCCATCTACAACAACACGCTGTCATCCTCAATAGACGTACTTGCCCCTGTTTCTACACACAGAGCCAGGCCCCATCTGCCACAAACCTGGCAAACAGACGACACCAGAAGTCTCAAGAGATGCAGCCATGCTCTTGAGCGAGCATGGCGTAAATCTAAGTCCCTGCAAGACTTTACCCTCTACAAATCTGCCCTTCACAAAAACTCCTGCCTCCACACTGCTAAACAAACCTACTACAACACTCTTATCAAAACCCTCTCATCCAAACCTTGTCAACTCTTTTCTACCCTTAATTCCTTACTTCACCCCCCACTGCCCCCACCCACCAACTTGCTTACCGCTCAACAGATTGCCAACCATTTCAAAAGCAAAATCAACACAATTCGCAAGCAGATATCCAGCATTCAACTTCCTTTCCTACCCAACACATCAGGTCCAACACCACACTCAATACTCTCCTCCTTCTGCCAAATTACCACCGATGAAGTTGATAAACTTCTCTCCATGGCCCACCTCACCACCTGTCCTCTGGACCCTGCCCCCTCACAATTACTGCAACCACCTTTCCACTCTCTTCTAAACTCCCTAACCCACATCTTCAACCTCTCCCTCTCTTCCGTCACCTTTCCTTCCCTGCTCAAACATGCACTGGTTACCCCCATACTTAAAAAACCCTCACTAGACCCACCTGTTTGAATAACTTAAGACTTATGCCAGGGTGCTGGGTGTAATCCTTGGCTCTGATCTCTGCTTCAGCCCCCACATCCAATCACTGGCTAAATCCTGCCGCCTTAACCTCTGCAACATCTCCAGAATTTGACCCTTCCTGACTAATGACACCACAAAACAACTTATTCACTCCTTGATTATTTCCCGCCTTGACTACTGCAACTCTCTCCTTAATGGCCTACCCTTACGCAGGCTATCCCCCCTTCTCTAGTCTATTATGATTGCTGCTACTAGACTAATACACCTCACTAATTGATCCATGACTGCTGTCCCTCTCAGCCAACCCCTTCACTGGCTTCCCCCCATTAAATAATTCCCTGCATCTATTACCTTTTGTACCACCACCCCCTCTCTTTAGAATGTAAGCTCTACGAGCAGGGCCCTCCTGTCACTTCTGTATTGAACTGTACTGTAATTGTGCTGTCCCCCCTCTACATTGTAAAGCACTGCGTAAACTGTTGGCACTATATAAATCGTGTATAATAAATCATGTATAATACTGTAACTATGCCAGAGGTCTGCAGTACCTCTCCCCGGAGGCCTAGTAATTTAGTAGCATGTGCTGATTGGTGAACTACTGTTCCCAGCCTGCAAATCCTGTGTCCTCAGGCCACAGAGATTTGACACCATCCCCACAGTCTCTCCTCTGGCCTCGCACCTATGCCCTGGCCTTGGCATGCCTCATCCAGAACTCCACTGTGGTCCACTCACCGACCTTCTTCTGCCCCATGATGGAGAACTTTAACTGGACATACATTCCGGCAGCTTCTCCAACCCATCTGCTCCAGAACACTTCATCCATGACCATGAAAAGATGAAGCTTCTCCCCAGTTCTACCGGGTTCCTCCGCTAGGCCTCGCACACCCCCCCCAGATGGGGATGGGGCCCCTGCTGCTGCCTAGTCCTCCATTCTCCACGTCTCCCAGCCGACAACTCCTCCCCAGAGGGCTGTTCCCTCCGCTTATATAGGAGGCCTGCCCCCCTGCTAATTCCAATTGGGGATTGGTCAGGGCTCCTCACATGAGCTGCCTGCCACTCCAGTCCCAGGCCCTACCCCTCTTCCAGAACATTCTCCCTGGAAGCAGGGGAGCTGCCTCAGAACTAAAGCACAGGTTGTCACACCCACTGCTACACTAACCACTCCCTGCCCCCCAGATCAAAACAAGCAGGCCTAGCCTAAAGCATAGGCCTGCCCAAATTTACCTGCACTGGCAGTTTCCTTGACAAAATCCTCACTCTAGCACCTACCTATGGTAGAGGGTGCTACATATGTAATATAGAACATATCTAGTTCTTAGATAAAGCACTAATTTGAACATCTGGAACCCAGTAATGTTATTCAGCTGAGTTGATGCATACTGTGTTGCAGTCCTTCCACAAATCTCTTTAAGCTTCCTGTAATACAGGGAATCCCTGGGGGAATGTGGTATCTGCCTCATGACCTCCCCTTAGGAGAAAAACTTGTCAACTTGTCAAACAATCTCATGCCAGGCATGGTTACAGATAGCATATAGAGAAAGGTGAAAGGTCACACTGCAACAACTGCCTCCTTCACTACACAACAACCAGTCCATTTTCTCCTGATTTGAGGAAGATCTCTTCCAGTCATAGAACTGGACCACTGGATCTATACTTTGGTGGGAGGAGTAGGGTCAAACTGTAACTGTCCCTTACAAACTTAATGTAGGTTCCGACTATCTGCCACAGTTTGAGTGTCAGGCACTCTATGGGTTGTCAATTATTGTATACCAATAAGCCTAGAGAAAGGCAGGGCTGAGTCAGAAGAGGCATCCATCTCAGGTGCTGTACTGAGGAGAGCAGGCAAGGCTGGGGAGGAAGCATCTCAAGCCTCTGTATTGCTGTCCATGTCCTACACTATGCAGGACTGAGCTGTCAAACTGAGCTGTTGCTCAGTCCTGCAGACTTCTCTGAAAAAGTGCTCTGCTCAACTATGTTCCTTATCAGGAACTGTCTGCTCTTTATCAGGAACTTTAACATTGCACCTGCATAAAGCATCATCACGTATGTCTTCAAGGTGATGGTAAATTACATTAGGAAAGTTGCTCTTCCAGTTCAATCTGCATTGCTGGGCTGTCAGTTTGTTAGCCCAGTCATGCTCTTCATTCATTTTTGAATCTGGACCATAGTTATAGCCTTCATTTATAAATGGACAGAGGACATCTCAGAACAGGATGATATCTTAAAATAGACACATTTACATAATATGGATAGAGGTAAGGTAAGAACATGTTTGCATTAAACTGTACATCTCTTGTATTACTGATTTGTATTCGATATCTCACCTGCCTGTCTACTACAATGAGTCTGATTCACTAAAATTCATTGTCAGGCTTTCAGTTTGAAGCATGTAAATGCTTGTTATTTATAAATTGCATTGGACAAAAAAGCAGCATGCCCCCTCATTCCAAGACAAAAAAATCACTGGCACAACAGTACAGTCTGGTAATTCCACACGGACCCCCACCCTTTCGCCACAATCCAACCTTTTCACATTTTTATTGTTTCTAGTTTAAAACAAATATAACCCAAAGGGGGTTGCATTTGGTAACATTATACACCCAAATAACAATTTCTTTCAAAAATATTAACAGGGTTGTGTTTTGCAGTCCTTAGAAATTCTAGCTGGCACCTAAAGTACACAAAGAGCTATTTGTATTCTATGCGGCATTTTATGCCAGGAAAACTATCCTCCTGAACTGGAAGAAGAGGGACCCTCCTAGTGTATCACAGTGGAAAGCACTGGTCGATTCTGTCCTCCCATTGTACAAACTTACCTATATGAGCAGAAAGTGCCCCTCAAAATTTGATAAGATGCTGGGTTGGAGAATAGGATGTATTTTGGAAAAATTAAGAGTCAAAGATTGTCTGGATTTCCCCTCCCTCCCTCTCCACTCGGGATCCTTTATTTGCCCTCATTTGCGCCCCCCCCCCCCCCGAGCTGGATAGGATATTATTATTTATTGGATATGAATACAGTGATAAAAATTCGCTCTAAGCCGTACCAAGTATGTTTATTGACTTGTCTCTTCCATTCGATGTCTAAGATGTTCTAGGCTAAAGATTTATGCTGACATAGAGAAAGTGAATGTACAACGACTGTTATTGAAGTTGTAACATGATGTATGATGCACTGTTGTATTGTACTTATAATTTTCTCCTTTTTGGAGATCAATAAAAAAGTTTCTTTAAAAAAAAAAAAAAAATTCTAGCTATCCAGTTCCAATCCTCTGACTGTCTAGTAAGTTTAGTAATTGATTAGAAAATTAAGGAGTTTACCATTTTCATTCACTGTAAGCAACACATCTTTGTATTGAATGAAATCACTAATCGTTAATAAAAGCATGAAAACTTGACTGTGGGTACCATTGATAGGGGAGACTATACAAAGGAATACTATAAAATTGTACAAAAAAAAAAACACATTTATGGTACTTCTTTTTTAACAATGCAGGGTCAGCCGTGTGAACATCCCAAAACCATTTGAACCTATCATTCATTTTAGGTTTGCTGCTAACTTAAAATTGGTTAAGATTCAAAGACCATGCAGTATAACTTATTCTTTTTTAGCACACCCATCTCTAAAACTATTCATTTCTAAAAGTTTTAATAAAATGCCTCAGAGCAAGCTTCATTTCTCGATTTCGCAAACTGTAAATAAGAGGGTTCAGCATTGGGATGACCATTGTATACACTACTGAGATAATCTTGTCTTGTTGTAAAGAATATATTGAGCTTGGTCTTAGATACATAAAGAGGATTGTGCTGTAGAAAAGAATGACACAAATGAAATGAGAGCCACAGGTGGAGAATGCTTTGCGTCTTCCCTGTAAAGAAGAACTTCTAAAAACAGCACGTAAAATCAAAATATAAGAGATAACTATGACAATAACAGAGCCAACTGCTACAAAGGATGCAAATATTGACAGAATAAGCTCATTTGTGGAAGTGTCCATACATGAAAGCTTTAGTAAAGGTGGAATATCACAAAGAAAGTGGTCAATTTCATGAGAGCCACAAAATGAAAGGCGAAATGTGGAGCATGTCTGTATTAAAGAATGAAGAAAGCCACCAAAGTAAGAACCACTCAATAACTTAAGACATTTTTCTTTAGTCATAATCCTTAGATAATGAAGTGGGTTACATATTGCTGCATAGCGATCAGTCGCCATTGCGGCAAGAAGAAAACTTTCAGTGCTTCCAAGGGCAACAAAGAAATACATTTGGCAAGCACATCCCAGGTAAGATATATTTTTTTCTGCTGAAATCAAGTCAGCCAGCGTTTTAGGTGTAATACATGAGGAATAAAAAAGATCAATAAATGCTAGGTTGAAGAGGAAAAAGTACATGGGGCTATGAAAATGGTCATTTGTTGATATAAGCACTGTAATTCCAAGGTTTCCAAATACAGTGACCAAATACATACACAGAAACAGTATAAATAGCAGAAAGAGTGGTGAGCTTTGTTCACCAAATCCTACGAGATAAAATGCCTCTGACTGATTGTACAAATGGTGACCAATGACACCTGTCAAAATTAGTATAACAATAAGGTAGACATCAGATAATTATGGCTTACAATTAAATGACACAAGATCAACTTGACAACTTTCATAGAAATATCAAGATGTTAGCTTAGAGCATACCTAAAGCCAAAACTTCTCTCTTAGATTTGGGTGGTGTGGAAAGGGAAAATTCTCCCATGGGAGCACTGGTTCTAGTGAAAGCTGTCTAAGAGGGGTTTTTCTCTTACAGCAGAGACAGAAGTGAAGGGAAATATCCACAACAAAACACAAACGGAAAAAAAAATAACTAGGGTTCTAACCATCGCTTACATTATGAAAAATGAAAAAAAAAAGTTTTGGCTCTAGCTATACTTTAAAGTTTAGACCAGGGGTGTCCAATCTTTTGATCTTCCTGTGCCATATTGGAAGAAGAGGAATTGTCTTGGGCTACATATAAAATACACTGAAGCCGCGTACACATGATCGGCCTTTCCGACGGGAAATGTTGGATGTGAGCTTGTTAGCGGGAAGTCCAACCGTGTGTATGCTCCATCGGACAATTGTTGTCAGACTTTCCCGCCAACAAATTTTGGCTAGCATGTTCTCAAATTTTCCGCCAACAAATGTTTGTTGTCGGATTGTCCGATCGTGTGTACACAAGTCCGTTGAACAAAAATCCAAAGTACAAACATGCATGCTCAGAAGCAGAAGCGGCCGGTCTTGTAAACTAGTGTTCGTAATGGAGAATTAACATTTGTGACGTGGCAAATTATGAAATCTCCAAATGCACCGCACATTCTCTTCTTCTTTAATGGGATAATAATGAAGCTGCTTTGCTGGTGATACTGATGGAGTTATTGCAAACGAAGTTTCAAAGGCTTTTTTTTTTTTCTAGTGATATCAAGAATAATATTATTATGCTTTATTTAATTTTTTTGGGCAAGTTACCACAACACCATTATCCCCTAGTTTTTAAGTTCAAAGATACAACTATATGTGTGTCCCTTGTTAATTTTACATTGTATTTTATAAAATGCCTACTCCCAAACTGTCATTTGAAGTAAAACACATAGCCAAGTATGAGAGTCCATTCACACAGGGGCAACTTTGGATCCGACTTCAAGACGCCCCAAGTCGCCTCAAGTCGCCCTACATGAAAAAAATCAATGTAAGTGAATGGATACGTCTTAATGCACACTACTGCAGTCGCTCTGACTTCAGAAAAGGTTCCTGTACTACTTCAATCCGACTTCTAGCCGACTTGTACCCATAGAACTCAATGGAAGTCGCCTCCAAGTCGAATCTCCATCTATATGCGGCCCCCCCACCCCAAAGCACCTTGTATATAAAACACAAAAAAACAGCACTCTATGGGTAAAATCAGATATATAAAACAAAGTATATATGCATAAAAACAAATGCGCCTAGGATTGGATACAAATTGTATTTATTGTACTTGCGGTTGCCAAGCAGTATACACAGGACTGTGGACACTGGTGTAAAAATGCAATGAGAAAGATAAAAAGCATATAGCTGTATATAGTTAAAATCATATTAAAACGGTACCACCATGGAAGAATCTTGATAAGAACGGGTTAACTGCTCCCGGGAGGTTTAGCCAGTTGTTAATGGACCACGGTCATCCTGGGATATGTGGAACGCGTTCTGACGCTGATCGGAGGGAGTGAGAAGGTGAAACCTCTTCCTGCTGACCCGCAATCAGACACTGCGGATCTGAAGGGTAGTTGATTTGAGTTCATCCTTGAAAATAGTTGCTCACGAATATAGGTGCTGCCGAAAACGATGACATGAATAAGGCTGTGGAAGATTGTGGAAGATTTGGGAAGATAAAGTCTATAAAAATCCAGTAATTGTTCTTCGCCCGCATGTGTTCGCAAAGTGTAAACGCATTTTTACAAAAGAAAAAAAAGAAAATGTACAATTTTGTGTAGGGCCGCATTCATAGCCGTCTTGGGCAGAATGCAGCCTGTGGGCCACAGGTTCTTCACCCTTGGTACTATTTCGTTTTTTTTTGATTACTCAGTCAAGGCTGTGTATGCTAAGTGCCAGTTCACAAAGGTGCAACCCGACTTACAGCACGACTTTGCATGCCGATTTGGAGGTGACTTCAGCATGACTTTGAGCAACTTACAACTTAAAGTCGCCTCCAGGACAGGCAACTTTGGCTGTGGCCAATCACGGAATAATCAGCTCTGTGGGAGGGGGTTGCCTGCATAAATGTGGGGATTACCTGGGTAAATTATTTTCTTTTTCATGTAAAGTCGCTTCAATATAGATGGAGATCCGACTTGGAGGCAACCTCCATTGAAATCTATGGGTACAAGTCGCCTTTAAGTAGTGCAGGAACCTTTTCTGAAGTTGGATCGACTTCAGTAGTGTACATTAAGACGGCTCTTAGTGGGCAGTATGTACAGGAGAGGAGTGTGGAGGATATGACAGTGAGCGATATGTACAAGAGAGGAGTGTGGAGGGTATAACAGTGGGTGGTATATACAGGAGAGGAGTGTGGAGGATATGACAACGGGCGGTATGTACAGGAGAGGAGTGTGAAGGGTATTACAATGGGCGGTATGTACAGGAGAGAAAAAAATCACGCCCACCAAAAGCCCCCCACATCCATTATTTTATATCATAATTAAAACTAAAATACATTTTATCTGGAAGTCAGATTTACATGCAACAGCAACAGCACCCCTACTTCACATCGGGAGTCACCCCTTAACAGCAGGAGCTCCATACTCTGCATCAGGAGCCCCCTTTCACATCGTGAGCCCCCTAATTAACACCAAGAGTCTCCTTTTACATCAGAAGTCCCCCCTTTACATTAGGAGTCCCCTTTTGCATCAGTAGTCCATACTTACTTCAGAAGTCCCCCCTTAACATCAGAGTCCCTCTTTACATCAATAGTCTCCTACTGAACATCAGGTGTTTCCCTTTATGCCAGAATCCCTCTTTACATCAGAAGTCTCCACTTCACATTAGGAGTTCTCCCATGGCTTTGGGTCTTCTATCCCCTATGCGCATGCCCGTGTCCTCCTCCTTCGTAAGAGTGCCCAGGTCCAGCCCTGGAACATACACAGGCTGGTGAGGTTAACAAGCAATTCCCCGGCCCCAACCTTCATCACCACCAGTAGCTGCTCGACAGCCTACAAATTTTTGGAAACAAAATTATCTTTTCCATGCAGAGCGAACTGAAGAGCACGCTCCGCTACTGATGCCCGCCTGCCATTAACTGAGCCAGGGAGGGGATGGAGGGTGTGCACAGCCTGAGGGAAGTGGTGTGGCCTTTGTACGGGACATCAGAGCGGCCGGGGCAAATTGGCACCCTGCCCCCCTCCCCGGGATGAGCACATTTCCAAATTGACATTCAGGGACAATTTTGCTAAGGACGGCGGGGGGGAGGGGATGCAGTCTCAGGGATGATCAGCAGTGGGGTTGACTTGTTGGGCAAATGGCTTGTGTTAGCAATTAAATCATCCAGACGGTGCTGGGCTGACTTCCGCTTCCGCCGACGCGACCGGATGTGACGGTCGGACGCGGCGTTCGGATGTGAACAGCGGGAGGTTTGAGATCAGCCTGAGTCTCCGAAAGAATCCTGAATAATCTCTGCTACCGAGACCCTAAGCCCGCAAAAACGATCGCTTAGTGGTGCCCGAGTCTTCTATGGAATCCTGACTGACCTCTGCTAACGAGACTTGAAACCCGCGAAAACGATCGCCCGGAGCGATGAGTAATAGTAAGCAGTCGGCGGCCGATCGTCTTAAAGAATTTGCTCGAACGGATAAGCAAGACGGCGGGCGTAGCCCCCCACAGACACGGAGTGGTGGACCATCAGCGCTGGATATCCAGAAGCTCAACACGCCCATGCCGCAGACCGGAAAAGCTGCAGAAAAACAGGAGAAACACTCCAAACTGACCCTGGAACAGATGAACTCCCAGATAATGGAGGCCATCCAATCGAGTAATGCAGCCCTAACAGGTAAAATGGATGAGATTATAAATGATATAGGACTGATTAAGCATGATATGCAGAACATAAGAGAGAGAATGATGGAAATGGAAAATAGGACTGCTTTATTGGAAGATACTGTCACCCCTATGCCCAAAAAGATAGCTTCAATAGAAAAACAGATTACTCTGTGGCATCAAAAATCTGATGATTTTGAGAACCGTATGCGCCGCAATAACCTAAGAATAATCGGTTTACCAGAAAAGGCAGAAGGGTTTAATCCTGGTGACTTTATAGAAAAATGGCTGAAAAATGTATTCCCAGATATGGAGGTATCAGCAGCATATGCAGTGGAGAGAGCGCATAGGGTCCCGGCAGCAACACCTAAACCAGGGTTTCCCCCTAGACCCCTGCTGGCACGATTACTAAACTGCAGAGACAGAGACACAATTCTGCGGAAAGCAAGACAAAAAGGAGAGATTCGCTATGAAAACAGCAAAATATCAATATTTCCAGATTTTTCTCTGGAGCTGCAAAAACAACGGGCAACATTTTATGAAATAAAACAAAAAATGAGAGAGGCAGGAATTGAATACTCTATGGCATACCCAGCACGATTGAGAGTGGAGGAAGGGGGAAAGACTTTGTTTTTCAGTACACCTGAACAAGCTAAAGACTGGCTGGGAACAACCAGGCCTATGCCTCGATAGGAGAAACAGAGAAGCCCTGAAAAGATATGAGACACCAAGAATGTTGGGACTTTGGGGGGGTGGGGGGGGGGGGGGGGGGGGGGGGGTGGGGGGGGGGGGGGGGTGAGGGGGGGGGGGGGGGGGGGGTGGGTGGGGGGGGGTGGGGGGGGGGGGGGGGGGGGGGGGGGGGGGGGGGGGGGGGGGGGGGGGGGGGGGGGGGGGGGGGGGGGGGGGGGGGGGGGGGGGGGGGGGGGGGGTTGGGGTGGGGGGGGGGGGGGGGGGGGGGGGGGGGGGGGGGGGGGGGGGGGGGGGGGGGGGGGGGGGGGGGGGGGGGGGGGGGGGGGGGGGGGGGGGGGTGGGGGGGGGGGGGGGGGGGGGGGGGGGGGGGGGGGGGGGGGGGGGGGGGGGGGGGGGGGGGGGGGGGGGGGGGGGGGGGGGGGGGGGGGGGGGGGGGGGGGGGGGGGGGGGGGGGGGGGGGGGGGGGGGGGGGGGGGGGGGGGGGGGGGGGGGGGGGGGGGGGGGGGGGGGGGGGGGGGGGGGGGGGGGGGGGGGGGGGGGGGGGGGGGGGGGGGGGGGGTGGGGGGGGGGGGGGGGGGGTGGGTGGGTGAGGGGGGGGGTCTGGGGGGGGGGGGGGGGGGGGGGGGGGGGGGGGGGGTGGGGGGGGGGTGGTTGGGGGGGTGGGGGGATTTGTTTTTTTTTTTTTGTTCTGGGGGGTGGGGGGGGGGGGGAGGGGGGTGGGGGGGGGGGGGTTTGGTTTTTTTTTTTTTTTTTTTTTTTTTTTTTCCCTGATGTGTTTGCCTTTTTTTTTTTTTTTCCTTTTTCTTTCCTTCTCATTTTTTTTTTCTCTTGAGGGGAGAAATGGGAAAAGGTAAAACGTAAAAATTTATTTGTGTGTCCATTTGATAGGGGAACGGGAGGGATGGGGAGGAGGGGGGGGCAAATGGTGGGTGATGGCGTGTGTATAAATAGTAAAACGGAATTAGACGCACAGTGAAACACATTAAAATAGGCACTAGTTATAAAGGGAGGAGAAGGAAGAGGGAGAGGAAGTCTTCCCCTTCACCTTTTCCCTTTACTTTGTTTTTTTTTTTTTTTTTTTAAAGACACAATATTAAGGAAGGCTTAAGTAAGGCCTAGAGTCACATTATAAACACTATAAATGCAGATAAACGGGGGAAGGGGGGGGAGGGATGGGGAATGAACAGATAACAAAATAGAGGTGTGCACAAGGAAGGAGGAAGGGAGGTGGAGGGAGGGAGGTGGAGGGAGGGAGGTGGGGGAAGGGAGGGAGAGAACAGGAAAAATATATACATTTATTATTATTATTTTTTTTTATTTTTTTTTTTTTTTTTTTTTTTTGCTGTGTGATGTTGCGGTTTCTTGTGGCTTTTTATTTATTTTTGTTATTTTTTCCCTTTCCTTTATTTTTTTTTTTTTTTTTTTTTTTTCTTTTTTTTTTTTTTTTTTTTAATTTTAAGGGGAGGGGGAGGGTGAAAGGAGAGGATGCCCTCTCTCCCCCCCCCCCCCCGGGCGGCTCCCCCCTCGCCCCTTATATTTAGGACTAAGCGGGAAAAGGGTAGGTGCTGTAAGGAAAGCCTTGCTGGGCCTAGTAGTTCCTCACCGCTGCGATCGCGGGTGCGGGTCCGAGCGGGTACGCGAGCTGCTGCGCATGCGCGGAATCGAGCGGGTGCGCGTGCGCGGGCACGGACGGGCGCGCGCACGGTCATTGGCGCCGGGCGGCCTATTTAAACCTGCCATGTCCATGCAGCCCTTGCTGCCTGATCTACAGCGTTCCGCTTGCTAAACCCTGAACTTCTCTGTCTCCATACCTGTGACCCGGCTTGTCTGTTTACCTGCTCTGCTGTCTGCCTGCCCCGATCCCGGCTTGCTCACGACCATCCTCTTGCTTATCCCCTTGGCTTATCCGTAGTACTCTCCACAGTTACCAAACCCGGCTTGTCTGACCATCCTGTGCACCGGTCCTGAAGTGTCACCTGTTGCATGCTGGTTCCTGTAGTCCGCTGCCTGCCAGTTCCTGGGACCACTTACCTGCCAGTTCCTGTTGTCTGCTGGTTCCTGTTGTCCGCTGCATGCTGGTTCCTGTAGTCCGCTGCCTGCCAGTTCCTGTGACCACTTACCTGCCAGTTCCTGTTGTCTGCTGGTTCCTGTTGTCCGCTGCATGCTGGTTCCTGTAGTCCGCTGCCTGCCAGTTCCTGTGACCACTTACCTGCCAGTTCCTGTTGTCTGCTGGTTCCTGTTGTCCGCTGCATGCTGGTTCCTGTAGTCCGCTGCCTGCCAGTTCCTGTGACCACTTACCTGCCAGTTCCTGTTGTCTGCTGGTTCCTGTTGTCCGCTGCATGCTGGTTCCTGTAGTCCGCTGCCTGCCAGTTCCTGTGACCACTTACCTGCCAGTTCCTGTTGTCTGCTGGTTCCTGTTGTCCGCTGCATGCTGGTTCCTGTAGTCCGCTGCCTGCCAGTTCCTGTGACCACTTACCTACCAGTTCCTGTTGTCTGCTGGTTCCTGTAGTCCGCTGCCTGCCAGTTCCTGTGACCACTTACCTACCAGTTCCTGTTGTCTGCTGGTTCCTGTAGTCCGCTGCCTGCCAGTTCCTGTTGTCTGCTGGTTCCTGTCACCTGCTGTCTGCTGGTTCCTGTCACCTGCTGTCTGCTGGTTCCTGTCACCTGCTGTCTGCTGGTTCCTGTCACCTGTTGTCTGCTGGTTCCTGCCACCTGCTGTCTGCTGGTTCCTGTCACCTGCTGTCTGCTGGTTCCTGCCATCTGTTGTCTGCCGGTTCCTGTCCTCCCTTGTCAAGTCCTGCTCATCCATCCGCGACTGGTTGTTCCTGCCGGACACTCGTGCCTCCTTTGACTTTGCACCCTCTGTCTCCACTATCAGGGGTTGCAAGTCTGGGACGTAAGAGAGGTCTCCCACTGCAAGCCAGACTCACCATTAGGTACGTGACAGTATCAGGCAGCCATGACTGAGTCTGGGCAGGGAGCCTCTCCTATGGAAGAACTCTGTCTGCACCTAGCAGGTTTGGCCCAAGCAGTCAATAACCTCCAGGAGGGCTACACACGCCTTGAGAAGCATGTTCTTGCCCAAGGATCTCCAAGTGCCCCAGCCAGCCAGCCTACTCCACCGGCAGTCGTGATGCTCCCACCAGAACCTCGAGTACCCACACCTGAAAGGTTCTCCGGTGAGCGTAGCAAGTTCAGGACCTTCCGTAATGCCTGTGAGCTGTTCTTTGCTCTGCAACCCCGAACATTTTCCTTGGAGGCCACCAAAGTAGGCTTCGTGATTTCTCTGCTACAAAATGACCCCCAACTCTGGGCCCACCGTCTGCTTAAACAGGAAGCCGCCGAACTCGCCCATCTAAGCACCTTCTTCGACGCAATGGCCCGAATGTATGAGGACCCTCAGCTCTGTGCCACGGCAGAGACTGCCCTCCATGCCCTATTCCAGGGGCGTAGACCCGCAGAGGTCTATGTTGCGGAATTCAGAAGATGGAGTGCTGACACTAGCTTTTTCTTTTCTTTTTTTTTTTTTTTTTTTTTTTTTTTAATGTGAAGGGGTGGGGGAGGGTGAAAGGAGAGGATGCCCTCTCTCCCCCCCCCCCCCCGGGCGGCTCCCCCCTCGCCCCTTATATTTAGGACTAAGCGGGAAAAGGGTAGGTGCTGTAAGGAAAGCCTTGCTGGGCCTAGTAGTTCCTCACCGCTGCGATCGCGGGTGCGGGTCCGAGCGGGTACGCGAGCTGCTGCGCATGCGCGGAATCGAGCGGGTGCGCGTGCGCGGGCACGGACGGGCGCGCGCACGGTCATTGGCGCCGGGCGGCCTATTTAAACCTGCCATGTCCATGCAGCCCTTGCTGCCTGATCTACAGCGTTCCGCTTGCTAAACCCTGAACTTCTCTGTCTCCATACCTGTGACCCGGCTTGTCTGTTTACCTGCTCTGCTGTCTGCCTGCCCCGATCCCGGCTTGCTCACGACCATCCTCTTGCTTATCCCCTTGGCTTATCCGTAGTACTCTCCACAGTTACCAAACCCGGCTTGTCTGACCATCCTGTGCACCGGTCCTGAAGTGTCACCTGTTGCATGCTGGTTCCTGTAGTCCGCTGCCTGCCAGTTCCTGGGACCACTTACCTGCCAGTTCCTGTTGTCTGCTGGTTCCTGTTGTCCGCTGCATGCTGGTTCCTGTAGTCCGCTGCCTGCCAGTTCCTGTGACCACTTACCTGCCAGTTCCTGTTGTCTGCTGGTTCCTGTTGTCCGCTGCATGCTGGTTCCTGTAGTCCGCTGCCTGCCAGTTCCTGTGACCACTTACCTGCCAGTTCCTGTTGTCTGCTGGTTCCTGTTGTCCGCTGCATGCTGGTTCCTGTAGTCCGCTGCCTGCCAGTTCCTGTGACCACTTACCTGCCAGTTCCTGTTGTCTGCTGGTTCCTGTTGTCCGCTGCATGCTGGTTCCTGTAGTCCGCTGCCTGCCAGTTCCTGTGACCACTTACCTGCCAGTTCCTGTTGTCTGCTGGTTCCTGTTGTCCGCTGCATGCTGGTTCCTGTAGTCCGCTGCCTGCCAGTTCCTGTGACCACTTACCTACCAGTTCCTGTTGTCTGCTGGTTCCTGTAGTCCGCTGCCTGCCAGTTCCTGTGACCACTTACCTACCAGTTCCTGTTGTCTGCTGGTTCCTGTAGTCCGCTGCCTGCCAGTTCCTGTTGTCTGCTGGTTCCTGTCACCTGCTGTCTGCTGGTTCCTGTCACCTGCTGTCTGCTGGTTCCTGTCACCTGCTGTCTGCTGGTTCCTGTCACCTGTTGTCTGCTGGTTCCTGCCACCTGCTGTCTGCTGGTTCCTGTCACCTGCTGTCTGCTGGTTCCTGCCATCTGTTGTCTGCCGGTTCCTGTCCTCCCTTGTCAAGTCCTGCTCATCCATCCGCGACTGGTTGTTCCTGCCGGACACTCGTGCCTCCTTTGACTTTGCACCCTCTGTCTCCACTATCAGGGGTTGCAAGTCTGGGACGTAAGAGAGGTCTCCCACTGCAAGCCAGACTCACCATTAGGTACGTGACAGTATCAGGCAGCCATGACTGAGTCTGGGCAGGGAGCCTCTCCTATGGAAGAACTCTGTCTGCACCTAGCAGGTTTGGCCCAAGCAGTCAATAACCTCCAGGAGGGCTACACACGCCTTGAGAAGCATGTTCTTGCCCAAGGATCTCCAAGTGCCCCAGCCAGCCAGCCTACTCCACCGGCAGTCGTGATGCTCCCACCAGAACCTCGAGTACCCACACCTGAAAGGTTCTCCGGTGAGCGTAGCAAGTTCAGGACCTTCCGTAATGCCTGTGAGCTGTTCTTTGCTCTGCAACCCCGAACATTTTCCTTGGAGGCCACCAAAGTAGGCTTCGTGATTTCTCTGCTACAAAATGACCCCCAACTCTGGGCCCACCGTCTGCTTAAACAGGAAGCCGCCGAACTCGCCCATCTAAGCACCTTCTTCGACGCAATGGCCCGAATGTATGAGGACCCTCAGCTCTGTGCCACGGCAGAGACTGCCCTCCATGCCCTATTCCAGGGGCGTAGACCCGCAGAGGACTATGTTGCGGAATTCAGAAGATGGAGTGCTGACACTAGCTGGAATGATGCGGCCCTCCGCTACCAGTTCCGGTTGGGGTTATCGGACCCCCTGAAGGATGAACTTGCTAGGGTTGGGATCCCTCCAACTCTTGAGGAGCTCATCAACCAGGCCATACAAATTGATAGGCGCTTACGCGAGCGACGGTCCGAGAAGGCCTCGGCTCCGCCTCGCCCCTCTTGGATGCTGCCAAAGGTGCCCTACTTCCCCAGAGGTCCACCGTCGGCTCGACCCTCTGCCTCCACCGAGGGGACTGAACCCATGCAGTTGGGTATGCTTCGCCCTACTCTCACCCCTGAGGAACGGCTGAGACGCCGTCGGGACAATCTGTGTCTGTATTGCGGGGAACCAGGACACTATGTGCGAGCCTGCCCAGCCAAGACCCGTAAGTGGCGCCCTCCTTCAGTTGACCAGATTATGGCTGTTACTGACACCTCTTCTCACCTCGCCCTCTCTATTCTGTTGCAGCTCCCTGGAAGGAACATTTCGGTCCCCGCCATCATTGACTCAGGAGCCTGCAGCTGTTTTATGGACTCGGCCTTTGCTTCTGCTCACTGCATTCCCTTGCAAACCAAGACCCAGGGACTGCGGATACACCTGGCCGATGGCTCTGCCATTCGGTCGGGGCCAGTTACCCAAGAAACCCAGCCTATCTCGGCATGCATAAACCAACTCCACCAGGAACTTCTGTGTCTGGACATTATTTCTTCCCCACTGTTCCCAGTCATTCTGGGCATGCCCTGGCTCCGCGCCCATAACCCCTGCATTGACTGGTCTACCAAGGAGATTACCTTTTCTTCCCTCTACTGCTCCCAGAACTGCCTGCCTAGGACTGATGCCCTGCCAACCACCTTAATGTGTCTGGACAGCGAAACCCGTCAGTTAGTCCCCAAGGCCTATCACTCCTTTATGGACGTTTTCAGCAAGAAAGGGGCAGAGACCCTTCCTCCTCACCGGGTTTACGATTGCCCCATCGAGCTTCTCCCTGGAGCGGAGGTACCCTTTGGGAGGATCTTTCCCCTATCCGAACTGGAGCTCGCTGCCCTTAAAGACTACATAGATGACAATCTTCGAAAGGGCTTCATCCGCTCCTCCACATCTCCTGCCGGAGCCGGCATTTTCTTCGTAGAAAAAAAGGACCACACCCTCCGGCCATGTATCGATTACAGAGAGTTGAACAAGGTGACTATTAAAAATCGCTACCCCCTACCGTTAGTCCCAGAACTATTCCAGAGGCTAGGGGCAGCAGTCATCTTTACTAAGTTGGACCTCCGCG
The DNA here is from genome assembly GCA_028564925.1 of Lithobates sylvaticus. Taxonomy (NCBI): domain Eukaryota; kingdom Metazoa; phylum Chordata; class Amphibia; order Anura; family Ranidae; genus Lithobates; species Lithobates sylvaticus. The sequence goes on along the minus strand of CM053029.1, from coordinate 510,742,863 downwards.
GGGCGTATAACCTAGTGCGCATCCGGAAGGGCGACGAATGGAAGACCGCCTTCCGTACGCGATTCGGGCACTTCGAATATCTTGTGATGCCTTTCGGACTCTGCAACGCCCCCGCCACATTCCAACATTTCATTAATGACATTTTTCGAGACTACCTGGACTTGTTCGTGATCATCTATCTAGATGACATCCTGATCTTCTCCTCTTCCATTGACAGTCACCGTCAGCACGTCAAATGCGTGTTGGAGCGACTGCGACAACATGGCCTGTATGCTAAACCCGAAAAATGCGAGTTTGAGCAACAGAGCATACAGTTTCTGGGGCTCATCATATCCATCGAAGGCATCAAGATGGACCCCCAGAAAATCTCTGCTATCCTTGATTGGCCCGCACCGGTGGATAAAAAGGGGGTACAGCGGTTCGTGGGGTTCTCCAACTTTTATCGGAAATTTATTAAGGGCTTCTCGGCCATCATTTCCCCCATCACGCAACTAACCCGACAAGGGACCCGGTTCCAGTGGACGACCGAGGCCCAGGACGCCTTTGTCGCCCTCAAGAAGCTCTTCACCTCTGCCTCTGTCCTGAAGCACCCCGACCCGGCTCTCCCGTTTGTCTTGGAGGTAGACGCATCGGAAATCGCTGTCGGGGCAATACTATCTCAGAGACAAGGCCCCAAGGCCCTTCTGTTCCCTGTCGGGTTCTTCTCTCGTAAGCTGACGCCTCCCGAACGGAACTACGACGTAGGCGATCGAGAACTGCTAGCAATTAAGGCAGCATTGGAGGAATGGCGGTACCTGCTGGAAGGTGCGGCCCACCCAATTCTCATATACACGGACCACAAGAACCTGGAGTACCTGAAGGCCGCAAAGAGGCTAAAACCACGCCAGGCCAGGTGGGCGTTGTTCTTCTCCAGGTTCGCTTTTCATGTCACCTACAGGCCGGGCTCCAAGAATACCAAACCCGATGCCCTGTCACGGATGTTTATCGACCCTAAGGAGCCTGACCCACCTGACACCATCCTAAATGCGGGGAATTTCCTTCTTCTGCAGGAAGACTTACTAAGCCGCATCAAGCAGGCGTCCAGAGGGAACCCACCACCGGCCAAGTCGGGAGTTTCAGCCAGAGATGGCTTATTCTGGTCCAATGGCAAAATTTTCATTCCAGAAAGTCTCCGGGTCACTATACTTGGGCTCTGCCATGACCATGTACTGGCGGGACACTTTGGCATTGCCAAGACTACAGACCTGGTCCAGCGTACATTCTGGTGGCCCCAACTGGCAAAGGACTGTCAAAAATATGTGGAGTCATGCACAGTTTGCACCCGCAACAAGAGCTGCAGAACTAAGTCTTGGGGGCTACTCAAACCCCTACCTGCTCCGGAAAGGCCGTGGAAACTAATTACCATGGACTTCATTGTGGAACTTCCTCCCTCCGAAGGCCATACGGCCATCTTCGTGGTAGTGGACCGGTTATCCAAAATGGCTCATTTCATTCCCATGAAAGGGACCCCCTCGGCACCAGAGACAGCCCAAGCTTTCATCAAAGGGATTGTTAGACTTCACGGGGTTCCAGCGAACATCATCTCAGACAGGGGCGTCCAATTTACATCTCGGTTCTGGAAGGCTCTTTGTAATTCTCTTGGCATCGAGCTGTCATTGTCCTCCGCATACCATCCACAGACGAACGGGCAGACAGAAAGAACGAACCAGACACTTGAGCAATACCTGCGTTGTTTCTCATCCTTCTCTCAACAAGACTGGCTCCCTCTGTTGCCATTGGCGGAATTCGCCTACAACAACTCTACCCATTCCACTACCAAGCAGACCCCGTTTTTTGCCAACTATGGTTACCATCCGTCATTCCTGCCTAACTCAGTACCAGAATGCTCTGTTCCCGCTGTTCTCGAAACTGTGGATTTCTTTTCGTCTAACAATAAGCTGTTGCAGGAAACTATGACCCGGGCGCAAGACCTCAACAAGGAAGTCTTTGACAGGGGCAGACGGGGGCAACTGGTCCTGGAACCGGGAGACAAAGTGTGGCTATCCACAATTAATCTCCGACTCGCTTGCCCTTCTAGGAAGCTAGGCCCCAGATTCTTGGGCCCCTTTGCAGTTAAGCGGAAGATCAATGAGGTGGCATACGAGCTGGAGTTGCCAGAATCACTTCGGGTACACCCGGTCTTTCACGTTTCGCTCCTGAAGCCAGCAGTTCCCAATTCCTTCCCTGGACGCTCCACAGATCCTCCAGCTCCTATAATGGTCAATGGGGAAGAGGAATTTGAGGTGGAAACAATTGTGGACTGCCGGAAAAGGAATAACCAGATACAGTACCTTATCAAGTGGAAGGGATACGGTTCAGAAGAAAACTCATGGGAACCCGAAGCCAACTTGCATGCCAGACACCTGATCCAGGCCTTCAAGAGATCTCACCCTGAAAAGCTGTCCCAGTTGGGCATCCGGAGGCTGCCCCTTGGGGGGGGGGCAATGTAAGGAAAGCCTTGCTGGGCCTAGTAGTTCCTCACCGCTGCGATCGCGGGTGCGGGTCCGAGCGGGTACGCGAGCTGCTGCGCATGCGCGGAATCGAGCGGGTGCGCGTGCGCGGGCACGGACGGGCGCGCGCACGGTCATTGGCGCCGGGCGGCCTATTTAAACCTGCCATGTCCATGCAGCCCTTGCTGCCTGATCTACAGCGTTCCGCTTGCTAAACCCTGAACTTCTCTGTCTCCATACCTGTGACCCGGCTTGTCTGTTTACCTGCTCTGCTGTCTGCCTGCCCCGATCCCGGCTTGCTCACGACCATCCTCTTGCTTATCCCCTTGGCTTATCCGTAGTACTCTCCACAGTTACCAAACCCGGCTTGTCTGACCATCCTGTGCACCGGTCCTGAAGTGTCACCTGTTGCATGCTGGTTCCTGTAGTCCGCTGCCTGCCAGTTCCTGGGACCACTTACCTGCCAGTTCCTGTTGTCTGCTGGTTCCTGTTGTCCGCTGCATGCTGGTTCCTGTAGTCCGCTGCCTGCCAGTTCCTGTGACCACTTACCTGCCAGTTCCTGTTGTCTGCTGGTTCCTGTTGTCCGCTGCATGCTGGTTCCTGTAGTCCGCTGCCTGCCAGTTCCTGGGACCACTTACCTGCCAGTTCCTGTTGTCTGCTGGTTCCTGTTGTCCGCTGCATGCTGGTTCCTGTAGTCCGCTGCCTGCCAGTTCCTGTGACCACTTACCTGCCAGTTCCTGTTGTCTGCTGGTTCCTGTTGTCCGCTGCATGCTGGTTCCTGTAGTCCGCTGCCTGCCAGTTCCTGTGACCACTTACCTGCCAGTTCCTGTTGTCTGCTGGTTCCTGTTGTCCGCTGCATGCTGGTTCCTGTAGTCCGCTGCCTGCCAGTTCCTGTGACCACTTACCTACCAGTTCCTGTTGTCTGCTGGTTCCTGTAGTCCGCTGCCTGCCAGTTCCTGTGACCACTTACCTACCAGTTCCTGTTGTCTGCTGGTTCCTGTAGTCCGCTGCCTGCCAGTTCCTGTTGTCTGCTGGTTCCTGTCACCTGCTGTCTGCTGGTTCCTGTCACCTGCTGTCTGCTGGTTCCTGTCACCTGCTGTCTGCTGGTTCCTGTCACCTGTTGTCTGCTGGTTCCTGCCACCTGCTGTCTGCTGGTTCCTGTCACCTGCTGTCTGCTGGTTCCTGCCATCTGTTGTCTGCCGGTTCCTGTCCTCCCTTGTCAAGTCCTGCTCATCCATCCGCGACTGGTTGTTCCTGCCGGACACTCGTGCCTCCTTTGACTTTGCACCCTCTGTCTCCACTATCAGGGGTTGCAAGTCTGGGACGTAAGAGAGGTCTCCCACTGCAAGCCAGACTCACCATTAGGTACGTGACAGGTGCAAACAGGCTGAAATCGAAATTAATTACCTATATAACAGCAAAAATGCAGTATGTCGGTAATGCCCTAAAAAAAAATGGTATGGATGAATGGAATGGAAGGGATGAATGAGAGGAGAGTAGTAGAAAAGAGAATGGTCACAGAAAGGAAAAAGAGACACACGATTTATTTTTCCTCTCCTTTTGTTTTTCGGGGGAATAATGGCTAAAATAAAATATAAAATATATTAGACATGAGTAATCAACATACATTTTTGTCATGGAATGTGAGAGGTATGGGAACGCAATTAAAACGAACACAGGTTTTTTCAGAAATTAACAAGGTGCAGGCAAAGATCATTTGTATCCAAGAAACACATATGACTAAAGAAAGATTGAAGTACCTAGAAAAACCTTGGATACAATGGTCAAGCCACTCATGTCATACTACATATTCAAGAGGGGTCTCTCTTTTGGTTCATCGAGGGGTAACATGGGAGTGTATTAGAGAAAAAAAGAGATCCCGATGGAAGATATGTCTTTGTCTTTGCACTGGTGCATGCAATGCCTGTTGTAATTATGGGGATTTATAACCCCCCCCCAGCTACAATGCGAGTACTGAAAGAGGCAGTAATATTTATGTCAGAATATCCAGAGGCACATGTCGTATGTATGGGAGATTTCAATATGTGCTTAGACCCAAAATTAGATAGGCTCGGAAGAAGTAAGCATAAAGGAGGGGAAGGGCCGAAGGTGTTGGAGAAATTTATGAATGAAGTAGGATGGGCTGACCTGTGGAGGATAAGAAACCCTGGGACCCGGGCTTACTCATGGCATGCGCCAGGGAGAGGGCGCATGTCCAGAATAGATATGGCAATGGGGAACGAAAAGATCCTGCCAATGGTTCAGTCTGTGGCGTACATGACAAGAGGGGTGTCTGACCATTCTGGATTAACCTTTGAGCTAAAAATAGGCCCAAAAAGAATAAAACCGGGTTATAGGATACAGGCTCAATGGTTAACCCAGATAGGATTAAATGATAGAATCCCAGAGCAAATGGGAATGTTCCTGGAAGCACATGGCAACAGGAAAATAGATGGAGTACTCTGGGATACATTTAAGGCATATTTGAGGGGGATAACAAGATCAACAATATCATACATTAAACGCACTAATAGACAGGAAGAGGAGGAATTGGAACAACTCTGTGCACAGGCAGAAAATAGGTTTATAGGGGACCCCTCAAATATAAACCAAATAAGATGGGCAGCCTCATCAAGGCAATATAAGAACCAACTAATAATTAACGCAAAGCGTAAGAAACTCCAATATGCACAAAAAAAAAAACTTTGAACAAGGACAACAATTTAATAAGATGCTGAATTTTATGATAAAACGACAAACCCCATCACTAGCAATATCAGAGGTGAAAAACGAAAAAGGAGAGACGGTAAACACATTAGATGAGATACTTGAGACATTCCAAAAATATTATATTAATATGTATACATCAACATTGACATGTACACGAGAAGAGATAGAGGAATATCTGAAGGACTTGAACTTCCTTAAATTAACAGAGGAACAAAAAGAGGAGTTAGAGAGGGATATAGAGGAAGAGGAAGTACGAGAAGCTATCTTTTCTCTGGGAAAGGGTAAGTCCCCAGGACCAGATGGCATACCACTGGAAATGTACCAGCGATATGCAGAAATTATGGTACCAGTTATGACCAAAATGTATGGAGAGGCGTTCCAAAGGGGAGAAATGCCTGTTTCCATGTATGATGCTACAGTTATATTGATACCAAAACCAGAGAAAGATAGAACTGAGTGCGGGTCGTATAGGCCAATATCGCTATTAAATATAGATTATAAAGTACTGGCAAAAGTGCTTGCCAATAGGCTTAACCAGGTAATATTGTCTATAATAGCGGAGGACCAAACTGGCTTTATGCCAGGGAAATCCACATCAATTAATATTAGAAGGACGCAATATATGACACAAATGAGAGAGTTTATCCCAGAAACAAGTGCCTTGGCATCGCTGGATAGAGCCAAGGCATTTGACTCTATAGAATGGGAATTTCTGCAGACAGTTTTGGAAAGGAACGGATTTGGGGAAAAATTTAGAAAATGGGTGAGGATAATCTATAAACAACCATGCTCCAATTTACTAATAAACGGTATATTATCCCCTACAATAAAACTATATAGAGGAACAAGACAGGGCTGCCCAATGTCACCGCAATTATTCGCTCTGGCAATTGAGGCACTGGCAAATAGATTCAGACAATCAGACAAATACAAAGGGATTAAAGTAGGAGAAAAAAACCGAACACATAGGCTTATATGCGGACGATATTATATTGTATATGGGAGATGCGCAAGCATCTCTGACAGAAGCAATGAGAATAATAGAAACATACGGGAGGTTCTCAGGGTTAAAAATAAATTGGCAAAAATCCGCATTAATGCCTCTGGGAACAGGTAATGAAAGGAGAGCTCAGACCCCATTAAAAATAGTGGAAGTCTTTAAATATTTAGGAGTAAACATAACGTTGAAACATGAAGATGAGATGGAAGCTAATATACTCCCACTAGTAGAATATGTAAAGAGAAAATTGGAAATATGGATAAAGCTACCAATATCAATGGCAGGCAGAATTCACCTGATAAAATCTATTATACTACCCAAGTGTTTATATGTATTTGCACATTCCCCAGTAAAAATACCAAAACAGATATTTAAAAAATTAAACTCGCAGATGACTCGGTTCATTTGGGCATATGGAAGATGTAAATTAAAATTTAATAAATTACAAAGACCAAAGACAGAAGCTGGACTGGCCCTCCCGGATTTATATTTATACTATTTGGCAGGACAACTGAAACATCTAAGATCATGGGTAGGACAGGAAAAAATAACAAGGATAGAGGAATATCTCCTTAGCAAAATGCAAATAGATGACTTAATGACGGGACTAGAATTAAAAGACCTGAGGAGAGTGGGAGTAAAAATTCCCCTCTTGAAACTGGCAAGGACAGTATGGAGAGAGGCTAAGAAACTGACGGGATTTGTTGGAATCCCAACAGAAACTGCGCTTTGGAACAACCCAAAATTTGAACAACTGGAAGCCTTTGAGGACAGTAAATTTTGGAGGCAGAATAAGATAACAACTTTTGGTCAGCTATATGACAAAAATGTAATACTAACCTATGAAAACCTGTGCAAACAATATAATTTACTGAGTAAACAGTTTTACAGATACCTTCAGCTGAGGCAGGTGCTACAGACACAGTTTAGAAGAGAGGAAATAAAAATATCCAAATATCCCCTTATAGGGATCCTGAGGTCACAGGGACCTAAGGGATTGATAGCAAAGATTTACACACACCTGTTACAGAAGAAAATAGAAGGCGAACCACTGAAAATAAGGGATAAATGGCAGGAGGCTATCCCAGACATGAGCGATCATGAATGGGATGAAGCCTGTAATTCTCACTGGAAGGTATCCCCTGCAATGAATAACAGGATAATACAGATGAATATAATACATCAGACGTACTTGGCTCCAAATAGATTGTATAAAATGGGGAGGATGACTGAACCAAGATGTACTAGATGCGGGCAGGGGGGAGCAGACTTCCTTCATGTAATGTGGTACTGTGGTAAAATAGGAAAATACTGGCAACAAGTAGCTAGGAAAATAGGAAGAGTCCTGAATAAACCTTTTATAGCTACGATGGAATTATGTTTGTTGGGGATATTGAGGGAAGAGAGAGATAATAGAGATAATAATACCTTCTTAAGGGAGGTATTGTTCCTGGCAAGAAAACAAATAATAGAAAAATGGATTCAGCCATATCCCCCGACAGTAACCCAGTGGGTGAGAGCAGTAAATCAGGTCCTACCCTATGAAAAAATAATGTATGAACAAAGGGGAAATGGGCGAAGGTATGAAAAAATATGGGCAAAATGGAATAGAATATGGCTATCAACGGATAGAGGAATATTTGAAAATATAGTATTAAGTGACCATAGAGGGTGAGAGAGGAAGGAATGAAAGGAAGGAGCAAATGTAATTATGATTTGTATTATATAAAGAAATGTAAAAGTATATAAAAATGTATAATGTAAATTATTATGTAATGAAAAATTTGGAATAAAGAGTTTTGAAAAAAAATAAATCATCCAGACACCATGCTTGATATGGTGTCAGGATGCTCAAATCACATTTCTATTATTACATTGTAATATATAATGAAATAGTATAACTCACCATAATGCAGAATCAGTGGGAGCCCTGAGATTGTCACTTTCCACCAGATGCAGCGTGTCACTTGCCACCGTCACCTGCTACCAGATGCAGCATGTTACTTGCCACGGTCGCCTGCCACCAGATGCAGCGTGTCACTTGCCACCTTTGCCTGCCGCCAGATACAGCGTGTCACTTGCCACAGTCGCTGCCGCTGGATGCAGCGTGTCACTTCACACCTTTGCCTGCCGCCAGATACAGCGTCTCACTTGCCACCTTTTCCTGCTGCCAGATGCAGCATGTCACTTGCCACCTTCGCCTGCCGCTAGATGCAGCATGTCACTTCCCACCTTCGCCTGCTGCCAGATGCAACATGTAATTTGCAACCGCCACCTGCTGCCAGATGCAGTGTGTCACCTGCCACCTTCGCCTGCTGCCAGATGCATCGTGTCACTTGCCATCTTCGCCTGCCGCAAGATGAAACATGTCATTTGCAACTATCACCTGCTGCCAGATGAAAGATGCAGCATGTCACTTGCCACCTTCGCCTGCTGCCAGATGCATCGTGTCACTTGACACCTTCGCCTGCTGCCAGATGCATCGTGTCACTTGACACCTTCGCCTGTCGCCAGATGCAACATGTAATTTGCAACCGTCACCTGCTGCCAGATACCACTTGCCACATATATCCTGGCTTTCTCTCCCTCCCCTTCAGCTGGGCATTCCGGGGGCTGAGGTTTCCCTTGTAGGATTGCTGGGGCTTGCCAGTCCTCGGGACTACATGCCCCATGATCCGCTTATGTGCTCCTTTTTTTTTTTTTCCTGCTCAATAGGAAGGGGAGGGCGCCTCTCCCCACACCCGAGTACAGCAGGATGAGGAAGAGAGGGAGGGGGAAAGAAGAGCCCACAGCTGCTCTCTCCACACAGAGACACAGCCACTCCCCCAGCTGCTGACCGAAGGAAGGAAGGATGGAAGGAGGGAAAATGGGTATAAAACAGAGAGCCCTCTCCTTACATCGGTGGCTCGAGCGGGGGGGCAGCACAGTTTCTCCTTCTCGGACCCGCTCGCCACTGCTATCATTTGCCAGCAGGGAGCGCACGTGGGAGCGGGATCCGTGGCAACTGAGCTTTAGCACCCCCCCCTGCCTTAGCTCGTGTCGCCAACCGTCAGTATTTTTATTGGCAGCCAGTAAAAAAATGGTCACTTTTCTCCTGCCAGTAAATGCCAGTGACAAGAAAAGGTTACCAGTAAAAAATATGGCTGTGGCACTTGGCCTGGCCAAGACCATTTGAGTGCCTTCTACAGTGTGTTCGGGCATCGCTGGTGGGGGGGCGGGTCTGGTGGAATCAGCGCCTGAGCATTTTGTGTGATGTCATGGTGCAAGGGAGCTGAGCCGAGCGGCCGGAACATTGTGTGAGCAAGGCAGGCTGGGAGCGGGACTGTCAATGCTGTTTGGACTGAAGTGGACTGAATGGACCGTAACTGTGACTCAGGAGGGGACGTGTCGTGTCGGTGAGGTGTCATTATCATCTGTGCTGTTGCATACTGCTGTCAGTGTCACTGTGAGAGTCAATTTTACGTGTGTGTGCTCCCATTTTCATTTCTTGTCCTCCTGAGTCCTATCCCTGAGCTACTTACTTTACTTACTAGTAAATCTATCGTATTTAATATCATAAATAAAATAATAAAAGAATGTTTGCCTTAATATCTACAGTGGTGTGAAAAAGTGTTTGCCCCCTTCCTCATTTCCTGTTCCTTTGCATGTTTGTCACACTTAAGTGTTTCGGAACATCAAACCAATTTAAACAATAGTCAAGGACAACACAAGTAAACACAAAATGCAATTTGTAAATGAAGGTGTTTATTATTAAAGGTGAAAAAAAATCCAAACCATCATGGCCCTGTGTGAAAAAGTGATTGCCCCCCTTGTTAAAACATACTATAACTGTGGTTGTCCACACCTGAGTTCAATTTCTCTAGCCACATTCAGGCCTGATTATTGCCACACCTGTTCACAATCAAGGCATCACTTAAATAGGAGCTGCTTGACACAGTAAGGTCCACCAGAAGATCCTTAAAAGCTACACATCATGCCGAGACCCAAAGAAATTCAGGAACAATTGAGAAAGAAAGTAATTGAGATCTATCAGTCTGGAAAGGGTTATAAAGCCATTTCCAAAGCTTTGGGAATCCAGCGAACCACAGTGAGAGCCATTATCCACAAATGGCGAAGACATGGAACAGTGGTGAACCTTCCCAGGAGTGGCCGGCCACCCAAAATTACCCCAAGAGCGCAGCGACGACTCATCCAAGAGGTCACAAAAGACCCCACAACAATGTCCAAGGAACTGCAGGCCTCACTTGCCTCAGTTAAGGTCAGCGTTCATGCCTCCACCATCAGGAAAAGACTGGGCAAAAATGGCCTGCATGGCAGAGTTCCAAGGAGAAAACCACTGCTGAGCAAAAAGAACATCAAAGCTCGTCTCAATTTCTCCACAACACATCTTGATGATCCCCAAGACTTTTGGGACAACATTCTGTGGACCGATGAGACAAAAGTGGAACTCTTTGGAAGGTGTGTGTCCAAGTATATCTGGCGTAGAAGGAACACTGCATTTCAGAAAAAGAACATTATACCAACAGTAAAATATGGTGGTGGTAGTGTGATGGTCTGGGGCTGTTTTGCTGCTTCAGGACCTGGAAGACTTGCCGTGATAAAAGGAACTATGAATTCTGCTGTCTACCAAGAGATCCTGAAGGAGAATGTCCAACCATCTGTTCGTGTACTCAAGCTGAAACGAACTTGGGTTCTGCAGCAGGACAATGATCCTAAACACACCAGCAAGTCCACCACCGAATGGCTGAAGAAAAACAAAATGAAGACTTTGGAGTGGCCTAGCCAAAGTCCTGACCTGAATCCTATTGAGATGTTGTGGTATGACCTTAAAAAGGCCGTTCATGCTCGAAAACCCTCTAATGTAACTGAATTAGGACAATTCTGCAAAGATGAGTGGGCCAAAATTCCTCCAGGACGCTGTAAAAGCCTCATTGCACGTTATCGCAAACGCTTGGTTGCAGTTGTTGCTGCTAAGGGTGGCCCAACCAGTTATTAGGTTTAGGGGGCAATCACTTTTTCACACAGGGCCATGATGGTTTGGATTTTTTTTCACCTTTAATAATAAACACCTTCATTTACAAATTGCATTTTGTGTTTACTTGTGTTGTCCTTGACTATTGTTTAAATTGGTTTGATGTTCCGAAACACTTAAGTGTGACAAACATGCAAAGGAACAGGAAATGAGGAAGGGGGCAAACACTTTTTCACACCACTGTACCTTAAATCACATTGCTAATTGCATATTGTACTTGATTGTAGCCTAAATACTAAAGTGTGCGCTTAAAACTGTAATTTTGGAACTTTTGTAAATGCCAGTAAAAACTTGGCTGTGCCAGTAAATTTTGGGTGTCGTGTCAGTAAATTTCAATCTGGTAGGTTGGCAACACTGGCGCGGGGCACCCAGTGCACACCCGCCCAGGATCGGCCCAAGTCCCCCATGATGTATTATAAAAACAGATCTGCATTATTTCCTGTGTGTGCGTGTGTATATGTGTGTTTTATTATTATTTTACAGCCATTTTTATTTGTATGGTTTTGATTTGTCTGATGTTTTGGTAATACTCTCTTTTTTGGGTTCCAGTATGGTGACAATTTTCTTATCTGGGCCCTCAAATAGAAAGTTTAACAACCCCTGATATACAGAAAGAAAGGACAAAAAAGTATGAGAAATATTTTTAAGATTTGAAAAAAACAAAAACAAATAGGGCATACAATGACAGTAGGATTTCAGCTAAAATTAACCTAAAGAGAAACAAAACTGTCTAGGGACCCCAGCAGAACTTGTCATAATGTGCAGGTCTCCGTGGCTGAAAAAATTCAGAACCCGAAAGGCAGCAAGAAAGATCAAGGTAAGGTATTTTGATGACTGACTAATTGCAAAAAGTTTGCAGAATACTATTCTAACTTGCTGTGCTAATTAAAAGAGGGGTTGGAAATAAAAATGGCAGGGGAAACTGTGAAAAGGTGTTCTCTCTTTGCAGGATAATGCACCTACTGGTGAGGATGTTTTAAAACTTTGGGGGCTTAGTACACAGACCATTCACCCTACTCACTTGCTCCATCAGATGATTTTCTGTTTTTAAACCTTAACCTCCCTGGCGGTATGATTATTTCAGATTTGTGATGCTCAAAGCGGTACATTGTTTTGCATGGAAAAATATGGCGTTTTATATTGTAGGCCTGTAATTCTTAGGAATAACACACTTAAATCTGACCAAACAAGAGTCTAGTAGACATCCCGGGTATGATAAAGTTTGAAACACGAAATCATAAATTATAATATAATAATAACTATAAATAATTATAACAAATAATAATAATAAAAATTAATCAATAATGTAATTAAATCAAAAACACTGAAATTGCTCAGTTGCAGAATTGTCGCTGTCAAAACTTTCAGTGTTTGATGACGAATTTCCTCATAAATCACTATCGCTCAATTCTGCAAGTGATTCTAATTTATTATCGCTGTTTTCTAGCTGGTCTAAAACCGCTTTTGATGTAAAGGGACAGTTTTGGTTGCTATGGACATTCTCCAGTTTCCAGGCAGAAAGAACAGTATATATAATATAAAATTGCATGCAGGGCACTGAACAAACCAAATTTGTGAACTTATTTGATACAGTAATGTAATCTTACAGATTACAGTGTACTGTATATATTGTGTGTGTTAAATTTTTTGAATTTGTCGCCGTGCTCTGTCCCCGTGCGTCACAACGCTCGAAGGGAACGGAGCCCAGGGCTGTGATAGATCGAGCGGAGGACGGCTCGCACACACAGCGGGGAGACATTGCAGGATCCCGGGGACAAGGTAAGTAAGTGTACCTGGATCTTGCGATGTGTGGCTCGGGGTTACCGCTTTTGGTACTGAAAATCCACCCCGAGCCACACTTGGGAATACCGCCAGGGAGGTTAAACATAATTTGAAAGGAAGGAGATTTTCAAATGATTTATCTGTGATAGCACCGGCTTCACTTCATTTCAAAATTTCGATTGGGGGGGATTAAAGATTGCCAATTGATGTGCCAATTGTGTTTTGTATTGGAGTGAATATATGAAATAGCATGTAAGTATCATAGCTATAGGTCATTCGCTTATCGGTCAGGCCTAGAATTTTTTAGCACCCCCTTGTATATCAGACAAATCGTGCAAGTACTACAAGCAATACGATCGATTGATGACAAGCAGTGATGACCAGCCAATTTTATCTTCTTTTTTTTTTTCACAATCAAAGATTTTTATTTGAAAAAAAATTGTGGCATACAAAGAATCAACAAAATTGACAAGACGTCACATATAACAAAAAGTAGTTAAAACATTGCGCATATTCTTAACAAAGGTATACATCCTTAAAGGGAACGGAGTTTATGTAGTGTACAGTTTGAATATACGGGTGATAGATAAAGTAGTAAAAGGAAAGAAAAGAGAAAAGGATGAGAGATAAGAGGGGGGGGAGGGGAGGGATATGGTTGGGTGAGGGAGGGGGATGGCTCGTATGTGTATAGGCCATTATTGGGTTAAAGTGTCTATTCTCTGTCGTCATACTAAAAAGGGAGTCGAGTCAGATAGTATGTAAGTGAAAATCTCCAAGTCAATCATGCGGAGATCGATGTGAATTCAGTGGATAGGGTGAATAATTACCAGGGTTGCCATTGTGCATTGAAACCAGTACAGTTTTCTTTTTTCATCGCCAGAAGTTCCTCCATTTTGTACATGAAGTGGACCGTGTCCAACCAATCCTTGACCGTAGGAGTGTGAGTGGTTTTCCAGTGCATAGGTATAAGACTTTTGGCTGCTGTCAAGAGGTGCCTAGATAAGGACTTTTTATATCTGCTAATAGAGAACGTGTTGACATGCAAAAGACATGCAGCTGCATCCAATATAATTTTAGTATCTGTGATATGTTTAATCCATCTAGTAATCTTATTCCAGTAGTCAAGGATTGGGGGACATTCCCACCAAATATGTAGGAAAGTTCCTGCATCTTTTTTACATCCCCAGCACAAGTCCGAGGAAGTAGGAGACCATTTTTTGGTCCTGACTGGGGTGATATACCATTGTGTGAGGAGTTTGTATGAAATTTCTTGGTACCTTGTGCTAAGAGAACATTTATGTGCGAAGATACAGGCTTTTTCCCACTGTGTACTGCTTATGATGGAGCCCAGTTAGTTTTCCCAGGTTTCTTTGTGTTTGTTTCTTTCTTGGGATGGAGGTTGAGATAACCATTTGTATGCTAGGGAGGTTGTATTTGTAGTTTGGGATCTTTTAAGGCAAATGTCTTCTAGGGGTGTGAGTCTATGGGAGAATAAGGATTTATTTTTGTTATAATTTTATCTTCTTATGCCCCATACACACGGTCGGAAAATCCGACCACAAAATCCACCGGATTTTGTCCGACGGATTTAGTCCGACACTGGTGTTGCATACACACGGTCGGACAAAGTTGTCGGAAAATCTGATCATTCTGAACGTGGTGACGTTTGTTGCCTACGACGGGACTACGTAGAGGCTAGTAGCCAATAGCTTTGGTCTTGTAATGTGATCTGAGCATGCGTGGCACTTTGTCCGTCGGAATTCGCTACACACGATCGGAATTGGTATGATCGGACTTTGTTGTCGGAATATTTATAGAGCAGGAGATAGAACTTTGTCCGTCGGACAATCCGATGGAAACTGTCCGATGGTGCCTACACACGGTCGGAATTTCCGACAACATTGTCCGATAGGACAGAATCCATCGGAAAATCCGACCGTGTGTATGGGGCTTTAGAGGTGCTTATTATATCACACAGAGATTTTCCTGTATGTTACAATGGGGTTGACTTAGTAAAACTGGAGAGTGCAAAATCTGGTCCATATCAGCTTCCTTACTTCAACTTATTCAATTAAGCCCTGATAATAAAAAAAAAGCTGCAATCTGATTGGTTTCTATGTACAGCTGCACCAGATTTTGCACAATACAGCTTTAGTAAATCAACCTCTATATCTCTGCCCGAGCAAACTGTGAGACAGATCTGTGTAAATCTCAGAACTGGCTGGACAGAAATATAAAACCAGCCAGTTAAAACAGCTCTCATATGTATATCATGTGTATAATTATTTGTTTGCCTTCCGTTTAGCTTTAATCATAGCATTTTCTTGTACTTTATGTTTAAGCTAAGACAAAAAACTGAACTCTTATGATGCAAGATATCTATTTTTTTTTCTGTGTCAGTTAACATGATCAAGGGAAGGATGCAAACCTAAAATTTCCCTCCACCTTCTCTTAATTTTTTATAAAAAAATAAAGAAAATAATAATCCATTTATTGTCATTATTTCAACAGCTCTGCATTTTAAAGAGGTATTAAACCCCAAACCAAAAATATAATATATTGCAGCTTATCAATCATTAGACAGCTGTATCAGTTCTCTTTTTTCCCTCTATTTCCCCTAGGTAACCTGGCCAGTAACATACTTTCTCTATTATACAGACACCACTCTGGACAAATGAGCTAAGGGGCAGATTTGTTCAGCAGCATTGTCAGTCTGATGGGAGGGGGGTGTTAGAAGTACTAGTAGATTTAAATACATTACAAAATTGAAACTGGACTCCAGCTAATACATTATAATCAGTTATGATGGCAGGCGGCAGCCTTCTTGGCTGAAAAGGATAAGAAGGCAGACTTCTTGGCTGAAAAGGACAAGAAGGCAGCCTCCTTGGCTGAAAAGGATAGGACGGTTTAGTGCCACTTTAAATGGTCTGTTTCATCCCTGTAACTGCCAGAAAGCTTTTTTGTTGAAAAACAACAGACTTACTGGCTGGATCAGCAGATGAATATAGACAATAGAAAGCCTAAAAAAGGAAAACAAAAACAGCAATCAAATCTAAGAATGAAGCTGGTTACGCATTATACAACTTTCTGATACAATTTTCCTTTAAATTTACCAAAACCATATAATATGTGGTCAAACCCAAACACTTTCGAATTGTATGGAATCAGGCAGGCACTACATAGTTGAAGGTAAATTTAAAGGAAATTGAACAATAAAAATTGTTTAATATGTAGTTAGCTTTATTAAGCTGCAAATAATAAATGTTTGCTTTTGGCTTTAATTCTGCTTTAAGACAAACCTCTTCTTTTCAAAGGATAAATTAAACTTTATTGTTCAGCACAAGCATGGACACTCAACCCTAGATTCTCCCTCTACCACATCTGGCCTCCAGTGCGATTAAACCCCAGTAGGAGGTGAAATACATTATAGGATGGATCCTGAGTGGAGTGTCTGTGCTTGAGCAATGGTTTTTTTTTGGCCTTTGAAAGTGAAGTTCCAGAACTTTGCAGAATTGTCTGTGGGAGGAATGGACCCCAGAGGAGTGAGCAACTGCAAACTTGAGCTGAGGAATGAATCTTGGTATTTTAAAGATAATTTGAAAATTGTTAAAAAATACATTTCTTATACTGAATTATGTTTAGAAACAAGGCAAAAAACTTTTAAACTTCCATGACACTTGTTGCCTTGCAATGTTGTGTTAATTGTATTATAGGCACTGCTCTTTATAGAGAGAAAATATAGAATGTCAGCCTTACTCACCATTTTCAAACGTGTCCATAATTGTAAAAAAAAAAATCATTATCAAATATTATGCATTGTTGCAATTACATTTGTAAAAAATCTAGCTTCTGATTCTTTTTACTGCATTCCACATTTTTTATGGCTTCTTGTATATATACTGTATATAAATATACGTGGAGACAGATATTTCAGGTCACTGGCTGCCAACTCTGAATTTCCAGACACTTGATTACGGATATTTTATACATTAGCACATTTTTTTTTTAGATATATCTGCAAATAAGCAGGCAATTATTGAACAGGCTAATTATCCAAGAGAGACCAATTATCAATGTCCCTTATGTGAATGAAACAATTCTTTTTAACACAGAGTCTATTCAACATTGATAGATAGTTAGATATATAGATAATATACATGAAAAGTGGAATCTTTTTGACATCTTTGACTGTTGTAAATTCTTTCTTGTAAAGACACTTTAAGGAATGCAAAAAAAATATATATAAAAATATATATATATATAAAATAAAAAAAAAAAAAAAAAACAAAAAAATAAAAAAATATATATTATATATATATTTATTTATATTTATGTATATACATTTGTGCTCATAAGGTTACATACCCTGGCCGAATTTATGATTTCTTGGCCATTTTTCAGAGAATATGAATGATAACACAAAAACATTACTTTCACTCATGGTTAGTGTTTGGCTGAAGCCATTTATTATCATTCAACTGTGTTTACTATTTTTAAATCATAATGAGAACAGAAACTACTCAAATGGCCCTGGTGATTTTGGCCTGATAACATGCGCACACGTTGACACAAAGGGTTTTGAATGGTTATTAAAGTAACCATCCTCACCTGTGATCTGTTTGATTGTAATTATTGTCTGTGTATAAAAGGTTAAAATTTGTTTCTGGACTCCTGACACTTTAATCCAGTGCTGCACTGATGTTTCTGGATTCTGAGTCATGGGGAAAGCAAAAAGAATTGTCAAAGGATCTGCAGGAAAAGGTAGCTGAACTGTATAAAGCAGGAAAGGGATATAAAAAGATATCCAAAGAATTGAGAATGCCAATAAGCAGTGTTCAAACTATAATCAAGAACTGTAAAATGAGGTGTTCTGTTGAAACCAAAGCACGGTCAGGTAGACCAACTAAAATTTCAGCCACAACTGCCAGGAAAATTGTTCGGGACGCAAAGAAAAACCCACAAATAACTTTAGGTTAAATACAGGACTCTCTGAAAACATGTGGTGTGGCTGTTACAAGTTGCACAATAAGGAGGCACTTGAAGAAAGATGGGCTACATGGTTGAGTCGCCAGAAGAAAGCCATTACTATGCAAATGCCACAAAGTATCCCACTTACAATACACGCCAAGCAGCACAGAGACAAGCCTCAAACCTTCTGACACAAAGTCATTTGGAGTGATGAGATCAAAACTGAGCTTTTTGGCAACAACCATAAACGCTACATTTTGAGAGGAGTCAAAAGGGCCTATGATAAAAGGTACACCATTCCTACTGTGAAACACGGAGGTGGATCACTGATGTTTTGGGGATGTGTGAGCTACAAAGGCACAGGAAATTAGGTCAAAATCGATGGCAAGATGAATGCAGTAAGTTACAAAAAAAACTACTGGAGCAACATTTGTATTCATCAGCCAGGAAGCTGCACATGGGACGTACTTGGACATTCCAACATAACAATGATCTTTGAGGCCAAGTCGACCTGTCATTGGCTACAGCAGAATAAAGTGAAGGTTCTGAAGTGGCCATTTCAGTCTCCTGACCTCAATATCATTGAGCCACTCTGGGGAGATATCAAAACGTGCAGTTAATGCAAGACAGCCCAAGAATTTACAGGAACTGAAGGCTTTTTGCCAAGAGGAAAGGGCAGCTTTTCCATCTGAGAAGATAAAGAGCTTCATCCACAAATACCACAAAAGACTTCAAGCTGTCGTTGATGTTAAAGGGGGCAATACACGGTATTAAGATCTAGGATATGTAAACTTTTGATCGGGTCATTTGGGTAGTTTCTGTTGCCATTATGATTTAAAAAGAGTAAACACACTTGATTGATAATAAATGGCTTCAGCCAAACACTAACCATGAGTGAAAGAAAAGTTTTTGTGTTATCATTCATATTCTCTGAAAAATGGCCAAGAATCATAAATTCATAAATTCTGCCAGGGTATGTAAACTTATGAGCACAACTGTTTATGTATATAAGAAGGCCAGTATGCTGATCTGGATTTATGGGAGGAGCCCGGAGGGTATTTAAGCAGCCCTCTCGCCCATGCTCTTTGTCGGTTACAGTATGCGATTCGTTGCGTCAGCAGGCTGACTCTCCAGCTAACTCATTTCTGACACAGACTGTGACAAGAATATATGGAGGGGGTGGATATCCCAGTGTTAACAGGGGGGAGCGGGCAGGCCTGGAGGCTCCGATCACCCTTGAAGAATTGAGGGTGGCTGCAGCATTCTTCTCCACATGCAAGGCTTCGGGGGATGATGGGATCCCCATCGAGGTATATACCCAATATGGGGAGGTGCTTCTGCCTAAACTGCTGGAGGTATTTAACTCCTCGTTTGAGACGGGAAAACTATTAGCCACTATGACCATGGCCAATATAGTACTACTATTGAAGGCTGGTAAAGACCCTCTGGATCCTAGCTCTTACAGACCTATCTCATTATTACAGAATGACGTTAAAATTTTGGCTAAAGTAATAGCTCTTAGAGTCAACAAGATAATAAGATCTATTATTCACATGGATCAGGCAGGTTTTATGCCGGTACGTCAACGGCAACCAATCTCAGAAGGTTATACTTGAACATGCAGACCCCCTCAGATTCCACTGGCCATAGAGCACTGTTGTCTCTTGATGCCAACAAGGCATTCGACAGTGTGGGCTGGAGGTATCTGTGGTCTGTACTGTCCAGGTTCGGGTTTGGTCCCCGGTTCATTAGGTGGGTGAAGCTACTGTACGACACACCACAGGCAGCCATACGGTCCTCAGACAGGATGTCCCATGCTTTTGCACTGGGCAGGGGGACGAGACAGGGATGCCCCCTGTCCCCCCTGCACTTTGCTCTAGCCATTGAGCCTCTTGCGGCACAGGTGAGAAACTGTCAACAGATCAGGGGATTCAGGAACGGGGACTTGCAGGAGAAAATCATGCTCTACGCTGACGACATGCTTCTCTTCCTGGAAGATACTGGGAGTTCACTGGAGGGAGCGATGTCCCTTATTAGAGAGTTTGGCCACTTTTCTGGCCTCACCATAAATTGGTCTGCCTTTATGTACATTGATGGTGCGCATGGGCAGGAGGAGGAGATCTCCTGCCCAGTGCCCATAGTGACGGAATTTAAATACCTCGGGGTAAATATCTCTCCCGTTTTGACGGATTTCTGCAAACTTAATGTGTATCCCATGCTGACCCGATTCAGAGACAAGATTAACATATGGAACAAGCTTAAAATGTCCCTGGCAGGGAAGACAAACCTTATAAAAATGATCTTGATGCCGCAGTTTTTGTATCTGCTGCATAACACACCAGTGGTCATACCACTGAAGGTATTCAGGGTGGTTAACTCTCTTTTTAGACTACTACTTTGGCATACTAAGCCCCCTAGAATAAATCTTGAGCAATTACAATACCCAAAAGAGGGAGGGGGACTTGCCCTCCCCAACCCTTGGATATACTACCTGGCAGCGCAGCTACAACACTTGATAGGAGCCATGAACCCCCCATCGGGGAGCTCCTCATGCAGACTCATGCAAATTGGCGCGGGGGTAGGGTCGGTACTGGCGGGATCCAAAAACCAAACAAACCCATGCAAACTTATGTACTCCTTTAGAAGGTGTGGAACAAGGTCAGGCAGCTACAGAATGTAACAGGGTTTACAGCTTTTAGCCCGATATGGGATAAGAAATCCTATGCAGAATTAGCTAAAATCCAGCAGGGACCTAGATGGACACCCTTGGGCATAACTCACTTGAGCCAGATCTTCCATAACGGGGCCTTGATCCCGTTTAGAGACCTGCAAGTGAAATATGGCCTAGCTCAGAATATGCTTTTTTACTAAATACAGATTCAACACGCGGTGAGAGCGCATAGGGAGGCCGTGGAGTGGAATCAGTCACCCACTCCAGTCTTCCTCATGCTGCAAGATGCAGCAGATACGAAGGGCATCATTTCACAATGTAATAATATGCTCCTGTCCTTCTTTTTAGATAGGCATCCCATGAGAGCTGTAACAGAGTGGGAGGTAGACCTGGGACCTATTGAAGGGGAATTATGGGAAGAAGCCCTACAGGCAGTTAACACATGCTCGCTAAATGTGGCACAGAAGGTCTCCCAGCTATACATCTTACTAAGAGCACATTACACTCCAGTGAAATTATACAGAATGGGAAAAAAAAAAACAGATCCTTTATATAACAGGTGTGGGACGGCCCCAGGGGATTTGATCCATCTTCTCTGGCGCTGTCCGAAAATCCATAGGTACTGGGGGGGGTCCTGAATACTTTGAATCAGTGTTCCAGACTGAAGTTACTCTTAACCCTCTACCATGCTTATTGGGGATACTTGAGGAAAAGATACCCAAGGTAGGGAAGAGAACATCATTTGGTAGAGCCTTGTTCCAAGCTAGAAAGACAATTCTATTAAGTTGGAAATCTGAATCACCCCCTACGACCAAGACATGGATACAGCAAGTGGGCAAGACACTAATAATGGAGAAATACATATACCAACACAGAGGGATTCCAGATAAATTTGATAACTTGTGGGGAGCTTGGCTGGATACTCTGAGACTTAGTCCATTAGAACTTGTCCAGACGAGACTGAAATGTTTATACTCCCTTTATAATATTGAAGTTGAAACTAATTAATCTTTCTTTTATCTTTGATTATTTTTCCACATATTGCCGAACTTGGGTGTCCAAGTAAATTTTTTTTCTTTTTTGAATATACTTCTCGGCCTGTGGGGGACTTGAGAAACGGTCACTGCTCCCCCCATTTTTCTGTCCTAGAACTCTCCTCCTCTCTGGTCTTTTTTGTGAGGAGCCTCCTCGGATAGACACAGTGCCTCTGAGTTAGCATTGTGTACACACTCAGTATGCCATCATTTTACTTTTCAATATTTACACAATTAATTGTAAACTATTTGAACACATGATTCTTACTCTCTCTTTCTTTTTTAATAATCTGTTTCTATTCCCTTCTTTTTTCTTGCTCCTCCTCAGGGTAAATATAGATTCACCATCTATGTATGCAATATATTACAATAACCTCCTTAAGGTTTCTAGATGGCCCCCTTAAAGAGGTTGTAAAGGTTCATGTTTTTTCACCTTAATACATCCTATGCATTAAGGTGAAAAAACACCTGGCAAAGACGCCCCCCCCAGCACCCCCGTTTACTTAGCTGAGCCCGTTCACTTGCTGTGCACGCCCCCCGGTGTTCTCTTCTCCACGGAGTCTGACCGTTGATTGGATAGATAGGAGAGACTGATAGCAGTGCAGGCATTGGCTTGCGCTGCTGTCAATCACATCCAATGACGCGGCCCACTGGGGGGGGGGCAGGCAAGTCACACACTGTTGCAGGCTGCACTGGTCTGGTGACACTAGGACTGGTGTGGCAGCAATCAGGAACACTGTTGCTGGCTTACACTGGTCTGGTTACAGTGAGCCTTGTGGTGAAGATCAGGAACACTGTTGGTGTCTTACACTGGTCTAGTTACATTGAGACCTGTGATCAGGAACACTGTTGGTGTCTTACACTGGTCTAGTTACATTGAGACCTGTGATCAGGAACACTGTTGGTGTCTTACACTGGTCTAGTTACATTGAGACCTGTGATCAGGAACACTGTTGGTGTCTTATAAAAGGAAAAGGATATACCGCGCTGTGACTAAATTCAATTAATATATAAGAATAATGGCTGCCAACACAGCTGTAGATAAAAAGCAATGCAAATAGATAAAAAATGTGTAGCGCTAATATTCTATCAGGTAAGTGGTTTATCAATGAAGATGATGAAATAGTGAATTGCCACTAAGTGAAAGTGCTAACTGAAGTGTAAAAATATATATACAACCATAAACACATAAAAATAACAAAGTGCATTCAATTGCCGGCCTTTTTTTTGTTTATCGTACAAAAAATAAAAACTGCAGTGGTGATTAAATACCACTAAAAGAAAGCTCTATTTGTGGGGGAAAAAAGGACATCAATTTTATTTGGGTACACCGTCGCACGACCGCTCAATTGTCAGTTAAAGTAACGCAGCACCATATCGCAAAAAATGGCCTGGCAATGAAGGGGGGTAAATCTTCCAGAGGGGAAATCAGGCGGTAAGGAGGTGATACTACAACCAGTGTTTTTCTCCCTCCCATTCTTACCCAAGCATAAAATACCTTCCCCATGCCACCTCTAAATGCCCCAAATTGATTCTTCTACCCGTGTGCATCATTTTGTAATGACAAAAAAGCAAACCAGTAAAAGGAATTCTTCTATAACAGTTGACTGTCTTACCTAAGAATCAGTTTAGTTTAGAACTAGACTAATGACAGAGCAATTATTTCTTGCAGTTACCAATATATTTCAGAAGGTGGCAACATTGTATGTCGTAACAGTAACGATACATTAACAATTTAGAAGCTGCTGAGATGGTAGGTAGGGTTTCTTCGCTGCTCTAGTGTCACATGGGAGAGCTTGTTCAGTATCAAATACAAGGCACATTATTCTATATAAAATGACAGTTTAATTACAGTGCAGATTTCCTTATATACAGAGGAATAGCTTGTCAATGTGAACAGCAGCTAGTCCTCGTTAGTATAGTGGTAAGTATCCCCGCCTGTCACGCGGGAGACCGGGGTTCGATTCCCCGACGGGGAGGCTCTTATTTACATCTACAAAAGTCATCTGTTTAATAAATAGCTATTATCAGAAATGACATATTAGTCCCCATTATTATGTTGGTGAGTTTAATGACCTTTTATCTCTGTTTTATCTAACACAATACCCCAAAAAGTGCTTAACCACTTCAGCCCTGGACCATTTGGCTGGCCAAAGACCAGAGCACTTTTTGCGATTCGGCACTGCGTCGCTTTAACTGACAATTGCGCGGTCATGCGACGTGCCTCCCAAACAAAATTGATGTCTGCTTTTTTTTTGCGCTATAAACAAAAATAGTGTAAATTTAAA
Source organism: Lithobates sylvaticus (assembly GCA_028564925.1). NCBI lineage: Eukaryota > Metazoa > Chordata > Amphibia > Anura > Ranidae > Lithobates > Lithobates sylvaticus. Next base: position 510,718,869 of record CM053029.1, on the reverse strand, counting down.
AAAAAAAAACAGTATTTTTTACTTTTTGCTATAACAAGTATCCCCCAAAAATATATATAAAAAAACGTTTTTTTCCTCAGTTTAGGACGATATGTATTCTTCTAAATATTTTTGGTAAAAAAAATCGCAATAAGCGTGTATTGATTGGTTTGCGCAAAAGTTATAGCGTCTACAAAATAGGGGATAGTTTTATGGCATTTTTATTAAAACATTTTTTTTTACTAGTAATGGCGGCGATCAGCGATTTTTATCGTGACTGCGACATTATGGCACATGACACTTTTGGCGCTATTTTGGGACCATTCACATATACAGCGATCAGTGCTATTAAAAATGCATTGATTACTGTGTAAATGTGACTGGCTGGCAGTGAAGGGGTTAACACTAGGTGGCACTGTAGGGGTTAAGTGTGTCCTAGGGAGTGATTCTAACTGTGGGGGTTGGGGCGGTGTGACACATCACTGATCACCGTTTCCCTGTTCTTCCTCTCCGTGAGATCCCGGGTATCCCTGCGGACATCGAGTCTGCGGGACCCGCAATCACACTTACGGAGCTCGCGGCGGCGCGCACGCGATGGCACAGCGGCAGATTTAAAGGGACCTGTACGCCCGTTTGCCTGTCCATGTCATTGTGTCAACGTAAATCTACATGCGGCGGTCTGCAAACGGGTAAAGTGGACCTATCTCCTCGGTTTACATCTATGCCTGTTGGGAACATTGCTAACATTTAGCAGAAGCGCGCATCGACAAACAAACGCATTTTTGCGACCGCCAAACACCATGCAGTTATTCCTAATTTCCCTGTAAGGCTACTGGTTCTTCAACACTGGTACTGGCACTGTACCACTGGTTACTTAAAAAAATTGCATATATATATTTTTATATATCATTTATTTATTTTTTACTTTTCCTTACCCATTTTTACCTTGTTTCCACCTCCTGGTTACTTAAAAAAAAAATATATATATACAAACTTTTCCCAGAGGAAAACACTTGCGCATGCGCTGTATGGCATTAAACTCACTTGTTGGTAAAAATAGGCTGTTCAAAGGGAATGATTTATTATTTTCGACAGATGGAAATAATGTTGGAAGGGGTTTTTCAATAAAGGCACATTGGTTAGTTTAGTACAGAAATGAAGGGAATGATTTAATAAAAGCTCAACAAAACCTACTTGGCCCGTACGGGGATCGAACCCGCGACCTTGGCGTTATTAGCACCACGCTCTAACCAACTGAGCTAACCGGCCACTTATGTTTCTTATACTATAATAGGGGGAGAAGGATTTCCTCCATAGCTTTCCAGTAATTGTCTTTTTACATATTAATGTAACAGTAGAACATTGTGAAACAAAAGCGTTTTATTTCCAGATTCAACAAGCATAGACAGATTACAATGTAATAGATTTTATAATCCGTGTTCTCTAACAGTAGTTTCGTGTATTGTACTGGAAAACACAAATATGATATTACAAAAAGAAAAACTTGCCTCCCCGTCGGGGAATCGAACCCCGGTCTCCCGCGTGACAGGCGGGGATACTTACCACTATACTAACGAGGACTAGCTGTAAAGATCACATTACATGGCAGAATCATTATGTATAAAAACATTAGGGAATAAAATGGCAATTGTTGCAATTTTTTATGTCACACATGGCACACCGGTTTTTCCAAACGCAATTGTTTGGGAAAAATACACTTTAATAAAAAAAAAAAAACAATTAAATAAATATAAATATATATATGCCCCAATTTTTTGGTAAAATGTCGACAAACTACCCAGGGCTTGACAAATTTGCTTGAAATCTAGGAGCCAGCTAGAAAAGTTAGGAGCCAGTTTTTGTTTTCCAGCATGCCCAATGGCTGGTAAAAAAGAGAAGTTGCGCTAATAGTTGATGAGTGTTGACCAGGAATGTCACAATCAAGTGAAACCAGTACAGAAAAAAAAAAATAATTTTTCCAAAAATTGCTTACAGAAAAGAATTATAAATCAATACATAATATACAGTGAATAAATTATTAACCCAATAGTGAGTATATTGGTGGATTAATATGAATAAATTTAAAAAGTCCCAGATCAGAGGTTCCCTATTAATAGTCCTCAAAAAAAAGGGGCAAGATGTATTGGTGTACAGGAGACTAAGTCCTTCCAGGAGGGTTCAGAGGTGATAGGAGTGTTCTCAGCAAATCAATAACTCAGCCTTCCAAGTAATATGCTTACCAGAAATAAGCAACAAATCCGCAGTTGGCCTATACCCAGCCTGGGCCTTTAGATGAATCAGGAACCCGGAACTTAGGATACTCGAGAGTGGCGTATGCCCCCAGTGGTTATTACCCAAAAGAAAAAAGGGGAGCAGACATAGCGTAATATTGTCAAAAAAATATTAAGAAAAAGAGTTATATATAAATATATATATAACACTTTTCTGTGTAAAATTTAAAAATAAAAAAATTAAACTAGAACACCCAAGGTGAAAAAACAAAACTAAAAAATAGAAAATTCAAAGCGTGTTCAAAATAAAATAAAAAACTCCTCCACCATTTAGATATTGCGCTTACCAGAACACAACAAAAGCAAAACGACTGGCATTTATCCCAGCAAGAAGGAGTATCAAACACATACACCAGTGATCCAAAAAGCAAACGACTGACACGTGTCCCGTCACCACACAGAGGGGCTCCTTACCAGAGACCAACGATAATCAATGCATATAATCTCCCAGATAAGATAGGCCAGTAGTTGGTAGCAAAAGGTCCTGGTCCACTTCAAAGATCGGTACTCACTCTCCTAAGCTCAGCGGAGCTGCCATGAAAATCCATCAACTGGGCGCCTCCAACAGAAAATCCACATTCACAATGAAGGAACGGCAGAGGTAGGGGGGCGTCCTCGGTCACACAAGAGCCATTTTTGTGAGATTCTGTATATAATGTTTGGGGGGGTTCTAAGTAGTTTTCCCATCTGTTGGAGGAACCTCTCCTCATCCTCACTTTAAATGCACCTGGGAGGCCGTCCAGAAGATACAAAGAGCTTCTTATAAGAAAACATTGGAACGTTCCTCCAACAGATGGGAAAACTACTTAGAACCCCCCCAAACATTATATACAGAATCTCACAAAAATGGCTCTTGTGTGACCGAGGACGCCCCCCTACCTCTGCCGTTCCTTCATTGTGAATGTGGATTTTCTGTTGGAGGCGCCCAGTTGATGGATTTTCATGGCAGCTCCGCTGAGCTTAGGAGAGTGAGTACCGATCTTTGAAGTGGACCAGGACCTTTTGCTACCAACTACTGGCCTATCTTATCTGGGAGATTATATGCATTGATTATCGTTGGTCTCTGGTAAGGAGCCCCTCTGTGTGGTGACGGGACACGTGTCAGTCGTTTGCTTTTTGGATCACTGGTGTATGTGTTTGATACTCCTTCTTGCTGGGATAAATGCCAGTCGTTTTGCTTTTGTTGTGTTCTGGTAAGCGCAATATCTAAATGGTGGAGGAGTTTTTTATTTTATTTTGAACACGCTTTGAATTTTCTATTTTTTAGTTTTGGTTTTTCACCTTGGGTGTTCTAGTTTAATTTTTAAATTTTACACAGAAAAGTGTTATATATATATAACTCTTTTTCTTAATATTTTTTTGACAATATTACGCTATGTCTGCTCCCCTTTTGGGTAATAACCACTGGGGGCATACGCCACTCTCGAGTATCCTAAGTTCCGGGTTCCTGATTCATCTAAAGGCCCAGGCTGGGTATAGGCCAACTGCGGATTTGTTGCTTATTTCTGGTAAGCATATTACTTGGAAGGCTGAGTTATTGATTTGCTGAGAACACTCCTATCACCTCTGAACCCTCCTGGAAGGACTTAGTCTCCTGTACACCAATACATCTTGCCCCTTTTTTTTGAGGACTATTAATAGGGAACCTCTGATCTGGGACTTTTTAAATTTATTCATATTAATCCACCAATATACTCACTATTGGGTTAATAATTTATTCACTGTATATTATGTATTGATTTATAATTCTTTTCTGTAAGCAATTTTTGGAAAAATTATTTATTTTTTTCTGTACTGGTTTCACTTGATTGTGACATTCCTGGTCAACACTCATCAACTATTAGCGCAACTTCTCTTTTTTATCTTGTATTTTTGTGTATATCCCACAATAAGTTTGCAGCTTTCTTTTGTAATTATTTATACAGGGCACCTATAGGGAACCCACACACTCCCCTCCCCCATTCCAAGCGCAGTTTTCTCCCTTTTACGCCCAATGGCTGGCTTCTGTCGGACCGGCTGCAATACACACGGGCCGAATGGCAGCCAGTTTTTATTTATTTTTATTAAACCAAGCGATGTTGCCTGGCATGCTTGATGTGATGGGCAGCGGCTCAGTAGGGAAGGTATATATGGGTCCGGGGAGGGTATATACAGATATCACATACCTGGTTTCCTTTCTGTCACTTCTAAGCACATAGATTTTGGTTCTGTCTCATGTTTATGACGTCAGTGCAGCTTGAGGTGGGCATAGTTGGTGTGATGGAAGGAGATGGGGGAGGCGGAGTTGGTCTCCGGGAAGATGGCAGTGTGGGCAGAGTTGGTCTCTGGGAAGATGGCAGAGTGGGCGAGATGGAAGGAGATGGGGAGACGGAGTTGGTCTCTGGGAAGATGGCGGAGTGGGCAGAGTTGGTGTGATGGAAGGAGATGGGGAGCCCCGGTGTAACAACATATTCGGTGACGCATTGCACGGAAGTGACGTTCCATCACCGCCATCTTGCTACACCACACACTCGTCCACAGTAAGTATACGCTAAGAAGGGGGAAAGCGGACATGTTGTTACACCCACCGGAGTTTTGCATTTTACATGTATTTATAACAGTAAAGTCCGTTTATATAGTAAAATACAGGACTTACAACTCCGTCTGACTACTTAGATCTTGAATTTTAAAAGCAGCGGCAACCCTGGTCATCTCACAGGTTTGCTAATCTCTATTTCTAGTCGCCAATGCGACCTGGCGCTCGGGGTTTGTCGACCCCTGAACTACAGCACTTAAAAATCCCCATAAGTGATACTAAAATTTTCTACAGGTTACCTGTTTAGCGTTACAGAGGAAGTCTTGCACTATAATTATTGCTCTAACGTTCGCGGTGATACCTCACATGTGTGCTGTGAACACTATTTACAAGAAAATTAGCACATGTACACAGTCCGCTATTAAACACTAAAAGAATACATGAAATACTAAATCCGGTTCCTCTACTCACTTGTGGAAATGTAATGCACAACTGCTATTTTTTTCACTACGTGTATTAATTCCAGCAACTGAGCTTATTTACATAGCAGTGTAATTAAATATTGTGCATGCGCAAAATGGGGCACTCTACCTTGTGACCTTTTATCTCTGTTTTTATTTGTTTTCTCTAACACAATACCCCAAAAAGTGCTTAACCACTTCAGCCCTGGTCCATTTTGCTGGTCAAAGATCAGAGCACTTTTTTGCGATTCGGCACTGCGTCACTTTAACTGACAATTGCGCAGTCGTGCGACGTTGCTCCCAAACGACGTTGCTCCCAAACAAAATGTAGGTCCTTTTTCCCTCACAAATGAGCTTATTTACATACCATATGTAATTACATATTTTGCATGCGCAAAATGGGGCACTATGGGATCTCTGGAGATTTCACAGTATAGATATGAGATCTCCCTGAAGGCGATGAATTGTCTGCGGGGGGGGGGACTCAGCGCAGCCCAATGTCACCACTGCCTTGAGCATCACTAATGTGATGCGGGAAACACACAAGACTCGCTGCGTTTCCCCACACCGCATAGCAAGCAAAAACAGATTGCAAAAAGCAGTGCGATTGCTAGAATCACATTACATGCTGAGCAATGTGATTCAGGTGTGGAAAGGAAAAAATGTATTGCTCAAATCACACTGCACAGGCATCGCATGTGATGTGCACAGGCATGCAGTGGGATTCTCGTGCGAATCACATGCGGTCTTCTGCACGCCCAGGCTCAGGGTAACCAGGAAGTAGAAACCAAAAAAGCTAAGCAAATACAGTTAAAAAAAACTTTTTTTTTAAAATAACCAGTGTTAAATTATGTGAATTTTAAAGGGTCATATTTTTACATGGTCATATGATATAAAAGGACATTAAACGCATCACTATTCTAACAAGAACTAATCACATAGCTACTTTATGACCAGGACTGCAGATACATTTTTCATTGCTAATAACACATGATTTTGTGGATAAAAAGAAGCGCCTCCCCGTCGGGGAATCGAACCCCGGTCTCCCGCGTGACAGGCGGGGATACTTACCACTATACTAACGAGGACTAGCTGTTCAAAATTCCGTACAGGTTCCACTACATGGCAGAATCCAGAATCGTATACTAAACTAATAGAGGAGACAAATGAAAAAACTCAGCTTTGTGCTCACGTGTATGATTTTTGCAAATGTAAAGACCAGATGCTATTTTTACATTATAGGTATCAAAACTCTATCAAAACATTTCCAAAATCACACACATGGGCACAAAGCAGTTTTTTCCCTCTATTAGTTTAGTATATGATGCTGGATTCTGCCATATACTAAACTTCACACAGCTAGTCCTCGTTAGTATAGTGGTAAGTATCCCCGCCTGTCACGCGGGAGACCGGGGTTCGATTCCCCGACGGGGAGGCACTTCTTTTTATCCACAAAAGCCTAAATCATGTGTTATTAGCAAGGAAAAATGTATCTGCAGTCCTGCCTATATGATTAGTTCTTGTTAGAATAGTGATGGGTTTAAAGTCCCTTTATCCCATATCACCATGTAATGTAAAACATAATTTAACACTAGTTACTTAAAAAAAATATGTTTTTTTAAATTGTACAGTATTTGCTTAGCTTTTTCAGTTTCTACTTCCTGTTTACCCTGGGCATGCAAAACACTGCATGTGATTTGCAGGAGAATCGCACTGCATTCCTGTGCACATCACATGTGATGCCTATGAAGTGCGATTTGAACCATAATTTTTTTCTGCTTCAGACTTGAATCGTCTTGCTTGGGTGTTCACACCCATGCAGTTCTAGCAATCTCACCGCGTTTTGCAATCTGTTTTTGGGGTGTTGTTAATCTAAAATTGACACCTGCAGAAGATTGCGTGATTGCTATGCAGTGTGATGCAGGGAAACGCGGGCAGTCTTGTGTATTTCCCACATTTCCCTCACCCTCACATTTGTATTTTCCAAGAGACCCACCTCGTGGGTGGCAGGGTGCTAAGTCTCAAGAAACCCTGGGTGGGATACCACGCTACCTATACAAACTTTTCTAGAGGGGATAGCCTTCTGGTCCATGATCGCTTCTGGTTACTGGCTTTATAATTGGATCCGGACGGCCGCTTTGTTATTGTTCCTGCGCTTATTAATAATGTTGAGCTGGTGCTGGTGGACCTGTATCTTCCACCACCCAGAAAATTACTGTATAGCTTAATGGCTTGTTTGGCTACTTTTTCTACTGATAATGTTTTGCTTATTGGGTATTTTAACATGACTCCAAACCCTGGGCTGGATATAATATCCCCAAGCCAGGGAATAATCTGCTCCTGTTTCCATTCCCCGGATTGCATTTCCTGATGGAGAAATTCTCACAGATCCTGAGCAGATCAATGCCTGTTTTGTGACATACTACCAGGATCTCTACTCATCTAGGGTCACTTGCATTGAAGAAGAAGTGACTGAATATCTAGAGAATGTCAACCTGCCTTGTTTGACATCTACTTATAGGTAAAAGCTAGATAGCTCCTTAACTCTTGAGGAACTACAAACTGATGTCTCTTCAGTCAGGGAAGACCCCGGGTCCAGATGACTCCCCAGCGGAATCCCTTAAGATGTATGAGAATTAGAGATGAGCCGAACACCCCCCTGTTCGGTTCGCACCAGAACCTGCGAACAGACCTAAAGTTTGTGTGAACTTTAGAACCCTATGAAAGTCTATGGGACTCGAACGTTCAAAAGTGCTAATTTTAAAGGCTAATATGCATGTTATTGTCATAAAAAGTGTTTGGGGACCCGGGTCCTGCCCCAGGGGACATGTATCAATGCAAAAAAAAGGTTTTAAAAACCGAAGTTTTTTCAGGAGCAGTGATTTTAATAATGCTTAAAGTGAAACAATAAAAGTGTAATATTCCTTTAAATTTCGTACCTGGGGGGTGTGTATAGTATGCCTGTAAAGGGGCGCATGTTTCCCGTGCTTAGAACTGTCCCTGCACAAAGTGTCATTTTTGCAGGAAAAAAAGCTATTTAAAATCACTCGCGGCTATAATGAATTGTCGGCTCCCGTAATACAGAGAACAGTCATTGAAAGTCATTGATAAAAAAAAAAAAAAGCATGGGGTTCCCCCGAAATTCAATTACCAGGGCCTTCAGGTCTGGTATGGATATTAAGGGGAACCCCAGGTCAAATAAAAAAAAAAAAATGACGTGGGGTTCCCCCTAAATATCCATACCAGACCCTTCAGGTCTGGCATGGATTTTAAGGGGAACTCCACGCCAAATTTTAAAAAAAAATGGCGTGGGGGTCCCCTCAAAATCCATACCAGACCCTTATCTGAGCACGCAACCTGGCAGGCCGCAGGAAAAGAGGGGGGGACAAGAGAGCGCCCCCCCTCAAGAACCGTACCAGGCCACATGCCCTCAACATTGGGAGGATGCTTTGGGGGTCTGTGACCCCTCAAAGCACCATGTCCCCATATTGATGAGGAGAATGGTCTCTTCCCCACAACCCTGGCTGGTGGTTGTGGGGGTCTGTGGGCGGGGGGCTTACCAGAATCTGAAAGCCCCCTTTAACAAGGGGACCCCCAGATCCCGCCCCCCCCCCCTGTTTGAAATGTTAAGGGGGTACAAAAGTACCCCTACCATTTCACAAACAAAGTGTAAAAAATTGTTAAAAAACACACAGACACCGTTGGGAAAAGCCCTTTATAAAAAATAAAAAAAATTAAAAAAAGATTTCAGGGGGCGTGGCTTGGCGCACAACGGAGATGGCAGCTTACTAGAGGAGCTCCGGAGAAGCCGCAGCCTAACACCTGCTCTTTGATGCTTTCAACACCCGATAATGAGCAAACTGGGTTACCGGACACCACACACCAGGTCGAGGAAGTCGGCAGCAGCCTTGAAAGGACGGAATATCTCCGATATCTTCAAAAGCCAGTCCCGCTCGCTGTCCGGGAGTACAGGCCCCAAAATGGCGCCGACACGTGTACTGGAAGACTTCAGTGAGGACTCCCAATCAGCAACGGAGGATAACGGTAGGGGACCCTCACACCCTAATCTCCCCCTAACATACTCAGACATGGCCATAATAGCAGCGGACATTAAATCGTCCTTCTCAGCGGCCATCACAGATCTCAAGTCTAGCTTTTTAGTGCTAAACGACCGCATGGTAGCCGCTGAATCTGCAGGGAAACAGAGGGAAAAGGCCATCCACAGACTAGACAGGGTTGCCTTTTCACATTCCAACCACTTCATAGAAATGAATAGGCACCTTGAAGACTTGGATAATAGGGGGAGGAGATGTAATATTAGGGTGAGGGGGATCCCTGAGACGGTCGAGGCCGACCAGATCAACCCAGCCCTCAGATGTGTCTTTAACAGTTTATTGGAGAGGCCAGAGGACACAGACATAGAATTTGTACGGGCGCACAGGGCACTGAGGGCTCGCGGACCTGACAATATGCCACCACGGGATGTAATCTGCTGTCTGCAGAGCTTTGCACTAAAGGAAGAGATAATGCAAAAAGCACGCAGAAACGAACAGATCATTTTCAATGGCGAGACCATAATTCTCTTTCATGATCTCTCCCAAATAACGCTGAGGAATCGGAGGGCCCTACGCCCCCCTGCTGGACAGACTACGCGAGAAAGACCTCAGATATACCTGGAGATTCCCATTCGCCCTAATTGTAACGCACAACGGCAGACAACACGCTTTGCGATCACCTGAGGATCTGGACGAGTTCTGCTCCGCACTACACCTGGGCCAAGTTGAACTCCCTGAATGGTATCAGGAATTCCGCTTACCTCCCCCGGAACGTAGCCCTCCAAGCTCACCGTTAACTTCACCTGAGAAACGACACCAAAAAAAGAAGCTAAAGCAGAACCGCGCTAGCGGGTCGATTGCAGGCACACCAAACAACAACAGAGCTCACGCTTCCAGGTCACAGGAGGATGAGATCTAATCCATCCAGGCGACATACGCTCCTACTGATGTCCAAGTTCAAACTGCAGTCCACGTTTTCAACCTGGGACTTTGAATTGCATAGACCTGTAGCGCTAATACATGTGCAAGAGTGTGTGAGTGACACAACACTCCGAAAATAAACTATATAGCAAATGTAGTGTTGGAAAATCACTCCAATATAGATATATAGTGTGAATAAAGTTCATAAAGTGATGACATCAAACGGTTGGTCCTTCTGATCAGCTCAATGGAAGAACAAACTGGAAGCATAGGCTTGTCTGATGTTACTATAAGGTGTGGGTACTCTTACCGGAACCGTTGGATGTGGGTACCGTACGGCGTCCACATCAGACAGGCTTAGAGATGTAACGTCTTGCATCTGAGGGACACCACCACAGGCTGGATCTTGAACGATTTCCGGGACCAGAAACTGGGTCAGTCGGCAAGGTTAAAGTGTGCTCGGCATTCAATCCTCCGATGGTCACAGGAAGGACGATGGAGACCAGGAAAGGAATAAAAAATGGAAACCACTCCAATGGTGCAGGTCAAAAATGAATAAAATTTATTCACATATGCATGTGAAAAAATATATAAAAAATACAAATAAAAATCTCGAGATAATATAAAAGAGGAAGTTTCGGCAATATGGGGGGCATAGGATAGCAAGCCCGACGCGTTTCGACTAAAGTCTTCCACAGGGGCATATCTCTAGCCCCCCCACATTGCCTGCTGCTATTTATAAGCATGGAACAAAACGAGGCCGCCCCTTGGTCATGGGCAGGAAGTGAACGCCTCCCGCCTAGACCAATTGTATTACGGGGGTGAACTCAAAAGTGTCCATGTATGTTTGGTTTGAATACAGACGATATTGGAAACACTATTGTGATGATAAGACACCACTACTTCATGTATCCTAATGTGAGGTGGACCTCTAGGTAAATGTATAAGTGTTGTCAAGATGCGATAAACCCATGGTAGAATGAACCCCCCCTAATGGAACTGTCCAGTACCGGGACCAAGGGCCAATCTAAGGCCAGGAAATGACATTCCCGCCAAACAATTGTCCAATGATGGTCTTCAATAGACCGGATATCTGTGAATGACAGCCTGGGATGATGGACTGCTGACACCGCAATGGCGGTAATCAAATATGCTGGATGCGTGCAAGGGCTGAACGCAACGAGTGCGTAGTGACGTCACTATTGTGCGTCCTATGCGTGGGGAGAAGGCTAGCGGTGACGTGAACACGCCGCATCCGGCCGGATGACCGGAAGTGACGTAAACCGGATATACGTCGGAGGCGCCCGCCAATAGACAGCCTCGTCGGGTATGTAAACAAACAAGGCAGAACGCCAAACTGACGCCCCTAGACTATTAAGCGTGATGACGTCGTTCGCTGGGAACCCGAACGTACGGACGAGCAGAGCGCCAATGGGCAATACCCACCAGAACACGTGGAGTTACCGGGGCAACGGCGTCCGGTGTAACCAGGGCAACGGCGTCCGGTGTAATAGCGTTTGTGAAAAAAGGAGAAATGAAATGTGTGTGTATAAGTAAACATCATGTGTAAAAGGGGACGTATAAACCAATTACTAATGGCCTGGATACCAGGCAGGAGTGGCATATGTAGGAGTGACATAACGTGGACCTCAATACACCAGAGGTCTCCACCCATGGGGACACCTGTTGTCACCAAAATAACGGCAGACAACACAAAGGCGTCACCAGTACCGTGAAAGGAAAGAATGTACATGTTATAGTGTGATAAATATACTGTGTACGACGTCTCAAAGGAACTGGAGGGCCCCAGCTAATGACAACGTGACCTAAACAGTGATAGTGTATGTTGGAATAATGAAATCCATAATAAATTGTGCGCAAAGTGTCCCGTATATATAACGTGTCCCCCTGTAAACCGTCACTGAGATGACGTATATGGGGGCATAAAATTAAAAAAGTGATCTAACGAATGATTCTATGTTCAATTTATGCTGATGGTTGGAATAATTAGTCTGTGAATGATAACAGGAAAGCCTTGGAATGAGGATTGGATTATGTATATATATGTTTGCCTTAGTGAAATCCGAAGATATACTGACCCTGAGTGTCCATCTCACATACAGTATGGGATTATATGACACTAACAGCCATAATATAACAATAAAAATAGATGTAAATAACAGTAAGAAAAATGGGAGTGACGAGTCCCCGTTAGAATGGATCTCAAGCTGCCGGTACGAGCGAAGTGCCACTCACCCCCGGTTAATGAAACAATTGATGTCCCATTCAACGTTCATACCAAAGGGTGAGTAGCACTTCAGCTCGTGGATCCAATATGTTTCCAACCTGGAGACCCCTCGTAAGTTAGACTCACCGCGCCAATGTGGGATGAATTTGTCTATTATTTGGAACTGAGTCCCTGATGGATTTCTATCGTGATGTTCCCGATAATGGCGGGGGACGCTATGTTTGATGCATCCTTTGCGGATCTTGGCTAAATGTTCATTTACGCGTATGGAGAACGTACGGATGGTACGTCCCACATACTGCAATTTGCACGGACACGTGATCAGGTATACTATGAATTTGGTGGCACATGTGGTAAAGTGTTTCATGGTATACGTGCGTGCAGTGACAGTAGAACTGAAGGTGTCCGTCATGCGTCTGCCTAGGATGTTATGTTGACAGACGTTGCATTTTTTGCAGGGGAAATATCCCCTACAATGTTGGAAGAATGAAGTCGTCCTGGGGGGATCGACAACATTGGGAGCGATGTCGCCCTGAACGGACCGGGCACCCCTAAAAATGATGCCCGCTCGTTCAGGGAGAGAAGGTCCCAATATGCGATCGCTACGTAGAACCTTCCAGTGTCTGGCTATAATCTTCTTAACCTCCTTATGTTGGGTGGAAAAGGAGGTGAAAAAGGACCACCTAAATTTATTGTCTCTGGGGGTCTTGGGCCGGTCAACCAATAAGGACTTTCTGTCTATGGTGGCTACAGATTTAATGTCTGCATCTAGGGTGTCTGGTTGGTAGCCCTTCTCCATAAACCTTTGCTTTAGGGTCTGACACTGATGAAGGAAGGTGGAATCTTTAGTACAATTCCTCCTCATTCGGAGAAATTGTCCCCTTGGGACTGACTTAAGCCAGTTGTCATGATGACAGCTCCCGACAGGAATATATCCGTTCCTGTCGGTGGGCTTAAAGTAGGTCTTAAACTCAAAGCCCTGTGCCGTGGACTCTATCTCCAGGTCTAGGAAATGTATGTTGGTAAGACTGGCCTCATAGCTCAAGACTATCCCCCGGTCATTACGATTGAGGGTAGTCATGAACTCGTCTAGAGAAGGCATGTCTCCCTTCCATAGGAGGAGGACGTCGTCTATGTACCTAGTCCACAGGACTAGTTCAGGACGCCCTAGGGCATAGACGGCGTCCTCCTCCCACTGGGCCATGAAAAGATTGGCCACGCTGGGGGCATATTTAGCCCCCATGGCCACTCCCTTGATCTGAGAGTAGAAAGTGCCCTGAAACCAAAAATAATTATGTTTGGTGGCAAATCGCAATAAATCTAAAATGAAATTCTTCTGTATAGAGGAGAGGGTTGAAAACCGGGATAAGTAAAACTCCACTGCGCCTATACCCAAATGATGGGAGATACAGGTGTAAAGCGCGGCGACATCAGCTGTGACCAAAATCAAACCCTCCTGATGTTCCACAGATTCCAACAGCCGAATCACATCCTTAGTATCCTTGAGATATGAAGGAATTAGTTTCACTAATGGCTGTAGGTAAAAGTCAATGTACCTACCAATCCTCGAGGTCACGGAATCGATGCCACTAACGATAGGGCGACCTGGAGGATTGGTAGGACACTTGTGAACCTTTGGCAGGTAATATATGATGGGAATTCGGGGAGCCAAAGGGACGAGAAATTCTCTTTCCTTACGATTAAGTATGCTAAGAGAAAAACCTTCCTCAATCAATTCAGCCAAGGCCTTCTTGTATTTTAAGGTGGGGTCTCCACTCAAAATGATGTACGTGGATCGATCGTCTAATTGTCTTAACATCTCCCCATTATAGTCCTCTCGATCAAGTATCACAATCTCGCCTCCCTTATCAGCGGGGCGGACGATGATATTTTTATTTTTACATAGGGATTTTAGTCCCTGAGATATAGCTGGATCTTGGTGTACCTTTTTAATGGGGAGAGTTTCTAGGTCGTTGAGGACCAGATTCTTGAACACATTAATGGAGTGAGAAGTAGTATTTGGTGGATTGAAAAGTGACGGATTAGAAAGACCAGAGTGTACGCTGGAAGAGGGGTTCGCATTACCCGTCGTGGTAGAAGGAACTGTTAAAAAATGTCGCTGGATGTTCAGCTTTCTGATGTATTTTTGTACATCGACAAAGGTTGAGAAACGGTCCAATGGCCGTGGAGGCACAAACTTCAAACCCTTGTCGAGTAAACGAGTTTCTGCATCGGAGAGCTGAACCTTACTGAGGTTGTATATACCTGCACCTATGGGGGTTAAACTCTTTTTCTTTTGCCTCTGGAGGCGTCGCCCCCCTCTGTTCCCTCGTTTCGTTTTGGGCTTGGAGGGTAACTGGGGGGGTCCCTGTAAAAACCCGACGGCTGGGAAGGCCCTCGGGGCTGAGAATTGTAATGATAGGGATGGGAGTTACGCACGGGTTCTCTACCTTGATTGTCATATGGGTGCTGTTCTCCATATCTCCCCTGGTTCCCATACTCACGAGAGGGTACCTGTCTGGCATGATCTCTAACAGGGGTACTTTGAGAGTACTGATTTCTGTCGTCTTGCCAATAAGGGGGAGGTGTACTATAGGGCTCAGCCCGGCGTAAACCACCTCTCCCTTTTTGCTGGTTATTTCTCCCCCTTGTCGGATGGTTGTTTCCCCTTGAGTTATGTCTCCCCCTGTTATTGTTCTGAACATATGTGTTGGGGGTATATCCAACTGGGGTATACACGTCGTCCCTGGAACCTCGCTGGGGATTAGACGGTGGGGGTTCATAAAACAACCTTCGATCAGCCTGAAGTATAACCGGTTCAACTGTGTCCATAAGAGGAGCATTGTCCGCAGTATTACTGTTGGTGATAAGCTTTTTTTGCCAATTAAAGACTAGATTGTTCTTGTAATCTGTTAAATCTCGGTTATACTTTTTCTGTTTTTTGTTTTTCTGATCTCGTTCTTCCTTTTCTAGGAAGTTTTTTAGGTTGGTGGAAAGGGTGACATAGTCATGTGAACCATTGAAAGGTGTGAGTTTGGTTTTGAGATCTTTAATTTCTTGATCTATAGCCGCAAGCCTAGCTTGCTTGCGTTCAACCAAAAACTCGTTAAGCTTTATCCCGACATCATTGAAATATCTGGACCAAGATTCGAGGTCTGAGTCTCCCTGTTGGGGGGATACATCCCATCTCAGACCTCTAGGTACCATGCGTTCCTTGGTATATTGTTCCAGGAATGCTATGTCCCACTGTAGATGGATTTCAGTGGTCATAACATTCTTAAGCCTAACAAATAGACCACTTAATTCGGTGTCTGTGTTGGTGATTACAAAAACACCGTTAGTATTAAGGGACCTGGAGATCCTATACTCAAAGACATCCATAACGATGTTAATAGATAAGCAGCAGTGATAGAGTGTCAGCAGAGAAAAGAAATTGGGGAAAAACTGCGCTAATCAATAAAAACAAAGTAAAAGCTGCCAACAAACAAAACAAACAAAGTCAAAATACGTGAGAATCAAAAAATTGTAGCGCTAATACATGTGCAAGAGTGTGTGAGTGACACAACACTCCGAAAATAAACTATATAGCAAATGTAGTGTTGGAAAATCACTCCAATATAGATATATAGTGTGAATAAAGTTCATAAAGTGATGACATCAAACGGTTGGTCCTTCTGATCAGCTCAATGGAAGAACAAACTGGAAGCATAGGCTTGTCTGATGTTACTATAAGGTGTGGGTACTCTTACCGGAACCGTTGGATGTGGGTACCGTACGGCGTCCACATCAGACAGGCTTAGAGATGTAACGTCTTGCATCTGAGGGACACCACCACAGGCTGGATCTTGAACGATTTCCGGGACCAGAAACTGGGTCAGTCGGCAAGGTTAAAGTGTGCTCGGCATTCAATCCTCCGATGGTCACAGGAAGGACGATGGAGACCAGGAAAGGAATAAAAAATGGAAACCACTCCAATGGTGCAATGGTCCCCCAAAAAGGTTGAACGACGTGTAAAATTTATATACCCCCACACATATGTTCAGAACAATAACAGGGGACATAACTCAAGGGGAAACAACCATCCGACAAGGGGGAGAAATAACCAGCAAAAAGGGAGAGGTGGTTTACGCCGGGCTGAGCCCTATAGTACACCTCCCCCTTATTGGCAAGACGACAGAAATCAGTACTCTCAAAGTACCCCTGTTAGAGATCATGCCAGACAGGTACCCTCTCGTGAGTATGGGAACCAGGGGAGATATGGAGAACAGCACCCATATGACAATCAAGGTAGAGAACCCGTGCGTAACTCCCATCCCTATCATTACAATTCTCAGCCCCGAGGGCCTTCCCAGCCGTCGGGTTTTTACAGGGACCCCCCCAGTTACCCTCCAAGCCCAAAACGAAACGAGGGAACAGAGGGGGGCGACGCCTCCAGAGGCAAAAGAAAAAGAGT
This sequence comes from Lithobates sylvaticus, assembly GCA_028564925.1. Lineage (NCBI taxonomy): Eukaryota > Metazoa > Chordata > Amphibia > Anura > Ranidae > Lithobates > Lithobates sylvaticus. Next base: position 510,701,946 of record CM053029.1, on the reverse strand, counting down.
TTAACCCCCATAGGTGCAGGTATATACAACCTCAGTAAGGTTCAGCTCTCCGATGCAGAAACTCGTTTACTCGACAAGGGTTTGAAGTTTGTGCCTCCACGGCCATTGGACCGTTTCTCAACCTTTGTCGATGTACAAAAATACATCAGAAAGCTGAACATCCAGCGACATTTTTTAAACAGTTCCTTCTACCACGACGGGTAATGCGAACCCCTCTTCCAGCGTACACTCTGGTCTTTCTAATCCGTCACTTTTCAATCCACCAAATACTACTTCTCACTCCATTAATGTGTTTCAGAATCTGGTCCTCAACGACCTAGAAACTCTCCCCATTAAAAAGGTACACCAAGATCCAGCTATATCTCAGGGTCTAAAATCCCTATGTAAAAATAAAAATATCATCGTCCGCCCCGCTGATAAGGGAGGCGGGATTGTGATACTTGATCGAGAGGACTATAATGGGGAGATGTTAAGACAATTAGACGATCGATCCACGTACATCATTTTGAGTGGTAGGGGCGTCCTGAACTAGTCCTGTGGACTAGGTACATAGACGACGTCCTCCTCCTATGGAAGGGAGACATGCCTTCTCTAGACGAGTTCATGACTACCCTCAATCGTAATGACCGGGGGATAGTCTTGAGCTATGAGGCCAGTCTTACCAACATACATTTCCTAGACCTGGAGATAGAGTCCACGGCACAGGGCTTTGAGTTTAAGACCTACTTTAAGCCCACCGACAGGAACGGATATATTCCTGTCGGGAGCTGTCATCATGACAACTGGCTTAAGTCAGTCCCAAGGGGACAATTTCTCCGAATGAGGAGGAATTGTACTAAAGATTCCACCTTCCTTCATCAGTGTCAGTCCCTAAAGCAAAGGTTTATGGAGAAGGGCTACCAACCAGACACCCTAGATGCAGACATTAAATCTGTAGCCACCATAGACAGAAAGTCCTTATTGGTTGACCGGCCCAAGACCCCCAGAGACAACAAATTTAGGTGGTCCTTTTTCACCTCCTTTTCCACCCAACATAAGGAGGTTAAGAAGATTATAGCCAGACACTGGAAGGTTCTACGTAGCGATCGCATATTGGGACCTTCTCTCCCTGAACGGGCGGGCATCATTTTTAGGGGTGCCCGGTCCGTTCAGGGCGACATCGCTCCCAATGTTGTCGATCCCCCCAGGACGACTTCATTCTTCCAACATTGTAAGGGATATTTCCCCTGCAAAAAATGCAACGTCTGTCAACATAACATCCTAGGCAGACGCATGACGGACACCTTCAGTTCTACTGTTACTGCACGTACGTATACCATGAAACACTTCACCACATGTGCCACCAAATTCATAGTATACCTGATCACGTGTCCGTGCAAATTGCAGTATGTGGGACGTACCATCCGTACGTTAAATCCATACGCGTAAATGAACATTTAGCCAAGATCCGCAAAGGATGCATCAAACATAGCGTCCCCCGCCATTATCGGGAACATCACGATAGAAATCCATCAGGGACTCAGTTCCAAATAATAGACAAATTCATCCCACATTGGCGCGGTGAGTCTAACTTACGAGGGGTCTCCAGGTTGGAAACATATTGGATCCACGAGCTGAAGTGGTGCTACTCACCCTTTGGTATGAACGTTGAATGGGACATCAATTGTTTCATTAACCGGGGGTGAGTGGCACTTCGCTCGTACCGGCAGCTTGAGATCCATTCTAACGGGGACTCGTCACTCCCATTTTTCTTACTGTTATTTACATCTATTTTTATTGTTATATTATGGCTGTTAGTGTCATATAATCCCATACTGTATGTGAGATGGACACTCAGGGTCAGTATATCTTCGGATTTCACTAAGGCAAACATATATATACATAATCCAATCCTCATTCCAAGGCTTTCCTGTTATCATTCACAGACTAATTATTCCAACCATCAGCATAAATTGAACATAGAATCATTCGTTAGATCACTTTTTTAATTTTATGCCCCCATATACGTCATCTCAGTGACGGTTTACAGGGGGACACGTTATATATACGGGACACTTTGCGCACAATTTATTATGGATTTCATTATTCCAACATACACTATCACTGTTTAGGTCACGTTGTCATTAGCTGGGGCCCTCCAGTTCCTTTGAGACGTCGTACACAGTATATTTATCACACTATAACATGTACATTCTTTCCTTTCACGGTACTGGTGACGCCTTTGTGTTGTCTGCCGTTATTTTGGTGACAACAGGTGTCCCCATGGGTGGAGACCTCTGGTGTATTGAGGTCCACGTTATGTCACTCCTACATATGCCACTCCTGCCTGGTATCCAGGCCATTAGTAATTGGTTTATACGTCCCCTTTTACACATGATGTTTACTTATACACACACATTTCATTTCTCCTTTTTTCACAAACGCTATTACACCGGACGCCGTTGCCCTGGTTACACCGGACGCCGTTGCCCCGGTAACTCCACGTGTTCTGGTGGGTATTGCCCATTGGCGCTCTGCTCGTCCGTACGTTCGGGTTCCCAGCGAACGACGTCATCACGCTTAATAGTCTAGGGGCGTCAGTTTGGCGTTCTGCCTTGTTTGTTTACATACCCGACGAGGCTGTCTATTGGCGGGCGCCTCCGACGTATATCCGGTTTACGTCACTTCCGGTCATCCGGCCGGATGCGGCGTGTTCACGTCACCGCTAGCCTTCTCCCCACGCATAGGACGCACAATAGTGACGTCACTACGCACTCGTTGCGTTCAGCCCTTGCACGCATCCAGCATATTTGATTACCGCCATTGCGGTGTCAGCAGTCCATCATCCCAGGCTGTCATTCACAGATATCCGGTCTATTGAAGACCATCATTGGACAATTGTTTGGCGGGAATGTCATTTCCTGGCCTTAGATTGGCCCTTGGTCCCGGTACTGGACAGTTCCATTAGGGGGGGTTCATTCTACCATGGGTTTATCGCATCTTGACAACACTTATACATTTACCTAGAGGTCCACCTCACATTAGGATACATGAAGTAGTGGTGTCTTATCATCACAATAGTGTTTCCAATATCGTCTGTATTCAAACCAAACATACATGGACACTTTTGAGTTCACCCCCGTAATACAATTGGTCTAGGCGGGAGGCGTTCACTTCCTGCCCATGACCAAGGGGCGGCCTCGTTTTGTTCCATGCTTATAAATAGCAGCAGGCAATGTGGGGGGGCTAGAGATATGCCCCTGTGGAAGACTTTAGTCGAAACGCGTCGGGCTTGCTATCCTATGCCCCCCATATTGCCGAAACTTCCTCTTTTATATTATCTCGAGATTTTTATTTGTATTTTTTATATATTTTTTCACATGCATATGTGAATAAATTTTATTCATTTTTGACCTGCACCATTGGAGTGGTTTCCATTTTTTATTCCTTTCCTGGTCTCCATCGTCCTTCCTGTGACCATCGGAGGATTGAATGCCGAGCACACTTTAACCTTGCCGACTGACCCAGTTTCTGGTCCCGGAAATCGTTCAAGATCCAGCCTGTGGTGGTGTCCCTCAGATGCAAGACGTTACATCTCTAAGCCTGTCTGATGTGGACGCCGTACGGTACCCACATCCAACGGTTCCGGTAAGAGTACCCACACCTTATAGTAACATCAGACAAGCCTATGCTTCCAGTTTGTTCTTCCATTGAGCTGATCAGAAGGACCAACCGTTTGATGTCATCACTTTATGAACTTTATTCACACTATATATCTATATTGGAGTGATTTTCCAACACTACATTTGCTATATAGTTTATTTTCGGAGTGTTGTGTCACTCACACACTCTTGCACATGTATTAGCGCTACAATTTTTTGATTCTCACGTATTTTGACTTTGTTTGTTTTGTTTGTTGGCAGCTTTTACTTTGTTTTTATTGATTAGCGCAGTTTTTCCCCAATTTCTTTCTTTTTTTTCCCTCTACATTTTGTTACCACTACTTACTTACTAGAAGATCCGCCTATCCTGCAGTGTCAGAATAGGGTGCTGCCTCCCCCTACCCCCCAAAAGTGTGTCCTGTGAAGGCCATTGTCCCGACAGGATACACAAGTCTACACCTACACAATAGTATACTATTGCTTAGGTCTGAACTTAATTACTCTCTCAACTGACCCCCCCACCTATCTATACCCCCAAGGTACCCACTACTCGGGTTGGTGTTTTCACAAGAGCAGTATTTAACGAATATATTTTACGTAATTGGATGTTGTTCAGTGCTCTCATTTTAATTTCTTCCTCCCTGTTTAACACATTGCTTGTTAGTGTTGTTGGCAGATCTCCTCTCTCTGGGTCTCTCTGGTTCGATACCATGGCTTACTCCACGATGGGTCCGCATGCCACGGTGATCTCTCACAATGTCCAAGGTTTGAACATTCCAGAAAAAAGGTCATCCCTGTTAAGGGAGCTCAAAAAAGGTAGGCCACACTTCGCTTTCTTACAGGAGACGCACTTTAAATCCCCAAAAATACCCAGGCTCGCTGATTCCTTCTTCATAGAGGCGCACCATGCTACTAATGATCAGGCAAAGACAAAGGGTGTCTCGATACTGGTTAGCAGAGAAGCTTCCTTTGTTCTGAAAGACAAACTGATAGATCCAGAAGAGAGGTACATACTCCTTAAAGGCCTCTATAATGGTAATCCCGTAACATTGGCTAATGTCTACTTCCCCAACAGACTACATTTAACCTTCTGCAGGAAATTAATAAGAATAATAGAGGGATTTAGCGAGGGATGTATTATTTTAGGAGGTGACTTTAATCTCCCCTTGAACCCCCTTTACGATACCTCCACAGGCAAATCACACATGACATATAGGGTGCTGAAGTCGTTCAAGAAGCTTTTACATTCCCTGCACTTAATTGATTCCTGGCGTTTTCTTCACCCGGAGGGCAGAGATTACACGTTTTACTCAGCTCCTCATGCTAAATACACGAGGATTGATTATCTATTCATATCCCGCAGAGACTTACATCGCTTGAGTGGAGCCAGGATAGGGATCCAAACATTTTCGGATCACTCTCCTATCTCCCTTACGATCTCAGCCGAACCTCCAAGAAAAGGCCCCCTTACATGGAGACTGAACTCCTCTCTGTTGACAGATCATATACTGCTACCAGAAGTAACCTCTCATTTGAAAGAATATTTCAAACATAACACTACACAGGATATGGACCCACTTATGATATGGGAGGCCCATAAGTGCACCATGAGGGGAATCTTAATGAAAATGGGAGCCCAACGCAAAAAAAACAGAGACAAAGAAATCATTGGACTGATTGACAAGATATCACAGCTAGAGGCACTACACAAATTATCTCTGACCAAGATAGTCGCGACCGAACTATTAGACACACGGAAAGCACTACAACAATCTATGGAAACTATCTCCAAAAGATTCCTATTCTTCAAGCGAAAGGTGTATTATGAATATGGCGACAAGACTGGGAAGTTTTTGGCTAGGGCACTGAAAGGTCCACGTCTGAGAAATAACATAATGGGCATACGCAACAAGGCAGGCAGATTAGACATTTCAGATGACCTGATTTCTAAACACTTCCAGGAGTACTATACGCAACTATACAACCTCCCACAACAACATAAGCCAGCAGATTTAACAGGGAATAGAAAGGAATCCATACAGAACTATCTAATAGCTTCCAAAATGCCCAAATTTTCAGACGCAGACATTGGAATTCTTGACCAGCCCATAGGCTTGGACGAAGTTCAGCTGGCAATACAAGACTTGAAAACAGGGAAAAGCCCAGGCCCTGACGGGTATACCTCTATCTACTACAAGACATTCATTGAGGTTTTGACAGGTCCCCTCACAAGAGCTCTTAACTCCTTTATGGTCCAGAGAGATAACACAACGTCACTTCTAGAAGCTCACATCACAGTACTGCTAAAACCCGACAAAGACCCATCCCTCTGCACAAGTTACAGACCAATTTCTTTGCTTAACTTAGATGTGAAAATCATGGCCAAAATCATTGCCAATAGACTGAAACCTTGTCTTCATACTCTAATAGCCCCAGAACAGGCAGGCTTTATGCCTGGGAGGGAAGCGAAAGACAACGTGACGAAGTCACTCAATCTTATTCATGCGGCCCATGTGCGAAAAATCGAAGGCCTTCTCCTCTCCACGGATGCGGAGAAGGCCTTCGATAGAGTAGCCTGGGATTTCATGTTGGGGACGTGCAGACATATCGGGCTGGGCACACATATGTTATCTTGGATTGAAACCTTATATAGGAACCCATCTGCCAGGCTCCGCATTAATGGAGCTCTCTCAGACAGGGTGAAAATAGCTAACGGTACGAGACAAGGATGCCCATTATCACCCATCCTATTCATACTTTCACTCGAGCCCTTCATCCGGATGATACGGTATAATCCCAATATCCAAGGATTCCGCATCACAAACACGGAATACAAGAAAGCCGCTTATGCGGATGACCTGCTCTTCTTCCTATGCGGAGTGACATATCCCTCCCGAACACGGAATACAAGATAGTCGCTTATGCGGATGACCTGCTCTTCTTCCTATGCGGAGTGACATATCCCTCCCAAACCTCCTAAAGGAATTCTCTATATATGGATATATTTCCAACCTGAAAATGAATCTTTCCAAATCAGAGGCCCTGAACATAAACATACCAGAACACTCGCTCAGACTAGGGATAGACAACAACCCCTTCACATGGGTAACAAAAGCGCTCAGATACTTGGGGGTGTGGTTGCCTCCGCAGGTCTCCCAGGTGTTCGAGTGCAACTTCCCCCCACTCCTCAAGACAATAACTACGGACATGGCAAGTTGGCACCCCAAAAATTTCTCGTGGTTTGGAAGGGCTGCCATCTGTAAGATGGTAGTCCTGCCCAAACTATTATACCTCTTTAGGACTTTACCAATACATATACCATCGGCCTTTTTCAAGCAACTGCAGTCACTCCAAAACCAATTTGTATGGGCACACAAACAGGTACGCATTAGACACTCGCTCCTGACTCAACCTAAGGGAAAAGGCGGGATAGGCCTACCAAATTTCAAAAAGTATTACCATGCGGCACACATCGCCAGGATAATAGACTGGCACTGCCATGATAACGCAAAGGACTGGGTGGCCCTGGAGAATGACCTCTGCTCACTACAGCTGAGGTACTCCCCATGGATTTCAGAGTCTAATTACCCTGTGGACATGAAGCAACACCCCCTGACTAACACCACCTTACGAATCTTTCACCTCTTAACTAAAGATCCGGGCTTTTCCACTTCCCTGAGCCCACTCACACCTATGTACCAGAACCCGGACTTCCCACCGGGTATGGGAAGTCAGTTCCGGAGGACAACAAACCCACCCACACCTTTAATAGCCAAACATTGCTTCCAGAACGCACGACTAAAAGACTTTACGGTCCTGAAAATAGACAATAACCTACGACACATGCCTATGTGGTCATACTTCCAACTTCGTAGTTACCTCAATCAGAGATCCCATAAACAGTACTTTACTAAACAATTAACAGAGATGGAATCAGTGTGCCTGGAGGGAACTCCTGTTCAGAAGGCTACCTCCTTGGCTCATTCGTGGTTACAGGGCCAGGATGCTCACCCTACGGAGAGATTCAGAGAGAGGTGGTCGGAAGCCTTGGGTATAGTGATCTCAGACAAACAGTGGCAAAAGGTATGCATATTAGCTCACAAATGCTTGTTAAGCACTAGAATGCAAGAAACCTCGTACAAATTGCAATCACATTGGTACGCTACACCTGAAAAACTACACAAATGGTACCCTCAGACTTCGGATCTCTGCTGGCGATGCCAGAAGGAGACTGGAACCTTACTACACATTTGGTGGCAGTGTCCATCGATAGCTCAATACTGGACAAAGGTAACAGATATCATACAACATGTAACAGAGACTTCTATGAGACTAGATGCTGCTTGCTGTTTACTCCATGTCACCTCATTCTCGCTCAGACGATATAAAAAATTGCTGACCAGACACTTCCTGAACGCGGCTAAGTCTCTTATACCGCTTCATTGGAAATCTACTAGCACCCCTTCAGTAAAAGAATGGCTATCGAAAGTCAAAGACATATGTGACATGGAGGAAACTATAGCACAATCTACCGATTCAGTTGAAAAGTTTCATGCTACCTGGATGCCATGGCTCACTTTTAGACATACACAATATTACGAAGACCTTAGAAATTAGCCTCTAGGGGCTACGCCCCTTTACGTTCAACCACGATGACACATATTGAAATGGCAACTCAGATCCCCTTTTTCTCACTTTCCTTTTCTGAGACCCATACATCCAATTGTAATGATGTGCGAACGCCACCCACCCTTTCCTTCTATAACCCCTACCCTTTACCTACCCTTTATACCCCTCATATCTATACCTTTAACTCCCCCTTCCTCCCTCTATTACCCCGATCCACTGATTAAACTAATCACAGAATAGTCTACAACATACAAACATGTGAACATGGTTACTACTGACTTGAACCTTGCATGACAGTTGGATACTTGTATTAACCTAAATTTGATGTCTACTTAATCATTGGGTAACGCATTTGATGCAGAATATTGTATGTAATACCTTAATGATACCCTTCCAAGAAGTGTAACAAACTTGCAAATTTTTTTTTTTTTTCTCTCTGCCTTTGTATGTCTATTCTTTGATGCTAATAAACTTTGAATGGTTAAAAAAAAAAAGATTTCAGCGGTGGTAATCCACTCTTGCTATCCAGCGATGGGTGGTCTCTTCTCCGGGGTCCAGCGATGGCTGATCTCTTCCGACGTCCAGCGCAGCGCGTCCTGTCTCCATGGAGACACTGAGGGAATCCCAGGTCTTAGCTGAGGAGGACGGGGCCACTCGTCACCTGACCCCGCCCCGCTCTGACGCAACGCAAGGGAAAAGCTGGGCTTCCCCAGTGACGTACGGGTGACCCCGCCCCCCTCTGATGTAACGGAAACCTGCGTTAAATCAGAGGGGGGCGGGGGCATCGGTACATCACTGGGGAAGCCTGGTGTAACGCAGGTTTCCGTTACATCAGAGGGGGGCAGGGTCAGGTGACAGAGTGGCCTGGTCCTCCTCTGCTAAGACCTGCGAAGACTCTGAACTTTTGCGATGTTCGAGAGTTCTGGCATGAATCAGGGATGTTTGGCCCATCTCCAACCTGCAGTAAATGTTTTTTGATTGTCACATTCACTGATTTATAAATATACCCCACACAGACATTGCATTGCCCTAATAAAAAATACCATAAAATAGTATGCTTTCAGATATAATAAAGTTTGAGAAACACATTAAATTTGAATAGCCGCTCAGACATTGTAGCACTGTTCACATGGTTGAGTGCTTTTAATGTACTTGGAAGATGAGCATCATATAGGAAATAAAATGTAAAATTGGCTGTAAAATATTCCCCGGAGCACTATTTTTTGCATGAAAGCCATTTTTGTGTCATTGGTTATATGTGCTCCAGTGCAGATGGTGCTGATGTAAAGGCCAGAAGGAGACTGACAAGAGCCACTGATATATGTTTTGTACCCTTGTCAATTTGCATTTAAATTCAGCCAGCCTGACTTCATATCACCTTGTACCACCCTCCCAATACTCATGAGACATGTTAGATGTGTAAAAAAAAGGTGGTCCGCTTGTCAGGATTCAAATTACTGCTGCATACTCTGCTGCATAGTAGAAATTCCAACATCTACGTTTGAATAACAGTGTTCAGCCAAGTAAGTCCATACTTGCCAACAGTCTCGATTTTCCCAGGACAATCCTGATTTTTGGACCCTCATCCTGATCGGAGTCCGTCCGGATTAAAATCCTGGGATTTTGCTTTTATCCCGGGAATCGGGACTGTTTTTGGCAAAGAAAGATGGCTGCCTCCGCGAGATCTCTTTCCGGATTTCCCCGTGTGTTCAGTGGAGAGGGGAGGGGCCTCCGATCCATGAAGCCAATCGGCTTCTCTCTTCAGTGTACAAGTAGACAGGATGTACAAGTAGACAGGATACTGATGTACACTGAAACCGATTGGCTGCATGAATCAGAGGCCCCTCCACTGAACACAGTCCAACACCAGGGGAAAGACGGAAAATGGAGCTGCCGCCAACCATCCATCCTGTGTGTCCAAGAGGGGATACTGATGTATGGAGGGGCTCTGCTGGGGACACTGATGTAAGGAGGGACTCTACTGGGGACACCAGATGTAAGGAGGGGCTCTGCTGGGGGCACCTGGTGTAAAGAGGGACTCTGTTGGGGGCACTCCGCTGGGGACACCAGATGTAAGGAGGGACTCCGCTGGGGCACCTGGTGTAAGGAGGGACTCCGCTGGGGACACCAGATGTAAGGAGGGGCTCTGCTGGGGACACCAGATGTAAGGAGGGGCTCCGCTGGGGGACCTGATGTAAGGAGGGGCTCCGCTGGGGGCACTAGATATAAGGAGGGAGCTATGCATACATGTGTAAGCTGCAGAGCTGCTCCAAGGCACCCCAGTATTATCTGCAGTCCTAACTATTGGAAATGTATGAAAGCCTCCATAGCAGAAGCAAATGTATTCTAATAGATAGATAGAGGGCAGGCGAGGGAAAATTCTCAGCTCAACTCACCAGTCAGTCTGCAACCAACCAAAATATCCTGTCTAACAGTATGAGAGCCTCCATTCCTGCATTCTAATGGCTAGATAGAGGACAGGTGAGACATATGCGAGACATGAGACTGGTACTGCATTCTCCTGGGACGTGTAATGTTATCTCAGGAGACTTCGCCGGGCCGAGGTGACGTCATCATCTACAAGAGGAACAAAGAAATGGAAGTGGGTACCACCAAACTAGGAACTCGTTTCCTAAAAAATAAAAAGCCTGGGGAGAGCAAAAGAATAAAATGTAATTTCCATTTTTGCTGAAGGTCCACTTTAAATGTCCAGTGCTTTATGGAATTTATTTTCCATTTTCCAGAATGTGTTTACATACATATAATAGATGAATGTAATAGATAAAGTGAACTCAAGCGCATCTTCCCTGCAGTATTTATGTGCTAGGTTGTAAAACCAGGCTCCATCTCCTAGCCTTGACATTTATAGCATGCCAGCCTTGTTAAATGTATGGTGCTATTCTTTCTATTCCACCAAGATTTAAAGCTTGGGATTGAAAAAAAATGTTCCTCCCGAGCTACCATAGCACAAGCTGAGACCATCTAATCCCATCCCCCTTCATCCTTCTTTTTTATTGACACATAATGAATTTAGCAGAAGGCAGCCACATCTGGTTTCCTTAGCTCGTACATGCTAGGGAAATTATTTTACACTTGTTATCCATAGCAGCATCCTTGCAGGGTGCCTGTGTTTTCTGGGAATGCTGAACACAGGTTAAAATAGGGGTCTTCTTCATACATAGAGAGGTGACGAACAGCCTCCGTGCACATTAAAGAATAGGAATTGAACAATCGTTTCCGTTCTTTTGTCACACAAAAGAGAATTTTCATGTCTGAAGATGATGGTGTATGGAAAGTGCCTTATATGGTGGATCTTCAGTTTATTCTATCTGAAAAGAGCCTGGGGTAAGTAAATGTATGCTTGTGCTAATAACACCCTTTGTGATCATTATGGTTATTAATCATATAAAAGATTTCATATATAAATTCTATATAATAATAGTATATGCTACAGTACAGGTTGTTTCATATTACAGCACAATGGTGCCTCATTCCAGAATAAATATATAAAAGAATAAACCCAATTCTAAGACTGTAAAGGTGCAATGTTGCTTAAGGATCATGGAACGGATATGTTTATCGTAAAGACTAATTTTGATGACTTATGTGGAATTATATATGCATGTAATATGTGAACAAATATTGGTTTGATTTTCTAAATGATAATAACAGAAATAATAAAAAAAATATTGATATAATTTATAATTTGCTAAAGCACATGACACAGATATAACAATGCTTGTTTCAACAAACTACCATTAAGTATCAGCCACATGGCTAAAAATAATGATCATAATGACAAATAATAATTCTTTATAGCTCAGTGAATTGATATTAGTGTTTATGTTGCAAAATTACATATATGTTTTTTTTATAATTGTGTTATGTTTATTATATATGAATTTCTCTGTGCTTCATAAAGTTCATGCAAACTGTACTTTTTATTTACAGCACTATCTCCAAGTATTGTACTTGAAAAATAAAATCCACTATGCTATCATTAGTTTGTAAAAAATGTCATACGCTTAAACTGATTTTCAGAGCCATTGCAGGAATGTTTTCATGTATTCTGGCAATAAAATAAATGCACCTGGCTGAAAATGGGAGTATTACGTTGTTGGCATATTAGCGACTCCCGCATACCTTGATGTTTGCCCACTGCAGAGACATTAATAACTTCCGATCGGCAGCCATAAGAAATGGTTTAAGTCCCTGGGAAGAAATACTGCATTAGAAAACAATGCTGTTGTGTTGTGTTATTTATTAATATTGATTTGCCAATCCAATTACTTTGTATTGATGTTTGCATTGTCAAAGGGATTTAACTAAAACATAAAATATGCAATGTGATCTGTGGTTCTTGCATATAGGGTTCTCTGCATTACTAACACTTAGAGATGAATAGAACATTGCCATCAAAATGACCTTTCTATAATATGACTTTAGTAATTGATAAAAGCTGATCTCTGCTTTGTTTGTGTGGATGACTAGGCACCATTAGCACTCTAAACAACATTTAAATTCGACTTTACATAATACCTAATTCAATTAAATGTTTCTTTTTATATCTGCCAAGAGTTCCGCTCCAAACAAATCACCACCCACAGATAATGTAGTTGCAGTCATTTTCCTCTTCTAGTTATAAATATTCCACTGTAATTTTTCTTTAACAAACGTCAACATAAATGCAGTGAAAAAATAATTTATTTCTGTGAAACTAGATGATTAAAAATCCACCATCACTCTTCCCACTAGCCTCCTCTGCATTAATAATGACTGAATAAAGTCATACTAATTGCTAAAGTCAGCATTCATTACTTTGTCTGTCCTGATCCAGGGCATTCATAACTTAAAAGAAACCTTTGCCCATTGCATTCCAACCCCTTCCATAAGGTAAAATAATTTGCCTTTTTTTGGGGAGGGGGTTGTTTATTAATTTTTTATTTTTTTTGACCCAGCATACCCTCCTCCCTCCAATGATGTGCCCCTGTTCCTGGAGCGTCCTGTCCCATATACCAGGAGGCATCAGCTTCCACAGGCTGCAGCTGGGGTGTACCAAGTAGCATCAGCAGGGGGGCTATCTATACCTGGAAGAGACAGTTGGCTCCCAATGGCATCGGAGCAGATGATATAGGCACTGGGCCTAGGTGTGTTGGAAACAAGGTCACAGCAGAACAGTGCTGGATTCGCTGGGCAGGTGAGTATGTAAATTCAGGTTAAAGGGTAAGAATACACCTAAAAACAAATATACACAGAGTGAGAGAGGTTCCTTGTTAAGTTTAATCTTGCAGACTAGTTTATAGGCAAACCTCAGACAGGACATGGCCATAAAGTATAATGGCAACCCCTTTCTTACCCCGGTACATGAGCAATACCTTTAAGGGGTCTCTCTGTTCTTTATCAGGGTTGTGAGAAAAAGTAACGTGAAACTGTAGCAGAAAGGATAACAATGTGAATTGTCAGTTAAAAAAAGTTGAAAAGGCTATGCCGGATAAATATTAGGCTTACAACTGAACAGCCCTGCAATTAAAGCTGGGACTTGCAGATCCACAACAGCTGGAGGGCCGCAGTTTGCCAATCCTTGAAAACCCGGGTTGCAGCTGCAGAATGACCACACTGCAGTGCTAATCTTTTAGTAGATGGTGGAGGTGAGCATCTAGGCACAACAAGTTTGATCACCTCATTAAGGCTACAAGACATGCAGATCTTTGGAGTGCTTTTGTGAATGGATGAATCCTGTTTTGAAAAGTCTCAGTCAGTCTCAATTAGCTAATTACAATGCTTTGTGGAGTTTGCCTTTAACAAAGTCCCTCATGACTTCTTATGGATGTCTAAACTACAAATGTTTTTGGCCCTTTGTTTACCTTGCGCCTTGGTTCATGCTTTGATCAACCCTTGCTTTGATCAGTGCTCTAACCACATATCTGATATGTGATCTTAAAGTAGGCATCTCCAAAATATGTTTGGGCAGCAAAGCCAACCATCACATAAATAGAGAGATGGAGGAGGGTGGGCCAAAGCTATGTTGTTCTAGCCCAGATGCCAATCAATTGATATGCAAGTTTGAAAATGACTTGATAAGCTATTGCTAGATTTGCCAAGTTTGTTGCACAATTGCAGCAAGTCCACATTGCATGACTCTAGATCAACTTTCTTTGCAAACATTCTGCAAGTTTGCTGCAGGTTCTGGTTCAGTTATGTTGTGCAATAGTCATCCCACCACAGGGGTCACTGTGACTTGAAGAGCTCTTGCTGTAGACTCACCACTGAAACTTTGCTCTTGCTAGAGACTTGCCACACAAATTTGCTACAAATTGGAAAAGTGTCAACTAGAACTTGTGCTTCAAGTGCTCTGCAAGTGTACAACTTGCCAGTGAAAATGTGCAGCAAGTTAACAAACTTACAATTCAACACTGCCACAAATTTGTGGCAAGTTATCCTCGCTATCTGCGAGTTAGGCTTAATGTACATGGGACGTTTTTACAACCTCTCCTGAACGATTTAACTTGACAGTAACCCACGTTTAAAACATCCGTTTGGCCGCGTTTACATGGCGCGTTTTTATTTTTTTTCAAACTAGGCAAAAATAAAAACTCCTGTAAACAAAACGCGGCCAAATGCGCGTTACCGCATTTAGCCTCGTTTAGCCGCTTTTGGCGCCTGAAACGTCGGAAACTTCAGCGTCTGAACTCATTTTTTTGCCTTCCAACTGCCTCTGAACATCCGTTTACCAGCAGCAGTGTACAGGAGTTTGCATAATTTAGTGTCCCGGATTTTGTGGCTCTCAAGCAGGAAGACACAGCTTGTGTGCAGGCTAGAGATCCTGGAGTCTAAAACAGGTAGCCCTTGCACTGAATTTTTTAAGCAGGTCTCAGGTACAAGTAAATCTAAAGAATATGTGCACTTATTGTTTAAGTACTGGTATATTGTGCTGTACATGATTATGTGTTCAAAATTCTAACACAGAATTAATCTTTACTAAAGCTATGATCCAGGGCTAAAGGGGTCTTAGATGAAAAGCATTTTATTCAGTCAGAAACTCCTTCCACCCACCATGAAACTGAAATTTCTCTGGAAATAAAGTTATATAATGGGTCTATAGAAATAACGCTTTCCCCAGCTCTCATTTTTCCATCTGAGGAGGCATAATTGTTCTCAGCAATTGTCAGCAAAATGGAAGTTTTACCAAGTATAATATAATATGCTTTGTATTGACTTATGATGGCTCTCAAAGAACAGAAAATTAGGTTTAAATTAACATCCTTACATTAAAAAAAATTCCTTTATTTTGGCTTCTGGATTTATAGGGTGAGAATCCTCATCCCATCAAGAAGAACTATATTTTGTTGTTAGGATAAAGCCTAAACTCTCCTGGAAATGAGAAAACTGCAAGACTCCACCCTGTCAAATCAATTTAATACATTTAAGAAACTGGAGAGTGCAAAATACAGTGCAGCTGTGAATGGTAGCCAATCAGCTTCTAATTTCAGTTTGTTCAATTAAGCATTACCGAAAGAACCTGGACGCTGATTGGTTTATATGCAGAACTGCACCAGATTTTGCACTCTCCAGTTTTAGTAAATAAACCCCTCTTATGTAAACTTTAGACAACTAAAATGTGACATCTCCACATCCTTAAAAGAGAAGTAAAGGATTATATTTTTTTTTTATAGATTATTACTTACCTAGGTGGATGCAGTATCGGTCCGATGCTGCATCTGTCCCCCGACACCTCTAACACTGAGAACCGAGAGGTCGAACACCGCCAATCACTCAGTTCTCACAGCTCCGTGAGGAGAGAGCTGCAGACTGTCGGTCATAGCTCTCTGCTCTGTTCCCTCCTTGCTCATTGGAGCGCTGGCCTGTGGAGGGTGAGCAGGGTGTCAGTCCAGGCACCTGGTGGCTCCAGACTTTATTGTCGCGATGACGCAGTGCTTGGACTGAAATCCGTGACGTCAGCAGAGAGCGGACATCAGCCTGCTTTCTGCTGAAAATGGGTCACAGGAGTGTCAAACGAACTGCACTCCTGTGATCCATAGGAGAAGTCCCGCCAAACGAGCTTTGGTGGGACTTCTCCTTTAACGTAATGGAGATTACAAAAAAATTGTAGTTAAGCCTGGGTAACAACCATGGCTCTGTCCATGGATACCCTTCCACAGGCGGTGGTATCAGCGGGGAGCATCGATAGTTTCAAAAAACTATTAGATAAGCACCTGAACGACCACAACATACAGGTATATACAATGTAATACTGACATATAATCACACACATAGGTTGGACTTGATGGACTTGTGTCTTTTTTCAACCTCACCTACTATGTAACTATGATACAGTGAAGAAGTGAGTGTACTCAGCCATCGAGGAAATGGAAGTTTGTAATTTGCAGAATTCCCAGGATAAAATAAGGAAAAAAGCTGAAGTATGCTAAACAGTTGTTTTTGAGTTTAGATACACTTTGAGGGTCTGCTCTACTAATTCCACCTCCTCCCTTTATAATATACCTATAATCTATGCACTGTCGCACTCTTTATAATGTCAAATAAATGTCCCTTATAAAAGCAGTAACGGGTCCATCTATGAATTTAGGCGCAAAGATGCTAAAGCTGTAACCTTTAAGAGGTTGATTGGTGAATGTGTTCAATAGCATGTACAGGGTTTATTATTTCAGTTCCGTTTTTTTTAGAGCATAACTTCAGGTTGCTGTTAAATTTATCCATGTAGTGAGGTCTTCCTCATACTGCATATGTTCAATGCTTGTTTGGCTAAGTGGGAAAGGATTAAGTACAAATACTTAGCTTTTCCTTTTACTCTATGTGGCCAGTTTTCCAAAGCCATCTCACTTAGCTCTGTGATATTATCAATGCTGGACCAGAATTCCTACATGGGCTAGCACAAAGGTAAACCATAATAAATGAAACAACACAAAATTATCAATAAAATTAGTTTATTGGCTTTAAATATGGCCACGGTGTTATCCATGGGGGGCAACTCAAATTACAAATTCAATAAAAATGTAAATATAAATATAAAGCCATTTGGCTAAAATGTATTTAAACAAAAATTGAATTGATGTCCATCCAGTCAATGCTGGACGACTACTCCCCCTTTTGGACAACATCATGACTTAAAAATAGGGAGGGTGGGTGGGCGCTTCAGCTCCAGTCAGAGCGGTCTGTGAGGGAGCCGCTCCAGTCCTTTATATAAACTCCTACAGCGCGCGCTAGAACTGCCAAAAACAGACCAATCAGCCCACTTCTGCTGCACACCAATCCCCTGTTCCCTTGGTTGCCCAGGGATACCTCTCTAAGCTGCACCTGTGAATGTAAAATAGAGATGAGAAGCAAACGGTCCCCTTTGAGCTATCCCATGGTGGTCCAGCATATTGCAAGACCTTTCATGGGCTAGCACAAAGGTAAACCATAATAAATGAAACAACACAAAATTATCAATAAAATTAGTTTATTGGCTTTAAATATGGCCACGGTGTTATCCATGGGGGGCAACTCAAATTACAAATTCAATAAAAATGTAAATATAAATATAAAGCCATTTGGCTAAAATGTATTTAAACAAAAATTGAATTGATGTCCATCCAGTCAATGCTGGACGACTACTCCCCACCGGCTGAAGCCAAAGGCATAGCCTTAGGCTGAAGCCCCCCCACCACCGTGGCTGACTCTATTAAGCTTTGCAGGCCCATTTTGAAAATATCTAAACCAATTTTGGATAAATGAACCATATCCTCTCGGAACAAGCCTGGAACGAAGCCTTCCAGCTCGAGATGTCTGATAGAAACACCCCCCCCGAGAGATTAGAAAATTGTGGACTGTCCTATTTAGCCGCCTTCTAATTTTGTCCAAATAAAACAGTTTGCCAAAGGGGGACCACGAAAGCCGCGGAATCATTTTGGAGAATGCTAGCAAAGTGGATGGAAACATGAGCTTAATAATCTGCAGATCCTGCTTCATTTTACATAACAAATCCCATGTACCCATCTTACCAATATCATTAGCACCCGCATGAATAACTAAAATATCAGGGGGCGGCCATATATCGGATAAATACTCTAATTGAAACGTAAGGTCCTTCCATCTCAGGCCCCTAACGCCTGACCATAATACCAGAAAATCCTTATTGTCCAAACCCAAATTGGATGAGTAGATCCTGTCTCCGGCATGTTTGGCAGCCCAGAAAACGTAAGAGTGACCTACTATCCATACCACTGTCTGTAATGGATCTGAAAAGAGAAATTCAAATAGTTAGCAATTCAGGGCGGACATATAACTTATATCTGTCACTATTCCAACGACCAATCCTCATCAACCTATCCTCCGGAAAACCCAA
The DNA here is from genome assembly GCA_028564925.1 of Lithobates sylvaticus. NCBI lineage: Eukaryota > Metazoa > Chordata > Amphibia > Anura > Ranidae > Lithobates > Lithobates sylvaticus. The sequence goes on along the minus strand of CM053029.1, from coordinate 510,683,331 downwards.
AGCATTAGCTGTCGTGGCCGCCCCAATTCTAAACGAATGGGAAGAAAAACAAAAGCCAGACAGATTTAGACGTTTTAGGCAAAACGGATGAAAATTGAAACCTGGTCAATGAGGATAGGTCATGGTGTATAAAGAACGAACCAACAGAGAGAGGTCTAACTGATAAGTATCTAGATACCTGCAAAACTGGGCAGATAGCTGGGTTAGGAGAACTAGCTAAAGAAAACCACTGCCCGTTCCCCCACGCTTTGGTTTTGGACCTACAAATGAATAGCTGCACGGAACCCTGACTCAAAAGGACATGTGAAAATAGCAAAAAAGATAGTGATCTCCTGTTTGTGGCAGTGAATTCGCCTAACCTTAGCGCCCCAAAAAATGCAATAGCGAAAGCTGCCCTAAAAAGAAGCGTCTCAAATTCAGATGAGCACACTGTTTGCAGGACCTCAAGAAGGTCCACTAATAGAGTGACTGAAATGGGACGTCTACTGTCCCGTGACGGGTTGGACCGGCGAAAGCCTTTCAGCACCTGATTAACTTGGAAGAAAGAAGTCAAAGATGGTTGGCCGGCAAATTTTAGAAAAAATGATACACCCGCTAAAATTTTGCTGACCGAGGAAGGACTAAGATTCGATTGCAAAAGTGACAATGTAAAAGACAAGGCAACATATGATGACACATACAGCTCGTCCAAACCTAACCCTTGGCAAAAAGAACACCATCTGGACCATGAAAGGTTGTAGTCCGACCAAGTTTTCTGTGAAACCGAATCTCTCAGGTTGGCTGTTACCAGGTTCATATCAAGCCCCAGAGGAAATCTGGGCAAGGATAACCGAACGGTTCCGCCGAGGGGGCCAGCTCCCGAAACTTTGCAAACTGTGAACTAGACAAAGCATCGGCAATGTTATTACGTGTTCCTTCTATGTATTCAGCCTTCAACCAAATATTGAAACGCATACAATGTAACACAAGAAATCGCAGGAGTTTCAATACCGGTTCAGATTTAGAGGATAAAGTATTTATTGCAAATAGAACACCTTTGTTGTCCGTGTGAACCAGAATCCTACGATTTTGAAAAATATCTTGCCAGACCACCAAAGAAGCTAATACTGGGAATAGTTCCAGAAGAACTATGTTCTGTAGGACATTCTTCTGCAACCATTCCTTATGCCATTTACCCGATAGCCAATGACCTTGCAAAAAAGCTCCGAAGCCCGACGAACCCGCTGCATCCGTAAAAAATTCCAACTGGTTGCTAGCTATAAACTCGCATTGCCAAACCGTCGAACCGTTAAAATCGCACAAAAATTGGTCCCAGATCCTAAGGTCTTCCTTTATGTTTTTGGAGAGACGGATGTGTGCATTCTGGCTCTTGAAACCGCTGATAGCCAGGGAAAATCTTCTAGAGAAAACCCTGGCCATAGGAATAATTCTGGCTGCAAACGCCAAAAGACCTAACAAGGACTGAGCTTCTTTTAAAAGCACCTTCCTCTTAGATAAAAAGGAAGAGATCAATTGTCTCATCTTGTTTATTTTAAGAGGAGGAAGCCTGAATTCCATAACGGATGAGTCTATAGTAATACCCAAAAACTCTAATGAAGTGGTTGGAAAGACCGTCTTTTCATGAGCCAATGGGATACCAAACTGCTCACAAGTGGCCAAAAAGGTATGTAAAGATTCTAGACAAATAGGTGAGACGGCTGGACCAACAAATAAAAAATCGTCCAGGTAGTGTAGGAAACCCCCTTTGGGAAACTTAGATGAAGACACCCAGTGTAAAAAAGTAGAAAATGCTTCGAAATAGAAGCATGACAGAGTGAAGCCCATAGGTAGGCATCTATCAAAATAAAACCGGCCTTGAAATTGAAAACCTAATGAGTTGAAACCTTGTGGGTGTACTGGCAAGAGGCGAAAGGCAGATTTAATATCTGCCTTTGCTAGTAAAGAGCCTTGACCAAAATATCTCAACATTGATAAGGCTTCATCAAATGAAGAATAGCATACTGGTGCATCTACATTAGAAACCTCATCATTTAGTGATGCATCAGGTGGGTAGGACAAGTGGTGAATCAAGCGATAGCTACCATTCTCCTTCTTAGGAACTATCCCCAGTGGTGAAATCCGAAAGTTCTGGAAGGGAGGTTCAGAAAATGGGCCAGAGATTCTGCCTTCACTTAATTCTTTAAATATTTTGTCCTGAGCTACCGAAGCATACATGGTAACAGACTTTAAGTTCTTGACAAACCTACAACCTGAACCCATAAATGATGGAACCAAGAAACCCTCCTTAAAGCCATTAATTAGCAGAGCTGCCATCCTGTGGTCTGGGTAGCGTTCTAGCCAGGGGAGCATTCTTGTTAACATCACTGGTGTCGATGCTTTTACCATGAGTGTCTCTGGGAAGCGATTGAAAAGAGGAGGCAGCTGATCTCCGAAAACACCTGCTAGCCGAATGGCTCCCATTGCAGTGTGAACACTCATGTCTGTACCGACAATTAGTTAAAAATTTGCATTGCCCTTCATTAAATGCAAAACATAAGCCTTTGCGAAAAGTCGCTTGCGCATTAGGTGCCAATCTCTGGCTAAACTGGGGTCTTGCTGGCAGCATAAGATTCAGCCATAAACCAACGTCCTTTGATCCCCAGTGCAGCGATGGGTGCACCGACAACTTTTGGCGAAAGTTTTCATCGTATGTATACCATGCAGAGCCGCCAAAATGACGAAAGGCTTCTGCAATTATGTCCAAATGTTGAAATAAACCTGAGCATTTATCTGGAAACCGCTCACCCATAACTGCTGCATAAATGCAGAATGCCTGCAGCCAGTTCTGAAAAGTTCTAGGGATGGCCCTCCTCCTATCTTCTTCAGCCCTATCCCCATGCTGCACCAGATGCCTGTGCTCTCTGAAAAACCTGAGAAACAGCAGGCAGCTGCATAGCCTGGTCAGCACCAAAAACTTGTGCACTTGAACCTTCACCAATATTACCTCTTTTTGTTTTAAAAACCTCTTTTACAATAACCTTATCTGCACCAGGTAACTGTGCCCTTTTTTGTAAATCATTATTAATATCATCATAAACTTCAGCACCATTAGCATGTGCCCCTTTAAATTGCTGTAACACATTAGATAATGATTCCACCAAACTTAACACACCAGCATTCTGAGGCATAAAACATCTCTCACCATCCTTATATAATGACCGCTGCTCACTCTGCTCCATTGAAGAAAGCTGAGTAGCGCTGCTCTCCTTCACACAGGAAGCCCTCTTGGGTATTACACTGCCAGCCCTCTCCTTACATGACACGCTTGGAGAAGCAGCTGTTCTCTGCCTTTTTTTCTTCCTGTCAGGTTGATGCCTGGTGCCGCCCCCGCCTGAGGCCGGCCTTTCTTCCGTCTCAGGAGGAGTGGAGGTAGGCGGAGGAGAGATACTCTCCTCCTCCAGGCATTTTAATAGCCATTCCTCGCCGCCCTCCTTCTCAGCCCTCTCAATGAGGCGGCAAAGGAGGGACTCACGGCCACTGGGAGAACGGCGCTTCATGGTGCAGGACGTCCGCGCTTCAGCTCCAGTCAGAGCGGTCTGTGAGGGAGCCGCTCCAGTCCTTTATATAAACTCCTACAGCGCGCGCTAGAATCGCCAAAAACAGACCAATCAGCCCACTTCTGCTGCACACCAATCCCCTGTTCCCTTGGTTGCCCAGGGATACCGCTCTAAGCTGCACCTGTGAATGTAAAATAGAGATGAGAAGCAAACGGTCCCCTTTGAGCTATCCCATGGTGGTCCAGCATATTGCAAGACCTTTCATTGTATGGGGGAAAGGTAAAGGCCTGTCCACATTTGAGAATATTGAACAGTGCAATAGAGTGGCTGTCAGTGGAGTGAAGAATAGAGTAAGCATTTGTACATTTTTGTTTTGCTTCAAGCAAACGGCATTTAACCCATGCATTGCATTGGGTGATCCCCCCACATGGGTATATTTAACAGCAGCTTGGAGTGGGGCTACAAATGAGGCTACATGCTTAATAACATAAACATATCAGAATGTTTTTGTTATGTGTTAAATGTGGCCAGTGCCATGAAAGGCCAACATTTTTGCTCAGTTGGAGGGTTAGCCTGGATGTGACTTCTATACTAAGGAATAACAGATGAATCTCAAAGGATTCATTTTACAAAGAAAGATAGATTAGTGTGTAGATTGGAACTTCGAATTGCAAAAACTCTGAAAAAGTAGAATTATTTTCTTCAATCTATATAAAGAGTTTTTATTGTAAATATACTGTATGATGTCTGTATTTCATAAATGTTATGCCATTTATAAAGCAGAGAAGCTGTGTGTACAAACTGTACCTTTTGTTAAGGTAGACTTCTGTACGGAATGTTCCTGTAAGGAATTTTTATGTCTATATCCTGAGTCAGATTATTTTTTTCCAAATGCTTTATTTATGTAATAACAAGGTCATAAAAGTCTGGTCATTCTAAAATGTGATTGTCAATATAGAGAGAATTCAGGGAGTATCCGTTCTTTGTCTGTGACAATCTCACTGATTCAGATCTTCCATTTTTTACGTTTCGGGTAAATACAGCAAAGAACAAGGGGGAATAGACGGTGTTGTAGGTCAGGGGGTTATGGCTTCCCTTGGTTAAGGATAACTGTGTGTAATGTGGGGGGGGGGGGGGGGTGGTGGTAGTCGGGCTCAGGACTACTGTATTGGGAAAGATAGTGGAGTTGATTAGGAAAGGGAATGTAGTGCTGGGATGTAATCAGGGAGTCTGGGGAAAAATGGCTGAACGGCAGGGATGAGAAGAGTTGGGGGGAACCACAGAGGGACCAGAAGGGTGATCTTGACTAAAAGGAGGCAAGTGATGGGAATTAGTAAGGTGCCTTCGCCTCCCTTTCTACTCCAAACATAATGCATTTTGCCTTTGTTTGAGTATATAAACATATACCAATGTTGTCTAATTTTGTGAAATGTCTCTTTGATTTTTCTCTGTCAGTGAGGACCTCCATTCTCCTTTTACCATCTAACCTATTAAGCTCTATCTGGATGGACGGAGGAGATCCTTCCATTAGCAGGCAGGGATGTTGGCCTTAACAAAATTGAGGAGTTGTCTTAAGATCGATCCCCAAGGTGTTTTATTGGGGATGGTGTTATGTTGTAGGAGGAAGAAATCTACAGGGACATGAAAGTCAGTGAATTGTTGTGTGATTTTTCTGACTTTATCCCAGAAGTCTGAGATTTTGGGGCATTCCCAAAAGATGTGTGGAGGAGATGCTCTGTTATCACCACATCTCCACCCATAATCTGGTACAGATTATGTGAATTTGTGGATCTGGAGTTCTCCACCACCTTGTGATGATCTTGTATTATATTCTTGTGTCCTGGTGCAGATTGATGATTTGAAAGTGACAGTACATTTTTTGGAGTTGCTCTAGGGAGAAAGTAATGTTTAAGCCATGTCCCCTAGACATAATAAATGTGGTCAGGGTATGGCATAACTAAGCAGGAGTAGATAAATGACAGGGCATGTCTAAGAAGGCCTTCATCTGAGCAATGATTCTCAAAGCCCGAGAAGTTGTAGTGGAATTCTCTGGGTGATGGTAAATGGTCAAGAAATGGCGTAGTTGCAGGGCATTACGAAAGGGCAGGTGGAAAATGCATGTAGGGGAAGTTTTTTCCTTAAGTTGCAGAAGGAAGAGACCAGGGGGAAATTCCTGGTCCTCAAAAATTTGGTGGTGAAGAGATGGGTATCATGTGAGATTTTGTTTCAAAAATGCTGTTTTTATAAGCAGTCAGGGTCAATGAATGGATGGAATCTCAAATCTGTTGGGGCAGATTTTCAGGGAAATATTATATTGGGCTTATTCAAGGTGTACTCAGGCCTTGCTATGCCTGGGCCTATTCCAATCAATTAGATGTACCGGGTGATAATATGTATTGTATAATGTTAGGTCCACCATTGCAAATACACCATAGGAGTTGGGGGGGTTAAAGTATTTGTTGTTTCAACATGGGGCACTTATAGGTCCTATAAACTTGGTAAAAATCCATTAAGGGCTGGGTGGAAGAAAGTCAGAGGAATGTGAATTAAGAAGGAACTTTTTGAAGATTATCATCTTAAAGTGGAGGGAAACCCTAAAAAAAAAAAGAGCATTAATATTCTTAAAAAAATAAAAATGAGAAAAATCCTGTTCTAGTGGGAGAACAAATAGTATTGGAGAAAGTAGAACGCCATGACATGTACCACTGGAGATTCTACAAGGTGGAATCCTTGACTCTTTGTGGGGTAGAAAAAATTGGGTGTTAGTCACTTTAGAACATTCATAGAGTTTATTAGATACAATAAACTCAAGGAGAGAGGTTTAGGGCACTTAATGCCCTAAAGGGTCTCACTTTTAGTAAAGGGTCTCTGCAGGTAGCAGACATGCAGCACTGCCTCCTTCCCTGGCAAAAGCCCAGGAGTCAAGAACCTTTCTGAAAGGTTGCTTCAGATAGTTATATCCTCCATAGCATGCACCACCAGCAATATATATATATATAATATATAATAACCACATAGTGATTGGTCAGGGACACATTAATATTTATACCTTAGCAGTGCTGCTTCTTGTTGCATCTGCTAAGAAACTGTCCCCTGTAACAAACTTAAGCAAACAGAACTATAGTAATTCAAGCTATAGTTCGCTGACGAAAGCCTAGCTGCAATATTAAATTAAATTAGACACACTATTGCTTAGGGCAGCATGCCTACACATGTTAGTAAAAATAGTTTACACAATCTGATGTAATATTTGGCTTACAATTTATAAGGAAAAGGAGGAAAAAGTAGACCACACATTTTACTCTTAAATTATACAAATCATTCAATACCAAAGCCTGGAGCCACCCAGGCAAATATTGCAATGTGAATACTAATAGACAGTAGCTCTTTACATAAAGAAAAAGCCTGACATTTTTATCAATAGATGCAACCGTGCAGTCGGTCCAAATCACAAAGGCAGTGTTTACGTATAACCAAACATCATTTGCAGTTTTGGATATTTGCAACCTGCACTAACTATGCTATCATTTTGCCAATATTAGCCATGCCAAGCAATGCAAATTTAGGAATTTTGTGATCTCACTTGAATAATCACAGCTTATTGCAGGCCAAATAACTATAATTTGCTAATTTAGTTTGGACCTAAAATTGGTCATACTTGTAACGCATAGGCCACACCATATGTATATGTATATATAGTGTCTTGAAAAACTATTCATACCCGTGGAAATTTTCCACATTTTGTCGTGTTACAACCAAAAACGTAATTATATTTTATTGGGATTTTATGTGATAGACCAACATCAAAGTGACACATAATTGTGAAGTAAAGGAAAAATGATAAATGGTTTTGACATTTTTTTACAAATAAATATCTGAAAAGTGTGGCGTATATTTTTTCAGCCACCTTTACTCTGATATCCCTAACTAAAATCTAGTGGAACCAATTGCCTTCAGGAGTCACCTAATTTGCAAATAGAGTTCACCCGTGTGTAATTTAACCACCTCAATACAGGGCACTTACACCCCCTTCCTGCCCAGGCCATTTTTCAGCGCTGTCAGACTCTGAATGACAATTGCGCAGTCATGCTACACTGTAACCATGTGAAATTGTTATAATTTTCTTCACACAAATAGAGCTTTATTTTGGTGGCATTTAATCACTCCTGGGTTTTATATTTCCTAAAAAAAAAAAAGAAAAGACCAAATATTTTGAAAAAACATTTTTTTCCTTGTTTTTGTCAGTAAATTTTGTAAATAAGTAATTTTCCTCCTTCACTGATGGGCGCTGATAGGCTGCACTTGGGGGCACTGATGAGGTGGCACTTATGGGCACTGATGAGGCGGCACTTATGGTCACTAATTAGGTGGCACTGATGAGGAGGCAAGAATATGCCGCACTTATGGGCACTGATAGGTGGCACTGATATGTGGCACTGATGAGCACTGATGGGTGGCACTGGTGGGCACTGGGCACAGATAGGCGGCACTGGTTGGCACAGATAGGCGGCACTGGTGGGTGGCATTGATGGGCAGCAGTGATGAGCATTGATGTTTACATGTGACCAGCTGTGATTGGACACAGCCGATCACATGGTTAAAAAGCCGTGGCGGTGGCTCTTTACACTGATCGGGTTCCTAGCAACGCGGCGCGATCGGCGCGCTGCGGGGCCCTGGGGGGCGCGCGAGAGCGGTCGTTTAGGAAGGCCGTCATATGACGTCCACCCAGAACAAGAGCTGCACCGCCCAGCGGCAAGCGGTAACCTCAGTATAAATACAGCTGTTCTGTGAAGCCCTCAGAGGTTTGTTAGAGAATCTCAGTGAATAAACAGCATCATGAAGGCCAATTAACACACCAGACAGATCAGGGATAAAGTTGTGGAGAAGTTTAAAGCAGGGTTAGGTTATAAAAAGAATATCCCAAGCTTTGAACATCTCACGGAGCACTGTTAAATCCATCATCTGAAAATGGAAAGCGTATGACACAACTGCAAACCTACCAAGACATGGCTGTCCACCTAAACTTACGGGCCAGGCAAGGAAAGTATTAATCAGAGAAGCAACCAAGAGGGCCATGGTAACTCTGGAGGAGCTGCAGAGTGCAGAGGTCAGTAATTAGTAGCTATCATGAACAGAGTACTTACCGAGGCCAAGATGCCGAGACCGGTTGCCCTTGCGACTCAGCGCCCACTACCCCTGGAGGTGGCACAGGGAGCGGTTGGCCCCAAGAGGCACAAGCCACCTGCAGGGCAGTGACTTGTTAGAAGGTCCAGAGGTAAGTATGCCGAGGTACTTGAAGCAGGAAGAATCCGGAAACTGGCTGAGGGTCAAACACAGGAGACAAGTCTAAATACAGGCCGAGGGTAAAACACAGGTAACTAAGTCCAGAGGCAGGGTAACAGAAGTGCTGAAGCAAGGAGAATCCGGGAGCAAGCTGAGGGTCAAGTACAGGAGACAGCAGCAGTCCGATAAACAAGCCAGAAGTCAAGGGCAGGAGAGAGTCAGTGTAGTCAAGGCAATCCGGGTCACAACAGGCAATCAATCAATATCACAGGAACAGGTACAGGAATGCAGGTGAGCTGACAGACGAACCAGCGTCTGTTTGAGGCCTGATGTTCCCTTTTATAGGCCAGCGGGGGTCATGCCAAACGTGCGCTAGTGCGCATGAGCGCGCGCCGTTCAGTGGGGCCGCGAGCACGTGTGCGCCGTAGCGCTGTTCTATTGCGCACAACTGTGCGCCAGAGTGCCGGGCCCATGCGCATGCGCGCAGGGGCGCGCAACTGGCGCGGCTGATGTCCCTGATAGTAGAACATAAGTCAGTGGGAGGTTTCACAGAGAGCAAAGATCAGCAGGAAGTAATGCAGAGTGCTGGGTTCAGTAGGAAATAATACAGTGGATATAAAAAGTCTACACACCCCTATTAAAATGTCAGGTTTCTGTGAAGTAACAAAATGAGACAAAGATAAATCATTTCAGAACTTTTTTGTGACCTATAAACAGTACAACTGAAACTAAAATATTTTAGGTGGAGGGAAGTAAAAATAAAAAAATAAAATAATATGGTTGCATACAGTAAAGCCCCATACACACGGTTGGACAATCCGCGGACCAGGTCCGTCGGACCATGTCCGTCATACTTTGTCCGATGTTGGTTTTGCGTACACACGGTCGGACAAAGTTGTCGGAAAATCCGATCATTCTGAACGTGGTGACGTTTGTTGCCTACGACGGGACTACGTAGAGGCTAGTAGCCAATAGCTTTGGTCTTGTAATGTGATCTGAGCATGCGTGGCACTTTGTCCAGTCGGACAACCGTACACACGATCGGATTTGGTGTGATCGGACCGTGTTGACGGCAAATCTTTCCAGCAGGAGATAAGACTTTGTCCGTCGGACAAACCGACGTACACTGTCCGATGGTGCATACACACGGTCTGATTTTTCAACAACATTGTCCGATCGGACAGAATCCATGAAAAAGTCCGACCGTGTGTATGGGGCTTAAGTGTGCACACCCTGAAACTAATACTTTGTTGAAGCCCCTTTCGATTTTATTACAGCACTCAGTCTTTTTGGTTATGAGTCTATCAGCATGGCACATCTTGACTTGGCAATATTTGCCCACTCTTCTTTGCAAAAACACTCCAAATCTGTCAGATTGCGAGGGCACAGCCCTCTTCAGATCAACCCACATATTTTCAATGGGATTCAGGTCTGGGCTCTGGCTGGGCCATTCCAAAACTTTAATCTTCTTCTGGTGAAGCCATTCCTTTGTTGATTTGGATGAATGCTTTGGGTCGTTGTTATGCTGAAAGAAGAAGTTCCTCTTTATGTTCAGCTTTCTAGCAGAAGCCTGAAGGTTTTGTGACAATTATGGTATTTGGAACTGTTTATAATTCCTTCTACCTTCACTAAGGTTCCAGCTGAAGAAAAACAGCCCCAAAGCATGATGCTGCCACCATCATGCTTCGCTGTGGGTATGGTATTCTTTTGGTGATGTGCAGTGTTGTTTCTTTATTTTATTTTTTTTTTCAAAATAATTTATTGAAAAGAAATAACATACAAATACAACATAGTGAGTCAGCGGGAGAAAGTCCGCTTCTCGATGGGTTACAATTTTCACAACAACTGAAAGACAATTAATAAGAAGGTAATAAACGCAGCATAGAAAGCATAACATAGATTCAAAAAGATCTGTCTGGACAGGTAATAAACTCAATATGAGGGGGGGAGGAAGGGGGGGTGAGGGTGAGGGGTGAGAGGGGGGAATAACCTGCAAGTTCCATCTTGGGGTGTGATTAGTAAGGAAGTCAGATTGCCAAATTGGGGTGGAGGGGTGATCTTGGAAGTCCTTAGTTCTATAGTTCGAGTTTCCAGCACTGGTGATGAGCGTAGTAGGTCGTGACTGATAAGGAATCGTGTGAGTATATCACAAGGGACCTAGTTCAGTGAGTGTCAACAATGTCCACTTGTGTCAAGAGGCTTTTGTAGTATGTAAACGGAGTATGTAGAGACTCTAGTGGTGCAGGGTTGAGTGTTGCATCAATGAACGTCCCCCATCGCATGAAGAAGTGTCGTTTCGCGACTGGGTGGTTAAAATCAGTCATTAGTTTTTTCCCTGTGGAGTTCTAATTGAAGCTCTTGTTTGACCGCTGAAACTGTAGGGCGGGAAGATGAAGTCCAATTCTTCAGTATTGCTCTCCTGGCTGTAAAAAGGCTGATAAGGATCACATTATACAAAAAAAATGGAGTAAATATTGTGTTTTATTTTTTTTCTAGATCATGAAAATGTTTTATTCCAAAACAAACATGTTTGAAAAATTGCTGCGTAAATCCTGTGTGGCATAAAAAGTTGCAATGACTGCCATTTTTTCCCCTAGGGTCTCTGCTAAAATAATATATATAATATTTGGGGGTCCTGAGTCATTTTCTAGAAAAAAAAAATTCAAATTTTTACACGTAGGAAAGAAGTGTCAGAATTGGCTTGCTAGGCAAGTGGTTAAACTAATCATTATTTTTTGTTTGTTTTTTTTAGGAATAGGAATATCTGAACCGTCTTTTATAGCAAAGTGTGAAGATAGATTATTCAAATATTTATTTCAACAACAAGATTACCAGAAGTGGGTTCGTCCAGTCGAACACTTGAATGACACAGTGAAAGTGAAGTTTGGTCTTGCTATTACTCAGCTTGTGGATGTAGTATGTATGACATATTTTATTATAATAAAAGCAGAAAATAGTTTATATTATATTAATGATCTTAATTTTATTAAAAGAGCTCTCTTTGTAAAGCTGATCTGATTTAAAGGTTTACTCTAATTTTGTGAAAAATAAAAATAGCAATTAAAAAATATAGCATATACAATTATACAATTGCTACACAGACTGTATTGTAATTTAATGTTAATAAAAATTACCTTTCCTTTACAATGTGCAGCCACTGTAATATTCTGTAAAATTCAATACAATATGGAAACCTTCAGGCCTTCTGTACACAGTTGGTTTGTAGAACATCCTAAGAAATGTAATTTCCTCGTGGAAGGAGGGGGGTCTGGCAGTTCTCAATTTTTCCTGTTACTTTCTGGCAGGGCAATTGGTCTATGTCCATAGATGGCTGACTCTTCCAGACAACATTGTGGCAGTGTCTTTCGAGGCAATTGTTGTTGGCTCCTATAAGGCATTGTCCCATTTGGTATTCTGAGGAGCTAGGGCCCCCTATCCCCTCACTGTATCCATGCGAGCCAAAATTCGGGCTTGGGAGGTGACTAGTCAGGCAGAGCTTGGAGGTAATAGTGTAGTTTATCCTTATATGCCCTTATGGAAAAATCCTTAGTTACAGAGCCCATTCCAGAGCCCATTATTTGGTCTAAATTTGGTGTAAAAACGGTAGGATCTATCACACGGAATGGGACACTGCTTGCTTTAAAATCTTTAAAAGCCCAATTTGGATTGCCTAACTCTCACCTCTTCCGCTACCTCCATTTCAGACATGCCTTTCAGACTCAGTTCTACGTCTCAGGTATAGTAGTGTGTATGGGTGACTTGGAGGCCTTACTAAAGGATGACACCTTAAAAGAGGAGCTATCATCCATATATAAACAACTATTTATTGATACTGCCATACTTCTCCTGCCCTCTCGTAATGCTTGGTTAGTTAATTTTCCTAGCATGGATGGGGATGACTGGGACAAAATTTGTGACTCCCCATTTACTCGACTGGTGTCCGCAGGAGACCACCTTATCCAATATAAAGTTTTGCACAGAATTTATTTAACCCCTGCTAGATTGGCTAAAATATTTCCCTTTCCAGTCAACTAGTTGGCAAAATAATTCCTCCCATGCGGATTTAATTTATGTATTTTGGGATTGTACGGAAATACAAAAATTTTGGCTCAATGTAGTACAATATGTAAATTCTGTCACGACATTACACATAACCCTCACTTGGGAGATTTTCTTTCTGGGATTGGTTGAACTCTCCTGATCCTATTGTTCTATTATGCCAGGAAAAGCATTATTCTTGCTTGGAAGAAATCTACTGTTATGTCCATTACAGCCTGGAAAGCTCTGATAAATAAAGTCATGCCTCTATATAAGGCTACATATACAGTACATGGCCCCGTCCATCGTCCCTTTGATGTGATGAAGTTGTCCTGTCCTCTTAACATAAAAACACCCCTAAAGCTGTTCTTGGGGGTCATAGGCAGCATTCCTCCTCCTCCAAACACGGCAAGTTGAGTAGATGCCAATGATGCCAGTGTCTGACCACAACACTTTCACACAGTTCTTCGCTGAATCATTCAGATGTTCTTTAACAAACTTCAGATGTACATGTGCTTTCTTGAGCAGGGGGACCTTGCGGGAGCTGAAGGATTTCAGTCCTTCACGGCATAGCATGTTACCAATTGTTTTCATGGTGACTATGGTCCCAGCTGCCTTGAGATCATTGACAAGATTCTCCTGTGCAGTTCTGGTCTGATTCATCACTGTTCTCATGATCATTGAAACTCCATGAGGTGAGATCTTGCATGGAGCCCCAGACTGAGGGAGATTGACAGTTATTTTGTGTTTCTTCCATTTGCGAATAATCGGACCAACTGTTGTCACCCTCTGACCAAGCTGCTTGGCGATGGTCTTGCAGCCCTTTCCAGCCTTGTGTAGGTTTACAATCTTGTCCCTGACATCCTTGGACAGCTCTTTGGTCTTGGCCATGGTGGCGAGATTGGAATCTCATTGATTGATTGCTTCTGTGGACATGTGTCTTTTATACAGGTAACAAGCTGAGATTAGGAGCACTCCCTTTAAGAGAGTGCTCCTAATCTCAGCTTGTTACCGGTATACCTGGAAGCCAGAAATCTTGCTAATTGATAGGGGATCAGATACATATTTCGCTCATTAAAATGCAAATCAATTTATAACTTTTTTGAAATGCTTTTTTCTGGATATTTTTTGTTGTTATTCTGTCTCTCACTGTTAAAATAAACCTACCATTAAAATTATAGACTGATCATTTCTTTGTCAGTAGGCAAATTTACAAAATCAGCAATACTTTTTTCCATCACTGTAGTTGTAATATGAATTTTATATATGATGTATAATTAGTACAGAAGGGATTTTAATTGAAATATGTAAAATCATCTGTTATCCTGTATAATGAAGTGCAATGCAATATGTCACTACTAGATGTTGTGGTTCATACAGCGGAGGGATGCATTTATTTGTTGTTTGATGAAATAGTAATCTAAAGAATAATTAAAACTAGAGGCAATTATAATTATAAATAGAGGCACACTATGCCATCTAGCCACTCCCTCAGAAGAAGTCGAAAGGACGAAACATTAGGGGCGTGACTAGGCGGCGTGAATCGAGTGACGTCAGCCTGTTGATCGGGAAGGAGCACGGGGATCCACGGAGTGGTGAGATACCGCTAACACCCCAGTTTGACAGTGAATATCTGGCATTGTATATACTGTATGACAAAAGCGATCAAGCATCTTGTGTTTGAATTTTAATGGGGATTTTATAGCAATAAATGTGAGAAACAGAATTACGCTATGTGTGCTGCTTGTTTCTTTAAGTTGAGCTTTGAAACATGGCCGCTATGGAGAGGAAGAGGTCTGAGGAATCCACCTGAAGGGATATTTGTTAATAGAGCAGTTATTAATGTGACAGGCAATTATTTTGCGAAGTTTACAACTGCCCTTTTTACAGAGATCTTTGCACTGCCTTTTTTGTTGCACTACTTCACCGCCAGGGGTGGAGGACTAAAGGAATTTTGTAAATATTGATGAGTGCTGTTGCACTTAGTGCTATATATTATTGTTTTATTAACCAAAAAGGATACATGCATGTATATAGGTAAAGTGTGAGCACCACTTAGTCATATAGCAGCTGATGTTCAGAATAAATACCCAGAACAGAAAAATTTGGAAGGAAAGCAAAGCCAGGCCCGGTTAAAAGAGAGAACAGGAGGAAGAAATAGATGTTTCGGTGTTCCACTTAAAGACAGGCAGGAGGTTCTTGAGCAAGGGGGTTCCTACACTCCCTAAACAAGGTGGTAAAAATAGGCAGTTAAGCCATGGTTTTACTGTCTCCCTGAACGCCCCTTTTAACCTTACACAATTGCCATAAATGATACCCCCTGTCACGTTCAGCGGGCAGTACTGCCACAGAACGTGACCCATTCTGGTGAATAGAAGTAAGATATACCTGTGCTGACATCCCAATAGCCTCTACATGTATATAATCCATCAGGTGCTAAAGTGATGTGACCACATGTTAACATTAAAAATTCTGGATAAACCCTCTGCACACTGCTAAATACACTTTCTAGCAAACTTTGAACAAAAAAAAAACAGGGATTTTTAATTCACATACATTGCAATACATGTTTAAGCTGGCTGTCTGAGTCAAAGTATTCCCTCTATAGCCAGTCCCTACTCTGCTCTGCAAACGGCAAATGCTCCAGTGGATATAGTGCCAATATGGGGCACATAGACACAAGTTGTAGGAGAGCTACTAGGTTCTGGTCTGGCCTCTGACCTTCACTGCAAAAGAAATAATATACTGTATACCTCTGCTCAAATCCCAATAGCTTCTATGTGTATATAATCCATCAGGTGCTAAAGGGGTGAATGGGGCTGTGCCACAGCTGCTCTGCAACCACATGCAATGCAGGGGGTGGTGGTGTGGGCTTTTCAGAGCTATGGTGAGGAGGTGATATATTGCTCCCCAACTGCCCGTCTGAATAGAAATCCACATTTAGGAGGGGCAGCAATGGCGACTGCATGTGTAAATGAGCCCCTAATCTTGCATGTGTAAAGAAAGGGCTTCTGTTGCTGGCCAGTCTAAGAAAATAAGGCCACCCTCCATCTAATGTTTGTAGACAGCTTTAGCCATTCCAACTCTAAGATACTCATCATAACACACTATCTAAAGTTAACTGTTCCTGCTCTTATGTCATTGTACAGTCATATATACTAAAATAAAATATTTCTGATCTGTTGCAGGATGAAAAAAATCAGCTAATGACCACTAATGTATGGCTAAAACAGGTATGTACACATCTTGTATGTTACAAGTGACAGAGAGTGAGTGCTTTTTTAATAGTAGCAACTTTTATTTACTTGGTATTACTTTGTAGTCGAATGCTGACACCTGAGAACCAATTTTGGTGACAAATTTTCATGATTTTCTAGGTTCAGTTTTTGGATGAGCTTAAGTTGCATAATTTAGGAACATATGGTAACTAAAATGATGCATGTAATTGTTCATTTCGCTGTACTGGATCTATACTATACTATAAATCCATACTGGACATATTTTGACACAGGCACAATTATAGATTTTTCAGGTATTTACCAGAACATATTTCAAGCTATAGTTATATAATGGACATGGCCAGAAAGTGCACACTCTCAGGTTTAATTTGAGGGTATGTACATCCAAATCGGTGGAAGGGTTTAGGAACTACAGCTCTTAAGAATAGCCATGCCCTCTTTTTTAAGGGACCGAAAGTAATTGGATAATTAAATCAAATGCTGCTTCATGACGAGGTGTGGGCTACTCCTTCGTTATTCTTTCATCAATTAAGCAGGTAAAATGTCTGGAGTTGATTCTAAGTGTGATATTTGCATATTGTTGTAAACATACATCATGCGATCAAAGAAACTATCCATGCAAGTCAATCACAGCCATGGTGTCTTTGCCCAATCATGGCTCAGGGGCTAAGTCCACGCCCCACACATATAAGGCTGCTGCTTACACAGCGGCCGTATATAGTGAATGAACAGAGATTAGGCAGGTAGTTAGTGTAGTGTGCAGTCAATCAATGTAGTATATTTTATAGTCCGTATAGTATATATAATACAGTTCAGAGTATATAGTGCAGTCCGTGTAGTATATCTGCTTGTCGGCCAGCCATCGCAGTTTTACTGCGGCAGAATGACACGGCTGGGTGAAACGATGTTGCCTTGCATCGCTTCGCCTTTTGGCCACTAGGGGGGAGCGTACACCCCAGAGGCATACGCGTGCACGCCTGCAGCGTGTGCCCAGGGACGATGCGAGTGCCTGGCAGGTGCGATGCCCGCCGGGCACCCGCAATCATTCGTGGCAGAGCGAGAACCGGGATCTGTGTAAACACACAAATCCCGGTTCTTTCAGGGGAGTAGTGACAGATTGTGTGTTCATACTAAGTATGAACACCGATCTCTCTCTCTCTCTCCTCCTAGACAGTCCCATCCCCCCTACAGTTAGAACACACCTAGGGAACACAGTTAACCCCTTGATCGCCCCCTAGTGTTAACCACTTCCCTGCCAGTGACATTTACACAGTAAACATTTTTATAGCACTGATCGCTGTATAATTGTCAATGGTCCCAAAAATGTGTCAAAAGTGTCCAATTTGTCCGCCGCAATATCGCAGTCCTGATAAAAATCGCAGCTCGCCGCCATTACTAGTAAAAAAATAATAATAATAAAAATGCCTTAAATCTATCCCCTATTTTGTAGATGCTATAACTTTTGCGCAAACCAATTAATATACTCTTATTGAGTTTTTTTTTTACCAATAATATGTAGAAGAATACATATAATTTTTTTGTAAATGTGGGATATTTATTATAGCAAAAAGTAAAAGATATGTTTTTTCAAAATGGTTGCTCTTCTTTTGTTTATAGCACAAAAAATAAAAACCGCAGAGGTGATCAAATACCACCAAAAGAAAGCTCTTTGTGGGAAAAAAAGGACGTCAATTTTGTTTGGGTATATCGTCCCATGACCGTGCAATTGTCAGTTAAAACGACGCAGTGCCATATCGCAAAAATGGCCTGGTCATTGAGCAGCCAAATCTTCCGGGGCTGAAGTGGATATATAATACAGTTCAGAGTATATAGCGCAGTCCATATAGTATATATAATACAGTTCAGAGTATCAGTATATAGTGCAGTCTGTGTAGTAAATATAATACAGTGGAGAGTATATCGTGCCATTAGTGTAGTATACATAATACAGTTTAGAATATATACTGCAGTCAGTGTTGTATACCGTACCTTGCAAAAGTATTCACCCCCCTTGGTTTTTTACCTATTTTGTTACATTACAGCCTTTAAAATATTTTTTTAATCTGAATTATGTGATGAATCAGAATACAATAGTCTAAGTTGGTGAAGTAAAATTAGAAAAATATGTACATAAAACTATTTTTCAGAAATGAAAAACTGATAATTGGCCTGGATACTTTCCTAAATGTACATAATATAACTGGGTACCAACATTTATAGGTAAAGTTGATCCGGGGAAAATCTGATTGCCTTTCGGGGGATCAGGAAGGAATTTTTTCCCCTTCTTTAGCAAATTGGAGCATGCTCTGCTGGGGTTTTTTGCCTTCCTCTGGATAGTTGATCCATATCAATGGGTATCAATGGGTATCCATATGGCTATAGGGCTATAGAATGGGGTATATGGGATTGTATGATATTATCATTTTTTATTTATTTTTTGTTTTGTTTGTGGTTGGACTGGATGGACTTGTGTCTTTTTTCAACCTAACTAACTATGTAACTATGTGCATATATGTATTCACCCCCTTTGTTATGAAGCCCATAAAAAGCTCTGGTGCAACCAATTACCTTCAGAAGTCACATAATTTGTGAAATGATGTCCACCTGTGTGCAATCTAAGTGTCACATGATCTGTCATTACATATACACACCTTTTTGAAAGGCCCCAGAGGCTGCAACACCTAAGCAAGAGGCACCACTAACCAAACACTGCCATGAAGACCAAGGAACTCTCCAAACAAGTAGACATGTGCATTAGTTTTCGTCTAAATGCATTTTCGTCCGAATTTCAGGTATTTTCGTTATCGTTTTAACAAACGATAACAAACGTGCAGTATCCGAAAACTGAAGGATCTGACATAAACAAATGCTTAATTTTCATTTTCGTTGCAACAGTTCGATATAGATAGGAGATTCGACATGACGCTGACAATGGCGATCTGTGTCCATCGAACCTGTGGTCGAATGTGCCTAACCTTAGCTCTATTAGTTCAAGATTTTTCTACATAGAGAGCAAAGATTCGACATAGAAAGAAAAGATTTGACATTATAGAGACAATAGCAAAAAAGGTTGAATGTGCCTAACCGCACTCTATTAGTCCAAGATTATTCGACATAGAGAGAAAAGATTTGACATGAAGATTCAACAAAGCAATCGGCGCAGGCGGACATTTATGGTCAAATCCTCTGCCCATAAGCTATAGAAGAATTCTAATGTTGGTTGACTAGTAATAATAATTAATAAAAATATAATTATTACTAGTGTCATACAACATTAGAATTCTACTATAGCTTGTAAGCGATACATTAGACCGGAAATGTACGATTGCGGCATCGTACAGTTTAGCTGCTCCGTCGAATCTTCTTAGAACATTCGACAGACACCATAAGCCTTCAATGACAGATTTGACCTTAATTATTTCGTATTTCGTATTTCGGACAAATGCATTTTTTAACGAAACAAAATAAATAAAAACGAATTTCGGGAGTAACTAAATATTTCAGTGTGCACATGTCTACAAACAAGTAAGGGACAATGTTGTTGAGAAGTACAAGTCAGGGTAAAGACCCGTACACTTGATCAGACTTTTTGACAACCAACATGCAAATTAGCTGTTTTGGACCAACATCCGACCGTGTGTACGCTCCATTGGACCAACTTTTTCCAGGTTTCATCGGACTTTTGTTGGCTGTGCGAACGGACCAACTTTCTGCCAACAAAAGTCCGATGGACCAAAGTCCGACTGTGTGTACACAAAACCAACGGACTTTTGTACAAACCAATGCAGAACCAATGCAAAAGATCAGACAACAATACAGAAGTTGACCAAAGGTGGCGGTAAAGAGCAGAAAAACCAAGTGATTTGGTGAAAGTTGGCTGAAAAAAGTCCTGCCGTGTGTATGCAATACCAACTTAGGGCCAACGCCCGTTGGACAAAAATCCACAGGAAAGTTGGTCCACGGTCCGATCGTGTGTATGAGGCTTTAGGTTATAAAAAAATATCCAAATCTTTGATGATCCTAGGAGCACCATCAAATCTATCATAACCAAATGGAAAGAACGTGGCACAACAGCAAACCTGCCAAGAGACGGCCGCACACCAAAACTCACAGACCGGGCAAGGAGTACATTAATCAGAGAGGCAGCACAGAGACCTAAGGTAACCCCGGAGGAGCTGCAGAGATCCACAGCAGAGACTGGAGTATCTGTACATAGGACGACAATAAGCCGTACACTCCATAGAGTTGGGCTTTATGACAGAGTGGCCAGAAGAAAGCCATTACTTTCAGCAAAAAATAAAATGACACGTTTTGAGTTTGCGAAAAGGCGTGTGGGAGACTCCCAAATTGTATGGAGGAAGGTGCTCTGGTCTGATGAGACTAACATTGAACTGTTTGTCCATCAAAGAAAACGCTATGTCTGGCGCAAACCCAACACATCACATCACCCAAAGAACACCATCCCCAAACATGGTGGGGTCAGTATCATGCTGTGGGGATGTTTTTCTGCAGTCAGGACTGGGAAACTGGTCAGAGTTGAGGGAAAGATGGTGCTAAATACAGGGATATTCTTGAGCAAAACCTGTACCACTCTGTGTGTGATTGAGGCTAGGATGGAGGTTCACCTTCCAGCAGGACAATGACCCCAAACACACTTTAGTGGTTTAAGGGTAAACATGTAAATGTGTTGTAGTGGCCTAGTCAAAGCCCAGACCTCAATCCAATAGAAAATCTGTGGTCAGACTGAAAGATTGCTGTTCACAAGTGAAAACCATCCAACTTGAAGGAGCTGGAGCAGTTTTGCAAGGACGAATGGGCAAAAATCCCAGTGGTAAGATGTGGAAAGCTCATAGAGACTTATCCAAAGTGACTTGGAGCTGTGATAGCCGCAAAATGTGGCTCCACAAAGTATTAACTTTAGGGGGTGAATAGTTATGCACATTGACTTTTTCTGTTATTTTGTCCTACTTGTTGTTTGTTTCACAATAAAAAAAAAAACATCTTCAAAGTTGTGGGCATGTTCTGTAAATGAAATGATACAAATCCTCAAACAATCCATGTTAATTCCAGGTTGTGAGGCAACAAAACATGAAAAATGCCAAGGGGGGGGGGGGGTGAATACTTTTGCAAGGCACTGTATATAATACACTGCAGGGTATATAGTGCAGTTCAGAGTATATAATACAGTGTACTGAAGTGGTTAAGGGGAACCCTATGACAGAATTAAAGGCGTGGGGTGACATAACTGAGTGACCCCGCCCTCTTCTGATGTCATGTGACGTCAGAGGGGGCGGGGTCACCCAGTTACGTCAGCGGGTGGCCACGTCCTTGTCATGATATCGCTTCCAGGTTACTAGATCCGAGACCTGATCAAAGCTGATTCTGGTGGACGTGCCGGATAGTCACTTGAGCCTCCCAGTGGGATGAGAGAGCCCGGACGAGCCTCAGAAGGTGGTGGGAGGAGGGGGCGCCGCATCCCGATGCTTGGGATAACAACCGAGCAGCAGCTTAGCCATATTGGTTGTTATCACAAGAAAGCCAAGGGTCAGCTATAAACAATGGTACTGGGGTGATGCATGGGTGATTCAATCCGAAGGCCACATATTTGTGTTTTACGTTCGCATGAAGGGGTTAAGTAGAAATTTGAGATGATCTGGGAATTTCTGATAATCAGCCTTTTGCTTACATTGAGTTATGAGACTTCCTTCATCGGTAAGGCATTTTTGGGACAAAGCAGTGGCGGAACTACTGCCATAGCGACCCATGCGGCCGCTATGGGGCCTGCAGCCGATCTAGGGCCCGGTGATCGGCGTTGCTAGGCGGGTGCGGGCCGCACCGGGTGACACCCACCAGCAGCGGCACCACTAACTCCGCTCGCTGTGACTTGTGTTAGAGCGCAGGCTGAAGGACACAGCGGCACGGACCGAAGCCGCCTCCCCTCCTCTCTTTTTACATCCACAGAGGAGGAGGAGCCTGCTCTCGAGCCTCGAGGGACACACGGCGCTGTGTTATGTGGAGACTGACAGTCAGCGCTGTTCTAAGGTATGTTGGGGGGGCGTCTTTTCTGCTGGGGGGTCTGCACTACTGAGGGGGGGATCTGCACTACTGAGGGGGGGTCTGTAATGCTGGGGGGGTCTGCACTGAGGGGGGGTCTGTAATGGGGGGGTGTCTGCACTGAGGGGGAATCTGCACTACTGAGGGGGGGTGTCTGCATTGCTGGGGGGGTCTGTACTGAGGGGGGTCTGCACTACTGAGGGAGGGGTATCTGCATTTCTGGGGGGGGTCTGTACTGAGGGGGGGATCTGCACTACTGAGGGGGGTCTGTAATGCTGGGGGTGTCTGCACTGAGGGGGTGTCTGTAATGGGGGGGGGGTGTCTGCACTGAGGGGTGTCTGTATTACTGGGTGGGTATCTGTACTGATGGGGGTCTGCACTGAGGTGGGGGTCTGTACTGATGGGGGGGGTCTGTAATGGGCAGGTGTCTGTACTAAGGGGGTCTGCACTGAGATGGGGTCTGCACTTGGGTGGGGGGTCTGCACTGCTGGGGGGGTCTGCACTGAGGTGGGGGTCTGCATTGAGGGGGGTCTGTAATGCTAGGGGGGTCTGTACGAAGGGGGTGTCTGCACTGCTGGGGGGGTCTGTACTACTGAGGGGGGTCTGCACTGAGGGGGTGGGTCTGCACTGCTGGGGGGGTCCTGCACTGATGGGGGATCTGTAATGCTGGGGGGTCTGCACTGGGAGGGTGTCTGTACTGAGGGGGGTGGTCTGCACTGGGGGGTGTCTGTACTGCTGGGGGGTCCTGCACTAAGGGGGGTGTTTGCACTGAGGGGGGTGTCTGCACTGAGGGGGGGTCTGTAATGCTGGGGGGTCTGCACTGAGGTAGGGGGTATCTGTACTGCTGGGGGGTCTGCACTGAGGTAGGGGGTGTCTGCACTTGGGGGGGTCTGCACTGCTGGGGGGGTCTGCATTGAGGGGGTCTGTAATGCTGGGGGGTCTGTACTAAGGGGGTGTCTGCACTGCTGGGGGGGTCTGTACTACTGAGGGGGGTCTGCACTGAGGGGGGGTCTGCACTGCTGGGGGGTCCTGCACTGATGGGGGTCTGTAATGCTGGGGAGGGGGGGTCTGCACTGGGAGGGTGTCTGTACTGAGGGGGGTGGACTGCACTGGGGGGGTGTCTGTACTGCTGTCACTGAGGGAGGTGTCTGCACTGAGGGAGGTGTCTGCACTGAGGGGGGGTCTGTAATCCTGGGGGGTGTCTGTACTAAGGGGGGTGTCTGTACTGCTGGGGGGTCTGCACTGAGGTAGGGGGTGTCTGTACTAAGGGGGTGTCTGTACTAAGGGGGGTGTCTGTACTGCTGGGGGGTCTGCACTGAGGTAGGGGGTGTCTGTACTAAGGGGGGCGTCTGTACTGCTGGGGGGTCTGCACTGAGGTAGGGGGTGTCTGTACTGCTGGGGGTCTGCACTGAGGTAGGGGGTGTCTGTACTAAAGGGGGTGTCTGTACTGCTGGGGGGTCTGCACTGAGGTAGGGGGTGTCTTTACTGATGGGGGTATGCATGTGTGTCCTTCAGGGGTGCATACAGTATACTGCATACTTTGTTGTTCAAAATTAATATAAGCTGTTGCCTGGGTACTGTGCTACATGAGTGTGGTAATCTGTTGTTCAATGGCATTAGTTCATTTTTTTTGTGGGGGAGGGGGGGGGGGGGGGGCATACAACATTTTGCTATGGGGCCCTGTGATTTCTAGTTACGCCCCTGGGACAAAGGGTACCTATTTTATTCTCCTTAGTCCAACTGTATTGATTGGTGTTTATATGTTATGTTATGTTATATTGTCACTTTCTGCTGTCCATCAGAGTTTTATAGATAAGAAAAGGAATAATAGTGCTGTTGACAGGTTATGTGAAGCAGATTAAATAATTAGAGAAACATCTATGAGACATAAAGGGAAGTGTTAAGTAGTTTATTTAAATTTAGGGTCAGACACTACATCTAGTAAAGTCTAAAACATGAGAAAAAGCAAAAATAAAGAAATGATGGTGAAAAACGAATCACATCATTTTTGTCCCTGTCCCAAAACAGAATACTTTATGTGTTGTCAGAGAAGGAAGATGGGATGGGCAATTATGGCTGCCCGTCTAATTATAGACGCTACAGTAACACACCGTGTAAGCTTGCTGAATAAGCACTGCTTGGAATTTTTAGAAACACAAGTAACACACAAGTAACACACTGAGTGCAGTAATAATCCCTCTTCATTGGTGTCAGTAATAATTGACTTCCCTATACTGTTGTTAGGGACAGCAAAATTGAATCCCTACTGACATCAGCGTAATAATAACCTCCGCCCCTTCATTGGTGTCAGGAAATACAATAATAATGCCCCCGCCTCTACACTTTACTGGCATTACTGGGTACAATAACCCCCCCCCCCCTTTCCCACTGCTGTCAGTGGATACAATAATAACTTCCAGAATTGGTGTTCAGTGGTTACTTAAAGAATAAGTTCACCTTTGGGAGCATGTTACATGCTCCACCAGTATTTAGGGTGGAACATGCAACATGTTCCCAATGCTGCAGCAGCTGCTCGATCCACCCCGCAGTATGGGGAGACGTTCCCTCTACTAGCTGTCAATTATTTAAATAAGCGTGGCCACGCGGGGCTCCGCCCACATGGCCACATCATTCATTGACAGAGTTCTGTGTATGAATGAACTACAAATACCGACATGCTTTGCAGATGTCTGTTTGTAGGTCTCAATAAACTACCACAGTGCTGTGGGACGCAGTGGTAGCTCATTGGTTCTTCCTGTCAGTGTATCTGCCTGCGTGTATGGGATGTACAGGAACACAGATATAATCACAGGTCTGCAGGAGACCTGATGCTTTACATTAGCGGACCTCCAGCTGTTGCAGAAGTCCCATGAGGCATAGCAAGACACTGCAGCCACAAGCATGACACCCAGAGGCAGAGGCATGATGGGACTTGTAGTTTTGCAACAGCTGGAGGTCCGCTAATTGCATATACCTGCTTTACATGCTCAAAAAAAATGCACTTTTTTACCTGCAAAAAAATTTGCGTTTATTTCTTTTTTTTTTTAAAAGTGAACTTATCTTTTAAGCCAGCCAAGCATGGAACAAAATTCAGCCAGTTTAGCAGGGACCAGACAAATTCTAGTCCATATATGGGCGGGCTGATTGTACACAAAGTGATCTATTGATCGACGTGTACAAGCAGCCTGCTGGGAACTTTTCTCGAGCAGCGCTGCTGTTTATAGTCAACTGTGCTGATGAGTGTATTCTGATGGCGGGGAGATCTCCCCGCTGTCAGAAAACAATAGCTCAGTGGGAGGGATTCCTCCATCCAAATCGAGTGTGCGGATGGGGGAATTGAGTAATTAATTTTTCTTCAACGTGCTGGTTAAACAAAATAAAAAATCACTTGTGTATGGTCAGCCTAAAGCCTAGTACACACAGGCCGAATGTCGGGCGACATCGGCCGGTTCAATAAAAAGCATTTGACATTCAGCCCGTGTGTATGGCAACCGGTCCGACAGAAGCTGGCTTCTCTGTCGGACGTGCATGCTGGAAAACTAGCATCTGCCGACCAGCTCCCGATCAGCCAATGGCTAAGAGTGCTGACCAGAGTGTTCTGGCGGGGGGGGGGGGCATCCCCCTGTCAGAACACAATAGCTCAGTGGGGGAGATTGCTGTACTAACATCAGATTGTTCAGACCTCAGCTTTCATTTTTTTTTTCGTTCAACCCGCTAGGTTGAATGAAAAAAAAACAATGGTGTGTACTAGGCTTTATTTGAATAAATTATGCTTCCTACCTCTACCAGTTGGGCAGCGCTGCCTCTTATATTTCAGCCCAATTACAAAGTTGTTTTTACTGAAAGAGCTAAAGAGGGCAATGATTAGATTTCTCCTTGTCCTTAGCAGCGTTAGTTCTGTATACAATACAAAAACAATAATCTACAGTATCATTTTTGTGATTGTTTTCAAAAACTGATTACAAAAAAGGTGTTTGAACATAAGACCATACAAATGTCTATCTATCTATCTATCTATCTATCTATCTATCTATCTATCTATCTATCTATCTATCTATCTATCTATCTATCTATCTATCTATCTATCTATCTATCTATCTATCTATCCTATATGTTTAACTTATCAATTAAAACAAAGTTTCATATATAGCCAAGATTTGTCTGAGATACAGTTATATAATAATGTATTCACTTGCTTTTTTTAATGTACATTTTAAATGTTCTTGCATTATCTATGATTTTCCTCTAATTCTAACCACGGATCGGGCTGTGACTGCTTATGTCACATTATTCATACTGATGAACACGTTTCCCTGTAGATATTTTTTATACCTTCCTCCCCATCCATCAGAGTTGTCACTTCTGAGCTCAGTCTTTACACAGCAACCTTTTGTAATATTCCTTAACCCATGAGGTGTTTCAGGCACATCATAAAGTGGTTAGTCATAATCTACGCACATATATTTTACCAATTGTGTTAAAATGGTTTTCGTAGAAGTGACAGCTATTGTAACAGAGAAGCTTATTTGCATATAATCACTAGTGAGGAGATTGAAAAGCTTTCAATCTTACATTTTTTCAATGAGGTTATTACACTTCACTGACATTAAAAGGTTTTCACAGTGGTGTTACATATCTACTCCCTTATCATTTTTTTCAGGAATGGGTAGATGTGAAGCTAAGGTGGTCTCCTAGTGAGTTTGCTGGAATAACATCAATTCGAGTGCCTTCTGATTCTATCTGGATTCCTGACATTGTTCTCTATGACAAGTAAGTGCCTGAATGTTTGCTATAAACAAACGATTGAAAAAGTCAGCAGTGTAAAGCGGCGTACACACAGTCGGAATTTCCGATGGAAACAGTCCGATGGGAGCTTTTCATCGGATTTTCCGACCGTGTGTATGCCCAACAGTCTTTTTCTGTCGGAATTTCCGATGGACTTTGAATTGAGAACCTGTTCTCAATTTTTCCGACGGAAAACCTTTCTATCAGATTTTCCGAGTGTATGCAATTCCGACACGCAAAATTCCGACGCATGCTCGGAAACAATTCGACGCATGCTCGGAAGCATTAAACTTCCCTTTTATAGTGCTGTCGAACGTGTTTTATGCCGCTGTGTTATTGACCGTCGGAATTTGGTGTGATCGTGTGTAGGCAACACAGCTTGAGCGGAATTCCGTCGGAATTCCGTCAGAAAAACTGTCAGAGTTTTTTCCCATGAGAATTCCGATCGTGTGTATGCGGAAAAAATGTTCCTTTAGTGCAGAGATATGCAATTAGAGGACATCCAGCTGTTGCAAAACAACAAGTCCCATCGTGCCTTTGCCTCTGGGTGTCATGCTTGTGGCTGTCAGAGCCTTGCTATGCCTCATGGGACTTGTAGTTCTGCAACAGCCGGAGGTCTGCTAATTGCATATCCCTGCTTTAGTGCATTCAAATCTGCTACAGCTGTCTTAGTCCGCATTTTTGCTTGCAAGCTCAGTACTGAAGCACCATGTCTACCACGGCTAGTATTGCCCTTACAATAGGGGGATCTGTAAATCATAGAAAACTCTGTTGAAAATCATGTTATGGTCTGAATACAGTAAAATAGAATCTGTTTTGTTGGTTTGGGCTATGGCACTTTGCACCTTACCATTGCTCTTTGTGTCGTATAAATAGCATGGTAAAGTTGCATGGAAAATATGATGTAGTGATTCTGGGCTGTAGATGCATACATACAGTATGACCAATTTGGGTGAGAATAGGAAGTGAGCAAAGAACTTCATCAGGGCACATTTGGGAATTATTTTGTCACATATAAAGACCCTTTATTAACATGTAAAATCTAAAAAAAAAAAAAGATCACAAACAATATTGTCCAAGAGTACTCAGTATTAAATCTGACATTTTAAGCTGAACATTAGAACTGAGTATACCTAAGATCTGGCAGCTTCCCTGTTAACGCTCTGACTTCATTCTGATATTAAATGTGGACTCCCAACCCTCAAGTATCAACTAACAAAGGTTAAAAGTTAGGAGCAATGTCAAAAACGACAGATCTCTGTTACGTTATACTGTTTTTGCTGGTGCTGTAGCTAGTAGAGACACAAAATGTACTATGAGCCTGTGGTTGGGCAGTTGACATGGAAGCATCCCAGCAGATCTCAAGTAACCCATCAATTTTTACTCTCGGCTCAGAGATAGAAGTGTATATCCATTGTAAGCAAGGTTGTGCAGTTATCTAAATATATAGGTCCTACAAGCTTTGCTCTGTAATACACAATATTTTTGCTAAATTAAGAGACTAAACATGACTAAAGCAGAACAGGGAAATCAATATGCATTGCTATTTTATTGTACTATGTTTAGATCTATGTCTGAAACCAACACTTTATCTAATTTAACAGTGAAATCCTAAATTAACTAAAAAAGATAATATGTCTGTGTAGCAGTTAACAAATTGAACAGTGAATAATGCAGATGCTTCTGAGACATGTCCAATCACAAAAATAAAATGTGTAACAATGTTTTTTGTTCTAGTGCTGATGGTCATTTTGAAGGCTCTGTTACAAAAGCTGTTGTGAAATATGATGGCACCATAAACTGGACACCACCAGCTAATTATAAAAGTTCTTGCATTATTGATGTGACCTTCTTTCCTTTTGACCTCCAAAACTGTTCGATGAAGTTTGGATCCTGGACTTATGATGGGTCACAAGTTGACATTACACTTGAAGACTACGAAGTAGACAAAAGAGACTTCTTTGATAATGGAGAATGGGAAATAGTAACTGCAACTGGAAACAGGGGGAACCGAACAGATGGATGCAGCTGGTATCCATTTATTACCTATTCCTTCATCATAAAACGCTTGCCCCTTTTTTATACACTGTTTCTTATTATTCCTTGTATAGGACTTTCCTTCCTAACCATCCTTGTTTTTTACCTCCCTTCCAATGGGGGTGAAAAAATTTCACTGTGTACCTCTGTACTTGTGTCTCTGACGGTGTTTCTTCTGGTGATTGAAGAAATTATTCCATCTTCCTCCAAAGTCATTCCTCTTATTGGAGAATATTTGGTGTTCACAATGATATTTGTAACTCTGTCAATTGTTATAACAGTCTTTGCCATCAATATCCACAACCGATCCTCCTCAACACGCAATGCAATGGCACCATGGGTGAGGAAGATCTTCCTTCACAAGCTTCCTAAACTGCTTTGTATGAGGAGCCATGTAGACAGGTACTTTACACGAAAAGAAGATACAGGAATAGTCAATGGCCCGGAGACCTCCAGAAATACGTTAGAGGCAGCTTTGGATTCCATTCGTTATATAACACGGCATGTGGTCAAAGAACATGAAGTTCGTGAGGTATGATTATTTCAGTCTATTATTTATTAAATGTGAGTTTTGCCAGCAGCAGTATCCTTGTTACTCAAGGCATAACAGCCAGTATACAACCCTTCTTCCTACTTTTTTCAAGGAAATACTAAAGCATTGCAGGATATGTTTATGTTCTATAAATTAAAAGCATAGATAAAAATGTTATTATTCTTCTGAAAAATTATTTAAATAAACATTTGATTTTACAAACTTTGTGGCATATATAAAAAAACACCCTGTAATCCTCTGTCCAGCAGGGCTCATACTGGAGTGGTAGAGTTATGCCGCGTACACACGATCAGATTTTCCGTCGGAAAAAACTTGGATGGTTTTTCCGACGGAATTCCTCTCAAGCTTGGCTTGCATACACACAGTCACACAAGTTTTCTGAACTTTCGCCCGTCAAGAACGCTGTGACGTACAACACTACAACGAGCCGAGAAAATGAAGCTCAATGCTTCAGAGCATGCGTCAAATTGTTTCCTAGCATGCGTAGGAATTTTGCAAGTCGGAATTGGTACAGACAACCGTAACTTCTTCCGACCGAAAAATTGAGAACCTGCTCTCAATCT
This sequence comes from Lithobates sylvaticus, assembly GCA_028564925.1. Classification (NCBI taxonomy): domain Eukaryota; kingdom Metazoa; phylum Chordata; class Amphibia; order Anura; family Ranidae; genus Lithobates; species Lithobates sylvaticus. The sequence goes on along the minus strand of CM053029.1, from coordinate 510,653,243 downwards.
TTTGCTGGCAGGAATTCCGCCAGCAAAAGTCCGATGGAGCATACACACGGTCGGAATTTCCAACCAAAAGCTCACATCGGACTTTTGCTGGCGGAAAATCCGATCGTGTGTACGCGGCATTAGGGCTGCACTTTGCAGTGTGCTGTCAATCTTAATATACACACATGCTTACAGAAGTAGAAAGCAATGAAATGAACTCATCAGTGTACCACTGCTCCTTAATTGTCCAATCAGTTATACAGATGAAAAACTGGAAGTGTTTTCCCCATTTATCATCTGACTTTACCATTACATAGAACTTTTTTGCACCACAATATCTGTACTCTGATCATAAGGGTAGTTTTGTACAAACATTGATTGTCACTTAATCTGGAATTCTGTGCTAAACTTAATCAGGCTGAAAAATGCTAGCTCCCCTCTCCTAACACCTATGTTGACTAACCTGTGGGAGAAAGATGTACTGTATATACTTACCTATTTTCAGCAGGTTCTGTCTGGTCAAGTGATCCCCTGTGTCAGCCAGCGACAGCTGCAGGGGAGAAGAAAGAATGCTTGACAACAGCTGGTAAAGTCTGGGAGCAGTGCTGTCACCCATAGACTTACTATGTCCCATCTGTTGTCCGTGCTCCCTCCTCTCCCCTGTAGCCACTGCTGTCTGACACAGGGGAGACGGATAACATGGCTGGGCTGTGCTGGGCTAAAAGTAGGTAAGCATTTACTGTATATCTTTCTAGGGGGAGCATTTTTAAGACTGGTTAGGCTTAGCCTGGAAGTCTTTTCTATGTATGGGTCCCTACGGCCTATGCTTTTCCTACGCTCTACACTTTTCATGCTTTAGACATTGTCAGGGGCACTGTAAGGGTAATGATTGTATAACTATGAGAAAAGGAGGTCCATGATTACAGCGCTCCTGTCAATGTCTAGAAGACTAAACACGTAGGGCATGGCTTAAAGAGGAGGGCCGGGCAAAAAAAAAAATTAAAAGTCAGCAGCTACAAATACTGCAGCTGCTGACTTTTAATAATCGGACACTTACCTGTCCCGGGTCCAGCGATGCGGGGGAACGAGACCCCCCCCCTCGTTCCCCGCTCCGCTCACGACGCCGGCATTCTTAATGTGGGAACCCGGCTGGGCTTCACAGCCGGGCACCCACTGCGCATGCGCGAGCGGCGCCGTGCGCCGTGATTCGACGCTCACTCATCTGGGACACATGACATGTCCCAGATGACTGTGCGTTGCCTACAGGAAGTGACTTTTAGCCCGGGCAATGAAGGTGGCAGACTTCGAGGGACCCCCTAGCAACAGGCATTTAGAGGTGAGTAAAAAATTTTTTTTTTTTCCAATTATTTTTTTTTAATTTTTTTTATGATTTTTAAGCCCCTTTTTGTTTTTTGGCTGCAACCCCACTTTAAGCACATTACGTCGTCCCACCCAGTGGGGCGGCCGCCTAAACACAGCAGTCAGCTGGACAAATATACAGCCATTTTTATCTAGATTGACACCATCTCTTGTGAATTTATGTATTTAATTGTTTTTTATGTTTGACTTTTAATAAACAATTTAAAGCTATGTGAGCTTACAGTGCCTTGCAAAAGTATTCACCCCTTGGCTTTTTACCTATTTTGTAACATTACAGCCTATAGTTCAATGTGTTTTTAATCTGAATTATATGTGATGGATCAGAACACAATAGTCTAAGTTGGTGAAGTAAAATTAGACAAATATATACATAAAACTATTTTTCAGAAATAAAAAAAATTATAATTGGCATGTGCGTATGTATTCACCCCTGTTATGAAGCCCATAAAAAGCTCTGGTGCAACCAATTACCATCAGGAGTCACATAATTAGTGAAATTATGTCCACCTCTGTGCAATCTAAGTGTCACATGATCTGTCATTACATATACACACCTTTTTGAAAGGCCACAGAGGGTTGCAACACCTAAACAAAAGGGAACCACTAACCAGACACTGACATGAAGACCAAGGAACTCTCCAAACAAGTAAAGCCCCATACACACGGTCGGACAATCCGCGGACCAGGTCCGTCGGATCATGTCCGTCGTACTTTGTCCGATGTTGGTTTTGCATACACACGGTCGGACAAAGTTGTCGGAAAATCCGATCATTCTGAACGTGGTGACGTTTGTTGCGTACGACGGGACTACGTAGAGGCTAGTAGCCAATAGCTTTGGTCTTGTAATGTGATCTGAGCATGCGTAGCACTTTGTCCGGTCGGACAACCGTACACACGATCGGGTTTGGTGTGATCGGACCGGGTTGACGGCAAATCTTTCCAGCAGGAGATAAGACTTTGTCCGTCGGACAAACCGACCAACACTGTCCGATGGTGCATACACACGGTCTGATTTTTCAACAACATTGTCCGATCGGACAGAATCCATGAAAAAGTCCGACCGTGTGTATGGGGCTTAAGGGACAATGTTGTTGAGAAGTACAAGTCAGGGTTAGGTTATAAAAAAATATCCAAATCTTTGATGATCCCTAGGAGCATCATCAAATCTATCATAACCAAATGGAAAGAACATGGCACAACAGCAAACCTGCCAAGAGATGGCCACACACCAAAACTCACAGACCGGGCAAGGAGGGCATTAATCACCCAGAATCAGCCAGATTTTTTAGGTGTTACAAGGGACCAAATTACACAGCATCAAGCGCTGTGCTGTATAACGTGCTTTAATGGAACAGGATCCAATTTATTTTTTTAGGTTAACAAACACTTTAAGGCTTTAGAACCAGTTTAATCTCCAGTTCTTGTCCTCTACATTGAATTATTTACAGCTGCTGTGTACTTCTGATCAAAGAAATTAGAAAGGCAAAGACACTTATAGTATAACACGGCATGTTTTAATTTGTTAAACTATTGCAACTGTTAACCTTAATGTATTTATTTGTATTTTTTAAAAAGATTAATGCATACATACAAATTCTCATGCATAAAAAATAATATTTCATTTTCCAGGTTGTTGAAGATTGGAAATTTGTGGCTCAAGTATTGGACCGCGTGTTTTTATGGACATTTCTTCTGGTTTCAGTCCTTGGCTCCATATTTCTATTTATCCCAGTCATACACAAGTGGGCGAACATTATTGTGCCAATACATATTGGGAACATGTATGGAGACAGACCTACATGAACTTTTTCCTATATATTTCTTAAAAAAACGAGCTTAAATATTTAATGCATAGCTCATATATTTGCTGCTGTACTGACTATTTTGAAAATGAATGCTTTAAAAGAAAATATTTTTTATTTAAATAGCTTGAATATTTACAATTTAAATAAATAAAAATTAATACTAATTGTGTTACTGTTGATTTTTTTTTTGTGTGTGTGTGTGACAAGTATAGTAGAGCTATACATGAAAGATGAATAGCAAATCTCCCACAATAGGTTTTGTTAAAACCGATATAATACTAATTATTATATCTGTGTATTAATTTGTCTAGTCCCTATAGATTAGTTAGTCTATTAAAACTCTGAGCGCATGCTACTGTTAATATCACAATAATACAAAGTTAGCTATGAAACCAAACACATGGTTTATGAGTAATCTAGTCTCATTTATTTCCCATGGAAATAAGAAAGCTTATATAAGGTTTTATTAGAAATTACAAGATTACATAGCATACAATCAGAACACAATACAATAGTATACTTAGCACAATCCTAGCAGCTAAGCCTCATAATGGAATAAGAGATGGCCCACATGGTTAGGCCAGAGCCATTATCCAAAGTAGGCCTCAAGATGGCCGAGTCATCAGCTTAGCACAGAACACCCTCATGGTAGGGCTTTCCAGAAAACAGACAGAGCATTGCCTGTGTGTGTGTGATCCTTTCATTCAAACATACACGCCTACTCGTAGCCACCTCCATTTGCCTTCCCTCCAATAGATATCCATAGACATCTTGGCAGCAGTGGTCTCTTTGAAGCTTGTAATCACACATATCACAGCAGGTGGGCTTGAGCCAAGCCATTGTTATCTTGATATGCTACAAAGCTTTGATGTGTTTTCCAACCTGGCTGTTTCAATCAGGAAGTGAAATACCCAAAGTATGATACTAAACCATATTTTGTATCCAACATGGACCGCTTTGCGCCTAAAAGGCGCATACCACCATACTACCATACTCTTCAGACATGGCTCCTATTGAACAGTCCATAACTGTTTTGTTCCCAACATGTGTTTCCGAACCAGTAGCTATAGAACAGTCCTTAACTGTCTTAACGTGTTGTGTTTTTCAACATGTGCCGCTTTGCCACTGAGTGACACACCACCATCCTTCTTCAGCGACAGCTTCCATGTCACCATTCTGTATCTTCGGTATCTTCTCCTTTCCAGTATCTTCAGGACGGGATGCAGTAAAGGCAAGGGGTGTCCATTCATTCACCATTCACCAGCACACATTTAGAGCAACATATCAACCAGCTCTCAAATACCGAGTCTCGAGGGGGGCCTTTCTTGCCCATATTATTAGCCTACAATACACATATGTAGGTCCCACTATACCATAACATGCATCAACCCATCACCATAATATATACATACATATGTGTCCCATCCAATTATGCATCCCGCTCCCAACCTCCTATAAACTTTTACTTTAAAATACGGGTCGGGATTAGGCAAGGGAGACCCTTCTATATAAATCTCGAGTCTAACAACACATATACATCTGCAACTATGACAAAACCCACACAATTCCATCCCTATGCCTTGATTTCAGAGACCATGCCCAGGGTATACCATGCACCTCTACCTATGTTTAGGTTCAAGGAACCCTCTAGTTCCATGACTAATGTTACATCGGTATTCTTTAGGACAAAAAACTAACTTGTCTAGGTCCCAAATAATACCCAGGTGCTTCCTTCCCAGCAATGATCTCCCATTCAGAACACAGAGTGAAATAACTTCTCAACATTTTTCGTTCACCACCATGTATTGACCTGGCAAAAAAAGGACATCATGGTCATGCTTCCGACTGAGGGAAGTATCAACGTGCCTCCGGCTTCCATCTTCTCTGATCGCATGTGGGTGATTTAGCCTCAAATGTAACAAGATAGAATCCCCAGGCAGTAAGCCCATTGATTCCACCAAATACACAGACCGAGTCTGCACTTCTGTATATGGAATCATACAGCATAACACCTTTCACAATCCAAACTAGTACAGCCCATCCAGGCATTCGACCACCACTTTGGATTAGTGTAAGTGACGTGTTTTGGCAAATTCTTACTGAGCGGTTATGCTAACTCATCAAGCCACTGCCCCTCATGCAGAGACTGTACAATCAGCTTAATGCTGGTTGATAGTTCCGCATGCCACTGCGTGCACGCCAGAGCCCATGACAGATTTCTGTCCTGTACGATCACACTCTCTACCAACCTCTCAACATGGTTCACCAAATCTGGAGCCACTTTACCCTGAGTATTTGTGTGACTTTGTTGAATGTTATTAAGGATGCCACCAATCTCTCTGAGTAACAAAGTCCCACTTAAGCTATGGCTGAGAGTTTGTTCCTCAGGATACCGATGTCCACTCCATTAACAACACCCATTCCAGCTCCTATTCCCCCAATATAGTGCTGAATACATGCCTCCTCTTCAGGTTACTCCTCAGAGATAAGCGTCCTGCATGCACCTCATTCTGTGTCCGCACATCTCTGGGAGTAAGTCACTGGTACAATGACCACACTTGATTCAGCGTATACTCAGCACATATAGGGTAATAGGTTTTATCAACCACTCTGAGATGTTGCAGCGCCATGTGGTGAAAGTATACTGTACCCTGGTAGCCAGCGTTTGTTCCCTTTATTTAACGGAGCATGCTCCCGTGTGTATTCACTGGTATTGTCTGTGCAGGGTTTCAACCTCTCAGGTGAGATATCAACCAGGCGTATCTCCCCCATACAAGGAAATTTTCACCCCATTGATGTGTCACCTGGCACCCTCTAGTCTGGCCAACAGACACCTTATTAAGCATAAGTGCCCGCCTCCTGGGTACCTGCACCATATTAATTCCGTTACGTCAATACATGTCACACATTAAAGAAACTTTTCTTCTTTCAATTCCTCCTTTCAACAAAAACACATATTTTACATTTTCATGTTCTGACGGATTGCATGTGTCATATTCCTTCCCCAACCTCCAACCCATTGCACATGTATTAATAACATGTTTGCATTCATCAGGAGAGACTCCGGCAAAAATATTTCACAAGTTCTGTTGATAGGCACAGTCTTTTAGATTCAGCATTAGCACCAAATTGTCCATAAGAAAAAACAAGTATTAAAGTGAATCTTTCCATTTGTCCCGTCTCTCCTGATGTTTATCAAAACAAATTTGCGGTGTGGTGTGGCACAGACAAACTGCCAACCAGATGAACATCTGTCATCCATGTTCCAGAAACCTTTCCAATCTCGCTCCACCAGGATTCTGGAAGTGAAAAACAAGAGCAGCATCAAATTCTTATCCACAATATCTGCTTGCTTACCATGTTTACTTATAGTTCCCTCCTTGGAACCCAGGAACTTAGTATTCCTGGCTTCTGCAACTCTGACCAAACTATCCAAACAACCATGACCTCTTTAGGCTGAACCCACTATAAAATGGATCCCCATGGTATGATCAAACATTTAAAAAAACGAATGTCAATGTTGCTTCTCAAAAAATTCTCAATTTAAAAAACACTAAAAAAAACAATGCATTTAGCTGTATCTTACGATCTTTGCACTAACTCCCCGTTCAGGTGGACAAAGACTAAACCTTTTGGAACTCTTTTCCACCTGAATGAAAATAACAAAAGAAAAAACGACCTCTCACAGCTAGATTGGCTTCCTACCAACTCTTGTATTCAGCTGCTAATTGAGGGCACAGCTAATGATCCCCCTTTCAGGTGGACTAACCCTAACAATTTTTCCACCTGAACAAAACAAAAATAGAATAGATGACTAAACAAATACCAAATGTTTTTTTTATTTTTATTTTTTAAATTGAAAGTCTAGCCATAATCGATTATACATTTACAATAATCTAACCCCTGTTCTGCTATATTGCCCACTGTTTTTCTCACTTTGACGGACCTGCAAACAAAACACAAATGTTAGTATCCAAAGCCGTTTAACTTCTTCCCTGGTCTCTGGAAAAGGAACACAAAGACAGTGATTACACACAATTATCATGACAATTGACTTTTTAAGTTCCCCAAGCCTTTCCCATTAATTGTAATGCAATTGCCATACTTTTCTATACTAAGCAGCAGTATTGGTAAACTTTGCCATATTACTCAGGAAAAATGGCAATGCAATTTGCGTCCAACTACATACAAGCCAGAATGGTAGATTAGCCCAGGGGGCAAATATTGGAATGTTCATCCAGTCTTGTTGCTGGCTGTGCTTAGGGTGTGGACTGTCATTTCTTATCTCTCCTTCAGAACTGTGTAATCTGTCCTGGCTGCTATCTTTCATATCAGGCCTTTGCGCTATGCTGTACCTGTCCTGGGTGGGGGTTTTCATTGCAGATACCTGTATTTCTGGGGTTTCCTGCTCCATGCTAGCAATTTTAAGGGCTTTATGAAATCTATGTCTATGCCCATTCCATTTACAATGTCTGAACTTTCTCTGCCTTCCTGTACCTCTGCTTATTACGGATACATCTGCCTTTGACCCGTACTCCCTTTCCTTGGACTCTTGACAGAAGTCTTGCAGGATATTGACAACATTTTGGTAGGATCTAGCATTCCTCAGAGCCATTCTAGTGGGATAGCTTACATAACACTTATTGGCCATTGAGTATATGAAACTTGCATCATCCTCCAATAAGTCAGGACAGTTGAACACATACATACAATGCAAGATACTCACTACAGAACAATATTATGTCATCTCCTATCCTAAATTGAATTTGTTGTAAATCACTCATACCATTATCACGACTGTCCACAATACGCTGCAACTCTTTCCTCCGCACCTCTGCATCTGATAAGTTATCATTAACTTGTGCCGATAACTGGCCTACCAAAGGTCCTGGTATCCATGCTTTTGGAAGAGAGCATGCATCCTCATTACTCAAATGGAATTTAAGGACTAGAGCTTCAAATTTATTGGACAGACTGGTGATTCCAGGGCATTAAATTCACCCAGAATCCGGCACAAAGTAAGTCTCTCTTGGATTGTAATCAAACTGTTATTCTTCTTCGAAGCTATAGGTGCAATAGCAGACTGTGTCTCATCATGGCCATTCTCCTCATTGATTGTGCAGATATCGGCCAATTGGCATGTTCTTTTGTGCTCATTGAGCGATACTAAAAGTTTGCTCTTCATATCACAGTCCATGCTGCACCTCTGAAGCTGTTCTTGTAGCTCACTGTTTCTCCCTGACAAATTGCCTGCTTTTGCCCGCAATTCATCCATCTCACTACTGGAGGCTGTTGCAATCTTTAGAAGGTTTTCACTGACTTTCTCTATGTCCTCTCCAAGACGTCTCCACTCTGCTTCCCACTCCCCCCCCTCCATTTGCTCAGATATAAATTTAATTCTGAGCAAAACTGCAATTTCATTAGCCAACTTTTCTTTCTTAACTTTTTTTAACTGTTTACCCGATAATCTGCTATTATGTTGCTGACACTGAGACAATAGTACCTTAAACTGGCTTTTAAGACGTTCATCTGCACATGAATGATAACTTGCAGAGGCGTACTTTTTAACATATGTATACACAAGTTCCATTTCACAACCATACAATCCACACAATAAACACTTCTATTTGTACAAACGTTCCAACACTGCACTGAGTAATAAACCAAACTCAATTATCGTTAGCACTTACAACTCACGAAAAAAAACGAATTGCTCTTCTAGCATTCAATATTCTTCATTCATTATCACTTTTACCTGATATCATTCAAAACACATTATGAGTATTGCATTGTCTCAATAAATCATTGAATTGGTGTGTTAACGCATTCTTTCCTATACTATTGAATTGAATACAAGCATTTTTCCCAAGAAACTCTTCAAGGATATCCATTGACATGCTAATCTGCAATTAGCTACACTGAACAGTTGCTTAGACAATACACTAGATGAACAGACACAAAACACACACAAGGACACAGATAAAGCTGTTTAGAAGCTAGCTTTCACCTGTAGTCCCACAAAAAAAATTACAAAACCGTTTAACCACGAATTTCTTCCAGAGAACACACTGTTAATCAATGCTCTCCTCTCTTAAATTGCAGGCCACATTGAACTCCTATTGGAACAGAGAGCTATTTCACACTCACGTGGGTATTTCCACTTTTTCCTCAGAGTTGTGTGGTTTATCCTGTCAATCTGCAGGTTATAGCATGATCAGGGATGATCAATCCCTAACTCACCAGTATCGTTGTCTGGTTACAGGCCTAAAGCACATTACAACATTAACTTACATACATATATCAGCCACAGTTCTCACCAGGTTCTATGCGTCCATTTCACTGATGAAATATTTCACAGAATTTTCATCCAAGCGTTGTTTCAGAATTCGTGAGCCAGCGCCAATCTTGTCCACACTAGAGACAATTTTCAGTTCTGGGTGTCTTTGAGGATTTGTGCTTACAGGGACTCAGAAATAAAAATACATTAGGTTTTTGTGGATTCTGTGTAAAAATACCTTCTACACGCCTTTCTGGGATGCCAATTGTTAAAACCGATATAATAGTAATTATTATATCTGTGTATTAATTTGTCTAGTCCCTATAGATTAGTTAGTCTATTAAAACTCTGAGCGCATGCTACTGTTAATATCACAATAATACAAAGTTAGCTATGAAACCAAACACACGGTTTATGAGTAATCCAGTCTCATTTATTTCCCAAGTAAATAAGAAAGCTTATATAAGGTATTATTAGAAATTACAAGATTACATAGCATACAATCAGAACACAATACAATAGTATACTTAGCACAATCCTAGCAGCTAAGTCTCATGATGGAATAAGAGATGGCCCACATGGTTAGGCCAGAGCCATCATCCAAAAGTAGGCCTCAAGATGGCCGAGTCATCAGCTTAGCACAGAACACCCTCATGGTAGGGCTTTCCAGAAAACAGAGAGAGCATTGCCTGTGTGTGTGATCCTTTCATTCAAATATACACGCCTACTCGTAGCCACCCCCATTTGCCTTCCCTCCAATAGATATCCATAGACATCTTGGCAGCAGTGGTCTCTTTGAAGCTTGTAATCACACATATCACAGCAGGTGGGCTTGAGCCAAGCCATTGTTATCTTGATATGCTACAAAGCTTTGATGTGTTTTCCAACCTGGCTGTTTCAATCAGAAAGTGAAATACCTGAAGTATGATACTAAACCATATTTTGTATCCAACAGGTTTGGTAGAGTAAGCACAGCTGCTCAGACTGATAATATCATTGATTGCTTAGTGAAAAGCAATGCTTGAATCTATCACAATGTGGGGATAGTTAACCATTTTCAGACCAGACCATTTTGCTGGCTTAAGACCAGACAACTTTTTGCTATTCGGCACTGCGTCGCTTTAACTGACAATTGCGCGGTCATGCGATGTGGCTCCCAAACAAAATTGACGTACTTTTTTCCCACAAATAGAGATTTCTTTTGGTGGTATGATCACCCCAGCGGTTTTACATTTTTTGCGCTATAAACAAAAAAAGAGCAACAATTTTGAAAAAAAACACATTTAATTTTTACTTTTTGCTATAATAAATATCCTCCAAAAATATATTAAAAAATATTTTTTTCCTCAGTTTAGGCCGATACATATTCTTCTACATATTTTTGGTTAACAAAATCGCAATAAGCGATTATTGATTGGTTTGCGCAAAAGTTATATCGTTTACAAAATAGGGGATATTTTTATGGAATTTTTATTAATATTTTTTTTTTACTAGTAATGGCGGCGATCTGCGATTTTTATTGCGACTGCGACATTATGGCGGAAACATCGGACATTTTTGACACATTTTTGACACATTTTTGGGACCATTGTCATTTTATACAGCAATCAGTGCTATACAAATGCACTGATTCCTGTGTAAATGACACTGGCAATGAAGGGGTTAACCCCTAGGTGGCAGTGTAGGGGTTAAGTGTGTCCTAGGGGCGTGTTGCTAACTGTGGGTGGCGTGGCTGTGTTGTACACATCACTGATCTCTGCTCCAATCACAGCGAGCAGAGATCAGTGACACTGTTGCTAGGCAGAATGGGGAGATGCTTGTTTACTTTAACATCTCCCCGTTCTTCCTCCCCCTGAGAGCCTGGACACACGGAGGTCCCGACCGGCGCGCACACGATGGCATGGCGGCAAATTTAAAGGGACGTACCTGTACGCCCATATGCCTGTCCGTGCCATTCTGTTGACGTACATCGTTGTGCGCTGGTTGGGAAGCGGTTAAAGAGTATGCTAGGGCAAAAAAATAAATGAACAGTAGTACATTGTACAGTACATTTCTGCTATACATGCACATTTGCTTATGTTTTATACCTTTAACCACATGCCGACCGGGCCATAGCTGAAAGACGGCTACAGCGCGGTCCGCTTATTCTGTGTGGACGCACACTCGGCGCACACTTGGGAACATCCGTGACCGCCGGGTCCAGAGGACCTGGCGCATCACGGTAAATGGCCGCTGATAGCAGCCGTTTGCCACGTGATCGATCCGTCAAATGACGGAGCGATCACATGTAAACAAACTGGCGTCTTTACCGATCGGTACAGTGAGAGGAGAGAAGCAGAGAGGGGGAGAGATGTCAGCAGCGCTGTGGGCTGGATGTGTAGTGCCCACAGTGCTGCTCAATGACTGTGCAATACTCTGCCAACACTGCAATACTGTGCAATACTCTGCCAACACTGCAATACTGTGCAATACTCTGCCAATACTCTGCAACACTGCAATACGTGCCAATACTCTGCTAATACTCTGCCAATACTCTGCCAATACTCGCCGATACTCGCCAATACTCTGCCAATACTCTGCCAATACTCTGCAATAAATTTTAATAGAAACAAAGAAAAAAACACAGCGGTCTTTAAATACCACCAAATGAAAGCTCTATTTGTGTGAAAAAAAGGACAAAAAAATAATTTGGGTACAGTGTTGCATGACTGAGTAATTGTCATTCAAAGTGTAAGAGCACCGAAAGCTGAAAATTGGTCTGGTTAGGAAGGGGGGGTTAAGTGCCCAGTGGTCAAGTGGTTAAAGACCCTGCAAGTACAGAAAAATATCTGTTGATCTGCCAGAAATGCACACAGCCCCTGAGCAGAGGCGGCTCTCTAATTAGGCAAATTAGGCGGTCGCCTTAGGCCCCGCCCCCATAGGGGCCTCGCAGGGGGGGGCGGCCGCCTAATTTGCCCATACCACAACCTCAAATCAAGCAAATCAGATTCTCGCGGGTTGTGCGGGTGTCTCCGTTCCTGCACGCCGCAAGCTCCACTCCACTGTGCATTGCAGCTGAGCCGGCATCTCTCCCCAGCTGCCTGCCAGCTGCCTGCCACACACAGTGCTGAGCAGAGCAGGGCGAACTGAACCCACCCCTCCTCCTGTGCTGTGATGTTTTCCTGTGCACAGAGGAGGAGGAGGGAACGAGTCACACCACTCACAAGAGCCGCTCTGGTCTGTGTAATCAAGTGAGTCTTGGAGGGGAGGACTCGGAGGGCATGAAGAAGAGGGCGAGGGAGGGGGGACAAGCAAGAGTTTACTTGGAGTGATTTGGGAGAGAGGATATCCATCCCGCTAATCCAATACCAGCTCCATCCACCCCACCTCAATCCCAATCCGGCTCCATCCATCCCACCCCAATCCCATCCCAATCCAATCCCGGCTCCATCCATCCCACCCCAATCCCATCCTGGCTCCATCCATCCCCCTGATCCAATCCCAGCTCTATCCATCACCCCATACCATCCCAGCTCCATCCACCCCACCCCAATACAATCCTGGCTCCATCCATCCCCTCGATCCAATCCCGGCTCCATCCACCCCACCCAAATCCCATCCCGGCTCCATCCACCCCAATCCTATCCCGGCTCCATCCACCCCACCCCAATCCCATCCCGGCTCATCCATCCCCCCGATCCAATCCCAGCTCCATCCACCCCCACCCCCAATCCCACCTCGGCTCCATCCATCCACCCGATCCTATACCAGCTCCATCCATCCCACCCCAATCTAATCCTGGCTCCATTCATCCACCCCACCCCAATCCCATCTCGGCTCCATCCACCCCAATCTAATCCCGACTCCATCCATCCCAGCTCCATCCACCCCACCCCCGCTCCATTCATCCACCCGATCCCATACCAGCGCCATCCATCGCCCCATACCATCCCAGCTCCATCCACCCTACCCCAATCTAATCCTGGCTCCATCCATCCCCCCGATCCAATCCCAGGTCCATCCATCCCAGCTCCATCCACCCCACCCCCGCTCCATCCATCCACCCGATCCCATACCAGCTCCATTCATCGCCCCATACCATCCCAGCTCCATCCACCCCACCCCAATCTAATCCTGGCTCCATCCATCCCCCCGATCCAATCCCAGCTCCATCCACCCCACCCCAATCCCATCCTGGCTCCATCAATCCCACCCCAATCTAATCCTGGCTCCATCCATACCCCGATCCAATCCCAGGTCCATCCACCCCACCCCAATCCCATCCCGGCTCCATCCATTCCCCCAATCCCATCACGGCTCCATCCACCCCACCCCAATCCCATCCCGGCTCCATCCCCCAATCCAATCCTAGCTCCATCCATCCCCCGATCCCATCACGGCTCCCTCCATCCCCCGATCCCATCCTGGCTCCCTCCATCCCCCCGATCCCATCCGACTCCATCTACCACCCCGATCCAATCCCAGCTCTAGCCATCCCCTGATTCCGTTCTGGCTCCATCCATTCCCCAATCCCATCCCATCTCTATTCCCCCCCTCAATCCCATGACACCATGTTCTACCGCACCAGGTGACACCAACCCTAGTGACACCACTGTGTGCTAGGGGGCACTTTAGGACTTGTGCTACAAGGGGGCTTGGATATGAAATCCACCCCCCCAGCACATTTCTCCTCCCCTCCCAAAGCCCCCCTAGCACTTATTCTCCCCCCAATCAAACAGATGCTGTCTGCCACAAAGGTGATGGCATCCATTTGATGGGCACAGTGGCTGCATTTGATGGGCACAGTGGCTGCATTTTATGGGCACAGTGGCTGCACTTCATGGGCACAGTGGCTGCATTTGATGGGCACAGTGGCTGAATTTAAGGGACACCGTGGCTGCATTTGATGGGCACAGTGTCTGCAATGGAGGGCACAGTGGCTGCATTTTATGGGCACAGTGGCTGCAATTGATGGCACAGTGGCTGCAATTCATGTTTTTAGAAGTTTTCAATTTGTTTGCACCCCCCCAAGAATTGTGAGCACCAGCCGCCACTGATCTCTTGTATCATGTCTGCAGCCTCTGACTCTGGCCATCTCCTGTATCATGTCTGCAGTCTCTGATCATCTCCTGTATTATGTCTGCAGTCTTTGATCATCTCCTGTACTATGTCTGTAGTCTCTGATCATCTCTTGTACTATATATGCAGTCTCTTATCATCTCCTGTATCATGTCTGCAGTCTCTGATCATCTCCTATAGTATGTCAGCACAGTCTCTGACCATCTCCTGTATCATGTCTGCAGTCTCTGACCGTCTCTTGTATCATGTCTGCAGTCTCTAACATCTCTTGCACCATGTCTGCAGTCTCTGACCATCTCTAGTACCATGTCTGCAGTCTCTGACCATCTCCTGTATCATGTCTGTAATCTCTGATCATCTCCTGTATCACGTCTGTAATCTCTGATTATCTCCTGTATCATATCTGCAGTCTCTGATCATCTCTTGTATCATGTCTGCAGTCTCTGATCATCTCCTGTATCATGTCTGTAATCTCTGATCATGTCCTGACCCTCTCCCGTATCATGTGTGCGACTCTCTCACTCTGCGGAAGGTGCTCCAGAGCCCCCGCCACATTAGAGTTTCCATTTTAAATGCAAGTTGGAACTCTGTGATGTAAAGGGGAATGGAGTGGACTCTGATATAAAGGTAATCTTTGGTCACCAAAGCTCACCCCTCCCTTACATTAGAGTTCCCCTTTACACCAAGGTCTGCAGCATTCCCCTTTATATCAGAGTTCCCTTGCACTGTAAGGGGGAATCCTGCAGACTGTGCTGGCTGGGTTGACCATCATGTAAATGGATAAATATGCGTGTAATATGTAATATATATATATATATATATATATATATATATATATATATATATATATTTGATTAAAGAATTGGTTAGAGAAAATTCTATAAACGGTGAATTCATAGTTCATAGAATTTAAAACTCTTAATATATGCAATTTATACAGTTAATTTGTATCGCTTGAATTATTTTTCTCATTATGGATGTGAATGGGGCCTCATGTCTCAGATTTGCCTAAGGCCTCACAAAGCCTAGAGCCGCCTCTGCCCCTGAGTTCTGTTGTGGGCTGACAACACACAGCATTTTTGTTGGCTGGGCGTGTTGTCAGCCCTTGCCAGTGTTTTTTTTTATAAACTACTCATATTACTCACTCTCATCTACTCTCTACCACAGGGGTTGTAGTTATAAAGGCAGAAGGTTTTTTATCTTAAGATTAAGCATTAAGAAAATTACTTACTGAGCCCATCTTGATCCACTGATGTTGCAGGATTGTCTCGGCTGCCTGGCACTCCCCTCTTTATTGGCTGAGACAGCAGCGCAGCGCCATTAGCTCCCGCTGCTGTAAATCAAAGTCAGTCAGCCAATAAGGAGAGAAAGGGGGTGTGCCACAAATAAGTGTTTGAATAGACAAAGGGAGCTGTGGCTCGGCTCAGGTGCCCCCATAGCAAACTGTGGGGGCACCCAACAGGAGGGAGGGGCCAGGAGCACCGATGAAGGACCAGAGAAGAGGAGGATGAGGTAAGTATGAAATTTTTGTAATTTTTAACAAAAAAAAAATGAGACTTTACAATCACTTTAAGCCTGATACACACTATTAGTTTTTCCCCCTATCAACCCAGCAGGTTGAATGAAAAAAAACAACTGTCAGCTACGGTCGGAGCTGCTGTACTAACGTCCCAAAGTTAGTACAGCGATTTCCCCGCTGAGATGTTGTATTATGCCCCACCAGAACGCTCTGGTAAGCGCTCTCAGCCATTGTCTGAAAGCAAATTTTCGAGAGCCATTCGGCTGCTGGTTTAACAGCATGCTTATCCGACAGACGCAGGGCCAAACGCCCAGCTTCTGTCGGACCGGCTGACATACACACGCGCTGATGTCACTTTGCATTCAGCTTGTGTGTATGGGGCTTTAGTCTGCAGTCCAACATAAGAGCTTGAAGGGCTAATCAGACTCTTTGAGATAACACAGGAAACATGTACAGGACAGCTCAGCATTTATGACATATGTAACAGATGTTTTTCTGCATTTATTAAACAGATCTAACAAAACACTTTTAATTGTAAATTAAACAGAGCAAAAGGTAGCAAATTGATAACGTTTATTGTTAGGGTTTATATATACTTTAAGCTGGGTTCACACCTCCGACGGGAGCAAAGGTTCTCTGCTTCAGGGACGAATTTGGGCCGACTTTTTGCCTGAATTCAGCCCTGAAACTGAGCCAAAGACGCACAGCACTGCTGAGCCGCAACGAAGATATGTAAACCGACTCCATAGAAAGCCGGTGACAATCTCCTGTCATGCAAATTAGATTGGGGGAAAACCTGCATCCAATTCGCATAGGTGTGAACCCAGCCTTAACAAAAAACTACTGAGCATCAGAAGTGGTCTTTGTACAGAAAACTGGAAAATTGTATACTCACCTTTCTGTAATTTTCCTTTCCAGTCGCATCTTCATGGCAGCATACACTCTGGGTTGTGACTCCGCCTCCGCAACCTGATAGGACCACATAGCTATAAGATCCCTCCCCTGTATTCTCATAATATATGAATCACTTCCAAAGAGTGGGTCGTTGTATGCTGCCATGAAGATGCAACAGGAAAATTATGGAAAGGTGAGTATACAATTTTCCGGTTTCCTGTTGCATCATGGCAGCATACACTCTGGGGAGTAACTGGCAGACTGGGTGGGAAACGCAAGAAAAAAACAAGTTTATTAACAAGGAATGTAAGAGTTGGCTTGGATAACGGACTTTTCGAAATCCGTTGTTGATAGACGTGGAAAATCCACCTTATTATGAGATATGAAGGAGTTTCTGGAGGACCAGGTGGCTGCTTTGCAGATGGTCTCCGCTAAGACCCTACAATAGGCTGCCCATGAGGTTGCCACTGCCCTGGTGGAATGCGCCTTCAAGCCCTCAGGAATTTGTAGAGTACTCAACGAATAGGCCTTTTTGATGGTCTTCACCAGCCATGAAGCGATGGTATGAGCCGAAGCCCCTGGCCTTTTTTGAAGCCATACGGAATAATTAAGAGGTTTTCCGTTCTCCCAATAGACTTGGTTGCCGAAAGGTATTCCAGGATGTTGCCCTTGACATCCAGAGGATAAGGGTCGCCTTGGTCCGTGACAAGGGCTGGAAGGTTGAGCTCTTGGTTAAAGTGAAACGAGGAGGATACTTTAGGGATAGAGTGGTCCGAAGGCCTTAAAACTATTCTATCGGGATACATGACCAGGTATGGTTCTTCAGCCAGCAAGGCTTGCATCTCCGAGACCCTTTTTGCTGAAGTTATAGGAATTAAGAATGAAACTTTTAGCGTCAGGTCCCAGAGGGAGATATTCTCGAGTGGAAAGAAAGGCTCTTTATACAAGGCCTCCAAGACAACTAAGAGGTCCCATACCGGGAATGAAGGTTTCCTAGGGGGTCTTAGTTTAAGACAGGCCCTCTGAAATTGTATGACAAGAGGGTCATGTGCCCACTTGACCCCGGTCAGAGCGGATAGGGCTGACACTTGGACATTTAGGGTACTGGATCCGAGACCTTTGTCTAGGCCTGACTGCAAGAATTACAGAATTTGTGACGCTAATAGAGAGGATAAGTCCCAGCCTTGTTGTTGAGCAAAGGTAACAAACTTTAATGTATCCACTACCCTCTGGGAGCAGCCCTGATCTAGATATCTAGCCCTCTCATTTTCAATGCCGTCAAATGCAGTTTCCCCGGGTTCGGATGAAGTAGCTGGCCTTGAGAGAGCAAGTCGGCTGACAGCGGGAGAGGAAGTGGGTCTGCCATGTTCAGCTGTAGGAGGGTAGTGAACCATGGCCTCCTTGGCCAAAAGGGGATCACAGCCACTACTAGTGGTGCCGACCTCTTGAACCTCAGAAGGAATCTCGCTATGAGGGGGGTCCGGGGGAAGATGTAGCCGAGACAAAAGTTCCAGGGGTGTTGGAGGGAATCTGTTCCCTGCGCTGAAGGGAAGGGGATTCTCGATAAGAATCTCTGGCACTTTGAATTCGCTGGGGTTGCAACAAGATCTATGTCCGGTGAGCCCCAGGTCTGAGAAATGAGAGTGAAGGTTTGTGGACTCAGAGACCACTCGTTGTTGGAAATAAAGCTTCTGCTGAGTGAGTCGGGCCAGGAGATTCTCGACACCCGGAATGTAAGCTGCTTTCAAGTCCAGTAGGTTCAGTTGTGCCCACTCCATCACGGGGCGAACTTCCTGCATCATGGAGGAGCTTCTGGTGACCACCTGCCTGTTGATGTAGGCAACGGCCACTCTTTTGTTTCATTTTTAGGAGGACTTGTTTCCCCCTCAAGTGAGTGCTGAAGGCCAGGAGGGATTGGAAGGCTGCCTTCATGTCCAGCACACTCGAGACAGAGTCCTGAGCCCTGAATGGCTAGCGGCCTTGGGCCGCATGATGTTGGTAGTGTGCCCCTATCCCTCCAAGCTGGCGTCTGAAATTACCATTTCTTGCCGAGGAGTGACTATATGCTTGCATCTTATAAGGTTGCAGGGTCGAATCCACCATCGTAATAATTGTTTGACCTCCTCCGAAATGTAGATCAGTTGGGACATGGACGTGCCATCCCATTGGCGCAGGAAAGAGGTTTGGAGGGGTCTCGAGTTCCACTGCGCCCATTGGACCATCGGGATGGTCGCCGACAGAGAGCCTAGGAGACTGAGGCATGTTCTGGCTGGTAGGGATATGGCTAACATCGCTTTCCTCACTCTCTGGATCAATAGGGAAATCTTCTCTGGTGGCAGCTCTACTTTATTCGTCCGGGTATCCAGTTCGGCTCTCAGGAAGACCATCCTCTGGGTGGGCTGAACATTGCTCTTTTCCCAGTTTATTAGCCACCCCAGTCCCTGCAGCGTGGAGACTAGGATTTCTCGGTGCTGAATAAGGGACACCTGGCTGTTTGAGAGGAGGAGGATGTCATCCAGGTAGTGGTGGACTCTCAATCCTTTCTCCCTCAAGGACGCGATCACTGGTAATAGGACATTCGTGAATGTTCTGGGGGCAGTAGAGATCCTGAACGGAAGGCTTCGGAACTGGAAATTACCCTGATTTACCAAGAACCGGAGGAACTTCTGGAATGCGGCGTGGATCAGGATATGCAGGTAGGCGTCCTGGAGGTCTATGGAAAGCATCCATTCTCCCAGGTTTATAGCCTGGAGGATCAACTGTAGACTTTCCATTTTGAACGACTCTACTCGGATGGAGCGGTTGAGATTTTTTAGGTCCAAGACCGGACGCAAATCCCCTGATTTTTTCTTGACCAGAAATAACGGGGAGTAGAACCCTTGGCCTCTTTGGGATAGAGGTACTTCCACTATCACCCTCTTTTGGAGCAGTTCCTGGACGTATTTGGTTAGCAACATCCTTTTTTCCCCGGGATGACGGAAGGTTGGTTGGGCAAAAATGATCCCCTTGGGTACGTCCTCTGAACGACCATATGTGCCCAAAACGGATGGCGGCCACCGTCCATGGATCTCTTATCTCTTCCGCCCAGGTCAGCTTGAACTTTGAGAGTCTGGCCCCCACTACTACTGGCTGGGCGGGCGCACCTTCAAAAGGATTTCTGGTCACTGGACGCGGGAGTCTTGGGTTTCTGAAACTTCATGAAGGACACGTGAGGGTTTTTACAACTCCTTCTATAATCTTTTCCAGGTCTGTATCTGTCTGGGAGATTACGCCTAAAGGGAGTAGGCCTCTGCTGCTTCGGCGTTCAGTCTGAGGGGATAAGCCCTGACTTTCTGCCAGTCACCTTCGATATGGTCCAATTTTGCTCCAAAAAGGTTTTCACCATCACCAGTTGGACTTGGAGGCAGGGTCCACTGCCCAGGGCTTTAGCCATAGTGCTCGTCTGGCCATTACGGAAGCCAACATGGCCCTTGATGCAGATTTTATTGCATCCACAGAGGCCTCTGCCACAAAGTCCCCCGCGAGGCTTAGCTCCTGCAGGGCTTTTACTATCCTTTCCTGGTCTGCGCCTTCTGAAACAAGTTTTTCAGTGTTTGCCGACCAGCTGAAGATGGCTCTGCCCACTTCTGCGAGGGCCACGGCTGGTCTGCAAGCGCCTCCTGCCGCTAGGTAGGCCCTTTTTGGATCCATATCAATCTCCCTATGAAGGACATCTCTGAATGTTACAGCGCCCTTGATAGGAAGTGTCACGTGCCTGGCTAGACGCATGAGGGATGCGTCTACTATAGGAGGGGAAAGCAGAGGTTTTACTTTAGGCTCCTTATGAGGATACAATTAGGCTCAATTTTTTTCTCGGGTCTCTGCCATTCCTCCTTGATTAGCTCATCCAGTTCCTCAATGAATGAAAAGGCCTCTGGGTCCCTTTTAAGATTCGGAAAGTATTTCTTCCGCTTTTGCTGGACCTCCTGGGGTTCCTCCCAGTTTATCGCCTCTTTTACTGACTTAACAAAAGGCCCCATTAGTGAAAAGTCAAAGCCAACCGATGCTTCCAACTCCTCATCATCAGACGGGGAATCCTGCTCTCTCGATGTACTCGGAGGAGCGGGTGAGGCACTTCGAGTCGACAACTCTGTATCAGTAGTTAGGACTCTCTGGGCTTTTGTTCTTTCTCTCTGGTGGCTTCTTCGAAGCACCTGCGACAAGCCAGTTTGTCTGGAAGAGCTATAGCCCTGCATATCCAGCATATCGGGAGTGGTGTGCTCACGAACGATGTCTGTGCGCAGGAGATCTTCTGCGGTAGGAGTGGCTATGTCTCGAATATGATTTGAAGCGACTTCTCCTGCGACTCCCCCTGTGGCCTGAGCGACTTCTTTCGCGGCTTGAGCGGCTCCGTCTGTGGCCAGAATGGCTTCTTCTGTGCGAGGTCTCTCTGCGTCTTGAGTTGGAAGACCTTGAGGACCTGATGGGGCTAACCATTTAGGTAGCGTTAGTGGTATCCTGCTCTCTTTTTCAATCTTCTCTACTTACCAAGGTAAATCCTCCCCTCTTACCTATTATGCTGACGGTGATCTGCTGGGGCAGTGGTCTTCATAAGGAAGGGAGTAGAGGTAACCTAGGGAAATAAAGGGATGAGTAATGCAGAAAGAGAGAGGGGAAGAGAGAGAGAGAAAAAAAAAGCAAACAGAAAATCAATATAGTTACAAGGGAGCCACTTACCTATTAAGGGCGGATGATGAAATTTGGGTTGGAGTGGGAAAAGAACAGTCCAACACCTGGGCACAGGCAAAGGCAGTAGATTCAGTCAGTTTCGCTTTTTAGAATTGGCGCCGGGGACATGTCCCGCTCGCAAAGCGAAGCTGGCAAAGGGCATAGAACTCTGAGCAAAATCAGGGCAAAATCACTGATGTAAAAAACAGAAAGGTGATCCAAACAATATAGTTTGGTTCACATACGGTATGTGTATGTAGTGGTACCCCCGCAGGATATTGGTTTGCCCGGGCCTCTCACTGATTAATCCACAGCAAGTTACAGGATATTTTCACACAGCCAGGTGCACACACTCTTCCGCTTGTTATCTTCAATGACCAGTCTAGTGGATTTGTTTTTGTATTTTATTTGAAGAACTTGGAAAGGGGAAGGGAATTAGTAGGATACTCCAAATTAACTATTTACAGGTGAGCACAACTCTCTCAATAGAACTGTGTAGCAGATTAGCAGTAGGACCATACAGCGCCTGTATGGAATGAACAAGTCCCTTTGTAGTAGAAGGAACTCAGTGAACTTTGCCGCTTTAAGACACTAGCCAGTGTCTCCTTTAGCTTGCACCCAGTAGCTGCCTTCTAGCACCCAGAGGGGGATCTAACAGCACAAGTCCCAGGGATCCCCTTTGGGGGTCTGTACACACAAGGCTCCTGAAGCACTCACGGCAGCCTTCTTCAGCAGTACCAGACAGGATCCGTGGATATCCTCTTTTTATTTGCTGAGACATACACTTTAACTCTATCAACCACATGAACCTAGAAAATGATGACTATACCATATGTCAGCCCTCAAAAATTGCCTGTGTGCATTTTGCGAATGCATTTTGAGGGCTGGCGAGGAAGGGCTGCCTGGAGCGGGGCGAGCACCGCCAGCAGCCTGGGTGGAATGGGAGTCCTTCTCCCAGCGATCACGGATGGGAGAGAGAGAGAGCGGGCCAGATGTTCAGATACAGCCCCACCCCCCTGGACCCGGGACTTTGATAGACAGATCACACGTCCAATCACACGTCCAATCCTGGCCTGTATATGAAGTTGAGCGGCGGGAAAACAGCAATTGAAATGAAAGCTAATATCGCTGTGTTCCCTGGCTGCACTCTGAACATCCGGGCCGCTCTCTTGTTTCTCTCCTTCCCTGCACAGGTAGGCTGCATGGTGGGCACAGGCTGCATGGTGGGCACAAGCTGCATGGTGGGCACAGGGGGGATGGTGGGCATAGGGTGGATGGTGGGCACAGGCTGCATGGTGGGCGCAGGCTGCATGGTGGGCGCAGGCTGCATGGTGCATGGTGGGCGCAGGCTGCATGGTGCATGGTGGGTGCAGGCTGCATGATGCATGGTGCATGGTGGGCGCAGGCTGCATGCTGCATGGTGGACACAGGCTGCATGGTGGACGCAGGCTGCATGGTGCATGGTGGGCGCAGGCTGCATGGTGCATGGTGGGCGCAGGCTGCATGGTGGACACAGGCTGCATTGGTGGGCACAGGCAGCTTGCATTGGTGGGCCCTGACATGCTGCATTGATGGGCACAGGCATGCTGCATTGGTGGGCACAGGCAGCTTGCATTGGTGGGCACGGATAAAGTTGTTGTTGTTGTTAATATTTTTTTTATAACTGGATTCTGCATAAAACATTTAAGTGTCATTAAATTAGATAATTTATGAAGGCAAGTTATGGGGCGGGTGGGGCGTGTTTAGGGGCTGCATTGGTGGGCACAGGCAGGCTGCATTGGTGGGCACAGACAGGCTGCATTGGTGGGCACAGACAGGCTGCATTGGTGGGGACAGACAGGCTGCATTGGTGGGCACAGGCAGGCTGCATTGGTGGGCACAGGCAGGCTGCATTGGTGGGCACAGGCAGCTTGCATTGGTGGGCACAGGCAGCTTGCATTGGTGGGCACGGATAAAGTTGTTGTTAATATTTTTTTTTATTACTTAATTCTGCATTAAACATTTAAGATTCATTAAATAAGATAATTTATGAGGGCGTGTTTAGGGGGGGTGGGGCATGTTTAGGGGCGGGGTTGGGTGGGGCAACTGGGGGCGAGTAACCCTTGAGGCCTGGCTAGTAGCTCAGGACTTTAAATTTTAAGCCCTGCCATATGAGATGATTTGCTTTTTTGATTGATTATTTTCTTATTAATGATGTTTTTCTTTTACAAAGGTTTTATTAATATTCAGTCAGACAAACAGAGCCAACAAATAGATAGTTACAATGCCGAACAGTCATGTGCAGACGGGAAATACGTACATAATCAACATACGCCTCACAATAATTTTGAAAAAAAGTGTGTAATATATATATATATCAGGGCTCAAGTCCTGCGGGAACGCATGGGAACGGAGTTCCTGTACTTTTTCCACAACAGGAACTCAGTTCCTGTTAGCAGCCTTGTCCTGCAAGACTTTGAAGTATGCGAGCTGTGTGGCAGGTGCTACACTAGCAGCTGCCGACACAGCTTGCAATAGTAAGTGCCGCACACCTGACCATTCAGGCATTGCCAGTAGGGGGCCCCATGACAGCTTCTGCTTTGATATACCTGTCAATCACAGCTAGCTGACAGGTAGATCAGGTCCCTGCTGCTAAGAGATTGTATTTAGTCATACCTCTCGTGATGCGCTCCTCCCCGCTGACCCCTCCTGATTTTCTCTCTCCTCATCCCCCCCCCCCCCCAGTCTCCTGCATACTTGCTCTGTGTGTCCGGCTGAATCCCCCCCTCCTCTATCTTCAGTACCATATGATGAGAGAACCCAGAGGAGGAGCACAGCTATTCTGCTCACAGGACATTCAGGGAGAGAGGTGAGCTGAGGGAGGAAGATCAGTTTGGGGTGGTAAGCTGAGCACAATACCTGGCAAAGTTTAATGCCAGGAGGGAAGTTTATGTGGAAATATGTGAAGGGTTGGAATAGCAGCGAGTGTGTGTTGGAGCCCTGCAGAGTTTGCAGCCCCCCAAGCTAACATACATCTCCTAAGCAGGAACACATCACTATCTCCCCAAGCATTCTGTCCAGATAATGTGCAGTTAATTTATGATCTTTCCGTTTAACCCTGTGTTATTTAAACTCTGTTCAATGAAAAGTGTAAACTCACCACATAAACACTCTATATACAAAATAAAATTCCCCAATAAAGATCAGAATACGATGTTCACATTTGCATGGAAGCACAATTGAATGAATGCTGATTATTCAGAGAATTACCGTATTTATGTTTATTGAGGATTAATTAACAGTTAAGCTTCATACACACAATACGAAAATTGGATGAAAAATATCACTTTTGAAGCGTTCGTGCATATGAGCGTAGAGCGTATCATTTTTTTTTTTTGGTGGGCGAGTGGATCTTGGGTGGGAGTTCCCACACTTTTTTCCCCAGGACTTGACCCCTGATATATATATATATATATATATATATATATATATATATATATACAGGGCTCAAGTCCTGGGGGAACGCATGGGAACGAAGTTCCTGTACTTTTTCCACAACAGGAACTCAGTTCCCGTTAGCAGCTGTGTCCTGCAAGACTTTTAAGTATGTAAGCTGTGTGGCAGGTGCCAGCAGCTACCGACACAGCTCACAATAGTAGGTGCCGCACACCTGACCATTCAGGCATTGCCAGTAGGGGGCCCCATAACAGCTTCCTCTTCGATCTACCTGTCAATCACAGCTAGCTGACGGGTAGATCAGGTCCCTGCTGCTAAGAGATTGTGTTTAGTCAGACCTCTCGTGATGCGCTCCTCCCCGCCGTCCCCTCCTGATTTTCTGTCCCCCGAGATGCAGTTTGGAGACCACTGTCCTAGAGCATTGTTGTTTAGGTCTTTATACTATTTCATTTAGTCACACAGTATCTGGTAAGACCCACAGGATTTTTTCTATCTAATGCACCTTTGGCCTGCAGCTGTTTGACTGACTCAAGAAATGAAGAGCTGCATGTTGGTTAATATGTTTCCTCACACAATGTACTTGCAATATTGATTCTGTTTAGAAGTTTGGAGTTCATGTAATTAGATTTATTGCCTAATTTAATACACTGAATATACAAGCTTATAAATGATGTTACACATCTATAATTTATTTAAAATTTTTATTTCCAGCCTACTGAGATGACCAATAAATGATATCACTTAAACGACAAACTTCCTGCTTTCATAGATAATTAAAAAGTTATAAAATTATGTGGTTCATATCCTTAAAGAGAAATATCATCATATGGATGCTACCTTTTGAAAATGTTGGTACGCTGACCATTTGGCTTCAATTCTTTCTCAGTCACTGAACTGCAACAAGTTCTGGATTAGTTGAAGCAAAAGTGTCAGCATGGCAGCCAGCCATGTTTTCTCAGGAATGGATTCCTTTAAAGTGACCCTGTCATTACAGGGTCACTTATAACAGAAGGCCAGACTTGTAAAAAAGCCTATCTATACTTACCTTTCTTGCAGCCCATGTCTTGAAACAACACCGCTTCACTGCGGGTATTCAACCCTTGCAGCTGGCCTGTTGGACAGGGTCACTTTACAAAATAGCATTCTTAACCACTTCCCACCCGGCCACTGTACATATACGGCCGGTTGGGAGCCGTCTACTTCTGATAGGACGTTCCGGAACGTCCTTCAGAAGTAGAGGCATCGCGCGTGCCCGCGCAGCTGCACGATCCCGATGCGGCCGTGTCACCCGGACACGGCGCATCTCGGATCGGCAGGAGGGCTCGGTGATTGGCCCTCCTGATCACATGACGGCCGTGTCAAATCACAGCCGTCATGTGATGTAAACAAACAGCCGGTTGCTAGGCAATCGGCTTCTCCTCTCCTCACACGGAAGTCGTCGGTGAGGAGAGGAGAGCGGATCGCTGCAGACGGCTGGTGATCAGTGAGTATTAGCTGTTTTTTTACAGCTTTTTACTCACTGATCACCAGTAGTGTCCCCACAGTAAAACACACATGTCCCCACACATGTCCCCAAAACACACATGTCCCCAAAACACACATGTCCCCAAAACACACATATCCCCAAATAATAAAAACACATGTCCCCAAATAAAAACACATGTCCCCAAATAATAAAAACACATGTCCCTCACATATGTCCCAGTAAAATAACATGTGCCAATGATTATCTGCACACATATGTACATGATCATTTGCGTACATATGTCCGTGATCACGCAAACCAATTATTATACACTTAACAGAATTGTTTTTACTAAAAACATGTAGCAGAATACATTTTGGCTTAAATTTATGACAAAATTTGATTTTATTGGATTTCTTTTAAAAAGAAAGGAGAAAATATTGTTTTTTTTCAAAATTTCCGCTATGTTTTTCGCTTATATCGCAAAAAAGTCGCGAATAAATACCACCAAACTAAAGCTCTATTTGTGCGAACAAAATTATAAAAAATTCATTTGGTTACAGCATTGCATGACCGCGCAATTGTCACTGAAAGTGCGAGAGCGCTGAAAGCTGAAAATTGGTCTGGGCAGGAAGGGTGTTTAAGTGCACAGTAAGCAAGTGGTTAAAGGGGTTGTAAACCTTCGTGTTTTTTCATGAAAAAAAAAAACACCTGCCAGTGACCAGCCCCCCCGTTTTACTTACCTTTACTTACTTGTCTCTCTGCCCAGGGTTCTCGGCTCTTGATTGAATAGATTGATAGCAGCGCAGCCATTGGCTCCCGCTACTGTCAATCAAATCCAATGACCAGGGCTATGGCTGCCATATGCTGGACTCGGGAGCGCATCCGCAAGGTAACCCCCTCTGGGAAGCGCTTCCCCTAGGGTGTTATCTGATGCGAGGAGGAGCCTCCAGAGCCGCCGGGGGACCCTAGAAGAGGATGTTCGGGGGCACTCTGTGCAAAACGAGCTGCACAGTGGAGGTAAGTATGATATGTTTGTTATTTTAAAAAAAGAAACAAACCCTTACAATCATTTTAAGCCTTATTTGTAATGTAAGCCACTGCACAAAAATCAGCATGTAAAAAAGCAACTGAGCAAGAATTCAATTCATAATAGAAAAATTTAAATGTATAAAATACCCCTACAATATCAGATAAATGTATGTAATCATTTTTACATTTTAGACCACATACACAGCATCTGACATCACATACTGTATTATGCAAATAATATAG
This sequence comes from Lithobates sylvaticus, assembly GCA_028564925.1. Classification (NCBI taxonomy): domain Eukaryota; kingdom Metazoa; phylum Chordata; class Amphibia; order Anura; family Ranidae; genus Lithobates; species Lithobates sylvaticus. The sequence goes on along the minus strand of CM053029.1, from coordinate 510,625,449 downwards.
AAGGGTAATCACTATAAAAATATCATCAGAACCTGCCTGCAATATCTGGTCCTTCCAGTTCCTATTTCTTTTGCTGGTCATAAGCAGCAGCAATATATAAAATTACCCTTTTAAACTAATAGATAATATACAATAGCTGAGAAAAAATTTCTCTAATCATAGAAAGGGGTTAGAATGAAATCTGCATTGAGTGAAGTGGTCCTTTTGCTGTCTGGAAGACAACAAAAGAGATCTGGGATTGCAGAATGTAAGCCCCCCCAGAATAATATCTAAAATTAAACGAACCAGAATATGGCAAGAAAATTGACTGTGTCACTTAATTGGTTTGAATCAAAACACATCACTTACGGATTATATAAATGTTATAAACAAATACCATAAAATGTATCACAAACTAGAGCTTAGTCAATGAACTCAAGCTAAAATATTACATAAATCTTCAAGTAGGGGGCTGCCACACTGCACATCCCAAAAGGCTGGCTGCCTTTTTAACCAGAATTCTAAGCCAAGGAAGATTCTGGAACAGCATGTGATGGGATCCCTCCAATAAAGGTTGCCTGTGCAGGTAAGGTGAATTTTTTTAAGGGGGCAATGACCCCACACACCTGAGCTGAAAATTAGCAAACAGCAATGTATATCTTCAAATGGGAGCTGCAGCCGCAAGCCCATGTTGGTGGGCCCACATTGATCCCCCCTTAAGTCCATTTCTTGCTACAGCACCAGCTTTGAAGACATTTCCTGCTACATTATCAGCATTTTAAGAACAAATATTTTTTTCTTTTAATTTGGGAGGAATACTGTGTTCCTTGGAACTTTCCTTTAATGTGAAATATTACAAATATAACAGAACAAATATGTAATATAACATTTTAAATTTTTAACCATCTACGTTAATTTTAAACTTAAAATCAATGAGGGTTTGCACTAGATGAAAAAATAAAATTAAAATGCAGTGATGCAGTATGTTTCCTTAAGCATCATCATTTATTTTCTTGTTTCACTTATTGTCAGAGCCATGGCTCTCTGCCTTTGTTCCTTCCTCCTTGCTTCCTCAATGACTAAAAAAAAAAAAAAAAAAAAACATATCCAGTCATACTGTACTCTATATACATATATACATATTTTCATTAAAAAAACATATAAAAGAAAAGGACACTCATACTTAAAGTGTATAGAGGGGTGCACCAACCGTGTCAGCATGAAAAATATAGCCTTAAATTAGCCTTAAAAGTGTCCTTTTATTTATTAATGTTCCTATGTGTGTATACAGGAGTACAGTATGGTTGGATGTGTTTTATTTTGATCTAAAAGTATTTAATTGAAGAGATTGGAGGAGTGCATCAAGTGGGATTGTTTTATATGACACTTTAGGGATTTAAAGTGGTTTATATTTATTTTGTAATAATTATTATATATAATTATAATAATAATTTTTTTTCCACTATTCTTGTTTATGGTGAAAGTAAAATATTTTGACATTTCACACCATTCTGTTTAATAAATTGACAGGTTGGATATTTGATATTTGTTCAGAGTGATTTAGTATTTACACTAATGCCGCTTACACACAAGCGGATTTTCCGTCAGAAAAATCTTGGATGGTTTTTCCGACGGAATTCCGCTCAAGCTTGGCTTGCATATACACGGTCACACAAAAGTTCGCTGAACTTTCGACCATCAAGAACGCGGTGACGTACAACACTACAATGAGCCGAGAAAATGAAGTTCAATCCTTCCGAGCACGCGTCACATTGTTTCCGAGCGTGCGTAGGAATTTTGCGCGTCGGAATTGCTACAGACAATCGGAATTTGCCATCGGAACTTTTTCCAACCGAAAAATTGAGAACATGCTCTCAATCTTTTGCTGGCTGGAATTCGGCCAGCAAAAGTCCGATGGAGCATACACACGGTCACATTTTCCGACTAAGAGCTCAATCAATCAATCAAGCTAATCGGTCTTTTGCTGGCCGAATTTCCGATCGTGTGTACGCGGCATTAGGAGATTGAAATTAATGCGTATATAATAATGAATTAATTTATATATATTTAGTGCAGTACTAGTTTTAAATTATTTGCTTGAATTTACTTTAAGAAGCCTCAATTCCTATAGTAAATCAACCCCTATGTTTTCAAATCCTGCAACCTGCAGTTTTAGTCTTATTATTTCTGTGATTTACACATGAGTTGCTTTTCAGCACAAATAGTTACATAAAAAAATAACAAAAATCATGATTTTCATTTTACATGACTAAGCTGAGCCAATATTGCTCATGTTTTATGTGCAGATTCATGACGAGAATATATTTTGCTATTTTTCTCTGATGTTTATATATTATGTAGCTCCTTCCTCTAGTTAGGTTGTTAAGCTAAATTTAAGATTTTGGCCTCACTGTAGTGATTTCTCCTACCTGCTTCTGGAGGAAACATTCAGAATATTGGACAGGAAGAGTCAAATGTCCACTTATGAGTACAGTGTTTATCATGCCTCAGGCAATCCCTGCAAGGGGGCATCCAGAAGGTGACTGGGGTTGATAAATGTTTGGGAGGCCTTTCCAGAGTGCTTTTCCTCTGCTAGGATGGTTCCATTTCTCCTTGGTCTGCTGCTCCTGGGAGGCAGCTATAGAGAGAGACAAGAAATTGTAGTCAGGGTCTCAACAGGAGCTGGGCTAAGGGCCTAAGGACAGTTACTAAAAGGATTTTTGCGGGAAGGCACTGTGCTGAAGTCCTGGTCTGGAGAAGGATATTTTATCTCCCTCAGTGAGGAACTACCTGTGAAAGCTGGGTGACAGTCAGTTCTTGGGCCATTATGAGTAAGTGGGACTCTCATGTGTGTCTGTGTCAGGGCTGAGCTCAGCCCTTCCTTCTTTGAGCTGGCTGCTCAGCTGTCGGCTAATTGCAAGCTCCTATCTCTCCATAGTTACTTAGCTGTTGATGATATAATGCTTATCAGTCCTGCCTACTTAAGCCGTCCAGTCCAGAGGATCTCTGCCTTCGCTTTGGTCAACATCACAGAAACTATCTCCGGTGATCCTGTTTAAGACTTGCATTGCTGACATCCCTTCTGGCTCCAGATCCTGCTTGCTGTTCCACTACATTGATCCCTGACTTCTGGCTTGGCTGACTATCCTTTCCGGTTACTGAACTTTGGCTATGTTTTGACTACGTTTGTTCTTTTTACTTTTATTATTAAACAAGTGTGATTTAACTGTACTTCTGTCTCGGTCTGATTTCATGGTTTCTGACACATAAGCAATTATTGCAGCAAAAGCATTGGGATTGGCTCCCAACAGCTACAGATTTGACAACCATACTCATTGTTTCTGATCAATGGTCAACGGTGTATGGACCAAAAGTAAGGACACGTTATTCAAGCTAAGAATCATTGTTGTGTTTGAATTCCAGGCCACATTTTTTGACTGTGTATCATGAAGGGCCATCTGTCCTCAATGTGGCCTACATGTCATTATTAATCTCATTCACCATCACTTTGATTTTGTGAAGCTCTCAGGCCATGACCCAGTTTGTGATTTTATCCATTATGCAGGATGATGCATTGACCTCACATGTTCACTCACCTGTAAAACATGTCCAAGGCAAACATCGGGCAATATTTTATATATCCATGAAAGATTAATGATGGAACATGCCAAGTTTCACCCCCTCACTTGCACCCCCCTTACTATCAATTAATTCTCATATCGATCCTTAATAACGTTCTGTCCTGTGCATACCATGTGGCCACATTCTTATTCAAAGTATAGGCCTGGAATGTTGAATGGCCTGTAACATATCAATGTAAAATTCTCAGTTTACCTTAGCTGACTCCTCTTGAGCTGAAGGAACAACCACTCTCATAGCTATCCTGAATATCTGAATTCCTAAGCCTTTTTTTCAGGAAGGAAGCTACGCAACCTTAGAAAAGTCCTTAAATGTTCCTACTAATATCTCAGATTTATTTTCAAGAATGTCCTATAAATAAACACGTGCTCCAGAACTCATGGACTCTTAGACCAGTATCACCTTAAAAGCAATTCCACAACCAAGACCTGCACCATTTTTAGATAATAATTTACCCAAAGGGTATTGTTTGCTTTCAAGGCAATTTGGTATGTGTTTCTGAAATATAATATGTGCTCATTGCGTTAACATTCGTCAAATGCTGTTAATGTCTGAATCAATTATTAAATGCCCAGGCAGATGCAGCCTTCAAAATCTATTTATTTTTCTCCTGTGCTATAATGCCTTTGCAAGACAGACTTCATTGTTTGGAACAAATGATGTAATAAGTCACAAAAATTATTGAAAGATTTGAAAAATGTCAAATATATTTTTACAAGGCCTTCCAAACAATAAAGGTTCTTAATTACACTCTGGAGGAGGAAAAGAAGCAGCTCCTGTGTTTCAGTGATTAGGTGAATATCCAGAGTACTTACAAACCCCTATCCGGCATTTGAAAGAGTTTTGTAAAGGACTGCACTATTGGTGAAGTACGGCTGAGTGTAAAGCAATAATAGAGGGTTAGGTCACCCAAAGCCTGCCAATTGCTGGCTTGTCAACTGTCTGGCCTCACACAAAGGACTTGATTTACTAAAATGTAAAGTGATTTGAAGTACAATGAACTGAAGTGATCGAGCATCCAATCATGTGCACCTGAATAAAAAATAGAGCTTCTCTCAACAATGATAAAATGTTTGGAGTGAAAACTTCACTGAACCTTTCCTAATTTCAAACCAGGATTCATATCTCTGAGTTTGCAGTATGTGTGAGGCAGGCAGTTGGCAGTCATGAACTCTTGGGTCTAAAAGTGTAATTTTTTGTCTTATTTGGGAGATTTCCCTTCATTTCCTGTCCCAAAGACACAACAGGAAGAGAAAACAAAACTCTCCAAAATGGGTCAGTTGTTATTCGTCAACAGAACAGGTATCCTCATTGCAAATCCACCTCCTTTTTCTGTAACAACTATAACGTTTTGGATTTCCCACTATTGTCATCAAAGACGGACAAAAATAGAGACCTTAACCACCTAAGCCCCGGACCATTTGGCTGGCCAAAGACCAGAGCACTTTTTGCGATTCGGCACTGCGTCGCTTTAAGTGACAATTGCCCGGTCTTGCGACGTGGAGGGAATTTAACCTACTAATCATGGAACATAATTTGTTAATTTTCTACTGCTGTGATTAAACCTTCGCTGTACAGTGAGTGATTAGTGGCAGGTATTTTTAGATCACTTTTATTAAGACGCTACATTATAAAAATTAGCTACAAATTCAGAGTGGTATGGCATGGAAAAATGTGTCTTAAAAGAGAAGTATGGGAATCTTTTTTTCTTTAATCATACTCACCTAGGTGGATGCATCGGTACGATGCTGCATCTGTCCCCTCCGCCGGCTCTAACACTAAGAACCAAGTGATCAAACACCACCGATCACTCAGCTCTCTGCTCTGCCATTCCGCCTCCCCCCCCCACACGCTCACTTGAGTGCTGGGCAGGAGCGGCCAGCTCAGGCTCTTAGCAGCTCTCTGAGAGGTTGAGTCAGGTGCCGTTCCAGGCATGTGGCCGGATCCCAACCATATGGTTACGATCTTGCACGAGCGTGGACCGTCTCTGTGACATCAGCCGACAGTGGACTTCAGAACTAACTGCTCTCCTGTGCACAGTCATGTTGGAACAGGAAGGGGCCATCCCCAAAATGTTCCGACAAAGTTGAGACCATGAAATTGTCCAAAATGTCTTGGTATGCTGACGCCTTAAGAGCTCCCTTCACTGGAACTAAGGGGCCAAGCCCAACCCCTGAAAAAACAAAACCACACCATAATCCCCCTCCACCAAATGATTTGGACCAGTGCACAAAGCAAGGTCCATAAAGACATGGATGAACAAGTTTGGGGTGGAGGAACTTGACTGGCCTCAACCCGATAGAACACATTTGGGATGAATTAGAGCGGAGTATGCGAGCCAGGCCTTCTCATCCACATCAGTGCCTGATCTCACAAATGCGCTTCTAAGAAAAATGGTCAAACCTTCCCATAGACACTCCTAAACCTTGTGGACAGCCTTCCCAGAAGAGTTGATGCTGTTATAGCTGCGAAGGGTGGGCCAACACAATATTGAACCCTAAAGAGTAAGACTGGGATGCCATTAAAGTTCATGTGTGTGTAAAGGCAGGTGTCCCAATACTTTTGACAATATAGTGTATGTTTTCTCATTTTCTAAAATGTATCTGTAAATGACCTCATAAGTTGTAGACATGGGAACTGTAAAAAAATTCGTTTTGTTTCGTTTCGTCCCGTTTCGTATATAAAAAAATTCGTAATTCGTACTTTGTGTACGAAATTCCGTTCGAATTCGTACGAAATACGAAATTCGGACGAATCGTAATTTTTTTTCCGAATCGTTAGTAAAGTTACGAATCGTTACGAATCGTTACGAATCGTTAACGCGGCTAATGAATTGTTGGTTCTCATAACACAGAGAACAATTCGAATCCAACTACAAATATCGAATTTCAATTTCAAGTTACGAATCGTTACGAATCGTTACGAATCGTTAAAAAATAGTTACGAATCGTTAGTAAATCCAACTACCAATATCGAATTTCAACTAATTTGAACGAAATTATTATAGCAGATATAACGAATGAATTCGAATGAATTCGAATGACAAAGTGTCATTTTTGCAGAAAAAAAAAAAGCGTAGGGGCCCAAATTCAATAACCATGCCCTTCAGGTCTGGTATGGATATTAAGGGGGACCCCAGCCAAAAAAAAAAATGGCGTGGGGTCCCCCCCAAATATCCATACCAGACCCTTCAGGTCTGGGATGGATTTTAAGGGGAACCCCGGCCAAAAAAAAAAAATGGCGTGGGGGTCCCCCTCAAAATCCATACCAGACCCTTTATCCGAGCACGCAACCTGGCAGGCCGCAGGAAAGGAGGGGGGATGAGAGCGGGCCCCCCTCCCACCTGAACCGTACCAGGCCACATGCCCCATGTTGATGAGGACAAGGGCCTCTTCCCCACAACCCTGGCCGGTGGTTGTGGGGGTCTGCGGGCAGGGGGCTTATCGGAATCTGGAAGCCCCCTTTAACAAGGGGACCCCCAGATCCCGGCCCCCCCCCTGTGTGAAATGGTAAGGGGTACAAAAGTACTCCTACCATTTCACCAAAAAAGGAGTATATTAGATATACTGAATCTCGAATCATTCGAAGCATTCGTTATATCCGCTATTATAATTTCTTTCATATTAGTTGAAATTAGATATTTGTTAGTTACAATACAACATTCGAATTGTTCTCTGTATTACGGGAATCGGCAATTAGCCGCGAGTGATTTTAAATGTCTTTTTTTCCTGCAAAAATGACACATTGTACAGAGAGAGTTGTAAGCACGGGAAACATGACCCCCTTCTATATACTATATACTCTATAGTACGTCTATGAAGGGGTCATGTTTCCCGTGTTTAGAACTCTCTCTGTACAATGTGTCATTTTTGCAGGAAAAAAAAAGACATTTAAAATCACTCGCGGCTAATTGCCGATTCCCGTAATACAGAGAACAATTCGAATACAACTAACAAATATCTAATTTCAACTAATATGAAAGAAATTATAATAGCGGATATAACGAATGCTTCAAATGATTCGAGATTCAGTATATCTAATATAGAGAACTGTTCCTGCAATGTCATTTTTGCAGGAAAAAAAAAAACGATTTAAAATCACGAGTCGCAGCTATTGCCGGCAAATGAATTGTTGGATCCGTAATACAGAGAACTGTCATTCATTGAAGTCATTGATAAAAAAATGCGTAGGGGTCCCCCCAAATTCAATAACCAGGCCCTTCAGGTCTGGGATGGATATTAAGGGGGACCCCAGCCAAAAAAAAAAAAAAAAATGGCGTAGGGTCCCCCTCAAAATCCATACCAGACCCTTGAGGTCTGGGATGGATTTTAAGGGGAACCCTAGCCAAAAAAAATGGCGTGGGGTCCCCCTATAAAATCCATACCAGACCCTTATCCGAGCACGCAACCTGGCAGGCCGCAGGAAAAGAGGGGGGGACGAGAGCGCCCCCCCCTCCCGCCTGAACCGTACCAGGCCACATGCCCTCAACATTGGGAGGGTGCTTTGGGGTCCCCCCCAAAGCACCTTGTCCCCATGTTGATGAGGACAAGGGCCTCTTCCCCACAACCGTGCCCGGTGGTTGTGGGGGTCTGCGGGCGGGGGGCTTATCGGAATCTGGAAGCCCCCTTTAACAAGGGGACCCCCAGATCCCGACCCCCCCCCCTGTGTGAAATGGTAAGGGGGTACAAAAGTACCCCTACCATTTCACCAAAAAAGGTGACAAAAATGGTAAAAATGACAGGAGACGGTCTTTGACAATTCCTTTATTAAAATCTTCTTTCTTCTGGTCTTCCTTTCTTCATCTTCTCCTTCCGTCATCTTCTTCCATCGTCTTCTTCCTTCGATTCGCTTCTTCTTCCTCCGGTCTTCTCGTCCTTCTCGTCCGGCGTCGTCCTTCTCGTCCGGCATCAGCGTCTCTTCTCGCAGGCCGCTCCTCGCAATGGGAGGCTCCCGCTCTGTGAGGCTCCGCTCCGCTGACAGGTCTTTTATAACGAAGGCACCTGGTGACCCCGCCCCCCCTCTGACGTCATGGGGAAAGCCATAGGGAATTCCCCATGACGTCCCCGTGCGTCAGAGGGGGCGGGGTCACCAGGTGCCTTCGTTATAAAAGACCTGTCAGCGGAGCGGAGCCTCACAGAGCGGGAGCCTCCCATTGCGCGGAGCGGCCTGCGAGAAGAGACGCTGATGCCGGACGAGAAGGACGACGCCGGACGAGAAGGACGAGAAGACCGGAGGAAGAAGAAGCGAATCGAAGGAAGAAGACGATGGAAGAAGATGACGGAGGGAGAAGATGAAGAAAGGAAGACCAGAAGAAAGAAGAAAGAAGATTTTAATAAAGGAATTGTCAAAGACCGTCTCCTGTCATTTTTACCATTTTTGCCACTTTTTTGGTGAAATGGTAGGGGTACTTTTGTACCCCCTTACCATTTCACACAGAGGGGGGTGGGATCTGGGGGTCCCCTTGTTAAAGGGGGCTTCCAGATTCCGATAAGCCCCCCGCCCGCAGACCCCCACAACCACCGGCCAGGGTTGTGGGGAAGAGGCCCTTGTCCTCATCAACATGGGGACAAGGTGCTTTGGGGGGGACCCCAAAGCACCCTCCCAATGTTGAGGGCATGTGGCCTGGTACGGCTCAGGCGGGAGGGGGGGCCGCTCTCGTCCCCCCCTCCTTTCCTGCGGCCTGCCAGGTTGCGTGCTCGGATAAAGGGTCTGGTATGGATTTTGAGGGGGACCCCCACGCCATTTTTTTTTTTTGGCCGGGGTTCCCCTTAAAATCCATCCCAGACCTGAAGGGTCTGGTATGGATATTTGGGGGGGACCCCACGCCATTTTTTTTTTTTTTTTTGGCTGGGGTCCCCCTTAATATCCATACCAGACCTGAAGGGCCTGGTTATTGAATTTGGGGGGACCCCTACGCTTTTTTTTTTTTTTTATATCAATGAAAGACTGTTTTTTAAATAGCTTTTTTTTTTCTGCAAAAATGACACTTTGTCATTCGAATTCATTCGAATGCATTCAAATTCATTCGAATGCATTCAAATTCATTCGTTATATCTGCTATAATAATTTCGTTTGAATTAGTTGAAATTTGATATTGGTAGTTGGATTCGAATAATTTGGAGCTGAAATTCGTAAACGGAATTTTTCCTGCAAAAATGACACTTTGTCATTCGAATTCATTCGAATCCATTCGAATTCATTCGAATCCATTCGAATTCATTCAAATTCATTCGAATCATTCGGCGACGAAATTCGTAAACGGAATTTCGTATTCCGTACGGAATTCGTAAAAAAAAAAATTCGTACTACAGATTCGTAAATTCGTACGAATTTCGAAAAATTCGTACGAATTACGAATTCGTACGAAACGAATCGCACATGTCTAATAAGTTGTGTGCTACATCTCCTCTCGGATGGACCGTGGCTGTACAGTGTTCATTCTAGTGGCCATTGTGGAAGGAAAAAGCTAAGTGTTTACATTCAAGAGAATGATGCATAATGCTGAGCAGGTGAAGTAAATAGATCTCACATGGGGGCCATCTTAGGTTTGGGCAAGCATTGCCCGAGTGGCCATCTTGGAGTTGGTAAAAACTGCCTGAATGCTATCTTGAAAGTGGGCAAAGTAAAAAGATTGGCAGGAGTTGGATGCAGACGGAAGAGTGGAGGAAAATGGTTTAAACAGCCAGCGGATTACAGATAGGGCATCCACGTGATAGGCTGTTAGACGCTCTCCTTAACCGCTTGCTGACCGCCTCCTGTACATATACTTTAGCAGAATGTCACAGCTGGGCAAAGTAATGTACCCATACATTACTCTGAATTTTTCCGCCGCGCGCATGCTCGCGCCTGCCGCAAGCTCGCGCCTGCCGCAAGCCATGACCCTGCCCATGGGACCTGCGGACCCGATGTCCGCCGGGTGCCCGCGATCGTGTCACGGAGCTGAAGAACGGGGAGATGCCGATGTAAACACAGCATCTCCCCGTTCTGCCTAGTGACAGGACACTGATCGTCTGCTCCCTGCCACAGTTAGAATCACTCCCCAGGACACACTTAACCCCTCCTCTGCCCACTAGTGGTTAACCCCTTCACTGCCATTTTTTACAGTAATCAATGCAGTTTTATAGCATTGATCGCTGTATTAATGTCAATGGTCCCAAAAATGTGTCAAAATTGTCCGATGTGTCCGCCATAATGTCGCAGTCATGATAAAAATCGCTGATCATCGCCATTACTAGTAAAAAAAAAATATTAATAAAAATGCCATAAAACTATCCCCTATTTTTGCTATAACTTTTGCGCAAACCAATCAATAAACGCTTATTGCGATTTTTTTTACTAAAAATATGTCGAAGAATACGTATCGGCCTAAACTGAGGAAAAAAACAATGTATATATTTTTTGGGGATATCTATTATAGCAAAAAGTAAAAAATAATGTGTTTTTTTCAAAACTGTCGCTCTTTTTTTGTTTATAGCGCAAAAAATAAAAACCGCAGAGGTGATCAAATTTGTGGGGAAAAAAAGGACTTCAATTTTGTTTTGGAGCCACGCCACACGACCGCGCAATTGTCAAGTAAAGCGACGCAGTGCCGAATCGCAAAAAGTGCTCTGGTCTTTGGCCAGCAAAATGGTCCGGGGCTAAAGTGGTTAAAATGATTGTAAAGTCTTGTATTTTTCCTACAAAAATAGCATACATGTTATACTTACCTCGTCTGTTGCAGTGGATTTGCACAGAGAAGCCCGGATCCTCCTTTTATCGGGTGCCTCTTCTGTGATCCTGGTCCCTCCCTCCTGTTCAGTGCCCCCACAGCAAGCAGCTTGCTATGGGGGCACCCAAGCCAAGTCACAGCTCCCTGTGTCCATTCAGATATGGAGCCCCCCGACCCGGCCCCGCCCCCTCTATCCCTTAATTGGCTAGCTGACTTTGATTGACAGCAACGGTAGCCAATGGCACAGTTGCTGTGTCTCAGCCAAACAGGAGGGAGAATCTCGGATAGCTGAGACCCTCGTGTACATCGTTGGACAGAGAGGGACCTCAGGTAAGTGTTAGGGGGGCTGAGGGGGGCTGCTGCACACAGAAGGCTTTTTATCTTAATGCATAGAATGGATTAAGAAAAAAAAACCTTCTGCCTTTACAACCCCTTTAAGTATATACAGTATCTCACAAAAGTGAGTACACCTCTCATCCTTTTTGTAAATATTTTATTATATCTTTTCATGTTACAACACTGAAAAAATTACACTTTGCTACAATGTAAAGTAGTCAGTGTACAGCTTGTATAACAGTGTACATTTGCTGTCCCCTCAAAATAACTCAGAACACAGCCATTAAACCGAAAAAAAAATAATTAAAAGTCAGCAGCTACAAATACTGCAGCTGCTGACTTTTAAAATAAGGACCAGGGCGCCCGCGATGTCCTCATCCAAAGCCAATCTGTCCCTCGGCTCCCAGGTGCGCATGCGCAAGTCGCGCTGCTCATTCTGAGGGGTCCCTACTGTCTTCTTGGACCTGTGTGTCTCCCATAAGACAGTGGGGGGCGGAGGTGGGGCCAGACATGGCGTAGATCGCCGTGTATTCTGCAGCAATCTTTCGCCGGAAGTGGGAGCAAATACCTGTATAAGACAGGTATCTGCTCCCCCCCTCCCCCTGAAAGGTGCCAAATGTGACACTGGAAGGGGGAGGGAATCCGAAAAGTGGAAGTTCCATTTTTGGGTGAAACTCTGCTTTAATGTCTAAACTGCTGCCAACAAAAGTGAGTACACCCCTAAGCGTCAATATTTTGTCTGGCAACCATTATTTTCCAGCACTGCCTTAACCCTCTTGGGCATGGAGTTTACCAGAGAGTAGGGATGAGCCGAACACCCCCGGGTTCGGTTCGCACCAGAACCTTCGAACCGACCGAAAGTTCGCGCGAATTTTCGAACCCTATACGTTATAATGGACGCGAACGTTCGAAATCAAAAGTGCTAATTACAACGGCCAATATGCATGTTAATGTCATAAAACAGGTTTGGGGACCCGGGTCCTGCCCCAGGGGACATATATCAATGCAAAAAGAACTTTTAAAAACTAACGTTTTTTCGGGAGCAGTCATTTTAATGATGCATAAAGTGAAAAAAAAAAAGTGAAATTTTCCTTTAAATATGGTACCTGGGGGGTGTCTAAAGTATGCCTGTGAAGTGGCATGTGTTTCCCGTGTTTAGAACTGTCCTTGCACAAAATGTCATTTGTAAAGGAAAAAAATAAGCCATTTAAAACCACTTGCGGCTTTAGGTTTGTTCTTAAGTAGAATCTGAACAGGTACATTATGAAGTGTAGCTCCATCCCAAAAAAATCTATTTTTAAGCTTTTTGGAGAACATAGGGAGGGGTTATCACCCCTGTAACATTTGCTGTCTTTGCACATCTGTTCAGAACATGTCACCTAACTTTCCGTCCCAATGACAAATGTTTTTGGAAAAAGTGGGGTTTTAATTGAAACAAGGATTGGTAATAAAGTATCAGTAGAGAGGAGATACCTTTTTCCCAAATTAAATCTAACAGGATAGAATTTCCCTTCCTAGGGGTAGATTTCCTCTCACTTCCTGTTTTCTCTTTCCATTTGCAAGTAGGAGTCGTTTGTAAGTTGGATGTTTGAAAGTAGGGGCCTGGCGTATATACTCTGCAGAAATTTGCCCTATTAGATGTTGGTGTAGCCACAAGACTGGTGGGCACAGGAATGGGCCCTGCTGTGAGTTAATAGATCAAGATTTGTAATTGCATGGACCTGTTGAACAGGGCAGAAAAATTGGGGGTGGTGGTGGTGGTGGTGGACGGTGTTGCCACAAGACTGTAAGCTCTCACAGTTACTCTTGGTGGGCGCAGGAATGGGCCCTGCTGTGAGTTATTAGATCAAGATTTGTAATTGCAAGCACCTGATGAACAGGGCAGAAAAATTGGGCCTTTGGCGGTGGTGGTGGACGGTGTTGCCACAAGACTGTAAGCTCTCACAGTTACTCTTGGTGGGCACAAGAATGGGCCCTGCTGTGAGTTATTAGATCAAGATTTGTAATTGCATGCACCTGTTGAACAGGGCAGAAAAATTGAGGGTGGTGGTGGTGGTGGACGGTGTTGCCACAAGACTGTAAGCTCTCACAGTTACTCTTGGTGGGCGCAGGAATGGGCCCTGCTGTGAGTTATTAGATCAAGATTTGTAATTGCAAGCACCTGATGAACAGGGCAGAAAAATTGGGCCTTTGGCGGTGGTGGTGGACGGTGTTGCCACAAGACTGTAAGCTCTCACAGTTACTCTTGGTGGGCACAAGAATGGGCCCTGCTGTGAGTTATTAGATCAAGATTTGTAATTGCATGCACCTGTTGAACAGGGCAGAAAAATTGGGGGTGGTGGTGGTGGTGGACGGTGTTGCCACAAGACTGTAAGCTCTCACAGTTACTCTTGGTGGGCGCAGGAATGGGCCCTGCTGTGAGTTATTAGTTCAAGATTTGTAATTGCAAGCACCTGATGAACAGGGCAGAAAAATTGGGCCTTTGGCGGTGGTGGTGGACGGTGTTGCCACAAGACTGTAGGCCCTCATAGTTACTCTTGGTGGGCGCAGGAATGGGCCCTGCTGTGAACTATTAGATCAAGATTTGTAATTACCCGCCCCTGTTAAACAGGGGCTGAAAAATTGTGCCTTAGGCACTGGTGCTGGTGCCACAACACTGCAACCCCTCACAGATACTGTACTTGGAGCACAGCAGTCACACGTGTTGCGAAGCATTTTTTTAAAAAATTGTAAGTACACGCCCCTGTTAAACAGGGGCTGAAAAATTGTGCCTTAGGCACTGGTGCTGGTGCCACAACACTGCAACCCCTCACAGATACTGTACTTGGAGCACAGCAGTCACACGTGTTGCAAAGCATTTTTTTAAAAAATTGTAAGTACACGCCCCTGTTAAACAGGGGCTGAAAAATTTGCCTTAGGCACTGGTGCTGGTGCCACAACACTGCAACCCCTCACAGATACTGTACTTGGAGCACAGCAGTCACACGTGTTGCGAAGCATTTTTTAAAAAAATTGTAAGTACATGCCCCTGTTAAACAGGGGCTGAAAAATTTGCCTTAGGCACTGGTGCTGGTGCCACAACACTGCAACCCCTCACAGATACTGTACTTGGAGCACAGCAGTCACACGTGTTGCGAAGCATTTTTTTATAAAAATTGTAAGTACACGCCCCTGTTAAACAGGGGCTGAAAAATTTGCCTTAGGCACTGGTGCTGGTGCCACAACACTGCAACCCCTCACAGATACTGTACTTGGAGCACAGCAGTCACACGTGTTGCCAAGCATTTTTTTATAAAAATTGTATGTACACGCCCCTGTTAAACAGGGGCTGAAAAATTGTGCCTTAGGCACTGGTGTGGTGGCATGGATCATTGAGGAGGAGGAAGAGGATAGTCAGTGAACATAAGAGGACAGTCACTCAACATCAGCATAGGCAGTCTTGAAGGGATGTGATATTAAAAATTATTCGGTTATATCCGCCTCAGGTGCCTGGTAGCTGGTGGTGATCCAAGACTGATTCATTTTGATGAAGGTCAGTCGATCAACCGAGGCGGTGGACAGGCGCACCCTATGATCGGTGACAAATCCTCCAGCAGCACTGAATGTGCGTTCGGAAAGAACGCTGGAGGCAGGACAGGCCAGTAGCTCAATTGCATACTGTGCAAGCTCTGGCCAGTGATCCATCCTCAGGACCCAGTAAGCCAGAGGATTTTCGGTGGGAAAGGTGTCCAAGTCTGACCTTGCCCCAAGGTATTCCTGCACCATGTATATCAGACGCTGGCGATGGTTGCTGGAACCGATCATACCTTGGGGCTGCGGACTAAAAAATTGTCTGAACGCATCGGTCAGACGTCCACCTTCCCCACCGCTCCTTCTGCTACTGACCGAAGCCTCAGCAACTCGTCGCCCAGGACCAGGAGTTTGTAGCCTCCCAGTTTCTGGGAACGCGTTGCACAGACCTTTCTGCAAGGCCTCCCTGAGATGTCTCATCCTCTGCTCCCTCTGCGACGGCAAGATAAGGTCCGCAACCTTACCCTTGTACCGCGGATCAAGGAGAGTGGCCAGCCAGTAATGGTCCCTCTCCTTGATCCGAAGAACACGAGGATCCTTCCGCAGGCTTTGCAGGATCAGGGAGGCCATGCAGCGTAGGTTAGCTGAGGCATTCGGTCCGGAGTCTTCTGGGTCACTGAGGATGACATGATCGCCAGCCACCTCCTCCCAGCCACGTACAAGTCCACTGGTTTGTTGGGACTGTACATCATCCCTAAAAGACTGCTGCTGCTGATGCTGAGTGCCAGGCTCCACCTCCATGCTCACACAATCCTCCTCCTCCTCCTCCTCATCCTCTTCCTGTGTGATGGGTGGGACAGAAGGAACACTGTCCGGATAAAGGGGGCCTTGAGAGGCAAGGAAGTCCTCCTCTTCCTGCCTCTGTTCTGCCTCAAGTGCCCTGTCCATTATCCCACGCAGCGTATGCTCCAACAGGTGGACAAGAGGGACAGTGTCACTGATGCATGCACTGTCACTGCTCACCATCCTCGTGGCCTCCTCAAATGGTGAGAGGACAGTGCATGCATCCCTGATCATGCTCCACTGACGTGGGGAAAAAAACCAAGCTCCCCTGACCCTGTCCTGGTGCCATAGTCGCAAAGGTACTCATTGATGGCCCTCTGCTGCGTGTGCAGTCGCTGCAGCATGGCCAACGTTGAGTTCCACCTGGTGGGCATGTCACATATTAGGCGGTTCTTGGGCAGGTTCAGCTCCTTTTGCAGCTCAGTCAGCCGAGCACTGGCATTATAAGATCGGCGGAAATTCACATAGACTTTCCTGGCCTGCCTCAGGACATCCTGTAAGCCTGGGAACCTGCCCAAGAACCGCTGCACCACCAGGTTGAGGACGTGAGCCATGCAGGGCACATGGGTGAGCTGCCCCTGTCGCAGGGCGGAGAGGAGGTTGGTGCCATTGTCAGAAACGACCATTCCTGGCTTAAGCTGACGTGGCGTCGACCACCTCTTGGCCTGCCCCTGCAGAGCTGCCAGAACCTCTGGCCCAGTGTGGCTCCTGTCCCCCAAACACACCAGCGCAAGCACGGCATGGCATCTTTTTGCCTGCGTACTTGCGTAGCCCCTTGTACGCCTACGGAGCACCGCTGGTTCCAAGGACAGAGCACTGGAGGAAGAAGAAGAGGAGGGGGTGGAGGAGAGAGGTGTGTCACAACCAGTAGCAGTAGTAGCGTTTTGGAGGCGTGGTGGCGGAACAACCTCCAACACTACTGCACCTTGTCCTGCATCCCTCCCAGCTGCCAATAGAGTGACCCAATGGGCCGTGAAAGAAAGGTACCGTCCCTGTCCATGCCTGCTGGACCATGAGTCAGCGGTAATATGCACCTTACCGCTGACCGCCCTGTCCAGCGAGGCATGGACATTGCCCTCCACATGCCGGTAGAGAGACGGAATCGCCTTCCGTGAGAAAAAGTGGCGTTTGGGAACCTGCCACTGAGGAACCGCACATTGAACAAACTCACGGAAGGGGGCCGAGTCTACCAACTGAAAAGGCAGCAGTTGAAGTGCTAGCAATTTAGCCAGGCTAGCATTCAACCACTGGGCATGTGGATGGCTGGGAGTGTACTTCTTTCTACGGTCCAGCAGCTGGGGCAGGGAAATTTGCCTGCTGCAATCGGACGTCGGTGTACTGCAAGTACTTGGTTGTGACACACCTAATTCTACACCTTCAGTCCTCTCAGAGCAGCTTTCAGAGAGGACTGAAGGTGTAGTGGGGATGGAGATCCCAGCTGAGGAGGAGCAAGGAGAGGTCCGCTTAGTTCTTTGGTGTGGGTCTTTTATGTGTGCCTGCCAACGAGCTGCATGGCAGGTCGCCATATGTCTGGTCATGCTTGTGGTGCCCAAGCGGCTGATGTTTTGGCCACGCGAGATACGCTTGAGACAAATATTGCAAATAGCAGTGGTGTGATCTGATGCACTCGTCTCAAAAAAGGCCCACACCAAAGAACTTTTCTGATAACGTGCAGAGGCAGCGCCCTGCACAGGCGGAGCTCTGCGGTGTTGTACAGTTGCTGTGCTGGCCTCTACCTGGCCTCCAGGGGGCATCCTGCCTCGTTGGACATGTGACGCCGCATCCTCCTCCTCCTCGTCCTCCTCCTCATCCTCTCTCCCTTCAGGCACCCACGTGGAGTCAGTGACCTCATCATCCCCTCCCTCTTCACCACTAGAGCAAACCTGGCAGTAAGCTGCAGCTGGTGGAACAGTACTGCCAGATTCCTCAAGCTGGGTATCATCATCCGAGCCTTCGAATCGTTGGGCATCCTCCTGGAGCATGTACCCAACACTGTGCTCAAAGAGTTCGGGGGACTCCTCAGGAGGACATGGTGGGTCTAGGGAAGGGGTGGCTGATGATGCTCTGCCAGTACCCTGAGCCTGGGTGAGAGAGGATGAGGAGGATGAGGAGGGCTTGGTCATCCATTCTACCAAGCCTTCAGCATGATGCGGCTCCACATGTCCAGCTGCCGAAAACAAAGACGCGCGTGTCCCATGGCCACGTGCTGATGACGATGCACGACCACGTCCATGGCCACGGCCACGTCCACTAGAAACAGAGCCTGCCTGCCCTGTGTTCTTGGCTCTGCACGCTCTGCCTCCCCTTGGCGGTCTTCCAGCCATTGTAGTCGGTAGTCCTGTGGGTGCTGCTGAGAAGAATATATAGGAGCTCTGTGTGATGCCACTAACACACTAGAAGTCCTATGGGTGCTTCTGCAAAGAAAATAGAGGAGCTCTGTGTGATGCCACTAACACACTAGAAGTCCTATGGGTGCTTCTGCAAAGAAAATAGAGGAGCTCTGTGTGATGCCACTAACACACTAGAAGTCCTGTGGGTGCTGCTGAGAAGAATATATAGGAGCTCTGTGTGATGTCACTAACACACTAGAAGTCCTATGGGTGCTT
Organism: Lithobates sylvaticus; assembly: GCA_028564925.1. Lineage (NCBI taxonomy): Eukaryota > Metazoa > Chordata > Amphibia > Anura > Ranidae > Lithobates > Lithobates sylvaticus. Next base: position 510,606,828 of record CM053029.1, on the reverse strand, counting down.
CTGCAAAGAAAATAGAGGAGCTCTGTGTGATGCCACTAACACACTAGAAGTCCTATGGGTGCTTCTGCAAAGAAAATAGAGGAGCTCTGTGTGATGCCACTAACACACTAGAAGTCCTGTGGGTGCTGCTGAGAAGAATATATAGGAGCTCTGTGTGATGCCACTAACACACTAGAAGTCCTATGGGTGCTTCTGCAAAGAAAATAGAGGAGCTCTGTGTGATGCCACTAACACACTAGAAGTCCTATGGGTGCTTCTGCAAAGAAAATAGAGGAGCTCTGTGTGATGCCACTAACACACTAGAAGTCCTGTGGGTGCTGCTGAGAAGAAAATATAGGAGCTCTGTGTGATGCCACTAACACACTAGAAGTCCTATGGGTACTTCTGCAAAGAAAATAGAGGAGCTCTGTGTGATGCCACTAACACACTAGAAGTCCTGTGGGTGCTTCTGCAAAGATAATAGAGGAGCTCTGTGTGATGCCACTAACACACTAGAAGTCCTGTGGGTGCTTCTGCAAAGAAAATAGAGGAGCTCTGTGTGATGCCACTAACACACTAGAAGTCCTGTGGGTGCTGCTGAGAAGAAAATATAGGAGCTCTGTGTGATGCCACTAACACACTAGAAGTCCTATGGGTACTTCTGCAAAGAAAATAGAGGAGCTCTGTGTGATGCCACTAACACACTAGAAGTCCTGTGGGTGCTTCTGCAAAGAAAATAGAGGAGCTCTGTGTGATGCCACTAACACACTAGAAGTCCTGTGGGTGCTTCTGCAAAGAAAATAGAGGAGCTCTGTGTGATGCCACTAACACACTAGAAGTCCTGTGGGTGCTGCTGAGAAGAAAATAGAGGAGCTCTGTGTGATGCCACTAACACACTAGAAGTCCTATAGGTGCTTCTGGGAAGAAAATATAGGTCTGTGTGATGGGACTAACACACTTCAAGTCCTATAGGTGCTTCTGGGAACAAAATATAGGATCTCTGCGTGATGGGACTAACACACTTCAAGTCCTATAGGTGCTTCTGGGAACAAAATATATGATCTCTGTGTGATGGGACTAACACACTTCAAGTCCTATAGGTGCTTCTGGGAACAAAATATATGATCTCTGTGTGATGGGACTAACACACTTCAAGTCCTATAGGTGCTTCTGGGAACAAAATATATGATCTCTGTGTGATGGGACTAACACACTTCAAGTCCTATAGGTGCTTCTGGGAACAAAATATATGATCTCTGTGTGATGGGACTAACACACTTCAAGTCCTATAGGTGCTTCTGGGAAGAAAATATATGATCTCTGTGTGATGGGACTAACACACTTCAAGTCCTATAGGTGCCTCTGGGAACAAAATATATGATCTCTGTGTGATGGGACTAACACACTTCAAGTCCTATAGGTGCTTCTGGGAACAAAATATATGATCTCTGTGTGATGGGACTAACACACTTCAAGTCCTATAGGTGCTTCTGGGAAGAAAATATAGGAGCTCTGCCTGCCTGCCACGAACACACTACAAGTCCTATAGGTGCTTCTGGGAACAAAATATAGGAGCTCTGCCTGCCTGCCAGGAACACACTACAAGTCCTATAGGTGCTTCTGGGAACAAAATATATGATCTCTGTGTGATGGGACTAACACACTTCAAGTCCTATAGGTGCTTCTGGGAACAAAATATATGATCTCTGTGTGATGGGACTAACACACTTCAAGTCCTATAGGTGCTTCTGGGAACAAAATATATGATCTCTGTGTGATGGGACTAACACACTTCAAGTCCTATAGGTGCTTCTGGGAACAAAATATATGATCTCTGTGTGATGGGACTAACACACTTCAAGTCCTATAGGTGCTTCTGGGAAGAAAATATAGGAGCTCTGCCTGCCTGCCAGGAACACACTACAAGTCCTATAGGTGCTTCTGGGAACAAAATATAGGAGCTCTGCCTGCCTGCCAGGAACACACTACAAGTCCTATAGGTGCTTCTGGGAACAAAATATAGGAGCTCTGCCTGCCTGCCACGAACACACTACAAGTCCTATAGGTGCTTCTGGGAACAAAATATAGGAGCTCTGCCTGCCTGCCACGAACACACTACAAGTCCTATAGGTGCTTCTGGGAACAAAATATAGGAGCTCTGCCTGCCTGCCACGAACACACTACAAGTCCTATAGGTGCTTCTGGGAACAAAATATAGGAGCTCTGCCTGCCTGCCACGAACACACTACAAGCCCCTCTTTCTAAATCAATCTTTGTAAATGAATCTATCTAACTCAATCTCTCTAAGTAAATCTCTCTAACTAACTAAATCCAGCAGAGTGTCACAGATCTATCCTGCTCTATCTGCGCCGGAACAGCATGTGACCGGCGCAGACGGCGTGGCGGCCTTTTATAGGGGGGGGGCGTGTACTAAAGCCCCTGAGCTGTAATTGGCTACAGGCGTCCTGCCTGTAGCCAATTATGGCTCTTCGAGTTTCCGGGGCTGTGATTGGCCAAGCATGCGGGGTCACAGTGCATGCTTGGCCAATCATCAGCCAGCAATGCACTGCGCCGGCCGCGCCGGCCGCAATGCATTGCGGGGCCGCTCGCATCACACGAACGTGATGCGAGCGGCCAAAATAGTTCTGGGCTCGCCGAGCGATCGAACGCCCGGTGCTCGATGCGAACGTGGGTTCGCATCAAGCACCGGGCCCATCCCTACCAGAGAGTCACAAGTTGCCACTGGAGTCCTCTTCTAATCCTCCATTACGACATCATAAAGCTGGTGGATGTTAGAGACCTTGAGCTCCTCCACCTTCCGTTTGAGGATGCCTCACGGATGCTCAATAGGGTTTAGGTCTGGAGACATGCTTGGCTAGTCCATTACCTTTACCCTCAGCTTCTTTAGCAAGGCAGTGGTTGTCTGCAAAGGGAGGGGATCAGCTCTGCTTCAGTATGTCACAGTACATGTTGGCATTCATGGTTCCCTCAATGAAATGCAGCTCCCCAGGGCCAGCAACACTCATGCAGCCCCAGACCATGACACTCCAACCACCATGCTTGACTGTAGGCAAGACACACTTGTCTTTGTATTCCTCACCTGGTTGCCACCACACACACGTGACACTATCTGAACCAAATAAGTTTATCTCGGTCTCATCAGACCACAGGACATGGTTCCAGTAATCCATGTCCTTAGCCTGCCTAATAAAGAATTTTTCTTAACAATTTTTTATATGCAAGTTAAGGTGTGAACCTAAACAAACTTTAGGGTCTCCCCTCCGGCATCTATGTCCCTCATTTGTGTGTTCCACTGAGGGTGCATTTCAGGCCAGGAGTCTGCCCTGTCTGCCCTGAGGGGTGTAGCTAGGTGGGAAAAATACCAGGGACTACAGCCAAAAGTAAAGGCGGGGGGGCGGTGGAGGAGGCTTGTTGTGGTAGGCTCTCACTTGCTGGTTGCTGCCTGGCTCCATCAATGCTGTCCACTACTAGTGATCTACCTGGTTCCTACACTGACCTACCTGACACGTACCCTGACCTACCTGACACACTGACCTACCTGACACAAACACTGACCTACCTACCCTGACCTACCTGACACCTACACTGACCGACCTGACAGCACATCAGCACATGTCAGACTCAGGTGACCTTCGAATCAGCAGAGCCTTACCTGTAGTGTGCCAGTGCGCCCATCCCATTCATGACCACTAAGACAGCCCGGCAGGCACCAGGCAGGGGGAGAGCCAGGATAGGAGCCATTTACACAGAGCAAGCAGGGATTTCCCAGTGCCCGGCGCGGGCTGCAGTGTCATACCCGCCTCCTGGACCCGCTGGCATCTATGATGGACGTCACACGACCCACGGTCCCAGCATTGGACCAGTGTGAGGTCCCGTCTGAGCAGGGATCTGTTTGTTTACACTGACAGATCCCCATTCTGGCTCTCTGTGGAGCGATCGCGGGTGGCCAGCAGGTATCGTCGCCACTGGCCACGCGCATCGGCTCAAGCCCAATATATCTATGGCCATGACCATGACCCTGTGAACATTCCAACCCACCTGACACTCTGGGTTCAGACATTTTCCACAACACCTTTAAATGACATGTCACACAAGTCAAATATGTTTACATTGTATACGCTTTTACTAGAGTAAATAATGTGGTATTGATACACAGAAGAGGGGAATTGGTCAGTCGTGTTCTGGATAACAGCCCAGACTGGGAAAAATTATTTCCCTTTAAGTCCTGGGGGTAACCAAGTACCGGTAGGCCAGCTTGCCTTAAGGGAAAGGGGGCTGCTATAGGTGAAGCACACAGTAACTAGCTATAATGTCTGACCACCTGCATTGGGGTAGACATGACATTCGTGACAGATAAAAGCCCGGACTCAGAAGAATAATTTCCCTAAAAGACAGCTTAAAACAGTTCAACAGCACAAAAGCACAATTTAGATATATGTACAATGAATTACCACTTTAATCATAACCTGTAAAGGCAGTAAAAGGTTAGCTATCTAGGACAGGCAGTCTCACACTAAAGGGGAACCCCAGGCTGGCCTATTCAACCTTTTATATCCTAATGAGAGATCAGACGAAATAGGGTATGGAGTAGGGCCCTTTAAATGATAACAGCAGTGTCCAAGATGCAGGCCTGATAGTCTTCACCGGCAGTTGGAGCTCATTAGATTGTATACAATAAGATACAGTGGTATGTAATAGCCAAAGGGCTTAAACAGGCTAGTGATGCTCCTTGAAGTGGTTTTAAGTAAAGATGTCTATGTACAGTGTTCAAAACAATAATGCAATAAAGTGTTCCCAAGGTAAAGGTGTCTGTACACAGTGTTCAGATAAAGTAGCAAGGAAGGGTTGCAAAAGATGGGCAATTGCACTCTCACCAACGACCAGACCAGCTTACACATTGCAGACAGTGCCTGGAAGAGATGTCCTTCAGGGAAACGAGATGACCTACGGCCGATGGATGCAGGTGACCGTAGTGTGGACAGCACTAGAGGCATATGTCTATAGGTAAAGAATGATGGGGAATTGCACCACACTATTACTATAGTCCACATCGCTACATGGGTAATAGTCCTTAATCCGAAGTTGTGGTACTCCAGGGCAGGACCACCATATATGAAGCATTTTTAAAACTGCCTTTTTTATAACAATTAAACACAGGTCAGTTAGGTACTTACTACATTTTTTTGACACAAGATATATATATTTTTTCAAAATGTTACCTAATTTCAATATTTTACTTAAAGGTTGTATCTATTTCATACACTATTGTGATTTTATGCAATGAAAATAGCAAGTTAAAAATATAATGTATTTAGCATGCATGGTCTCCTGGTTGCATGAATAATTGGTGGCTGCTTGGCTCTCTAGAGCATCATTGTCTGGGTCATTATGCTTTTTAATTTACCCACATAAACACAATCTGCCTGGTAATTCCCACAGAATGATTTCCCATGGAACATTATTTCTTATTTAATACGTTGTTGTATTTCTTATTTAATACGTTGTTGCCCTGCGGCTGTCTGCTGATGCAAGAAATACTAATAACGGGGATAAAAAATACACCAGAAACTCTGTGCAGTATCAGGTTACTATTTCTCTTTCTACTGATTGTGAGCTGCAGCACTACCCAATTTTTTTCTAATTTATAAGACTTTTCTTGTTACAGAACAAAGCATGGAGGCAGATTTACTAAGAGATTTGAGAATGTTCACACAATAGACTGTATGAAAATTCACTTGAATTATCCAATCCTTTGCAGATGAAATAAATGGATGGGGATTTCTTTATAGATATTTGATAACTGAAGTGAATATTCACACAATTTATTGTGTATACATTCTCAAATTCTTTAGTAAATCAGCCACATTGCATGATTTTTTTTTTTTCCAAACTGTGCTGAATTTTGTTAGCTTTTGTGAAGATATCCCTTGATGTATAACTTACAAACGTAACAAAACATACAAAAATATCATTTGAAATTATTTAAAATGGGTGTGTGCACAAAACGGAATACTGATCAAACTAAAGCAGAACACATGCATATGGTTCTATTATCTTACACATAAATATACATATTTCTCTCCTTTTTAAAAAAAAAAACATAAAAATATAATAAAACACTTTCATACAATTGCATTTAATTTAATTTCCAGTTTCAATGAAATGTAAATGTTAATTGAAGTTATGAAATAATATGTGAAGACTTAAAGGGGTTGTAAACCTTCCGATTTTTTTTCACCTTAATGCATCCTATGCATCAAAAATAAGTTGTGCCTATAGTTCTACTTTAAGGTAAACCGACTGTGTGCAATTTTCAAGTTGCTCCAGAGCTTAGTACATGCGGTAAAGATTCACTTTACAAAGAATACCCAATCACATGCAAGGAGCTCCCCCTCATTTACTAAGCTCTGGAACAACATCACTTGCAAAGTGCTCAGTCTATGTCCCCTTAGTAAATCTACCCCATTACATGCAGTAAAATCTATCTATCTATTTTCTCCTGTCATTTCGCCAGATTTTTAGAGACTTTTTTGTGACTATATAAGCATATCCATCATTGGCTGCAAAAACCTCACAATTACTCCAAACATAATACACTGTGCATGCATATCACACTGGTCTAATCCCTTGTTAGAACATATTTTAAAGGTGTGTCTCAATTAGGGTATTATTTAAGTAGGTACCATCAACCATATTATTCTATAGAAAAGGAAAGCCTGGGGCTGCCCCAAGCATAAACATCTTCTCTGCAACTTTGAAACATTATGCATTGCTGTAACTACTGATTGTATTGTGAATATGGTTTTTACTTTGACAGGGGGTCCAGAAGTGGAGGATTTTGAACTATCTCTGTACCCAAGCATTTAGGTGAAAATATATAAAAAATAAAATGTATTAATGGAAAAACATTATTAAAAACCATATTCACAATACAATCAGTAGTTACAGCCAAGCATAATGTTTCGAAGTTGCAGAGAAGATGTTTATGAACTCCAATGTTGACATGGTGTCAGATATAATGAATATAGGCGACAGTTCTCTACATGTTTCACAGCATATGCTGCTTCTTCAGGAGAAGCCAATCATTGTTATTCAGAAGAGCTATGGCTGCCAAACAGCACAATAGAGACACCTGAAGGTAATTCCTCCCACGATGGACACGGGAGACACTGGGGAATTCTGGGTTCTAGTATGTCTAGGTTTCCAGTGTAGCACCCCAGGGATCAGAGATAAGAGGCTCAGAATAGATTCTCTTAAATGATGTTCAAAAACAATTTCAAGATATTACTTGCTGGTGAGAGTTGTAGTATAGGTGTTTCCATGGAGATTGTCCCAGCCAGATCAGGGCCCCGTTTATTGCCTTAAAACTCGTATGTCCCGGGGAGCGGCCACCTTATGTCATATGTAGAGGGGATATTTTACTTATTCACAATTATTTTTGGCGATATCTTCCCACTGACACCATTGATCTTTTTAGCTATCTATAAGGAGGTAAATCTTCCAAGTGACCACAAGTGTAAGGAGCATTCTTCCCACTGACCATCAGACCAATGTATCATGAGTTGTAGACATAGTAATTTTTAGCAATGAGGGCACAGACAGCAAAAATCCAATAGGTGTTCTAATTCCTCTCCACCTTATGCAAAACTCCACATGCTGAGGGTTTAGTGGGGGTAACCCCTGGCTATACCATTATTGCTATCCAAAACAAAAAAAAAATTCCTTTAGTTATACGTTAAGTAAATGCTAAATATGTTTTCACAGATTTCTAATCCCATGCGTGCTATTTCAGGTACTGCTCCTCGGTTTTCCCATTGGGGTGCCAAGTCTTCCCCCCACAACTCCCGAGCCAAACACCTGGCAGTGGTTTCCATTGAAGGTGTTATCTTAGATTGCTATATAGCTGATTTGTAAGTATTGTTCTGTTAATGAACATATATATCTATATCTATACCTATACCTATATCTATATATATCTATATATATATATATATATATATATATATATATATATATATATATATATATATATATATATATATTCACATCATCTCCACACCTCCGCTTGTTTTGAAGCAATTTTTAAACATATTCTATGAAGCTATTTTTTGGTTTGCAGATTTTAAAATGGGCATCTGCTCCTGAAGAAGTGCGATTATTGTCACGAAATAGGTTGAGCTGAAGGATGTACCTATCATTATGTTTTGTGAAAAACTTGGAAGAGTGGGATTTGTATATGTATTATCATATGAATACTGTTGACTGTATGCCGATACATGGTAGTCTTTACAAATCAGCTTGTAAAAGATTTCTATTGCTCAATGAATCTTTTTATGCAAATATTGTACCTCATTCAAAGTCCCATGAAAAATATTTTTAGTTCTTTGTATATTGAAAGAAAATAGTATAAAAAAAATAAAATCACATACATAAATAAATAACCTTCTGCCACCAATAAAAAAAGACAACATTGTAGAAGAAGGGTATTTATATATGTGTGTGTGTGTGTGATTTTATTATACTATTTTCTTTCAATAGTTGAAACTTAGAAATATATTTTGTATTTACCTAAATTAAAGGAGTTGTAAAGACAGAAGGTTTTTAATTACTAATTACTTAAAAATCCTAGTTACTTACCCGAGCCCCATCTCTCTCCAGCGATGTCCACGAATGTCTTAGCTGTCTGTTACTCTCCTCCTGATTGGCTGAGACACAGCAGCCATTGGCTCCCGTAGCTGTCAATCAAAGTCAGTTAGCCAATCAGGGGAGAGAGGGGGTAGGGCCAGGGCTCCATGTTTGAATGGACACACAAAGCTGCGACTCGGCTTGGGTGCCCCCATAGAGAGCTGCTGGCTATGGGGGCACTCAATAGGAGAGGTGCCAGGAGCAACAATGAGGAACATGAGAAGAGGAGGATCGGGGCTGCCCTGTGCAAAATGAACTGCACAGAGCAGGTAAGTATAACATGTTTGTAATTTATTTCTATTTTTAAAAGAGACTTTACAATCACTTTAACTTAGTTGTTTTTGATATGCCACAAGTCCCGTGAAAGCAGATTCCATTTGACTGCTATTCTAGTCACTTTTTTTATTTTGAATTACTACATATGCTGCAGGGACCACGCTGACTTGTGAGTTGGCAGATTCCTGCAGTTTAAACCATTTGACCTCTTTATTAGCAATAAAAACTGCCAGGGGTTCTAATTCTTCTGCACTCTATCCATTCTACTGGATATTGCATGAGATAAAATACTGCATGGTTTCATGAAATAAATACTGCATATTTTATACTGCATGAGCTGACAATAGACGTGCGGTTCATTTCATTCCGAATTGAAATTCAAACCAATTTTTGTTTTTCGGACATTTGGATGGAAAATGGTTATATTATTTCTATTCATAACTCCATAACGAAGTGGTTATCCTAAATGAACCAAAGGCACATATTCTGGTATATCTGGTGAGTGGCCATTGCATTAGGTGGTGGTGAAGTCATGTTTATGTTGGTGGACATAGAAGCACGTAATACAGGAGAAACATATCTGCACAGAAGTGATCACTCACTGTAGGACATTCATTGTACTTGAGAAAAATATTTTTTTGTCACGGAGTTGCACTTTATATATGATCGCTAATTTGCACTAATATATATGTATATATATATATATATATATATATATATATATATATATATATATATATGTATACTGTTCATTAATTGCATATATGTGTTGAGGGGAATATATATGTTTTGATTTATGCACGGTACTTTAGTATCTAGTTTCAGGGGATTCGTCAACACAGTACTGACGAGTCAATAATTAAATGAGTTGGCACAGGGGATATATCTAGTAGTGGTAAAAGTTAGCGCAATCCATACTTTATACAAATATTCTATTCTATTCTTTTATTTTCTGTTATATTCTTTTCTATTTTTTTTCTATTCTATTTTTTTTTGGAAATTGGAAAACTATCCGAATTGGAAAACTATTCAAATTGGAAAACTATTCAAAATTCATTCAAAAACTTTTCGATCCGAATTTGAAAACTCAAATCGATTTGAATACGAATAAACAAAACCAATTCCGAAAACAAATTAAACGACTTTAACTAAACAAATTTATGCACCGTATTTATCGGTGTATAACACGCAAAGACATATAACATGAACCCTAACATTAAGAGGAAAGTTTCAGGAAAAAAACTTTCCACAGTACACAGAGCCCTTTCCCTGCACATCACACAGCCCCCTTTCATTATAAAGCCCCCCTGCACTCCCAGGAGACCCCCAGTCTCCTGGGAAAGCTTTGACAGCATACTCTAAAGTAAAAACATCACTGCCAGCCCCTTCTCATGCACCAATCCTCCTGTGTCACTCACATTGTAAATCGAAGCTTCTAAATACCTAATTTAACGCCACTCTATCGTGGACCCGGTCATGTGACTGCTCTCCTCTGGTGTTTCATTGACGGTCACATGACCACTCTCCTCCTCCAATCAAAAGCTACACTCAAGGAGGAGGCAGAGTGGGAGGAGTAGAGCGGCCAGTGAGAGCCGCGTTAATTGAGGTATTTAGAGGCTTCCATTTACATTGAGAGTGACAGAGGAGGAGCGGTGTATGAGCAAGGGCTGGCAGTAATGTTTTCTCAATTTAAAAACTATGCTGGCAGCGCTGTCCCTAGGCCAGCAGAGGCGGGGCAGCCGGCCTGAGACCCCTCCAATGGGTGGCACCGGAGGCGGAACCGCCTGATCCCTGTCGCCCCCCCCCCCCCCCCCCCCCGTTGGTAAAAATAAAAAAATATTGTCGTATAACATGCAGGCACTGTTTAACCTCTATTTTTCCCTGATAAATATGGTAAATAACAAATCAAAACTAAACAAATTTTATTGTTCTGCAAATGTCTAGCTTACAATACCAAAGTCTTATTTGTAAGTTATTTTTAAATAAAAACTCCACTTTTGTTGAGAAAAAAACATTCTCTTCTGGGTGATCTATGTACATTGCAGGAATTTTCACAAACTTTTTTACAGATTCCTACCTTTTTGTTATTCTGGAGGAATAGCTATGTGGTTGTCTCTGGTCACGTGCAAAGAAAATGGGAGTGATTTTATAATCATCAATCTGCTGCTGCACTTGCAGGGTTATAAGGAGGAAAGTGGCAGGGTCTACATCCCTTTGGATGTGATTTTTTATTTTTTTTTGCCTTTGGGAGTATCTCACCAAAAATGAAATTTTTATTGCAGGTGATACCCAAAATATGACTTGTATCTTAGTGCAGACCTCTGGGAAAATCATAAAGCCAATCACACAAGCAGGAAATGACATGTGTGGGGGCGTTCTGTATACCATCTGTGTACAGAACACCTCCAGGTAGCCATATTGCATTGGATTTTACAGAAAATTACAGTGCTGCAGTTTAAAAAGGAAAGGTAATTTTTAATAACATTAAATTATATGACTTGTGTAGCAAGTTCATATGCTATATTTTGTTTTATTATCTTCATTTTTTTCCCCATGAAAATAGAGTTGCCTTTTTAAAGTGCAAAACCCAATAAAAAATGTTTTAAGAAAAAGATTACTTCTTTAACTTTTTTAAACAAATGCAAATGTATTTTATACAGTGCTTTAGAAAACTAAACATCATTCAGTAAGGGCACGGGGGGAGATACGGGACTTGATAAGTGCAAGAATACAGATTCATATAACACAATCAGTTAAAATAAAAAATATTTATTAAATCACAAGAATAAAGATAAAAACAATTCATACAGTACATCAACATCCATTGGATTAAAGGATGCTATTCTTTGAGATTACAAAACTGTTTCCACACTCTTATCTTCAACATGTTTCGCCATAAGGCTTCTTCAGGACTGGCATGGTATTCTAGCTACTCAAAATGGTGGGGTAATGAAGCCAATGAAAAAATTTATGCTGAGAGTAAAGAATCTGTTCGTGGTGAATAGACTTTTTACTCTCAGCATCTGTTTTTTTAATTTTACACTATATAGACTAATTACCCAGAGGGGATTGATACTCTTCTCAACAAAAGTGGAGTTACTCTTTAACAGGAACAAAACTGACATTGAATGAAATTTGCCAGTTCTTTAAAATTTATGTTTGTGACAAAAAGTCATAATGATATGATACTGATCCCTATACCTGGTTGATTCAATGCCTTTAATGCCTTTAATGCCAGGAACAATACATCATTTTATAAATAAATCATTGTACCTTTTAGTACAGTGATGGGAGGATTATGTTCACAAGAAAAGAAAAAAAGGATAGGTCAGCCTATGATGAACAGTATGTGGAGTCATGCACTACTAATCTAATATAATTCTAATATAAAACTGTATACCGACTGTCTGTCTTTTAGCCTGGAAATAGGCTAAAACTATACAGAGGATAGTTATTTCGACCTTTATCAGTTAATTAAATTAACTGCTATTATGCTCTGTTGCACAAAAAAAAACAATGAATAACTTTAAGTCATTAATGGGTGGATATTTTTTGTAGATAACACATTATACCAAATCTCATTATCCAATAGAATTGAATATGCTTTACTTAAAAAATGTTTTACTATAAAACAATGAGAGAGTCTTTGGAAGCAAAAGTTTAAAAAAAATGAATTAAACAAGAATAAAGTTATTACTGTAATTGCCCAGTGCGTAGCTTATTTTGTAAGCTAGGGCAAAAAACAACAATGAACATTTAGCCATAGAACAAATTTAATCTTCTTAATGTCCCCATTCTTTATCATATATTAGAAATGTCCGGAGAGGTCGGAAGTATCTGACTGGCTGGAACAACCAAAGATCTTAGATGTTATCTTTTATAATTAGTGTTGCTCAAACACATCTGTGCCTTAATCGTCATTGGTTCATTTAAACAGGCTGAAAATTGAAGAATCCCAAATTCAAACACCACTGAAGTCAATAGTGACCAGAATACAGGTGGGCTGAACACACCGCACTGCCGCCACTAAATTACAAATTCCTAGCTGCTAATTTAACCATTGGGAATACTAGGTGAAGTCGTTGTCCTAACTTGGTCAATAACCACTGGGAATACTGGGTGATGTCATTGTCTAAACTTGGTCAATGACATCATCTGGGAGCTGTAGATTTTAATTATTGGAACTGAGAATCTGTTATTTATTGGCAGGACTGTGGCATGTGCCAATCAGGTGGCAGAGAGATCATTGTAATTGACGTCAATTACCTGCTACAGCCCATGATTGACGTAAATTACCTTGATGGATACCATGACTAATGCTGGGTTTACATGTGGGGGCATTGATAAACTTTTTTTGAAAGCTGAAAGGTATGCGTTTGTGTTGTATTTATTAAATGATTGTGAAAACTTTTTCTTTGTGGCAATAGGTAAAGAGTACTAATGTACCCCTATATTCATTCCCTTTATGAGGGGACACATTCCACCATTAGTACTAAAATATTACCCCTATTACCTTCATCCCCTTTTTGGGGCTAACTGGGAGAAGGGAGCTATGCTGGGGCTTCACCCTGGAATGGTACTGGAAGGGGAGACAAAAGCTCCCTGCCCTCTTACTTGGCCACTTAGACTGCCATCCCTGGATAAGGGACCAGTTGGACTAGCAAGGGGAACCCCATACCAAACTTAATCTACGATGTTTGGGACGAATTTAGTGTTTTCCCGAACCTTAACAGCAGCCTTGTTTGTATATCAACAATAAAAGTGGTTGTAAAGGCTAAAGGTTTTTTTACCTTCATATATTCTTTGCATAAAGGTAAAAACACCTTCAGTGTCCAACTGCCCCTTAAGCCCAATCTCGATCCAGTGATGTGCACGAGAGCCAAGGCCGAGGTTTCTCCCTCCAGATTGACTGAGGAGCAGCAGCAGGAGCCATTGGCTCTAACTGTTGTCAATCACAGCCAGTGAGGTGGGAGCAGGGTTCTTTTGGACACAGAGAGCCAGCTCCAGAGCGAGCACGCACAAGTGCCCCCATAGCAAGCTTGCTATGGGGGCACTCGGCAAGCGGGAGAGGCCCAGAGTGCCAGTGGAGACCCCTGGAAGAGGAGGATCTGGGCTGCTCTGTGTAAAATCTTTGCACAGAGCAGGTAAGTATGACATGTTTGTTATTTTTTTTTAGAAAAATAATTTCCTTCACAATCATTTTAAAGTGTATCTAAACCCATGAAAACATGTAAGATAATTCAGCTTACAGTACATAGATATGGCGGCTGCCTTTGTTTATTTTAAGTTTTTCTTTTTATTCTTACCTGGGTATTATGTCAGAAGCTGTATTGTATTTATGGGGGAACAGTGTTGCCCCGAGCCAGAGTTGCTAACTCTGTTTAGGGACAACCTAGAAGTTAGCAGCACACTGGATTTCTAGCAAGATTAAAATGTATTCTTCTGTACTTTCTATAGTATTTTAAGAGACAAAACATGAAGAAATGGCATGTATTGGAGAGATGTACTGAATGCTTTTTCCCCAATACATACAGCTAAAGTTTTATGAATATAAAAATACATTTTAAAGTTAATAAAGTTCACATGGAAACCTTTAATGAAATCACATAGCAATGTGAAATACCGATAGTGGCCTACCAATTATCTCTAATAAGCTGACTGCATCAAACTGCTGAAAGCAGATCATTTGTTGCATTAGTTACTATACTTTTCTGTGTTTGATGCCTCGGGTTCCATTCACAAAGCAGTATCTACCACTTTAAGAAATGTGGTAAAATACCGCTCAGTTTTTTTAAACATTTTCAAACAAAAATGCTACTAAAATACCACATGTGCTATTTTATGAAGTGACGAGGTAATTTAGTAGTGAAAGCTTGTGGTAATTTAACGCGGGCAGTAGGTGGCGCCCTTAACAACCATTAGTAAATAGCTAGTTGTTAAAGTGGGGTGCCCCCTAAAAAAAAAATTAAAAGTCAGCAGCTACAAATACTGCAGCTGCTGACTTTTAATAATCGGACACTTACCTGTCCCAGGGTCCAGCGATGCGTGGGAACGAAGCCCCCCCCTCGTTCCCCGCTCTGCTCGTGGCCCCGGCATTCTTACTGTGGGCACCCGGCTGTGGCTTCACAACCGGGCACCCACTGCTTATGCGCGAGTGGCGCCGCGCGCCGTGATATGCCGCGCAGTCATCTGGGAGACGTGACAGGTCCCAGATGACTGTGCGGCGCCGAGGGGAAGTGATGTCAGTGCTGGGCACTGAAGGTGGCAGAGTACAAGGGATCCCCTAGCAACAGGCATTTAGAGGTGAGTAAAACATTTTTTTTCTCCAATTATTTTTTTTTTATTTTTTTATGATTTTTAAGCTATTTTTTATTTTTTTGGTGGAAACACCACTTTAAGGAGCAGGCGGCCACTGTGTCCTTAACAACCGATGAATCATTCCCCACTGACAGCTCAATGGAAAGAAAATAATCATGGACAAAATGGCATGGGGTCCTCCCAATCCATACAAGGCCCTTCGTGTCTGGTATGGATTTTGAGGGAAACCCCCATGCCAATTTTTTTTTTAAATGGACTCCCTCCTGAACCATACCAAGCCACATGCCCTCAACATGTGGGGGTGCTTTGGGGCAGGGGGCTCCCCCCCAAAGCACCTTTTCCCCACAACCCTGGCCGGTGGTTAAACAAGAGGGCCCCAGATCCTTCCCCCATATGAAAAAGTAGGGGTTACATAGTACCTCTACCCATTTACCAAAAAAAAAAAAAGCAGTGTAGTGTTACAAAAACAAGAGACAGTTTTTGACAAGTCCTTTATTAAAAATGAAGAATGTCCCCTGTTGTAGCTCCATCACAATGTCTTCTTTCTCCGCTTCCTCCGCTGATGTCTTCTTCCTCCATGTTGAGGGCATGCAGCCTGTTTTGGTTCAGGAGGGAGGGGGGCGCTCGCTCGTACCTTCCTTTTCCTGACCTGCAGGGCTGCATGCTCGAATAAGGACCTGGCACGCCATTTTTTTTTACTTTTTTTTGCCAGCAATTCTATTTTTTACATTCAGCTGTTTGCTGACAGCTGATGACAGCTGATGACAGCTGATGACTCATCGGCTGTTAAGGACGCGGTGCTCGGCTACTTAGCAACCAGCTATGTACATCTTTTTAAAGGGACATAAAATGTAAAAGAAAAAACATACAAAATGCAAAATGCATGTAAAATGCATGCAAAAATGCATAAAAAATGCACAAAACATGCCTGAAAAATGCATCAACTGCATAGATGTGAACTTAGACTTAATTACCGCATGCATTTATTTATTTCCTTCTGTGGAGTGAGTTTAACGCCTGTTCATGTAGTATTTACCGAGCGTTTTCAGTGTTTTGCTGTAAATACTTCCAAACAGTATAGTGAAATGATAGTTTCCGGATCGCATGTGATATTTAGGCAAAATGTGACTGGACACCTAAATGCCACATGCCAGATGCTTTTGTGAATGGAGCCCTTTATCATTAATCAAAGCTCATAGTTTTGTAAATGTGCTCCACATATTCCTCATGCAATAGTATTTTAACATTGCTATATTAAACTAAAATAACTAATCCTTGTTCATTTATATTCAGAGAAATATGTTTTCCTTCTTGCAGATGCTATAAATGAGCAATATGGAAAGAGGTGGAGATAATCAAACATCAATCTCAGAATTCCTTTTGTTAGGACTGACTGATCAACCCAAGCTGAATTTTATTTTCTTCAGTATCATTTTATTAATGTATTTTGTGACTATAATAGGGAATTTGGGTATGATCATTTTAATATGCTGCTCCTCCAAACTTCATAGTCCTATGTATTTCTTCCTTGGTAATTTGTCATTTTCAGACTTGTGTTATTCTTCTGTTATCACTCCAAAGCTTATGGCCAATTTGTATTCAGGCCAAAAGGTTATATCTTTTAAAGGATGTGCCACACAACTTTTCTTTTTCGCACTCTTTGTGGGTTCAGAGTGTTTTATTGTCACTATTATGTCCTATGACCGTTATGTGGCAATTTGTAATCCTTTATTATATGCAGTTATCATGAGCAAGCCACTCAGGGTTAAGTTGGTTGGGGCTGCTTACTCTGGGGGAATACTAACCTCAATAATACACACTTGTGGTACTTTCAGTATGACTTTCTGTGACTCAAACAAAGTCAACCATTTCTTTTGTGACATCCCACCACTTCTAAAACTCTCCTGCACTGACACCTTTATCAGTGAGCTTTTTATGTACCTTTTGTCTAGTATCTTAGGAGGCTTGTCTGCAACAGTAATCATGTTTTCCTATACTAAAATAATATCTGCAATCCTAAAGATGAAATCTCCAGAAGGAAGGCAAAAAACTTTCTCAACTTGTTCCTCTCACTTATTAGTAGTTGCTTTATTTTTTGGCACAGCCATCTTTGAGTATGCAAGACCAATTTCTAGGTACTCAATCCAGAAGGACAAAATAATTTCTTTTGTCTATACAGTTGTCATTCCAATGTTAAATCCAATCATTTATAGTCTTAGAAATGCTCATGTGAAAGACGCCTTTACTGATGTGTTAAATAAAATGTCCTCTTGCAAATAGCAAGATTTATTGCTAAATAGGTGTCTACTTACCCCAGTAGGAGCTTGGTTGTAGACTAAAAGCCGTTTACAGCTGTGTGACTTAAGAGTTAGTAAGCCACCACTCTATAATAAATGCACAAAAATAGACCACAAGAAACTTGGAGGTAAATTAATTAAATTAATTATGACAATGCAACTAAATGAGGCATAAATCAATGAACAGATAATACTGATTTAAGAACACTATAATGGAGTAAATATCAATGACTCACTAATTTGCACTCAACAGACTATAACCAAGTTCATTTGAACTATAGCAGGCGTAACTAGAGTCTCTAGACCACATCAGCTAACTCAGAAGAATAATAGGGTCCATGTGTGAAAACTATAGAACCCCAGCAACGGGTTATGCCCTGTACACACGGTCGGAAATTTTGACCACAAAATCCGTCTGATTTTTTCAGACGGATTTTGGGCGAAACTGGTGTTACATACACACGGTCGAACAAAGTTGTCGGAAAATCCGATCGTTCGGAACGTGGTGACGTTCTTGTGTACGACAGAACTACGTAGAGGCTAGTAGCCAATATCTTTGGTCTCGTAATTTGATCTGAGCATGCGTGGCACTTCCGTCGGAATTCTCTACAAACGATCGTAAAAAGTCTGATCGGATTTTTTTGTCTGAAAATTTTAGATCCTGCTCTCAAATTTTTTCCGTCGGAAACTTCTGACGGAAAAAGTCCGAAAGAGCCCACACACGATCGGATTATCCGACAACATAATCTGATCGGACCTTTTCTGTCGGAATTTCCGACCATGTGTACAGGGCATTAGAGTATGTGTTTCTAATGTATTGGGCACCTTGGTAAGATGGCGGAATATACCATGAGCCTACTAGTCCACTTTGGCCAGCTTCCAGTGGGGCCCTTCTTTAGGTGATAAACTGTCCATTTTAAGGCTGCTGGTGGTGAATGTAAATAAGCAGCTGGGTAAGAACAGTATCTAGTGTGTGGTGAGAGTTCAAGATGTGCAGTTCAACTCACCCCTCCTGGCAGGCAACTAGTCTGGGGGCCAATAGTTTGGCAGTCAACAGGTTCCAGACCCTCAGGCAGGGTGGAGTCTCTCAGCACTGGTCCTGGAAATGAAGTAACTCTCTCCCTCTAGCTTAGTCTCTGGCAGCTTGGCAGACTTGGAAGCAGGTCTGTCCTCTTTCCTGGATCTATAGGTGGACAGGCACAGCAGCAGGTCTGCTTAACTCCTCTCCTTGGGTGAGTGGGGGATCACACAAACCAGCACACACACCCACAGCTGTACAGCTCTGGTCACCTGGCAAGTGTGTCTTGTCTACAGTCAAGCATGGTGGTGGGAGTGTCATGGTCTGGGGCTGCATGAATGCTGCTGGCATTGGACAGCTATAGTTCATTGAGGGAACCATGAATGCCAACATTTACTGTGACATACTGAAGCAGAGCATGATCCCCTCCCTTCAGAGACCGGGCCGCAGGGCAGTATTCCAACATGATAACGACCCCAAACACACCTCCAAGAAGACCACTACCTTGCTAAAGAAGCTGATGGTAAATGTGATGGACTGGCCAAGTATGTCTCCACACCTAAACCCTATTGAGCATCTGTGGGGCATCCTCAAATGGAGGGTGTAGGAGCGCATGGTCTCTAACATCCACCAGCTCCATGATGTTGTCATGGAGGAGTGGAAGAGGATTCCAGTGGCAACCTGTCAAGCTCTGGTGAACTCCATGCCCAAGAGGGTTAAGGCAGTGCTGGAAAATAATGGTGGCCACACAAAATATTGACACTTTGGGCCCAATTTGGACATTTTCACTTAGGGGTGCACTCACTTTTGTTGCCAGTGGTTTAGACATTAATGGTTGAGGGGAAAACAAATTTACACTGTTATACAAGCTGTACACTTACTACTTTACATTGTAGCAAAGTGTAATTTCTTCAGACATTAATGACTGTGTTTAAGTGAAAAAGTTGTCTGCTGCTCCCCTCAAAGAGTGACGTGCTCCTATTAGTGAATTTGTGAAATTGGATATAGGGGGCGCTGTGATAAATAATGAACATTAGCTGATACTTATTCTCATATTTAAACCAATAGTAAATGTCCTATACAATAGTCACATATACAATTGAGAATACAAATAACGTCCACTTAGACAGAAATGTGTTTAAATATAAATAGTCTCAATGACAGTGACAAAAAAAAAAAATACAAAATGAAATAAATCAGTGAAAAAATTCTTTATAGAAAACCACACAGAACATTTTTTAGTTTTTATTAAATTACTATCAGTCCTCCACATGTAGCAGTGTCTTCCAACAAAGATGTGTGATTCTTCACCAAATTTAGGTAGACTTGAACACCCACACGTGAAATGAGTAAATGATCTGCTTACCAGATCAGTTTGACTTCCTTCCTAGGAAAGACAGTCAAACTGCGCTTTTGCAAGATAGTGCCTGCTCACATAGGTTGGAATATGGAGATTCTAGGGACCTTCCTCCTCAGTAGCAAGTGCAGGATATACAAGGAAAGCAAAGAACGTCCATAGCATAATACTGTATTTATTAATAAAATCAAATAAAAAATGGCCAAATGGCTCCTTACATTAAAAAGTGCCCGACCCGGCACTGGGGCTGCTGGCTTATCGAATGGAAAACTGTGTGGAGTCACCTCCGTTCCCCCCTCCGTAGGATGGCGTGCGTTCCACAACTTCGTGCCGACAACCACCAGACCGGAAGTTGCGTAGGCAAGTATAGAAAACGTGACCAGGTACCGTCTCGACGTACGTTTTGTTTGCTTACGTCCTCAGGAAGCATGTGTATTGAGTTATTTTGAGGGGACAGCAAATTTACACTGTTATACAAGCTGTACATTCACTACTTTACATTGTAGCAAAGTGTCATTTCTTCAGTGTTGTCACATGAAAAGGTATAATAAAATGTGAGGGGTTTACTTTTGTGAGATACTGTAGATTTGGCAAGGGAAGGAGCATCTTTAAATGAACTTGCCAAGATCTTCTAATTAATTTTGCTTTACAACATCAAAGAAGCCAGGTTGCTGCCCAAGGTACAAAGTTTTTTTCTTTCCATGCACGAAAAACAAAACTAAGGAGAATGGAGGCATAGGTTCAAGCAGGCACAGTCAGATAAGAGGCCTCGAGCTTTAAAGTGTTACTAAACCCACAACAGTAAAATCAGTCTGCACATGCAGTAAAGCATGCTTGTTATACTCACCGTGGAACCTAAGGGGTTAATCCTCTGCATTGTGTATAAATGCTGTTTGATCCTGTATGCACAGATCCTCGCCTCCCTGGACAAGTCTGGATAAGACAGAGTCTTTGGAGTCAGGCTGCACATGCTCAGTTTGGTGTGTATTGCTATAGAGTTTTTTTTTTTTTTTCTTGGGAGAGTGCATGTGATCAGCACAGGGTCAATCAGCACTGTCCAGACTGAGGGCCATGTGTCCTGCAGCCTCATAGGACAGCTCAGTGCAGTATGAAAACTCCTCCTACAAGCTTTAACCAGACACTGATAGAAATCACAAGACTGCTATATACTGCTGATGAGAAACGGTATTTAGCAGTTTATATTTACTAAAATAATTGGATTTACATGTTCTGTGAGAAACCATATCTAGTGAATGCAGGCTCCTGGGTTTAGTAACACTTTAAGATATTACTGCTTTGATTTTCAGTTATGTGTGGATGTATGATACAAGAGTAATAGGTAGCAAGGGTTCACTGGTTGTATGTAATGGATATGGGGACTCCTGGAACAAAAGGATCCAATAACAGAAGTATAATCACAATGCAGATCAAAAAGAAACAGAAACTACCACATGCCACCAACATGGGAGGATACTTTGCCAGAACCTTTTCCCCATGTTGATGAAGATAAAGGCCTTTTTCCTAACAACCAAGGTATGGTGGTATGGTGGTTGTGGTGGTCTGCAGGACTGGGGGGCTTAATAAAATCGGCAAGCCCCTTTACCAATAAGGGGGCATCCAGATACCCCTTCACTATGTGACTGAGTAAGGGGTACAAAAAATTAGCAAAGTTAAAAATTAAACAAAAGAAAGTGCCACAATGTACATTCTCCTCCAATCACACCCACCAGTAATGCAGTAATCATAATGAATGACGCCTGCTGTTATTCTCTCACAGGTGGCGGCGGTGCGAATGAGGGGGGAGATTTGTTTACTGCCCCCCCTAAAATATTGAGCACCAGCCACCACTGGTACCACCCCTTGTCTTCACCCCCTACCTACCTCTGATCACCGTCTCCCTTGATTCCACTCCTTATATGGAATCTTGTTAATGATAACAAGAAAAGCAATAAAATATATTCCTGTAGCCAGCAACAATTAACACCCCAGCAACAAAATATCTTCCACAACAAAATACCCACCCAGAAACAATAGATTCCCCACAACAAAATGCCCCCAGCAACAATCGATCCATCCCAGAAACAATAGACCCCCCACCAGCAACAATTGATCTCCCAGCAGCCAGTATAAATAGACCCTCTGGCACCCGGCAACTACAGACCCCTCCCTCAACAGTAGATCCCTCCCAGCAATAATTGATTCCCCTGAAACCTACACCCACAGCAACAATATATCCCCCATCAGCAACCATAGACCTCCCCAGCACCAGTAGACCACCTGCAACAATAGATCCTCCACGCAACAATAGACTCCCCAACATCCAGCACCAGTAGACCCTCCAGCACACCCCAGCACCCCTTGCTATTACATATAGAGCTGGAAGTGTGTTCCCCGCTGAAAAAAGCCCCGGCAACAGATATCCAGAGTTGGACAGAACTGGGAAAATCAGGATACAATTTTCTAAATTTGTAAATGTTGAAGCGTGAAGCTGCCCTTGAAACTCCAGTAAAACTGTGTTTCATTTTTTGGGCAGATTTCCTGGGGCAGATGCCTGGCCCCATGCTCCAGGAGGCCCGTGAAGCTCCCCAGTACATCTGGATAGGAGGGGTGGTAAGAAAGTCAGAAAGCCAGCTTCTTCTCCTCTCCCTTCCGTAGGCATTCAGCAGCTGCAGGAGGAAAAAGGAGGGGATTGGTTTGTCTATATGCCACCCCTGTCGCCCCTCCTATCCTGCTTCCTCTACTTTATGCTACCCCAGGCCCCCTGTGTGATCCCCTGTCCCACTGATTTGCCAAAATAGAGAGTGGAAAAAGGGTCGGTAAATATGTAATTTACTGGCCCCTTCTTTTTCAGAATGGACAGAGTGAGTGATTATTACAGATCACTGACTGGTTTACTTTGCTTCAGTTTGTGAATGAACAGAAGCTCTGTACAGAGCTATTCCTGTCCATTCATTCTGTGCAACTGTAGCTGCAGAGATAGAGATTGAGGATTGTGTCCCCAATCTCTTTTCTCTGTCTCAAAGGTGAAACATCAGAGGTCTATTTAGACCCTTGATATTTCACCAAAGCTTCCCAACGGGAAAAAAAAAAAATAGCAAAAATAATAAAAAACATAAAATAACAAAAATAAAAAGCTACTGACACCAGTGGAAGAACTAGCAGGTTTGCAAAGGTCACACTTGCGATTGGGCTCAGAGCGAAGGGCCCTGGCTGGGGGGCCCTTCATGGTTTCTTGCACCAAGCCCTGAAGGTTCTAATTATGCCTCTGCTTCTAAATGAAGTGAACAAAAAAAATGCCTAAAAGCCTTTTTTACATACCTGAGTCAGTGGTCATGTGAAATTTCAGGTCCGCAATCTCATCTTCCTACAGTAGAGTGGGAAGGTCCATTTTGGGTTCTTACAACTCTGCCTAGGTGATGTTAACAGTTTCTTTTGGTTGGCCATTGGCATGGTCTTCCTAGGCTCAGCATGATGAGGTTCCTGCGAGTGGACATGTTGGCGTGGGCACAGACTGGAGCACTAGGAACCTTAGGGCAAATTCTAGTATAGGAACAATACTGTAAGAGGGTTTATTTTTTGATTAAGGTGTAATAGTTGGGAGAGGGGAGATGGTGGAGGAGGGGGGGGGGGTATTATGTATTTCAAGTTTGTCACACTTAAGTGTTTCGGAACATCAAACCAATTTAAAAAATAACAAAAAGATATACAGTATACTAATGTGCAAAGGTTTTAGGCAGGTGTGAAAAAATGCTGTAAATTTAGAATGGTCAAAGAAAAAAACTGCGCTATCCGTGATAAAAGAAAGCTGCTGCTCAAAATGTTATACTACATCAATCAATAAAATTAAAAGTGGAGCTGCGCTACATTAAATTGAAAGGCTAATATGTATCACATATTAGGTATATCGTGTACAAAACGCTGAATGGTGATTGCTGGAAATATAAAGTGCACAAACACATACACAATAAATGTGTGTATAACCTCTATCAACAATGAGTGATTAGATTAATGCTAAATAAGTGAAAGTGACTCAGAATACCATTTGAGATGTACATTAGAAATCACCACACCTAATTAAAAAGCAAATGACATTTGACTGTAATAAATCAAAAAACAGCCATGTATGGATTTCAAAACCAAATAAAATGAAAGTCCCAATGTCCCAAATTAGAAAAAAATTAATAAAAAATCAAATAAAAATGTGTTGTAGTAGTGATAATTCCACAGTCTTCTATGGTCAACATGAACAGTGAATCCACAGCACACTGAAGAGTGAAAGGACCGCCACCAAAGGAACACACTGCCTGCTTACCAGAACTGAGTGGTCCCTTAATACAGGGGACCTCTCTGTGCGGATGGCTCTTAACCCCAGCCAGGGAGACAACTCAACTTAGTCTTGGGTTCCTTCAGATGCAGACGGACTCTCTCACTCTCTCATATACCGCTACCAACAGCCAAGGGATATCGCCCACTTAAATGTATCTCAGGTCAGGATCAGCAAAATGGCACAATGCAAACCGATACCGAAGGGAATAAAGCGCTCACATAGCGTAAAATCCTTATAACTTTTATTCGAAGTAAAATGACAAATGAACACTTACAGAATGTCGGATAAAAAACAGCAGTAAAGCGAGCCGGCCGGTCTCGATAAGCAGCCCGTGTATCCGGGACTTCAACGTATTACGGTGGCGTCAGGGCATCGCTCCTCCTCCTGAAATCCATACATGGCTGTTTTTTGATTTATTACAGTCAAATGTCATTTGCTTTTTAATTAGGTGTGGTGATTTCTAATGTACATCTCAAATGGTATTCTGAGTCACTTTCACTTATTTAGCATTAATCTAATCACTCATTGTTGATAGAGGTTATACACACATTTATTGTGTATGTGTTTGTGCACTTTATATTTCCAGCAATCACCATTCAGCGTTTTGTACACGATATACCTAATATGTGAAACATATTAGCCTTTCAATTTAATGTAGCGCAGCTCCACTTTGAATTTTGTAAATTTAGAATGCATTCAGAAATATAAGTGTTAACCACTTCCCGACCGCCCCATGTACATTTACGTCAGCAGAATGGCACGTACAGGCAAAACCACGTACCTGTACGTGCCATTCTTCCGGCGGGTGGGGGGTCCAATCGGACCCCCCCCGCCGGCGGGGACGGTCGGTTTCGCTTCAGGAGCGATCCGGGACGAGGGGGCGGCCAGTGGTTTCTGGCCACCCCCTCGCGATCGCTCCTGGCGAATGAAATGCTCCCCCTTCCTGTCTATTGTATAGACAGGCAGGCGGAAGTGATGTCACGCTCGGTGCGCCGGTCTATGTGACCGGAACGCCGAGGAGTGAAGATGTACAGGTTAGTGCACAAACAGTACACTGACACCAGTACACATAGGCACATATTCCACCCCCCTGTCACCCCCAGATCACCCCCCAGATCACCCCCCTGCCCCCCCCCAGTAACAGTGTCACTAATTGCAGTGATCATTTATTTACTGATCACTGCATTTAGTGTCAGTGTGACTGTAATAACTGTCAGGGCAGTTAGTTTTAGGTCCAAGGTAGCCCCCTACCCCCCCCTAATAAAGGTTTAACCCCTTGATTGCCCCTAGTTAACCCCTTCACCCCCTTTTTGCCAGTGTCACTAAGCGATCGTTTTTCTGATCGCTGCATTGGTGTCGCTAGGTAGCCAGTTTTTTTTTTTAGGTTAACCGCCATGTTTATATAGGTTCATAAATAGGTTTATAGGTCAGGTACCCCCATATTACAACCTAAATAAAGGTTTTAACCCCCTGATTGCCCCTAGAGTTAACCCTTTCACCAGTGATCACCGTATAACTGTCACTGGTGACGCTGGTTAGCCAGTTAGTTATTTCGTTATTTAGGTTCCCCGTCAGGTTTTTATATAGCGTCAGGTACCCCCATATATTACCTAATAAAGGTTTTAACCCCCTGATTGCCCCTAGTTAACCCCTTCACCCCCTTTTGCCAGTGTCACTAAGCGATCATTTTTCTGATCGCTGCATTGGTGTCGCTAGGTAACCAATTTTTTTTTTAGGTTAACCGCCATGTTTATATAGGTTCATAAATAGGTTTATAGGTCAGGTACCCCCATATTACAACCTAAATAAAGGTTTTAACCCCCTGATTGCCCCTAGAGTTAACCCTTTCACCAGTGATCACCGTATAAGTGTCACTGGTGACGCTGGTTAGCCAGTTAGTTATTTCGTTATTTAGGTTCCCCGTCAGGTTTTTATATAGCGTCAGGTACCCCCATATATTACCTAATAAAGGTTTTAACCCCCTGATTGCCCCTAGTTAACCCTTTCACCAGTGATCACCGTATAACTGTTACGGGTGACGCTGGTTAGATAGTTTGTTTTTTATACTGTCAGGGCACCCGCCATTTATTACCCAATAACGGTTTAACCCCCTGATCGCCCGGCGGGTGATATCAATTAGGTTTTAGGGTCAAATAAGGTCTGCGTCGCCCCAGGTTAGTGTCAGTACCGCAAACACCCACGCGCAAAGCATACACCTCCCTTAGTGGTACAGTATCTGAACAGATCAATATCTGATCTGATCAGATCTATACTAGCGTCCCAGCAGTTTATGGTTCCAAAAAACGCATTGTTAGCGGCATCAGCCCAGATACCTGCTAGCACCTGCGTTTTCCCCCTCCGCCCAGCCCAGCCCACCCACCCAAGTGCAGTATCGATCGATCCCTGTCACTTACAAAACACTAAGCACACATAACTGCAGCGTTCGCAGAGTCAGGCCTGATCCCTGCGATCGATAACATTTTTTTTGTGGTAGCGTTTTGATTCAGTCGCTAACAGTCAGTTTTTTACCTGTAAATCTCAAAAAAAAAAAAAAAAATAAAATAGTTGTCGTTTTATTGTTCTCTCTCTCTCTCTATTCTCTCTCTATTGTTGCTCTTTTTTTACTCCATTCTATTCTGCAATGTTTTATTATGTTTTATCATGCTTGCTTTTCAGGTATGTAATTTTGTTTACTGTGTTTTAGTGTTAACCATTTTTTTGTTTTCAGGTGCGCCATTCAGTTGCAGCGTGGATTTATTTATCTTGACAGCAACAGCGTTTGCTCCCACAATACATAAAGCCACGACTCCAACGCTGTAGGAGGTGATTTCACCACCACAGGTAAAAAAAAGAGGATATATGCCGAAGCATGGGGGCAGCAGGGGGGGGGAGCGATTGGCTCCTAATGCCACGTACATACGGTCGAAATTCCGACGGAGCCTTGCCCCGTGGAAAAGTGCGACCGTGTGTACATGGCATAACTTTTGTGGGAGGATGGCCCCATGCTTCGGCATATATAAATGGTGCATGTATGCCCATCATTAGAAGTGGGTGGATGAAGGGAGATATTCTAATGGTGGGCATACCCACCAATCAATCTCTTTTTTTCGTTCAGCCAAGAGGCTGCATGAAAAAAAAAAGATTACAATATATGTCCAGTATGTTGCTGGACTTTGAATGGTTATACCAGAATGATGCCTGCAGGTTTAGGTATCATCTTGGTATCATTCTTTTCAGCCAGTGATCGGCTTTCATGTAAAAGCAATTCTAGCGGGTAATTAGCCTCTAGACTGCTTTTACAAGCAGTGGGAGGGAATGTCCCCCCTCTCGGATATAAACCACGCCATTGGGAAATTGGGAAAGCGTTTTATCACACCGATCTTGGTGTGGTCAGATGCTTTGAGGGCAGAGGAAAGATCTAGGGTCTAATAGACCCATTTTTTTTCAAAAAAAGAGTACCTGTCACTGCCTATTGCTATCATAGGGAATATTTACATTCCCTGAGATAACAATAAAAATGATAACAAAGAAAAAAAATGTAAGGAACAGTTTAAAAATAAAATAAAAAAGCTAAATAAATAAAAAATAAAAAATAAAAAAAAAAAAGCACCCCTGCCCCCCCTTCTCTTGCGCAAAGGCGAACACAAGCGTTGGTCTGGCGTCATATGTAAACAGCAATTGCACCATGCATGTGAGGTATCACCGCGAAGGTCAGATCGAGGGCAGTAATTTTAGCAGTAGACCTCCTCCGTGAATCTAATGTGGTATCATGTAAAGGCTTTTAAAGGCTTTTAAAAATGTATGTAGTTTGTCGCCACTGCGTGTTTGTGCGCAATTTCAAAGCATGTCGTGTTTGGTATCCATGTACTCGGCCTAAGATCATATTTTTTATTTCATCAAAAATTTGAGCAATGTAGTGTGTTTTAGTGCATTAAAATAAAAAAAAGTGTATTTTTTCCACAAAAAATGCGTTTGAAAAATCGCTGCGCAAATACTGTGTGGAAAAAAAAATGCAACACCCACCATTTTAATCTGTAGGGCCTTTGCTTTAACAATATATATAGTGTTTGGGGGTTCAACGTAATTTTCTTGCAAAAAAAAAAAATATGTTTTCATGTAAACAAAAAGTGTCAGAAAAGGCTTTGTCTTCAAGTGGTTAGAAGAGTGGGTGACGTGTGACATAAGCTTCTAAATGTTGTGCATAAAATGCCAGGACAGTTCAAACCCCCCCCAAATGACCCCATTTTGGAAAGTAGACACCCCAAGCTATTTGCTGAGAGCAATGTTGAGCCCATTAAATTTTTTTTTTTTTTGTCCCAAGAGATTGAATAATGAAAAAAAAAAAAAATAATTATTTTTTTACAAAAAGTTGTCACTAAATGATATATTGCTCAAACATGTCATGGGCATATGTGGAAATACACCCCAAAATACATTCTGTTGCTTCTCCTGAGTACGGGGATACCACATGTGTGGGACTTTTTGGGAGCCTAGCTGCGTACGGGACCCCAAAAACCAATCACCGCCTTCAAGATTTCTAAGGGTGTAATTTTTTTATTTCACTTCTCACTGCCAATCACAGTTTCGGAGGCCATGGAATGCCCAGATGGCATAAAACCCCCTAAAATGACCCCATTTTGGAAAGTAGACACCCCAAGCTATTTGCTGAGAGGTATGGTGAGTATTTTGCAGATCTCGCTTTTTGTCACAAAGTTTTGAAAATTGAAAAAAAAAAAAAAAAAATTTTTTTTTCTTTACTTTCTTCATTTTCAAAAACAAATGAGAGCTGTAAAATACCCACCATGCCTCTCAACAAATAGCTTGGGGTGTCTACTTTCCAAAATGGGGTCATTTGGGGGGGTTTTGTGCTATTTTGGCATTTTATGGCCTTCGAAACTGTGATAGGTAGTGAGGAGTGAAATCAAAAATTTGCACCCTTAGAAATCCTGAAGGCGGTGCTTGGTTTTCGGGGCCCCGTACGCGGCTAGGCTCCCAAAAAGTCCCACACATGTGGTATCCCCATACTCAGGAGAAGCAGCAAAATGTATTTTGGGGTGCAATTCCACATATAACCATGGCATGTGTGAGCAATATATCATTTAGTGACAACTTTTTGAAAATTTTTTTTTTTTTTTTTGTCTTTATTCAATCACTTGGGACTAAAAAAAAAAAATATTCAATGGGCTCAAAATGCCTCTCAGCAAATAGCTTGGGGTGTCTACTTTCCAAAATGGGGTCATTTGGGGGGGTTTTGTACTTCTCTGCCATTTTAGCACCTCAAGAAATGAGATAGGCAGTCATAAATTAAAAGCGGTGTAAATTCCAGAAAATGTA
Source organism: Lithobates sylvaticus (assembly GCA_028564925.1). Lineage (NCBI taxonomy): Eukaryota > Metazoa > Chordata > Amphibia > Anura > Ranidae > Lithobates > Lithobates sylvaticus. The sequence continues at coordinate 510,577,216 of CM053029.1, read as the reverse complement.
CTCTAGTTTGTAGACGCTATAACTTTTGCGCAAACCAATAAATATACGCTTATTGGCATTTTTTTTACTAAAGACATGTGGCTGAATACATTTTGGCCCAAATGTTTGACTAAAATTGAGTTTATTAGATTTTTCTTATAACAAAAAGTAGAAAATATCTTTTTTTTTCAAAATTTTCGGTCTTTTTCCGTTTATAGCACAAAAAAATAAAAATCACAGAGGCAATCAAATACCATCAAAAGAAAGCTCTATTTGTGGGAAGAAAAGGACGCAAATTTCGTTTGGTTACAACATTGCATGACCGCGCAATTACCAGTTAAAGCAGTGCAGTGCGAAATTGAAAAAAGACCTCTGGTCCTTTGGCTGCCAAATGGTCCGGGGCTGAAGTGGTTAATAGTTTATTTTTATCAATTCACAACATGCAAATTAAATTAACAAAAGAGAAATCCAAATCCAAATCCAATCCCATTTTTTTCAGGAACTCAGCAGGGAGGTTGTTCCAAACATCTTGGATAACTAACCACAGATCTTCTGTAGATGTAGGCTGCCTCAAATCTTTCTGTCTCTCCGTGTAATCCTTGACAGACTTGATGATGTTGAGATCAGGGCTCTGTGGGGGCCAACCCATCACTTCCAGGACTCCTTGCTCTTATTTACACTGAAATAGTTCTTAATGACATTGACTGTATGTTTGGGGTTGTTGTCCTGCTGCAGAATAAATTTGGGGCCAATCATGCTCCTCCCTCATTGTATGGCATGATGGATCTGCCTGTATTTCTCAGCATTGAGGACACTATTGATCCTGACAAAATCTTCAACTCCATTTGCAGAAAGACAGCCTCAAACATGCAAGAAACCTCCACCATTCTTCACTGTTGCCTGCAGACACTCATTATTGTACCGCACTCCAGCCCTTCAGTGAACAAACTGCCTCCTTCTACAGGCAAATATTTAAAATTTTGACTCACCAGTACAGAACATCTTCTGCCATTTTTATGCACCCCAGTTCCTATATTTTCATGCATATCTGAATTGATTAGCATTGTTTTCATGTTGGAGGTATGGCTTTTTCGCCTCAATTCTTCCATGAAGACCATTTCTGGCCAGGCTTCTGCAGACAGTAGATGGGTGTATCTGAGTCCTAATGGTTTCTGCCAGTTCTGTGCTGATGGCACTGCTGGATATCTTCCAATGTCAAAGGGAAGTAACTATGATGTTTCTTTTAACTAATGAATTAAGTTTCCTTGGCTGACCACCGCAGCTACAGTCCTCAGTAGTGCCCATTTATTTTTGTTTCTTCAAAAGAGCTTGAAGAGCCAATCCTGAAACCCCAGTCCGCAGTATAACCACCTTGAGTCTTGTTGTTGTGCTCAGTTTTGCCATGACCTGTGACCTGAAACTGCCTTCCACAACTTCACCATAGTAGCAGAGCTTGGCTGTTCCTCACCCAGTTTTAAGTCTCCTACACAGCTGTTTCTGTTTCAGTAAATGACTATGTTTCAAACTACATATGAAATTGATCATTAGCCCCCTCGTGGTATAATTGATAACCATAAATACACCTGAATCTAAACCCACAAAGCTCCTGACTTTGTGCAAGTGTAAGAACCGATGCTGGTTTGAAGCCAAATGGTAATCACACCAATTATTGATTTGATGTAGATCTTTCTTCTGTTCACTCACTTTGCATTCTGTAAATTGATAAATATAAACAATTAAAAAATATATATATTTTTTTAAAGCATTCTTACTTTACAGCATTTCTTAACACCTTGTAAACAGTGAAGTAAAAAATAATAAAAATTTGTAAAAAAAAAGAAAATTTGTGCTATGCACACAATATAAAACTTCTGAATAACATAATATTCAAATATCCTGTAAATAACAAAGTGTTCAAACAACAATGTGAATGTGTATGAACCCCCAAAAAAGAAGTGTTTTTTATATTATAAGTGTATAATAAGTGTATTATATTATATATATGTATAAATAACAAGTGCTGTAAACACAGATAACAATGTTGATCTAGTGTCCTGTAAGAAAGCAAAAATAATGTTCCAAATTGTGACGTAGGTGTATCTAAACACCAAAAAAATTATGAATGAACTTCATGAGCAAAAAGTCCAATCAAGTGACTTGATAGTAGGTCCTTAGTGAGAAATGGTGAACAGATGCAGACAAAAGACTTGTGGCACATTCAAAAGTCAGGTAGTATTCAGGATAAAATTGTACATAAATACTTCTTACCTACCATACAGCAGTGGGTCAATCAGGCTTATATTGGCTAAAAGCCAGGCGGTCAATGATGGCACCAACTCCAATGGAACATATGCAAGGATCGCACGACAATCCAAATGTTCAATCAATCGGCCAGAGAGGAATCCGATGGTGTGGCACGGCCAGGTGCAACGAGTTCAGGAACTCATCAGACAAGAAGGCAGTAAGGCTTCAATAGAGGGTCAAGGACCAGCCATTGGATAAAAATGCTCACGCATTCAGACCATAATGTAAAAAAAGCAAAGAAAAAAACTCCACATGGTGCAGGCCAGAAAAAAAGGGAAAAGATTTAAAAAATTACAAACATCAAAATATGTATAAAATTGTGATCACAAAATTTCTTTACAATCAATGTGGGAAGCACGTATAGCAAGCTTCCCACATTACTGTAAACCATATGACCGGTGCTATTTGGTTTTAATATTTACTATGTGTATATTTGTTCATCAATAAAATTTTGTAATTTTTGTATCTACGCTTTCTACTTTCCTACTTGACTATATCCCTAGCCCGCAAAATCCCTCGGGCATTCCTCTATTGTTTTTTCTTTCGATTATTGGGATGTGGCCTGGGTTCAGTCTTTTATAATTTACCAGTAGTCTCCCATTTCCCACAATACAGTAACAAGCAATGGGATTTCTTGAAATGGATGAAGCTAAAGATGTCTATGTACAGTGTTCAAAGATAGGTGCAGTAAAAAAATTCCAAGGTAAAGCTGTCTGTACACAGTATCCCAGTGAAGTAATAAGGAAAGGTTTGCAAAGGTGGGCAATTGCCCTCTCACCAATGAGCAGGCTGATTCAATGCCTTCTGGACAGCAGCTCCCGAAGCGACGCTCTTGCAGCGGATCTGCTGTGACGATCTCCCGATGCGAAGCTCAAAGCACGGGTTGTCTGATGACCGAGATGGTGCTGGCTGGATGTCTGACAAACAGCAAGCAGTGCTAGGCCCTTCTCATCCAGGTTGGAATGTTGTACCCCGTGTAGTAGGCCGCGACCTCGCCCTCCATGCACGGAGAGGTCTGCCACGCATCAGGCCCAGGAGGAAGAGATCGTGGAGCGGGCCTCTGGCTTCTTTTATAGCTTCTCCCAGCAATCTCCCTGTTTGTAGCAAAGATCCCTGGGATATATGGTCCAGGTGCATAGTCATGCGGGGCAATCGACATTCTGGGGAACTACTAACCCCACAATCCCTTCAGTGTGGCTCACAAATATGATGTCAGTTGGTGACGCTGGGCACTAGAGGGACAATACGATATGTAGAAATACCGGAGGATCGCTGCATTTTGCAACTGTAGTCCACATTGCTACACAGATATGACTGCAAACTTATGGTATAGGGGTCAAGGTTCCATTTCAACCAGGGGCACTATGCTGTTTTTTTGTTTTCAAAATTTTTTGCATAGGTAACCTGTAGCTCCTTAGGTTTCCTCCCAGTGTTTGTATGTGAGTGTGTGTGTGTTTGTGTTTCTATGTACTTCTTAAGCTGGGCATAGACTTTTTTTTATATTCACAGAACAGAATCCTCCATCCACACAACTGAGGTGGATGGAGGAACCCCTCTACAGGGACACTGTATTCTAACAGCTGCTCCCGCTGCTGATTAGCATCTGCAGCCAGTTGGCCACAGCTGCTGATCTACAAATTTTTTCCAGCGAGTCCTGTCCACCAGGGAACATGGTGAATTTTAATTCATCTATGCCCAGCTTTAATCATTAATTAACAAAACAAACAAACACCATTTTTTTGTTAGCAAAAGATTTTATTGAAAAGTAGAAAAAGGCAAACAGCATGAGCTCAACTCTGGATGTAGTCATATTGCATTAAATCAGAATACATATAAGCATGTAAAGGCAAATTAAATGTCATGAGCAGAAATGTTTAATAATCAAATACAATATCCTGAGACATAAGAGGCAAGATATCATTATTATCAACATAAGCACACTATTGAGCACAGGAACCAGTTTGAAGATATACACTATATTACCAAAAGTATTGGGACACCTGCTTTTACACGCACATGAACTTTATTGGTACCCCAGTCTTAGTCCGTAGGGTTCAAAATTTAGTTGGCCTATCCTTTGCAGTTATAACAGCTTCAACTCTTCTGGGAAGGCTGTCCACAAGGTTTAAGAGTGTGTCTATGGGAACGTTTGACCATTCTTCCAGAAGCGCATTTGTGAGGTCATGCACTGATGCTGGATGAAAAGGTCTGGCTCACAGTCTCTGCTCTAATTCATCCCAAAGGTGTTCTATCGGGTTGAGGTCAGGACTCTGTGCAGGCCAATCAAGTTCCTCCACCCCAAATTTATTCATCCATGTCTTTATGGACCTTGCTTTGTGCACTGGTCCAAATCATTTGGTGGAGGGGGATTTAGGTGTGGATTGTTTTTCAGGGGTTGGTCTTGGCCCCTTAGTTCCAGTGAAGGGAACTCTTAAGGCATCAGCATACCAAGACATTTTGGACAATTTCATGCTCCCAATTGTATGGGAACAGTTTGGGGATGGCCCCTTCTTGTTCCAACATGACTGCGCACCAGTACACAAACAAGGTCCATAAAGACATGCATGACCGAGTTTGGGGTGGAGGAACTTGACTGACCTGCACAGAGTCCTGACCTCAACCCGATAGAACACCTTTGGGATGAATTAGAGCGGAGACTGCGAGTCAGACCTTCTCGTCCAACATCAGTGCCTGACCTCACAAATGCACTTCTGGAAGAATGGTCAAACATTCCCATAGACACACTCCTAAACCTTGTGGACAGCCTTCCCAGAAGAGTTGAAGTTGTTATAGCTGTAAAGGGTGGGCCAACTCAATATTGAACCCTACGGACTAAGACTGGGATGCCATTATTGTTCATGTAAAGTGGTGTCCCAATACGTTCGGTAATATAGTGTATATACCACAAAATAGTTAGAAGGTCTATAGATGCACTATGGAGCATTTTGGAATACTATATGTAGTAGATCAAGGTTACTAATTGTAATCTGATGTTTTATTTTGTAAGATTGCCTATATGCATCAAGACAGAACCGATACTCATTTTTTTTAGAGCTTTTTTTACATCTTGGTTCCTCATGCTGTAGATGATGGGATTCAGCATTGGTACAATTACTGTATAGAACACAGATAAAACCCAGTCCTGGTCCATCACATAGGCAGATGTTGGGCGTAAGTACATGTAGAACACAGGGCAATAGAATAAAGCCACACAACTAAAATGAGAAGCACAGGTAGAAAGTGACTTGATCCTACTTCTAGAAGAGCCAGTTCTACATACTTCAAACAAAATATAACTATACGATATCATTATACATAAGAAGGAACCCACTTCAATGAACCCAGCAATGAGAAATAATAACAATTCATTGAGAAAAGTATCTTTGCATGAAAGTTTGAGAATAGGATTGACATCGCAGAAGTAGTGGTTAATAACATTAGAATGGCAGAATGGTAAAGTAAATGCACACAATGTATGTGTTAGTGAATTGAGAAATCCTGCAGTATATACAGAGATGATAAGCAGAAAACAGGCTGCTTGGTCCATAAATGTTGCGTAATGCAATGGTTTACATATCGCTACATATCGATCATAGGCCATCACAGCCAGGAGCATGGCTTCAGAGCTTGCAAGGTCAATGAAGAAAAACATCTGGGTGGCACATCCAAGGATAGAGATCGTCTTGTTTACAGAGATGATATTGGCCATAACATTGGGGGTAATAGTTGATGAGTAAAATATATCCACAAAAGATAAATTTATAAGGAAAAAGTACATTGGTGTTTGCAGTGCTGGGGTTGTTTTAATTAACAGAATGATCATAAAGTTCCCAAAAAGAGTCATCAGGTAAACTGACAGGCAGAGTAAAAAGAAAGGTAGTTGGTGGTGTGGGTCAGGGGAGAGACCAGACAGGATAAACTCTGACACATGAGAACAATTTCTTGGCTTCCATATTTCCGGGAGTACCATCTACATAAAAATCAACACTGTTGTAGAGATTATTATTATTATTATACAGGATTTACATTGTGCCAACAGTTTGCGCAGCGCTTTACAACATGAGGGCAGACAGTACACTTACAATACAAATCAAAACAGGAGGGGTCAGAGGGTTCTGCTCGTTAGAGCTTACAATCTAGAAGGGAGGGTCAAGTGGAAACAAAAGGTAATAACTGTGGGGGGTGAGCTGATGGAGAAAATGAAAAAAAAAAAAACAGTTGTTATGTGTGGGTAGGATAGGCTTCTCTGAAGAGAAGGGTTTTCAGGGATCGTCTAAAAGCTAATAGAGTAGGAGATAAGCGGACAGATTGGGGTAGGGCATTCAATAGGATTGGAGAGGCTTTGGAAAAGTCCTGGAGGCGAGAGTGGGAGGAGCTAGAGAGCAGGAGGTCTTGAGAGGAACGAAGAGAACGAGAAGGTTGGTATTTCGAGACTAGACTAGTGATGTAGCTGGGGGCTAAATTGTGGATGGCTTTGTACGTAGTTGTTAGTATTTTGGATTTAATTCTTTGGCCGAGCGGAAGCCAGTGGGAGATTGACAGAGAGGAATAGCAGACACAGAGCGATTGGTAAGGTGGATGAGTCTGGCAGCAGCATTCATGATGGATTGAAGAGGTGATAGACTATGTAGAGGTAAGCCAATGAGAAGGGAGTTGCAGTAATTGAGGCAAGAGATGACCAGCGAGTGAATTAAGAGCTTTGTTGTGTCATTGGTTAGAAAGGGGCGTATTTTGGAGATGTAGGATTTGGACAGTGATTGGACGTGTTGCTTAATGGAGAGTTCAGAGTTCAGGACTCCACCTAGAACCTTGGCATGTGAGGATGGGCTTATAGTTGTGCCATCAATTTTGACAGAGAGATCAGGGGAAGGGGCATATGGGGGAGGAAAAATGATAAGTTCGGTTTTGGATAGATTGAGTTTGAGGAAGTGGTGTGACATCCAGACTGATATCTGATAGTAAATTAGTGATACGTGAGGAGACAGAGGGAGTGAGCTGAGGGGTAGAGAAATAGATTTGGGTGTCGTCAGCGTAGAGGTGGTATTCGAAAGCCATGGGATGCTATCAGCTGACCCAGGGAGGAGGTGTAGATTGAAAATAATAGAGGTCCAAGAACAGAACCTTGGGGGACCCCAACTGAGAAAGGAAGAGGAAAGGAGGTAGAGTAGATTTGTAAGAAACGCTAAAGGTGCGGTCCATAAAGACATGGATAAAAACGTTTGGGTTGGAGGAACTTGACTGGACTGCACATAGTCCCAACCTCAACCCAAAAGAACATCTTTGGGATGAATTAGAGCGGAGACTGTAAACCTGGCCATCCCGTTCACATCAATGCCTGACCTCACAAATGTGCTGGAAGAAAGGTCAAACATTCCCATAGACACACTCCCTTAACTTGTGGATGGCCTTCCCAGAAGAGTTGAAGCTGTTATAACTGCAAAGGGTGGGCCAACTCAATATTGAACCCTGCGGACTAATGCCCCGTACACACGGTCGGAAATTCCGACGGAAAATGTCTGATCGGACCATGTTGTTGGAAAATCCGCCCGTGTGTGGGCTCCATTGGATTTTTTCCGTCGGAATTTCCGATCGTGTGTCGAGAATTCCGACGGACAAAGGGCCACGCATGCTCAGATCAAATTACAAGACCAAAGCTGTTGGCTACTAGCCTCTATTTAGTTCCGTCGTACGCAATGAACGTCACCACGTTCAGAATGATCGAATTGTCCAACAACATTGTCTGACCGTGTGTATGCAACACCAGTGTCGGACAAATCCGTCTGAAAAAATCCGACGGATTTTGTGGTTGGAATTTCCGACCGTGTGTATGGGGGCTTATACTGAGATGTCATTAAAGTTCATGTGCGTGTAAAGGCACGTCTCCAAATACTTTAGGTAATATAGTGTATGTTTAAAATTAAATCCCAATCATGTGCAAGGAAAACTGAAAAAAATCAAGATTTTTGTGTGAACATAATTAAATGATTGAAATAAATAAACTGAGATCAAATAACATTCAGAAATCTAAGCTTTTTTCAAAAGCAATGTTCTCTATTCCAGTAGTAAGTGACTCTCAGCAACGAATTACAAGCACATCCTTATATGATAGCGTGTAGTCCTGTAATATCAATGGCTTCAGATGATAATTAGGCTCTTTCTATTATAATGCACGCTGCCTACTCAAGAAACGCATCCACTACTGGTGACGTTATCCCCTGCAGCCTGCTGTTCCCTGTGCCTCACGCCTCGACTCGAGTTTGTCTTCCACGGGCATAACCATCTTAACGGCGGACAGTTCTCTGACCAGACTGGTTTGACAGAGGAACTACAAGGTCCAGGACTCAGGATCGCCACCGTGACATAACCATGTCTATACTTTTATGCCAATCACTTTCTGCTGAAATGTAAGTTTGACTAATTTATGTGTATTAAAGCTTGCTAAAAACAACTGCACCCAGAGGCGCCTCTCTCCTTGTTTTTTTGCAGCTCCCTGGAACATGGTTTCTCTTCTAATATGATGGCAGCCCTGCTTGCTCTGGAATTGTAACCCCTTCTCACAATCCGTGTATAGATTTATATAGACTGTGTATATAAAACAAAACGTATTGACCACAGATCTATGATTGATCGATTTACAGTTTTGTTTCAGATTTCTTTTTTTTTTTAATGGCTTTAGTTGTTTTGCGCCTCCACTTGTTTTATCAGAATTAGAAATAGACTTAACATTAATAAGTCACTGGGACCAGATGGCTTGCACCCGAGGGTCCTTATGGAACTCAGTCAAGTAATTGCCAGACCATTGTTCCTAATTTTTACTGACAGTCTACTGACTAGAACGGTACCAGTTGACTGGAGAAAAGCCAATGTAGCACCAATATTTAAAAAGGGCCAAAATACATCCCTGGGAATTACAGACCAGTTAGCCTAACATCAATAGTATGCAAGCTCTTGGAGGGGATGATAAGGGACTATATACAAGATTTTAGTAATGAAAACAGTAACATTAGCAGTAATCAGCATTGATTCATGAAGAATCGTTCTTGCCAAACCAATCTATTAACCTTCTATGAGGAGGTGAGCTGCCATCTAGATAAAGGAAGGCCCGTAGACGTGGTGTATCTGGATTTTGCAAAAGCATTTGACACAGTTCCCCATAAACGTTTACTGTACAAATTAAGGTCAGTGGGCATGGACCATAGGGTGAGTACATGGATTCAAAACTGTCTACAAGGGCGAGTTCAGAGGGTAGTATAAATGGGGAGTACTGTGAATGGCCAGGGGGGGGAATTGGGGTCCCCCAAGGTTCTGTCCTGGAACCAATCATATTTGATTTATTCATAAGCAACCTAGAGGATAGGGTGAACAGCTCAATCTATGTATTTGCGGACGATACTAAGCTAAGCAGGGCAATAACTTCTCCGCAGGAAGTGGAAACATTGCAAGTAGATCTATACAAATTAATGGGGTGGGCATCTACATGGCAACTGAGGTTTAATGTGGAAAAATGTAAAATAATGGATTTGGGTGGCAAAAATATGAATGCAATCTACTCACTGGGGGAGAACCACTGGGGGAATCAAGGATGGAAAAGGACCTGGGGGTCCTAGTAGATGATAGGCTCACGACGGATGGCATGCAATGCCAAGCTATTGCTAACAAAGCAAACAGAATATTGGCATGCATTAAAAAGGGGATTAACTCAAGAGATAAAGCGGTAATTCTCCCACTCTACAAGACTCTGGTCCGGCTGCACCTGTTGCATGCTGTCTAGTTCTGGGCACCAGTCCTCAGGAAGGATGTGCTGGAAATGCAGCGAGCACAGAGAAGGGCAACAAAACTAATAAAGGGACTAGAGAGTATTAGTTATGAAGAAAGGTTACAAGCACTGAACGTATTCTCTCTGGAGAAGAGACGCTTAAGAGGGGATATGATTTCAATTTACAAATACCGTACTGGTGACCCCACTATAGGGATAAAACTTTTCAGTGAAAGGGAGTTCAATAAGACATATGGCCACTCATTAAAATGAGAAGAAAATAGTTTTAACCTTAAACTGCGTAGAGGGTTCTTTACTGTAAGAGCGGCAAGGATGTGGAATTCCCTTCCACAGGCGGTGGTTTCAGCAGGGAGGATCAATAGTTCCAAGAAACTTTTATATAAGCACCTGAACGATCACAACATACAGGGATATACAATGTAATACTGACATAAAATTACACACATAGGTCGGACTTGATGAACTTGTGTCTTTTTTCAACCTCACCTACTATGTAACTATGTAACTATGACAATTAAAAAATAAATAAAAAATAACAATATTTTCTACTTTCTGCTATAAAACATCCAATAAAAAATTAAAAAAATATAATTTCTTCATCAATTTAAACCAATATGTATTCTGCTATATATTTTTGGCAAAAAAATCCCAATAAGTGTATATTGATTGGCTTGTGCAAAAGTTATAGCATCTACAAACTGTGGGATATTTTAATGTAATTTTTATTTTTATTTTTTTATTAGTAATGGCAGAAATCAGCAATTTTTAGCAGGACTGCGACATTGCGGCAGACAAATTGGACATCTAAGCGGCAGACAAATTGGACATCTAACTGACACTTTTGATACTTTTTTGGGGACCAGTAACACCAATACAGTAATCGGTGCTAAAAATATGCACTGTTACTGTACTAATGACACTGGCGGGGGAAAGGGTTAACACCAGGGGCAATCAAAGGGTTACGTGTGTCCCTAGGGGGTGCTTCCTAACTGTGTGAGGGTTCTTCTGACTGGATGAAGACAGGGGTCCATGTTCCTGCTTAGCAGGAACACAAGAGCTCCATCTTCTCTCCTGTCAGAATAGCAATCTGCCTTGTTCACATAGATTGCCATTCTGCCTCTCCCGGGAACGATTGCAGATGGCCAGCGGATGTAGGGGCTGCCGGACCCACTGATTGTCTCCCCCCTCTATCAATCAGTGCGCGATTGCGCCTCCAGTGGCGCACAGGTGCCCCCCAGTTGCTACTGCAGGAAACGACGTACAGGTACGTCATTTCCCGCAGCTAAGACTGGCTTGCCTCAGTAAATGCTGAATACAATGGACAAGAAAGAAAGGGTACCTCTATCCATATCATGTATAGAATGTCTTACTTTTCTAAGCTTCTATGTCATTGTGTTAAAACTATTTCTGATTGCTTCTGCTGTCTTTCACAGCTAACCAGACATCTTTTCGTAGGCGCAAAAATAGTGGAATACACATAATGCTAGGAATATAAATGATTCAAAAATGTTTGAAACATTATAAGCTTTGCAGCTGAAATCGTCAAGGTGCTAATCTTTAGATTAAAAAGACAGTTAAACCCAAACTGGCAGATCTGGTTACTATATCAGCAGGCACCTCTGTATCAGGGCAGACATCAGTGCCCATACTCGGGGTAAAGGTTGACCGTATTCTCTTGGCTGGTCATTACTTTTGATCCAAAATAAGACAAAAGTCGTTTATTTTTTTAGCATAAACATGCACATTTGGGAGAACAGATTGTGTATCTGCCCAAAATTGGATCCCTTAGTGTTTAGAATGTGATTACACATGTGGTAACTATTTCATATCTATGGTTGCCTTTTGATATGTTGAGAAAATATTTTATACATTATTTACAGTTATACCATAAAATGGGAATTTGTGGTCATGAGGATTAATATATAATAGTCTGCTGATTATAGTACAGTACAATTCCAAATTGTGTATGATAGATTAAATGTACTGTATACAGACATAAGCCCGAAAAAAGTGATATACATAGTATTTATTTATATTTTACAGAGTGCACAGAACATTTTCAGAACTAACTTACAAATATTTTAACTTATATATCAACATATTAAAATTGCAAAATTGTGGATTTTTTTTTTTTTTACCACCATCCCACTTGGGATGTATTGATTACTTACATTGTTGTTAAGCAGACATGCAACAAAAAAAAAATAACAACATTTCTGCCGAGGTATACTGATATCTAGATACCTATATGTGACTATTTATAAAGATGTCCTTTCCATCATCAGTCTTGTGGGATTAAACAATCTGCTAATATAATTGTTGCACAGGGATTAATTAGAAAACGTATATCTTTTGCTCTATTATTTCTATTTAATACGTTTTTTATTGTTGAAAAATGTGGCACTATAACAACAACAACAATCCAATAATACTCTGCTAAAGACTAACACCAAGAATATAATTTTCAATATATCATCATACTCAGATCATGCAACAGCTATCATCATGCAATTAAACAGTTGTACTATAATGCAATGTTTACTATCATATTTGTTGCTATCTCTTCCAACAAATTATAAGGATATCAACATTAATAAAAATAATAATAATATAAAAAAGAAAAAGAGGGAGAGGAGAAAAAAAGGGGGAAACAAGGAGTCCAATAAGGTGGGAAACTGCTTAACTAAGCTTCCAAATTTATACACATGCACGTTGATGTCTGGAAACTCAGGGTGTCTGACCAAGAGGGTCAAGCAACTATGGCAATGGAGGTGCAAGTATACCTTTAACTCATGAAAGACAGAGATATAGGGGATTCAAGAAATTGCACTTAGAATCATTTTTGTTGGCTGTAGCTACCAACTCTTCCATATGCATAGTATAGTTTACTTCCGCTACCCATTCACGTATAGTTGGTATTACTGACGATTTCCAAAATCTAGGGATCAGGGTTCTGCCTGCCATCAGCAAAAATCGAAATGTTTCCTTTTTGATAGATGTAATTGAACCCAGGATCAGGGATAAAAGAGCAACCTCCCGGGTTTCTGGCCAGATCTTACCTGTAATCAGGTGGCACTGGCTAGGATGAAATATAGTTGACCAGTATGTTTTTTTTTTACCAGGCAGGACCACCACATGTGTAGATTTGTGCCTCCGGGCTCACCACATCTCCAACATTGGTCTGGTATAGCCTGGTTTAATTGTATTTAATAAGGCTGGACAGCGATACCATCTGGTTATAATTTTATAATTTCGCTCCTGCGTATGGGATGCTAGAGTTGATTTAAATGTAAGACAGAAGACTTTATCCCATTCCTCAGGAGCCAAGTCATTGCCTTGTTCTAGCTCCCAGTCTCAAGTGTAAAAAGGTCGGTGGGGGAATGCAAGCGACAGAAGGATTCTATATATTTTAGAAAGAGCATGTGGACATTTTTGATCAGAAAGACACAGCTCCTCAAACATAGTCAGATCCCCACAGAGCTGCTCTTTGCCCAATCCATCATAAAAATGGTGTAGTTGGAAATATTGAAGCCAATCTTCTCGGCCGACACAAGAGTGAGAGATGAGATCTCTCAGGGGTTTCAGACACCTCAGAGTGAGGACGTATCGGATAAGAGATGGATGTAGTGGTTGCCAGCACAGTACACCCTTGTTTGACAACCTAGGTAGAAACACCGGATTACCCAAAATCGGGGTAAGAGGCCCCGGGCGCGAAGATATACTGTATGTAATGCCCTATTATTTCTATGATGAGATATAGCACTTAAATTCAAAATCAATAACAGACCCTAATATTTCTGTGTTTCTCTATCTATCTATGTATCTATCTAACCACCAGAATTGCAAAACATGTGCTGTATTGTTTGTGTATTGAAGTGTATCATAAAATGTGGTATTTATTACAAAATGTAATGAACTATGGCAAAAAAATAGGACATATCTCACTAAAGTGTTAATTTAGCTAGAGGTGATTTCTTTTTTTTTTTTTAGATAGCATGTCTTTATTGAAAAGCATCCCAGTAATTATAATAAAACATCTTCTAAGAATGGAGATACTCAATCAGTTCTTTATCTGCACTGGGCGTGTTATAGGACCTACCATACCTTTACCATAAGTATATTTTCCTAATCTATTTTAATTTGACAACATCTAGAACAGACGAAAAATATCAAAATTACTTTTGAAAGAGACACCTTGTAATAATAATAAAAAAAAAAAAACTATATAGTATGACCCAAAGTTGTTCTTCTAAGGATAGTTTGTAAAATTGGAACCTTCCTGTTTTTTTATTTTACAAATAGTTACTGAAGCTTGTTTTTACATACAGAATATTTTCTTTCTTGCAAACACTTTGATTCTGCTTTGATTCAGCTCATGCTCCCTTAATACTCCCCTATTATATTTCCAGTGCCCTGACACTCCACTGCCTGTAGAAACCCCTCCCCCCATACTGCTCTTCTTTTCTGGCTCAACCCCCCCCCCCCATTCTGCCTACATTTCTGCATCCAATGCCCCCTTGTAGTGTTTCTCAACTCTGGGGCCCTCCATACTGTCTCCCCCCCCCCCCTCATTTTAAACCTCTCTTTCCCATCCAGTACTGGACTGCACTGTTCCTCTCCACTACTCCATCACATTCCCTGTACTGTGACTCTCATTTGCCTCTGCCATCCCATCCCTATATGCTCCTCTTCCACTTTTCCACTTATAGAATTATCACTGTATTACTCCTTCTCCATCAACATTTTGCTGTAATTTACTTTTTTCCGTTCTGGGATATTCTCATCCTTCTTTTCTCGATATTACACTTCAAGCAATATTAAATCCAAGAGCAAAGATTTATTATATTGCAGCCTACCAATTCTAAAGCCCCATACACACGGTCGGACAATCCGCGGACCAGGTCTGTCGGACCATGTCCGTCATACTTTGTCCGATGTTGGTTTTGCGTACACACGGTCGGACAAAGTTGTCGGAAAATCCGATCATTCTGAACGTGGTGACGTTTGTTGCCTACGACGGGACTACGTAGAGGCTAGTAGCCAATAGCTTTGGTCTTGTAATGTGATCTGAGCATGCGTAGCACTTTGTCCGGTCGGACAACCGTACACACGATCGGATTTGGTGTGATCGGACCGTGTTGTTGGCAAATCTTTCCAGCAGGAGATAAGACTTTGTCCGTCGGTCAAACCGACAAACACTGTCCGATGGTGCATACACACGGTCTGATTTTTCAACAACCTTGTCCGATCGGACAGAATCCATGAAAAAGTCCGACCGTGTGTATGGGGCTTTAGATGTGATGGTTGCATTCATTTTCTTTCTTATGCTTTCTTTCTTCTATGTTCATCTAGTGATTCTAGTCTGTTGTTTTTCAAAAGAACAAGATTTCCAGCAGAATGTATATGTGTTCATTGAAGAGACAAACCATTTAAGACTGTCAGGGGTGCTAATGATGATCAAATGTAATTTATTCACGTAAAACCTTTATCCTAAAAGTAAAAAACTGTTTGCTGTTATTGATTATTTGATTATTTGTTGTTGTGATTCTAAAGTGTGAGATGAAGTTTGGCTTCAATTTGTAAGTGTATTTAAATCTGCTAGGACATCTAGCACTCCCTTCCCCCCAGATTAGCAATGCTGCTGTCTGCTGTGCCCCTGTTCTCATTCATCCAGAGTGGGGGCCAGTGCCATTGCTAGGGGGTGGCTAATGGGGCCATTGCCCTGAATCTGGGGCCCATGGCCCGAGTCTCCTCCCTTGCTCCGCCCATCTCATAGAGTCGGGAAGAACTTTCTCACCCAAGCTCCTAAGCTGGGGAGGCGGCAGATGAGTGCAGACCATGGAGGAGGGGGAGAGGGGAAACTCTGAACTACTCTAGTCTGTCTTCTGTATACCCTAGCCTGTTATCCTCCACGTCCATGCTGACACAATCCTCCTCCTCATCCTCCTCTTCTTCCTGTGTGTTTGGCGGGTTTGCAGGATTGCTATCTGGATAAAGGTGGCCTTGAGATGTAAGGAAGTCCTCCTCTTCCTCCCGCTGTTCTGCCTCAAGTGCCCTGTCCACTATTCCACGAAGTGTGTGCTCCAACAGGAAGACTAGAGGGACAGTGTCACTGATGCATGCATTGTCGCTGCTCACCATCCTTGTGGCCTCCTCAAATGGTGACAGGACAGTGCATGCATCCTTGATCAGTAACCACTGGCGTGGCAAAAAGAAGCCAAGCTCCCCTGTCCTGGTGCCATACTCACACAGGTACTCATTGATGGCCCTCTGCTGCATGTGCAGCCGCTGCAGCATTGCCTACGTTGAGTTCCACCTGGTGGGCAGGTCACAAATGAGGCGGTTGGTGGGCAGGTTACATTCCCCTTGAATGTCAGCCAGCCGAGCACTGGCATTGTATGACCGGTGGAAATAACCACAGACTTTTCTGGCCTGCCTCAGGAGATCCTGTAAGCCTGGGTACCTGCTCAAGAACCGCTGCACCACCAAATTCAAGACGTGTGCCAAACATGGAATATGGGTCAAGTATCCCTGTCGGAGGGCGGAGAGAAGGTTGCTGCCATTGTAGCATACAACCATTCCTGGATGAAGCTGGCATGGCGTCAACCACCTCTGAGCCTACCCCTGCAGAGCTGACAGAATCTATGCCCCAGTGTGGCTCCTGTCCCCTAAGCAGACAAACTCAAGTACCACATGGCATCTTTTTGCCTGACTGCTTGCGTAGCCCCTTGAACGCTTATGGAGCACCGCTGGTTCAGAGGACAAATCTGCAGAAGAGGCCATAGAGGAAGAAGAAGAGGAGGGGGTGGAGGAGAGAGCTGTGGCAGAATCAAAAACTAGCATTTTGGAGGCGTGGTGGCAGAACAAGCTCCAACAATACTAAACCCTGTCCTGCATCCTTCCCAGCTGCCAGCAGAGTTACCCAGTGTGCCATGAAGTAAAGGTAACGTCCCTGCCCATGCCTGCTGGACCATGAGTCAGTGGTAATATGCACCTTACTGCTGACCGCCCTGTCCAACGAGGCCAAAACATTACCATCCACATGCCGGTAGAAAGCCAGAAATGGCGTTTTGGAACCTGCCAGTGAGGTACAGCACATTCCACAAATTCACGAAAGGGGGCAGAGTCTACCATCTGAAAAGGCAGCAGTTGCAGTGCTTGCAATTGGCCAAGCTAGCATTTAGACGCTGACCATGTGGATGGCTGGGACCGAATTTCTTTTTACAGTTCAGCAACTGGGGTAGGGAAATTTGCCTGCTAAAATCAGATGGGAATGTACTGCTAGCAGATTGGCTGAAAGTACTTGGGACACCTTTTGCTATACCTTCATTGCTCTCAGTGCAGGTTTTTGAGAGGACTGGAGGTATAGTGGGGTTGGAGATACCAGATGAGGAGTAAGGAGAAGTCCGCCTTTTTCTTTGATGTGGGTCTTTCAAGTGCTGTTGCCAACGGACTGCATGGCAGGTCGTCATATGTCTGGTCAAGCATGTGGTGCCCAAGCGGCTGCTGTTCTGGGCATGGTTGATCTGCTTCAGACATAGGTTGCAAACAGCAACGGTGTGATCTACTGAACACGTGTTGAAAAAGGCCCTAACCAAGGAACTTTTAAAAGTCAGCGGAAGTCAGCAGCACCCTGCACCTGCGGAGCTCTGTGGTGTGATCCAATAGGGTAGCTGCCCTTAAGCTGCTCCCTAGAGGACATCCTACCTCGTTGAAGTTATGCCTCCTCCTCCTGCTCCTCTCTTCTCTTAGGCACCCAAGTAGAGTCATTGACCTTATCATCCCCTCCCTCCTCATCACTGGAGCAAACTTGGCAGTATGTTGCAGATGGGGGAACATGACTGACAGTTTCTTGTCCTTTTTGGGCACCCCCTCTCTCACGTTACTCCCTTCCTCAACCTGGGAGCCAACATCGGAGCCTTCAAATCGCTGTGCATCCTCCAGCAGCATGTACCCGACACTGTGGTCGAATAGTTCTGGGGACTCCTCCATGCATGATGGTGGGGCTATGGAAGGAGAGACTTGGGACAAGGAGTCGGTGGAATAGGCCGCTTTGGCCGCTGCAAGGCAAACTACTCTGAGCCTGGGTGACAGAGGATGAGGAGGATGAGGAAGGCTTTGTTATCCACTCCACAAACTCTTTTGCATGTTCTGGCTCAATAACACAGCCAGCAGCAGAAAAAAAGGACACCACTAGAAGTGTAGTAGAAACTGTACACACTGTATTAGATACTGTGTACACCGCCTGCACTGTATTAAAAACTGTACTACGGCTGCACTGTATTGTGTACTGTGTACACCACCAGAAGCGTATTAGAAACTGTACACACTCTATTAGATACTGTGTATACCACCAGAAAAGTAGTAGAAACTGTACTACGGCTGCAATGTATTGTGTACACCACCAGAAATGTAGTAGAAACTGTACACACTCTATTAGATACTGTGTATACCACCAGAAAAGTAGTAGAAACTGTACTATGGCTGCACTGTATTGTGTACTGTGTACACCAAAAGTGTAGTAGAAACTGTACACACTGTATTAGATACTGTGTACACCGCCTGCGCTGTATTAACAACTGTTCCATCGGATGCACTGTATTTTATACTGTGTACACCACCAGAAGTGTAGTAGACACTGTACACACTGTATTAGATACTGTGTACACTGCCTGAAGTGTATTAGAAACAGTACACCACGGAATGCACTGTAGATATAGGCTATACTGGATGCAAAGTATATATGTAGAGGTGAGACCATACTTAGAAAACAGCAACAGGACACACAAAGATTGCCCTTTTCATTTCAGTTTCATAGTTATAGTGAAATGATATTCAGAATTATTAAGAAACATTGGCCTCTCCTGAAACAAGCTTACCCCCAGATTGACATTTTTCAACAGGTTCCCATTAAAGCCTATAGGCGTAATAAAACAGCCCTCAAAAAATCCACTCGCCTGCTCGCATTTTGCGAGTGGATTTTGAGCTCTGGCGAGCTATTGGCTGCCTGGGAGAAGGGGGCGAGCACTGCCGGCAGCCTGGGTTGAATGGGAGTGGAGGGGAAGAGAAAGGAGAGCCGCCCAGATGATCAGCGCGCAGGGAACACAGCTATCATTTCACATTACAGTACTGTGTTCCCCGCTGCTCGCTGTGACATATAGCCCCTCCCCCTGGTCCCGGACTTTGATAGACAGATCAGCTGTCCAATCCCAGGACGGGTGATCTGTCAATCAAAGTTCCCCGGTCAGGGGGCGGGGCTATATGTGATGTTGAGCGGCGGGAACACCAATTGAAATGAGAGCTGAGATCGCTGTGCTCCATCATCCGGGTGGCTCTCCTGTTTTTCTCCTCCCCTGCACAGGTAGGACTGGGGCTGCATGAGGGACACAGACTGCATTAAGGATACAGGCTGCATGAGGGACATGAGGGACACAGGCTGCATGAGGGACATGAGGGACACAGGCTGCATGAGGGACATGAGGGACACAGGCTGCATGAGGGACATGAGGGACACAGGCTGCATGAGGGACATGGTGGACTGAGGCTGCATGAGGGACATGGTGGACTGAGGCTGCATGAGGGACATGGTGGACTGAGGCTGCATGAGGGACATGGTGGACTGAGGCTGCATGAGGGACACAGGCTGCATGGTGGACTGAGGCTGCATGAGGGACATGGTGGACTGAGGCTGCATGAGGGACATGGTGGACTGAGGCTGCATGAGGGACATGGTGGACTGAGGCTGCATGAGGGACACAGGCTGCATGGTGGACTGAGGCTGCATGAGGGACATGAGGGACACAGGCTGCATGAGGGACATGAGGGACACAGGCTGCATGAGGGACATGAGGGACACAGGCTGCATGGTGGACTGAGGCTGCATGAGGGACATGAGGGACACAGGCTGCATCAGGGACTGAGGCTGCATGAGGGACATGGTGGACTGAGGCTGCATGAGGGACACGGTGGACTGAGGCTGCATGAGGGACACGGTGGACTGAGGCTGCATGAGGGACACGGTGGACTGAGGCTGCATGAGGGACACAGGCTGCATGGTGGTCTGGGACACAGGCTGCATGGTGGACTGAGGCTGCATGAGGGACATGAGGGACACAGGCTGCATGAGGGACATGAGGGACACAGGCTGCATGAGGGACATGAGGGACACAGGGTGCATGAGGGACACAGGCTGCATGAGGGACACAGGCTGCATGAGGGACATGGTGGACTGAGGCTGCATGAGGGACATAGTGGACTGAGGCTGCATGAGGGACATGGTGGACTGAGGCTGCATGAGGGACATGGTGGACTGAGGCTGCATGAGGGACACAGGCTGCATGGTGGACTGGGACACAGGCTGCATGGTGGACTGAGGCTGCATGAGGGACACAGGCTGCATGAGGGACATGAGGGACAGAGGCTGCATGAGGGACATGAGGGACAGAGGCTGCATGAGGGACATGAGGGACAGAGGCTGCATGAGGGACATGAGGGACAGAGGCTGCATGAGGGACATGGTGGACTGAGGCTGCATGAGGGACATGGTGGACTGAGGCTGCATGAGGGACATGGTGGACTGAGGCTGCATGAGGGACACGGTGGACTGAGGCTGCATGAGGGACACGGTGGA
This sequence comes from Lithobates sylvaticus, assembly GCA_028564925.1. Taxonomy (NCBI): domain Eukaryota; kingdom Metazoa; phylum Chordata; class Amphibia; order Anura; family Ranidae; genus Lithobates; species Lithobates sylvaticus. The sequence continues at coordinate 510,556,526 of CM053029.1, read as the reverse complement.
CTGAGGCTGCATGAGGGACACGGTGGACTGAGGCTGCATGAGGGACACGGTGGACTGAGGCTGCATGAGGGACACGGTGGACTGAGGCTGCATGGTGGACTGGGACACAGGCTGCATGGTGGACTGAGGCTGCATGAGGGACACAGGCTGCATGAGGGACATGAGGGACACAGGCTGCATGAGGGACATGAGGGACACAGGTTGCATGAGGGACACAGGCTGCATGAGGGACACAGGCTGCATGAGGGACATGGTGGACTGAGGCTGCATGAGGGACATGGTGGACTGAGGCTGCCTGAGGGACATGGTAGACTGAGGCTGCATGAGGGACACAGGCTGCATGGTGGACTGGGACACAGGCTGCATGGTGGACTGAGGCTGCATGAGGGACAGAGGCTGCATGAGGGACATGAGGGACAGAGGCTGCATGAGGGACATGAGGGACAGAGGCTGCATGAGGGACATGAGGGACAGAGGCTGCATGAGGGACATGAGGGACAGAGGCTGCATGAGGGACATGAGGGACACAGGCTGCATGAGGGACATGAGGGACACAGGCTGCATGAGGGACATGAGGGACACAGGCTGCATGAGGGACACAGGCTGCATGAGGGACATGAGGGACACAGGCTGCATGAGGGACATGAGGGACACAGGCTGCATGGGGGACATGAGGGACACAGGCTGCATGGGGGACACAGGCTGCATGGGGGACACAGGCTGCATGAGGGACACAGGCTGCATGGGGGACACAGGCTGCATGAGGGACACAGGCTGCATGAGGGACACAGGCTGCATGAGGGACACAGGCTGCATTGGTGAGCATGGATAAAGTTGTTGTTAATATTTTATTTGTATAACTTAATTCTGCATAAAACATTTAAGTCTCATTTTACGAGGGTGTGTTTAGGGGCAGGATTAGAGGCAGGGCAGAGGCAGGGTTGGGCGGGGCAACTGGTGGCGAGTAACCCTTGAGGCCTGGCTAGTAGCTCAGGACTTGAAATTTTGAGCCCTGTAATAAAACATTGTGTATAAGTATGAGAAAATAGGGGGAAACAGGTGGGTGGGAACCCAGAATACGAGCCGATGCCAAAACATACAGAGGAGGAGGGATAAATAACCCTCAGACTCCTCCTACAAATGCAGGCTAGCCTGTGACCAGCCTTCTTACTTGTAGTCAGAGTCTTCACTTGGAAATGGAATATGTGCCTTGCTAACTACCAAGGCCTGAGGTGTGCCTTGCTGGTCAGTACACCTAAAAGAGGGCAAAAAAGACACGAAAGTAGGTGTGATAAGAAAGCTTGATGAAGGGCAGGTAACAATCTGTCTAGTAGAGTTACGCACGCCCGGATGGCCTCAGTGTATGGATCCGGTATGTATCAGCTATAACAGCAGGAAACTAGCATCCTATAAATTGATGATAAGAAGGGACCCCCCCCAGGAAGCTGCCCAGACTCAAAATGAATGACCCGTAACTAATTTGGATTAAGCCTACTTTATGAGAAAGCACAGGAGCAAAGGCTAACCCGAGAAGCCCTGCAAAATAATTGCAACGGTCGAACAATTAAAAAACGGACTTTAGTCAAGTAGCTCTGTGAAATACCCACAACCCCTGGGCTATCTATCCATATTTGGTACGGGGAAGTTTGAGAGGGTGAGCTGCAAAAAATGGACAATCTGACAGGAGTTGCAGGGGTCTAAAGTGCTGGATACCTGCTAGAAATGTTTGCTGGTGTTGATGGATGAGGCCATTATGTGGTAATATGCATCGATAACACACAGAAAACCGGTCCTGCATGATTTAAATTGGGTCATGCTTCTGCTTGTAACCTGACAATCGCGTTGGAGTCCTGAAACAAGTGAAGGAGGGCCCGACTCCATCCTGAGGAATAAATCTCATGGCATGATTGAGCATACCCAATTTACTTTTTAGCCCCCCTTGGAACAGGCTGGGGATCGGACAAAAAATTAAAGGTCTGACGTACCTGACCAGTTGACCAGGCAACCTCGCAATCAAGAGATTAGCACAGAGAGTGGAACCCAAAAAGAACAATGATATTGGCCCGGACCTACCATTTGTGGGCCGACAAAGGGATCTTGGTGTCAAAGCAAGGGCTGCTTTTGACCCAAGGGTAGCCCAGCGGTGAAACGACACTATCGCTACTAATCTTGCCCTGGCTGCGGGCAGGTCTGACGAAAGCTTCAAAGCATCAATCAGCTTAGATAGCCAATACACCCCCCCAACTGTAAAAAGCGCTGAATCGTTAACACTATGGAGTACTTAGATTAAAATATCTTCGCAGGAAAGAGACAAACAATGTTGAAAACTTGCCACTGGACACCCCAGTGGGCCAACCCACCCTCTTCGGAACAAAGGTGATGAACCAGACCAAGCGCCCCATGGAAATTACTGCCCCCATTAACTCGATTGACAACAAAAGAATGACTGTCTGCTGACGCCAAGATACTGTATACAAAAGACTCAGACGAGATAGTGATGAGGCCCGCATGCAGGCCTGAAAATGCTTCCAGCAGGGGCTGCCTGAGGCCCGGAGATGAGAGATTCCAACACAGCCCCTGACAAGAAACATTGCTTGGCTCAGACATATTGAACCAGAAGGCTTGACAAGACCGGTGAACTAAGGAGATGCTGATCCTGCCTGCAGTGCGCTGACACCCCGCTTCTGGCCGAGCAAGTTTTGAACACCTCCATCCAGTCCTGTAATTGTAACAGGCTGTGGAGAGCCTGCTTAGCCCGCATTAATCTGCACTTAATAAATAATGCCCAGAACATGTTCCATGCTGGTGTATGAGAGTAGTTGGGATGGAATTGGAAACAATCTGTGCCGACGCTCCGCTGTGCTGTGCTTAAGTATGGACCAACTCCTTGGCGACAGAGTGCTACCATGCTCAGTACCCCCACCTGGAGTTGAAGGGATGAACGTGAATATTTTGCTCCCGAAACATGCGGCATGCACAACCCAAGGAAACCCAAAGGAAGTGACAACAGACAACCAGACATGAGAACACCACCCCTCTGTACTTGCCTGAGTATAAGGACGTGAGCAGTAATGACCAGACCACAGCGTGTAAATGAACCTGATGACAGCTCCCACCCTAGTGTATGTAGTTAGTGAGCCCGAGTAACCTGCAGCGCAGAGACTGGTAATTAAAAACTTAACACTCAGGGCCGGAGTACCCACAGGCCGTGGTGGGTAGTCATACAGGTGTAAGAATGAACGTGCGTCGTATAACGTATGGTGTACGAAGAAGATTGTGGTCAACAAATTATTTAAAAACAAAACCTCAGCCCGTATGGATCTGTAGACGTGACAGATCCTGAGATGTGAGCACTGGCTAACTAAACCCAGGTATACAAGAACCTGAAAGAAAAGTACGATGAGACAAGGAAACAAAGATGCAACAGCTGTTTGTGAATGCCGTGACTGCATAGCACTAACAAGCTACGACATGACCGCTATGACTGGAACATGCTACGACTGACTGAGACACGCTACGACTGAAACACACTATGACAGAAAACACAACCCCCTCTGTGCCTACCAAAGTGTGAGGACATAAGCAGTGATGATGAGACCACAGCGCGTAAATGAACCTGATGATGACCCCCACCCTAATGTATGAAGTGAGTGAGCCCAAGTAACCTGCTGCGCAAAGACAGGTCGTTAAAACTGAATACTTAGGGCTTGTGTACCCACAGACTGTGGTGGGTAGTTGTGCAAGTGTAATGAAATGAACGTGCATCGTATGACGTAAGGTATACGGGTGAGAAGATTGTGGTCAACAATCTTTTAACCACTTGCCATCCACGCTATGGCTGAATGACGGCCACAGTGCGGATCTCAATTCCCGGGAGGCCGTCATATCCGTCCTCCCCTGTGCACGCTCCCTGCATGTGCCCTGTGTTACCATGTGATCAGCTGTCAGCCAATGACAGCTGATCACAGGCTAAAAACAAAAGCTCGGTGATCGTTTTTTTTTCTCCTCACGCTGACAGCGTCCCATCCTGCAATCCCCACAAGTGCCACCTTGCAATGCCCATAAATACCACCTTGCAATGGTAGCTTGAATTATCAAGCAACTCTGAACTGGCTTGCTCCCACGGCTCACAGAGCCATGCCAGAACACACCAGCCAACATGTCCTCACTGGTATTTACTGAGAATCTGGTGATGGGATGAACCTGGACCAGTTGATCGAATAGAAATGGCATACCCTGCTGTGCCGCAAGCAGCCCCCCACCCATCCATTCCAGGACAAACAGCTAAACCCCCCCTCCTCTCTGATGCCTGAAGTGAGGAGTAAGCGGGGCGGGTGGACGTCCCCCCATGCTGCCCGGTGAGTGGGAGGTGTGAGCAGAAGGAGTGAGCGCCCCCCATGTCCCTGGCGTGAGCATGGGGAGAAGTGAGTGGGCGGCCATCCCTCTAATGATGCCGGTGTGAGCCCTTTGTGTGGATGGACGGAGCCCTGGGCGAAGTGGGATGATGGGTGGATGGACCCCCCCTCCCTGTAAGCAATGGGAGAAGTGGGCAGGCTCCCCTAGCCTGCGGCCAGCCTTCTTACATGTGATTTACATCCTCACATGCCCTTGCAAATTGATTTATGTCGGGGAAACAACTCAAAAAATTAAAGACAGAATATTTCTTCTAGCCCAACATAGAAGTACAATTAGACACAAACAACCCGGTTTGCCAGTATTCTGACATTTCCTAGAACAGGGACATCAGGATTCGGACCTTGGTTTTATGTTCTTGGAGGAAGTATTTAGGGACAAAAGAGGGGGGGGGGCAGGATACTTAAGTTAAAGAAAAGGGAGGTATGGTGGATTAACAAGTTACAGTCTCTATCCTAACGGAATGAATAGAGACTATGGGGGTTATTTACTAAAGGTAAATCCACTTTGCACTACAAGTGCACTTGGAATTAAAGTCGCTGTAGATCCGAGGGGGACATGCAAGGGAAATAAAAAACAGAATTTTAGCTTGCACATGATTGGATGATAAAATCAGTAGAGCTTCACCTCATTTCATAGCTTCCCCTCAGATCTACAGCAAATTACAGCGACTGCACTTACAAGTGCACTTCCATTTCCCTCCCCCTCCCCTTCCCCCCTTCCCCTTCCTCCCCTTTCCTCTTTCTTCTTTTACCCCCCTCCCCCCCTTTCCCTTCTCTCCCCCTAATGCCCCCCCCCCCCCTTTCCTATTTTCCTGTAATACAGTTCTATACGTTGTATACATATTATCATATCTTTTTTTATATTCTTTAACATAGCTACACTATCCTTCCACTTGTATTTGTCCCCCACATCTGGCATAGGGGATTACTGGCGGTGTTTCGACTCCTGCTTTATGTGGGTCCATTGGTAAGCGGCAGTCTTAGTTTCATTGTTTCCCTGTTATAATGATAATGATCACTGTATATCAGTAATTGTTTATCTTGATTACCATGTGTATCCTATCAATCCATTACAGATATTATTTCCTGATGAAGTGGTAAAGTTCTGCGAAACATATTGAGGAATACATGACTTGTGAGGACCCACTATACCTCTGTTCTCCTTCATGGAGTACATCAATAATAGTGACACACATGTATTGTTAGGATGTATTTCCAAATAATATTCTGGCATGTAATTGTTTAGTACAGGGGTGCCCAACCGCTGGCCTGCGGGCCACATGTGGGCCCTCCGATGTGGCCCGCCACGTCTTACTCTGAGATGGCGGGTCGGCAAGCCCAGATCACGGGTTCCCAACCCGCCATTTCCGAGCATCAGCGCAAACATCAGCAGAATCGCTGCTAAAGGAAGCAGAGCCGATGCTTCCTGTATAGTGCCGGCTCCTTCATAGGCGGAGTGATACCAAATGTACTCCGCCTGTGACAGGAAGCATCGCTTCTGCTCTCTACTGTAGCCGCATGCTTCCTGCGATCTCGGACAGCAGCCAGCAGTGCCAGTACCAGTCGCCAGCACCAGCCAGCAGTACCAGTCACCAGTACCTGCCAGCAGTACCAGCCAGCAGTACCAGTCACCAGTATCAGCCACCAGTACCAGTACCCACCAGCAGTACCAGTACCTGCCAGCAGTACCAGTACCCGCCAGCAGTACCCACCAGCAGTACCAGTACCAGCCAGCAGTACCAGTACCAGCCAGCAGTACTAGCCAGCAATACCAGTATCCACCAGCAGTACCAGTACTCACCAGCAGTATCAGTACCCACCAGCAGTACCAGTACCCACCAGCAGTACCAGCCAGCAGTACCAGTCACCAGTACCAGCCAGCAGTACCAGTCACCAGTACCAGCCAGCAGTACCAGTCACCAGTACCTGCCAGCAGTACCAGCCAGCAGTACCAGTCACCAGTACCCACCAGCAGTACCAGACACCAGTACCAGTACCCACCAGCAGTACCAGTATCCACCAACAGTACCAGTACCCGCCAGCAGTACCCGCCAGCAGTACCAGTACCCGCCAGCAGTACCTGCCAGCAATACCAGTACCAGCCAGCAGTAGCAAATTTGTGAGGCCTAGTGTGCATCAACACGGCCTATACCCCAAAGAGAAGCTTAAACAGATAGACATAGAGAGTATATGCATGTGAAAAAAAGTTTTTTATTTAGGGCTACAGGCCCAAAGGTAAATCAATGAGTGGGTAGGTGGACATCTAGATATACAAGGCAGTATATATACATGGTAATCATGTGTAACCATAAACATGTACAGAATGCATAAATTGCACAGCAACTTGCAATAATATCGTAGTCTTTCAGGAAAATGCCGACATGTTTCGGACGGACGTCCTTTTTCAAGGCAATATCTGTTCCTGTATTTGCTCAATAATACTGTATAAGACAGAGTAAAGTCATTAATATACAACATAATGTGTTTAATAAGTATAAACCTGTGAATTACACCACTCAATGGTAATGGTACTCACTTGCAAAATGTTAAAGGGCTAGAGATAAGCCCAGTGAACTTGGGGTACAGAGGTATGGTATCAGTATGTCCATGCAGTATACAGGGAATCTTGTGCTGTTAAAAGCAAACGGCTGCTACACATCTGAGAGGCTGCAAGATCTCCAAGCCATGCAATGAGAGATTGCAATGGCTAGTGGTGCCTGGGCAGAGATGGTAAATAGCTATGGAGTAAGGGGGAGTAAGTGGGGTAACATTAGTATCACTTAATAGTGAAGAGAAGTAGGTAAGTGCAAAATGAATTGCAAAAAGTAAGATACTGGCATTACCTGGTAGAGGGAAAGTTTGTAGTCAGCTGCAGTGTAGCAAAACGCCGGCAGGAAAGTATGATACCTGATCCCGCCATTGTGAAGACTAATATAGTGTGTAATAATGGGTGTCAGCTGTGCAAGCCATGATGAGAGGTGATTGCACTAAGCTGTGTGGTAATTGCAAGGCCAGGTGTGGGGATGGTGGCTGAGAAGCCACAATATACTATCCCCAATGTTGAGATCTCAGATGCGGCGGCGCCGCGCGTCGACACGTCCAGAGGGGGCGTGGCCTCGTGCGGCGTCGGAGCGTCACCGACGATTTGTTTTTCTCAATCTTACACACACTGTCCAGAAAAAAGCCTCTCTTTTCTGGCACATCAAGTCCTTTAAGGACTATATTGCTCACAGCATTAACCCTTTTGGGCTCAGGGTCCAAATTTTTCCTACATTTCAGGACATCCCCCCAGACTTCAAACAGGCCTGGGAGGGTGTCCTCAAACAATGTTCCATTGATTTGATGAAACTTTTGATACAACAATACGAGACACAGATGTCCGCTCTTGATGCCAAATTAGCATCATTAAATACTCAGCTTGTCCAATTCTTAGATCATCCACTATACAAAACACTTGATCTTCAACTCAAAAAACGTTTTGATAAATTCAACCATGACACTTTGACGCAGAAGGACAAAAAATTCTTCCGCGACAAAAAAGCTTTCCAAGAGGAAAGAGCCTACAAATGGAACGAGGCCAACCGTGCTGCACGCCCACCAGCTCCAGCACGCTTTACCTCCAAACCGATACCTCCCAAATATGCTGCCGACCGTAACACAGACAACTCACATGTCGCACCCAAACCCCATCCCCCACGAGGCCCACGTAATCCAAAAAGAGGCCGCACACCCAACCTTTCAAGTGACGAGGTCTCCGATCTCGAGGGACCTACCGACGACTCACCGGCCAGAGACCCGTCGGCTGCTTCCTCGTCCTCGAAGACCTCTAGATCACACTCTTTACCTTCATCTTCCCAACATTTTGATTTTTTAGACCTTATGCGAGCTTCACAAAGAATTCAACACAACAACACTTACCAACCAAAAAGAACACCAAGATAACCCCACTGTCTTCTAACATCATCAACCTTTCTAAACACCCACTCACTAAGCATGAAATTTCTGTCCTTGAAAAGGGACTCACTTTCTGTCCCGTATCCCACATAGACAAATTCACTGTCATTAAAGACATTCATTTGTTTGTCCGTAAATTGCTATTACATAGCATATACACACCTAATCCCTTTTCGGATTTGCTTCTACACTCTGCAGCTGAAACCACGGCCCTCCAACAGTTAACTGAACTTTTGGATGAAAGTGACAATACCAACCTAATAGATACTCTTGATCTTGACACTCTCTTAGCCAGCACTGAGGACAATCCTCTCACTTCATCACATCCACCCTCTAAAACAACTATAAAAAAGAAATCTAGTTTCTACCCACCTCCCAGCACCAATCCCAGAGCCGCACTATTTCTGCAGGCAGTTACACGGGAAATTCGTAACCTAAAAATCTATCCTAATCGATCTAAGGCAAGAAATTTCTCATACAATCAATACCTTGCTCTTCAAAATCTCAAAACCAATTCCACGATAATAATAAAACCCGCCGACAAAGGCGGAAATATTGTTATACTAGACAGGGACCACTATACTCAAATGTGCCACGATATCCTTCAGAACAAGGAATGGTACAAAAAGATCTCCACATCCTTTATTTCCTCAGCACAACAACAATTATATATACTCATAGATTCTGCTACCACACAAGGGGTATTAGATAAAAACACTAGCGATTATGTTAGAACCAAATTCCCACGTATAGCTACGTTTTATGCACTCCCCAAAGTGCACAAAAACCTACCCAGACCACCAGGTAGGCCCATAGTTTCCGGAAGAGGCTCTCTGACAGATAACCTTAGCCGTTACATTGACAAACTACTGCAACCCCTAGTTATCCAACTCCCTTCGTACATAAGAGACACTACTCATCTTTTACAAAGCCTGTCCTCCCTAACCATTGGTCCCGACACTCTACTTGTCGCGATCGATGTTGAGGCATTATACAGCTCGATTCCTCACACTCTAGGCCTCTCTGCCATCCGACATATACTCACCACCTCCTCACTATACTCCACTGACCTTTCTACATTTATCCTCAATGCTCTAAATTTTATTCTCAATAACAACTTTTTCTCTTTTGACGGTTCCCACTACCTCCAAGTACAGGGCGTGGCCATGGGCACTTGCTGCGCACCGGCCTACGCCAACCTGTACTTGGGGGAGTGGGAACGCCTACTATTTTCAGACCCCTCTGCCAATATGTACACCAAACATATTGTTACTTTTCGCCGATACATCGACGACATTTTTATTGTCTGGCAGGGACCCAGTCACATTCTACAAGACTTTTTGACCTATTTGAACACTACTAATCGCCTAAATCTGAGATTTACCATGACTTCTAGCCCCACTTCTATTTGTTTTTTAGATCTTACTCTCATAAAAGACTCTGAAGGCCATATCCAAAGCCATTTATATCGTAAACCCACTGCAGGCAATACAATCCTTGCTGCCTCCAGTTTCCACCCGGAACCTCTCCTTAACTCTATTCCATATGCCCAATACCTTCGTGCCCGCCGCAACTGTTCAACCGAAGCCTCTTTTGAAAACGAGGCCTCTGTTCTACGAAATAGGTTATTAGAACGAGGATACCCACCCAAAATTTTGAAAATAGCATATAAAAAAGCAAAATCAAAAACACGTAACTCTTTACTCTTCCCTTCCAAACCACAAGCCACACAAACCCCACTGCGAATCATCACCAACTTTTGCGAACAACATTCCTCTATTACGCAGATTTTAGAGAAACATTGGCACATCCTAACTACAGATCACTCACTGTCTCCATTCGTACCGACACATCCACTACTTACTTATAGACGAGCTCCTTCACTCCGTGACAAACTAATCAGAAGTGAATACACTCCTGTCAGTTACTTACAAAAACAAACTAAAGGGACATTCCCTTGTGGTAGATGCAGATACTGCAAGTATCTATCCAAATCCAACAGATCTAATACTTTACCCAATGGACAACCCTTTTTCCCCCAACATTTTGTCAACTGCCGCTCAGTCGGCATCGTTTATTTATTAGAATGTGAGTGTGGGTGTTTTTATGTTGGGAAAACCAAACTCCCCTTTTGGAAACGCATTTATCGACATACTCTTAGTATCAATCAAAAAGACCCTGATCTTCCCTTAGGGCGACACTGTGCATTAGTACACCAGGACTCAACCCCTCAGATCACATTTAGAGCACTTGACCATATTCCCCCACCCAATCGAGGGGGTGACTATAACAAATCCCTACTTCAAAGTGAGCTCAAATGGATTTTTCACCTCAACGCTACATCCCCCCCTGGCCTCAATGAGGCATTCAATTTCAAGCCTTTTCTTGAGGGCTTTGAATCAGGGGTATGCGAACTCGATTTATAATAACTTTTACAGGTACCGAGATGGGCTTCCAGACCACTCTGCCCCCTGGAACCCCTTCTCCACCTGGTCCAACCACATACCCATATCATGGCCATTCTGCTCTGTCCCAAAAATGTACCTGCTGTAATGTCTCATAAATATACTGTTACACCATGTTGACTTTACCGTAGTGTTTGCAATGTCTCCATATCTATTCAAACACAATGATATTAATATACTGTATATATACATATGTCTTCATTACTCTCTGCAAATATGTGAATATTGCTGTTTCTGTTATCTTAAATGCTGTTTTTGTCTCTGTCCACTAGGGGGCTCCCTTTCGATCTCCATGGTAACGTGACCCACTTGCTGAAAATACCATTTGTTCAAACACACTAAATGCAACCACAATGCATTTTGATTGCTATACTCCTTTTCAATACGTCCATTCAAACATCTATATCTACTTCCCTGCTTCCATCTGATATATTGGCTGCCCGGCGCGGGTAAGACCATGTGCGCATGCGCGTAGTTCATACGGCGCATGCGTCACACATACCCATTGAGGCGCATGTCTTGCCATCATACGCGCCCTCCCCGCTTGCGTTCCAGCACACGGGGAAGGGTTAGTCTGCCCGCGTCGGTGACGCTCCGACGCCGCACGAGGCCACGCCCCCTCTGGACGTGTCGACGCGCGGCGCCGCCGCATCTGAGATCTCAACATTGGGGATAGTATATTGTGGCTTCTCAGCCACCATCCCCACACCTGGCCTTGCAATTACCACACAGCTTAGTGCAATCACCTCTCATCATGGCTTGCACAGCTGACACCCATTATTACACACTATATTAGTCTTCACAATGGCGGGATCAGGTATCATACTTTCCTGCCGGCGTTTTGCTACACTGCAGCTGACTACAAACTTTCCCTCTACCAGGTAATGCCAGTATCTTACTTTTTGCAATTCATTTTGCACTTACCTACTTCTCTTCACTATTAAGTGATACTAATGTTACCCCACTTACTCCCCCTTACTCCATAGCTATTTACCATCTCTGCCCAGGCACCACTAGCCATTGCAATCTCTCATTGCATGGCTTGGAGATCTTGCAGCCTCTCAGATGTGTAGCAGCCGTTTGCTTTTAACAGCACAAGATTCCCTGTATACTGCATGGACATACTGATACCATACCTCTGTACCCCAAGTTCACTGGGCTTATCTCTAGCCCTTTAACATTTTGCAAGTGAGTACCATTACCATTGAGTGGTGTAATTCACAGGTTTATACTTATTAAACACATTATGTTGTATATTAATGACTTTACTCTGTCTTATACAGTATTATTGAGCAAATACAGGAACAGATATTGCCTTGAAAAAGGACGTCCGTCCGAAACATGTCGGCATTTTCCTGAAAGACTACGATATTATTGCAAGTTGCTGTGCAATTTATGCATTCTGTACATGTTTATGGTTACACATGATTACCATGTATATATACTGCCTTGTATATCTAGATGTCCACCTACCCACTCATTGATTTACCTTTGGGCCTGTAGCCCTAAATAAAAAACTTTTTTTCACATGCATATACTCTCTATGTCTATCTGTTTAAGCTTCTCTTTGGGGTATAGGCCGTGTTGATGCACACTAGGCCTCACAAATTTGCTATTTCTATATGTGAGAAGCGATAGACCAATCTGCCACCACTCACTTGCCCAACAAATATTGTACCAGCCAGCAGTACCAATACCCACCAGCAGTACTAGACAGCAGTACCAGTACCCACCAGCAGTACCAGTACCCATCAGCAGTATCAGAACCCACCAGCAGTACCAGTACCCACCAGCAGTACCAGCCAGCAGAACCAGTCAGCAGTACCAGCCAGCAGAACCAGTCACCAGTAACAGCCAGCAGTACCAGCCACCAGTACCAGCCACCAGTACCAGCCAGCAGTACCAGTACCAGCCAGCATTACCAGTACCCACCAGCAGTACCAGCCAGCAGTACCAGTACCCACCAACAGTACCAGTACCCACCAGCAGAACCAGCCAGCAGTACCAGCCAGCAGTACCCGCCAGCAGTACCAGTACCCACCAGCAGTATCAGTACCCACCAGCAGTACCAGTACCCGTACCCGCTAGCAGTACAAGCCAGCAGAACCAGTACCCACCTGCCAGCAGTACCATCCAGCAGTACCAGTACCAGCAAGCAGTACCAGTACCAGCCAGCAGTACCAGTACCTGCCAGCAGTACCAGCCAGCGGTATCTGCCAGCAGTACCAGCAGGCAGTACCCAACAGCAGTACCAGCCCCGGAGGACAGCCACCAGTTACAACCACCTGGGGGACAGCAGCAACCAGCTGCAGAAAATCCTGAGGAAGAAGTGAAGATCAAGGTCAGTTGAGATGCAGGTAAACTGCTGTGCATCAATGTGAAAGCAGCCTTATGCCGTGTACACACGATCGGAATTCTCGTCAGAAAAAGCTCTGATGGTTTTCCCGACGGAACTCCGATGGAATTCTGCTCAAACTGTCTGGCCTACACACAGTCACACCAAATTCCGACCGTCAAGAACGCGGTGACGTACAACACTACAACAAGCCGAGTTCAATGCTTCCGAGCATGCGTCGAATTGTTTCCGAGCATGCGTAGGAATTTTGCACGTCAGAATTGCTACAGACGATCGGAATTTCCGATAGAAACCTTTTCCGTCTGAAAAATTGAGAAACATGCTCTCAGCTCTTTGCTGTCGGAAATTCGGCTGGCAAAATTCCGATGGAACCTATACATGGTTGCATTTTCCGATGAAAAGCTCTCATCGGTCTTTTTCTGTCTGGAATTCCGATCGTGTGTACACGGCATTAGGCCCCTTTCACACGATCGGTCTGATCGGGTCTGTCTTTTCAGGCGGACCCTCCATTCACCTCTATAGAGCGGCAGATGTAAACAGACACGTGTCTGCTTACACCCGCCTATCTGCAATCCGATCTGCTTAAAAAACAAAAGGGGATCTGTCCCCTTCTGTCTGGGCAGATCGGAGGGCCCTGTAGAGCGGGCTGCATCCGTGTCTGCTCTACATATGCAGAGTGGACACAGACCTGCCATCTGCCCGCTATGCTCATTGTGGCCCGCGACCGGTTACCAAGACGCTAAAGTGGCCCTCGCTCCTCAAAAGGTAGGGCACCCCTGGTTTAGTATATTGTGATATATTTAAAATTGTATATTTTATTTTATATTTTATATTTTAAATGTTGTGTAAATAAAATCCTATTTTTTATAATCACTTTGTGTATTTTGTCCAAACTGCTACTGAGATAGTCCATCCTTTTCTGTGTATGGGTCAGTGGCGGTGCGTGCATAGAGGGCGCAGGAGCGCCGCCCCCTCTCTCCTGCACCACTCTATCACCCCAAGTGCCCATCTATCTATTGTCACCGCTGCCACCCCCTATTCAGGTGTCCGGCCCCTTGTCGGGCGCCAGGCATCTGAATTAGAGCGGGGGGGTGTTTTTGGAAGCGCCCTATTAGAGCTGTAAGCTCTAATAGGGGACCTGATTAGAGCGGTGCGCTCTAATAGGCTTCCATAAGTGTAAACAGCGGGCGCAATGCTTTGCGTTCGCTGTTTACACAGTATTGTGTGTTAGAGAAGCGAATACATTGCTTCCCTAACACAGACCCGCCTCTCAGCCGGTTGCCGGTCTGTGTTACCCGTTCCCTGATTGGCTGAAGTCACAGGTGCTGTGATTGGACGCCTAGGCGTCCAATCACTGCAGAAGACAGGAGGAGCGCGGGCGAAGATGTCGGGTCGATGAGGAGACACCGCTCGCCGCCTGACAAGGTAAGTGCCGGTAGATGGGGGCAGAGGGCACATTGGCAGCATTTAATGGGCACAGTGGCAGCATTTGAGGCACAATGGCAGCACTTGGGCACAGTGACAGCGTTAGATGGGCACAGTGGCAGAGTTAGATGGGCACAGTGGCAGCATTTAATGGGCACAGTGGCAGCGTTAGATGGGCACAGTGGCAGCATTTAATGGGCACAGTAGCAGCGTTTAATGGGCACAGCGGCAGCATTTAATGGGCACAGTGGCAGCATTTAATGGGCACAGTGGCAGCTTTTGATGGGCACAGTGGCAGCGTTTAATGGGCACAGTGGCAGCGTTTAATGGGCACAGTGGCAGCATTTAATGGGAACAGTGGCAGCATTTAATGGGCACAGTGGCAGCGTTTGATGGGCACAGTGGCAGCGTTTGATGGGCACAGTGGCAGCATTTAATGGGCACAGTGGCAGCATTTAATGGGCACAGTAGCAGCGTTTAATGGGCACAGCGGCAGCATTTAATGGGCACAGTGGCAGCATTTAATGGGCACAGTGGCAGCTTTTGATGGGCACAGTGGCAGCGTTTAATGGGCACAGTGGCAGCGTTTAATGGGCACAGTGGCAGCATTTAATGGGCACAGTGGCAGCGTTTAATGGGCACAGCGGCAGCATTTAATGGGCACAGTGGCAGCATTTAATGGGCACAGTGGCAGCTTTTGATGGGCACAGTGGCAGCGTTTAATGGGCACAGTGGCAGCGTTTAATGGGCACAGTGGCAGCATTTAATGGGCACAGTGGCAGCGTTTAATGGGCACAGTGGCAGCATTTAATGGGCACAGTGGCAGCGTTTGATGGGCACAGTGGCAGCGTTTGGGCACAGTGGCAGCGTTTAATGGGCACAGTAGCAGCGTTTGATGGGCACAGTGGCAGCGTTTGATGGGCACAGTGGCAGCGTTTGATGGGCACAGTGGCAGCGTTTGGGGCACAGTGGCAGCGTTTGGGGCACAGTGAGGCTGTTTGTTTGCGCCCCCCAAAAAATTTTGAGCACCAGCCGCCACTGGTATGGGTGACATGTTGGGGACTAGTCTCCATTTTTCAAATTCCTTCAATAAAAGCATACTGGAGGGTGCCCGATGTTAGTTCACCTTGTTATTTTTATTGTTATCAAATAGCAATGTGAAATCACCCATAGTGACCTTCTAGTTTGTAGCAAGCTGATTGCCTCCACCAGGTCATTTGTTTCATTAGCTACTAATTGTATTATTTATTATTAATCGAAGCTCATAGTTTTGTAAATGTGCTGCAAATATTCCTCATGCAATCATATTTTAAAAATTGTTATATTAAAGTTAAAGAACCTTGGTAATTTATATTCAGAGAAATATGTTTCTTTTTTGCAGGCGCCTACGATATGAATGGGAAATATAGAAGGAGGGGGAGACAATCAAACATTAATCTCAGGATTTCGTTTGTTAGGACTGACTGATCATGCCAAGCTGAATATTCTTTTCCTCAGTATCATGTTATTAAAATATTTTGACTACAGGGCATCTAGGTATGGTCAGTTTATTATGCTGTACCTCCAAATTTCATAGTCTAATGAATTTATTCCTTGATAATTTATCATTTTTAGACTTTTTCTTCTGTTATCACCAACTTGACCAAATTTTTCAAGCCAAAGGGTTATATCCAGGGCTTTTTTTCAGCAGGAACTCAGTACCTCTAGCACTTAATGTATGTAATGGCAAGGAATGCTGGGGTCTATGGATGCTGGCTGCAAGGAGATCTCTTGTTGTGGGGTTGGGATCTATTGCTGCTGGAGGTTCTATTCATGCTCACCGCTGAGAGATCATTTGCTGCTCTCAGGGGCCTGTTGTTGCTGGTGGGGTCTGTTGTTGCTGGTGGGGTCTGCTGTTGCTGGTGGGGTCTGCTGTTGCTGGGGTTGATCTATTGTTGCTGGAGGATCTATTGTTGCCAGCTGCAGGGGATCTATTTTACTGATTTTCCTTTTATCATTACCACATTCTATACAAATTACTTAGCACCGCAAAATGATACTTGATTCTGTATTCTCTAGAAGGAACAGTTTTGGGTGGTGGGTAGGGGGTGGAACCAAGGGACAGTGCTTGGAGGTAAGTAGGGGCAGAAATAAAGCATGAAGGGGGATTACATGTGCCTATTCTCCGAGAAAAAAAGCTCTGGTTATATCCTTCAAAGGACATGTCACACAGCTTTTCTTTTTCGCACTGTTTGTGGGTTCAGAGTATTTTCTTGTTTTCCTGTATATTCTATGAACTTTATGTGGCAATTTGTAATCCTTTGTTTTATGCAGTTATATTAACCTCAAAAATACACACTAGCTGTACTTTTAGTATGACTCTCTGTGGCTCAGACAAAGTCAACTATTTCTTTTGTATATAGTGCAGTCAGTGTAGTATATATAATACAGTGGAGAGTATGTAGTGCAGTCAGTGTAGTATATTAAATACAGTGGAGAGTATGTAGTGCAGTCAATGAAGTATATATACTACAGTTCACACAGTATATAGTGCCATTGGTGTAGTATATATATATATACGCTATAAACAAAAAAAGAGCCACAATTTTGAAAAAAACACATTATTTTTTACTTTTTGCTATAATATATATCCCCCAAAAATATATATTTTTGTACTAGTAATGGCGGCGATCAGCGATTTTTATCCTGACTGCGACATTATGGCAGACACATCGGACAATTTTGACACATTTTTGGGACCATTGGCAATAATACAGCGATCAGTGCGATTGCGATTTTTATCCTGACTGCGACATTATGGCAGACACATCGGACAATTTTGACACATTTTTGGGACCATTGGCAATAATACAGCGATCAGTGCGATTAAAAAATGCATTTATTACTGTAAAAATGTCACTGGCAGTGAAGGGGTTAACACTAGGGGGCATTGAAGAGGTTAATGTGTGTCCTAGTGTGTGTTCTAACTGAAGGGGGGATGGGACTGTGCAGGGAAACTAACAGATGGCTGTTCATACTCTCTATGAACAGACGATCTGTCAGTTCATTCCTCAGAGAACCGCAAACTGTGTGTTAACACACACAGTTCCCGGTTCTCCGTGTGCCCGAGCGATTGCGGCAGTCTGGCGGTGATCGAGACCGCCGGGCACTCGCTTCGGCTCGGGGAGCAAGCAGGGGCACCCCATAGTGGCCGTTTATGTTACCGCGATATACATCCATCTTCAAGCACCATCTTCAATTAACCTTAACCTGCATAGAGGGTTCTTTACTGTCAGAGCGGTAAGGATGTGGAATTCTCTTCCACAAGCAGTGGTATCATCAGGGAACATCGATAGTTTTTTTTTTTTTTTATCATTTCATTTATTTATATTTTCCACAATACACACAGCAGTTCATTCGACCATACATAGCATTAACTCTGTCACCTTTAAATTAAATGTATATAAACAACATATTTCTCTTCTATTCAGATTGGTATAAGTACATAACAATAAGCTATATGGTGAATACTTTCTGAGTACCTATTTGTCTTCAGGTGTATCAGATCCTAACCTATTCAATGAAACCCCGCCCCCCCCCTGTCCCGAAAAAAAAAAAAAATTATATAATATATATGGGCACCCACCTGGAGGGCAAAATCATCTACTGATTTAATTTACAAAAAGGGCCTTCCCCTCCTCTGAGAATTTAAATGTATTCCACTGAGTCCAAGTTTCCAAATATAGCTCATGCTTATTTTGAGCTGAGAGTATCAGGTCCTCCATCTTATTTATCTCCTCCACTCTAATTAACCAAGAAGCAATAGAGGGAGGCCTTAGATCTCTCCATTGTCGTGCAATACACGATTTTGCAGCGTTAAAAAGATGTCGTAAGATTAATTTCATATAACATCGATAGTTTAAAAAACTATTAGATGGACATCTTAACGATCACAACATACAGGGATATATGATTTACTATTGACATAAACACATGCACACACACACAGGTTGAACTGGATAGACTGGTGTATTTTTTCAGCCTTACCGACTGTGTAACGATGTAACCTTCTTTAACAGACCATGCTGTCGAGCATCAGTGACCGTTAGAGGATTGAGAAAAAACATTTAACACTGACTGGTGCTAACAATAATCATCTTTTACTCCTTTATGTGTAGCAGGGTGTTGCCCAGGGGCGGACTGACAACTCATGGGGCCCCCGGGCAATAGGAGATTATGGGGCCCCCAAACAATCAGAGATTATGGGGCCACACAGTATACAATCACACAGTATACACATACATGTACACACAGTATACAAAGACATGTTTCTATTGGCTGAGAAGGTACTGGAGAGGTGGGGCAGCTATAATCTCTGGATATTTCAGAAACAGATGTAAAAAAAACACAGATTTTTACATACTGTCCCTGGTTTTACTGAGGCTGGCAACCCTGATGGGGCCCCCTAGTGGCCTGGGGCCCTCGGGAAGTGCCCGAGTGGCCGAATGGTCAGTCCGCCCCTGGTGTTGCCACTAGTTACTAACATCCACGCATATTCACCCTGCTGCCAGACGTCACACTTGTAGAAAATGAAAAGTCTTTTGCTTTGTTTTGTTATTTTATTTGGAGGATTGAACTTGGTTGGGGGAAGGGATATAGGATGCCCATAGAATAAATTGGTATTTACAATGTTTTAGTGGTTATGCTTTACGTTTCCTTGAATAGAACAAAAATGGTGGACTCTAATCTTGACAGCGTTACTCCAGACCATTCTCCTGTACAACACTTTCCTGTCACAGCAATAGACATTCTGTCCCACCATCTTGAGCTGTCTAGGCCTCACTCTGAATAAGTCCTAAAAGCAGTTTCACTTGATGATTCTTAATGGGCCAGAGGCCTGCAGTACCCCTTCTTGGCGGCCCTGAACATTTAGTTGGAAAAGATATTTGATGATGGACTACTGATCCCAGCAAGCCCGACTTGCAAATCCTGTTCCATCAGGCTGCAACAATTTGGCACAAAACCCCACAGTCTCTCCTCTGGCTCTGCACCCAGTTCCCCTGGCATGCCTCTTCCAGATCTCCACTGTGCTTCACTCTCCGACCTGCCCTGAGTCCTTCCTGAAGGATTTACCCAGACCGTGCGGACCGACTGCTTCTCCAGCTCCTGTTCAAGGACACCTCTCCATGACCAAGGAGAGTCTCTCTCCCAGCCCCCGAGCTCCTCCGCCTGAGTCGCACCCCCACTAGATGGGGGGTGTTCCTCCTGCACGTAGTCTAGCACTCCATCCTTCAATTCACCCAGCCGGCTGACCATGAGTACAGTGGGGATCGAAAGTTTGGGCACCCCAGGTAAAAATGTGTATTAATGTGCATAACGAAGCCAAGGAAAGATGGAAAAATCTCCAAATGGCATCAAATTACAGATTAGACATTCTTATAATATGTCAAAAAAAGTTAGATTTTTTTCCATCATTTACACTTTAAAAATTACAAACAAAAAAAACAAAAAAATGGTGTCTGCAAAAGTTTGGGCACCCTGCAAAGTTAATATCTTGTACTGCCCCCTTTGGCAAGTATCACAGCTTGTAAACGCTTTTTGTAGCCAGCCAAGATTCTTTCAATTCTTGTTTGAGGTATCTTTGCCCATTCTTCCTTACAAAAGTGTTCCAGTTCTTTGAGATTTCTGGGCTGTCTGTCACGCACTGCTCTTTTAAGGTCTATCCATAGATTTTCAATAATGTTGAGGTCAGGAGATTGTGAAGGCCATAGCAAAACCTTCAGTTTTTGCCTCTTGATGTAATCCCCCGTGGATTTTGAGGTGTGTTTAGGATCATTATCCATTTGTAGAAGCCATCCACTTTTTAACTTCAGCTTTTTCACAGATGGCATCAAGTTACCATCCAAAATTTTCTGAAATTTTATTGAATACATTTTTCCTTCTACTCGTAAAATGTTCCCTGTGCCACTGGCTGCAATACAACCCCAAAGCATGATTGATCCACCCCCATGCTAAACAGTTGGACAGAGGTTCTTTTCATTAAATTCTGTGCCCTTTCTTCTCCAAACGTACCTTTGCTCATTCCGGCCAAAAAGTTCTATTTTAACCTCATCGGTCCACAGAACTTGTTTCCAAAATGCCTCAGGCTTGTCTATATGTTCATTTGCAAAGTTCAAACGCTGATTTTTGTGGTGAGGATGTAGAAGTGGTTTTCTTCTGATGACTCTTCCATGAAGACCATATTTGTACAAGTATCTCTTTATAGTGGAAAAGTGTAGCACAACTCCAGTGTCTGCCAGATCTTTCTGGAGGGATCGTGCAGTCAAACGTGGGTTTTGAATTACTTTTCTCACAATCCTGCAAGCTGTTCTGTCTGATATTTTTCTTGGTCTTCCAGATCTTGCTTTAACTTATACTGTTCCTGATGACTGCCATTTCTTAATTACATTCCGAACAGAGGATATTGACATCTGAAAACGCTTTGCTATCTTCTTATAGCCTTCTCCAGCTTTGTGAGCGTCAACTATTTTCAGTTTCAGTTTTCTAGACAACTGCTTAGAAGAACCCATGGTGCTGATTGTTGGGGCAAGGTCAGATGAGTCTGGCCATTTAAAACCTTTGAGATTGACATCACCTGGTCTTCCCAGATGATGATTGAGAACAATCCATGACACTGGCAGGTCTCAGCTTTGCAAAGGGGCAGTGCATGCTATAAATTCTGCAGGGTGCCCAAACTTTTGCAGATGCCATTTATTTTGTTTTCTGTAATTTGTGTAAATGATGGAAATAAAATCTAACTTTTTTGACATATTATAAGAATGTCTAATCTGTAATTTGATGCCATTTGGAGATTTTTCCATCTTTTCTTGGCTTCGTTATGCACATTAATACACATTTTTACCTGGGGTGCCCAAACTTTCGATCCCCACTGTATATGTAGGAGGCCTACCCCCTGCCAATCCTAGTTGGGGATTGGTCAGGGCTCCTCACATGCACTCCATGCCACTCCAACTCTCAGCCCTGCCCCTCTTCCAGAACACTCACTGAAAGCAGGGGAGGCGCCCAAAAGCTGAAGTACATGTCAGTCACACCCACTGCTATACTAGCCACTCCCTGTCGACAGATCAAAAACAAACAGGCCTAGCTAGCAGCATAGGCCTGCTTAAATTTATCTGCACTGACAAAACCTACAACACTACACCTCTAGCACTTACCTATGGTAGAGGGTGCTACATCTGTAAAACCTTTATCCCTGAAGCAAAAAAAAATATTGTGACTGCTTAAAAGGTGTTCGCTGGAGTTTGGCTTTAATTTGTTGGTCCAAATAACATTACCCACTTCTCATTTTGATAATGCTGCTGTTGAAGTGTGCCTAAAAATAGAAAATGAATGCAGCCACCACATATAAGGATTGGTAAGCTGCAATATACAGTAAAACCTTGGTTGAGAGTAACTTGGTTTGAGAGCATTTTGCAAGACAAGCAAAGTGTTTTAATACATTTTGACTTGATATACAAGTGATGTCTTGATATACAAGTAGCGTCATGTCATAGTATAAAAGAGAAGAGAGGTGCCTCTAAGTGTAGTAATATGGTTACATTTAATGAAGGTACAACATTTAGCAACTCATATGGTTGATGATTAAAACAGGCACATCTAAGTATGCAGGCATGTGGGGTAAAGCTGTCCACATAGACCATCCTCCGCACCGCCATCAACATCATGAGTCGCTTTCAAGGTATTCTTCCCGGTCACGATTGCAGACTGACAGCGGTGAGAGCCGGTGGTGTGGAGGATGGTCTATGTGGACATCTTTACCCTGGATGCCTGTATACTTACGTAGATGTGACTGTTTTAATCATCAACCATGTGAGTTGGTAAATGTTGTACCATGGCTATAATCTTTTTATATGGACTATAAACTGATAGACCTATGAATAAATGGTTGTGGAACGAATCATCTGGGGAAATTTGCTTTGATATACAAGTGCTTTGGATTACAAGCATGTTTCCTGAACGAATTATGCTTGCAATCCAAGGTGTTTACTGCATTACATTTTTGTTTTTGGGTTTAATAACGCTTTAAGACTTTAAG
Organism: Lithobates sylvaticus; assembly: GCA_028564925.1. Lineage (NCBI taxonomy): Eukaryota > Metazoa > Chordata > Amphibia > Anura > Ranidae > Lithobates > Lithobates sylvaticus. The sequence goes on along the minus strand of CM053029.1, from coordinate 510,533,837 downwards.
CTTTATTTCCTATTCAGTCCTTGTAGAGGACACCGGCTGTGCATTTCTTTGATGTTTCCTACCCCATCTTGTTTCTTTTTTCCTTTTTATTTATTCTCTTAACTAGAAAAAATCACTCTATGAATTAGCACCTGTGAGCGTAAAATGTGTACAAGATCTCAATCTGTGTCATTGTGTCCTGTTGTGCCATGCGTTGTGCCATTGTGTCCTGTTGTGCTAATTTTTTTGGCCTCATGCACACAGGATGTTTTTTTTAACTCTCCTAGAAGCCAGAAGCGTTTTAGCAGAACAAATGCCTGATGCTTGTGTCCAAAGCTTTTACAAACTTTTATTAGCTTTTACAGGCGTCAAGCTCTTGGGCATTAATTAATTTCATTGGCCAGAATAAATATCTTATTGTGGCCATTGAAATTAATTAATGCTCAAGCACTGGCTTTTAGGCACGTTTAGCAGCTTTTAGCAGCTTGTAGTAGCATCAAGCGTTTTTCCTGCCCAAACTCTGTTGCTCCTGGACGCACTGGCAGTGGGGCTTTTTTCCTGCCTCTAAAAGCTCCTGCTACTAAATGCTGCTAAAAGCCTATGTGTGCATGTACACATAGGCTAACATGGAGGGGCGTTTAGAGGCAGGAAAGAAAAAAAGTCAGATGCCCCTTTGGGGCCGCTGTAAAAATGTCCAGTGTGCATGAGGCCTTAAAGTATTTTGCTTGGACTTTGCTGGTGTGTCATCACCCATTTTTGCTTTGAATAGACTGTCAGTGACAGCAGGCAAGACTGGCCTGGAGCCGCACTGAGGGGAAGATTTACTGAAACTGGTGCACACAGAAAGCATGGTAGCCAATCAGCTTTTAACCACTTGCCTACAGGGCACTTACACCCCCATCCTACCCAGGCCATTTTTCAGCTTTCGGCACTGTTGCAATTTGAATGACAATTGCGTGGTCGTGCTACACTGTACCCAGCTGAAATTTTTATAATTTTCTTGACACAAATAGAGCTTTCTTTTGGTGGTATTTTACCACTGCTGGGTTTTTTATTTTTTACAAAAGAAAAGACCAAGGAAATGTGAAAACATTTTTTTTTTACTTAGTAAATTTTATAATTAAGTAATTTTTTCCTTCACTGATGTGCGCTGAAGAGTCGGCACTGATAGGCTGAACTGGTGAGAATTGATGAGGTGGCACTTATGGGCACCAATGAGGCAGCATGTATGGGCACTAATTAGGTGGCACTGATGAGGAGGCACTAATATGCCACACTTATGGGCATTAATAGGTGGCACTAATATGTGGCATTGATGATCACTGATATGCAGCACTGATGGGCACTGTTAGGTGGCACTGATAGGCGGCACTGATGGGCACTGATAGGCAGCACGGATAGGTGGCACTGATGGACATTGATGGGTGGCACTGATGGGCATTGATGGACAGCAGTGATGGGCATTGATGGGCAGCACTGATAGGTGGGACTGATAGCCAGCACGGACTGACATCACTAATGGGCACTGATTGGGGTACTTGTGGGCAGTGGTGGGCACTGATTGCTGGCAGTGGTGGGCACTCATTGCTGGCACTGATTTGTGGCACTGGTGTCGCTATTGTAATCAGGGCACTGATGATCAGTGCCCTGATTACATGTGTAGATGTCTCCTGTGAGGAGATGCCGCTGATCGGCTCTCCTCGCCAAACACTGTCAGTGTGAGGCGAGGAGCGACGATTACCAGCATCTCCGTGTTTACATGTGACTGGCTGTGATTGGAAACAGCCCATCACATGGCTAAAGAGCCGCATCCGCGACTCTTTACAGAGATTGGGGTTGCACCTTGTCCTAGCAACACAACAAACACCACACTGCGCACCCCCACAGGCGTGCGAGAGCGGCCATTCTGGGACACCGTCATATGACAGCGTCCCAGAACGAGAGCCGCACCACTCCGCCGCCATTTGACGGTGGGCGGGTGGCAACTAGTTAACTTAACCTAGAAGCTGATTAGTTATTATGTACACCTGCACCATATTCTGTGTGCACCAGTTTTAGTAAATCTCCCCCTGTGACTGCACACATAGGTATTTTCTTTACTTGCTAAAAATGTTCTTAGCCAGGAAAATGAAAATGATGCAGCCATCACATGTAAGATAAGCTGCAAAATATTACTTTTTTGATCTTGGGTTTACTCATTTCTTACTAATGAAGCCTATAAATTAGACATAAAGGATAAGGCATACTAGCCCACATGCCTCTGAGCACCCAGCATGTACTGGTACTTTAAAAGATCTTCCATGAAAAGCTGGGGCACCTCATAAAAAACTGTCTGTTAGTGACAGGTACCAGATATTTCTGAACCTCTGTTGTTCAGTAGGTGGGCATTGGGGAAATTATCTGCAACTTATTTACACTACCATGGGGTCAGATATGTTGCTACCAAGAATTAATATATTGGATTTAAAATAATTTAATTTAGTAATTAACAAAAACGTTTTACTTTCCCAGGTCTCCCTCATAAAAAAAATTACTGCAAAAAGGGTTAAGTTTGAGGGACATTCAGTAGTACTGAATCAGGGGACCATGGTGGATGTCATCAGTTTAGTCAGAGCTTGTTTTACATCTTTGTTCCTCAAGCTATAGATGATGGGATTTAACATTGGAATGATCAATGTATAGAACACAGACACCACCCAGTCCTGCTCCACCGAGTAGGCAGAATTTGGACGTAGATAGGTGAAGAAAACTGGACAGTAAAACATTGCTACACAGGTAAAGTGAGAGGCACAGGTAGACAGTGGCTTGATTCTTTTAGAAGAGCCAATTCTGCATAGAGCACTTAAAATACAGATATATGATGTCATTATACATAAGAAAGAGCCCACTTCAAGAGATCCAGCAACAACAAATGCCAACATTTGATTAACAAAGGTATCTTTACATGACAATTTTAAAATAGGATTGATATCGCAGAAGAAATGATTGATTCGATTCGACTTGCAGAATGGTAACGTAAATGCACAATATGTGTGTAATAACGCATTCACCAATGCTGCTGTATATATTGAGGAGAGGAGCTGAAAACAGGTTGCCCGGTTGATAAGCCTGGCATAATACAATGGCTTACATATGGCTACATATCGATCATAGGCCATGACGGGTAGTAACATGACTTCAGATCCTGCAAGATCTATGAAAAGAAACATTTGTGTGGCACATCCAGTGATGGTGATTGTCTTGTTTATAGAGAAGATATTGGCCATAACATTTGGGGTAATAGCTGATGAATAAAATATATCTATAAAGGATAAGTTCATTAGGAAAGTGTACATTGGTGTTTGAAGAATAGGACTAACAAAAATTACCAAAACTAACATAAAGTTTCCAAGTAGAGTCACCATGTACACTGAGAAGCAGAGTAGAAAGAGAGGCAGCTGAAGGTTCGGGTCAGAGGAGAGACCAGAGAGGATAAATTCTGTCACATGTGTACTATTCCTGAGATTCATGTTTTTCAGCTACATCATCATTTTTGGATTTGGTGTGTATTTCTTGCCTTTTAAAAAATGATATGACTGAGGGGTTACCGGTCCCGTCTATATAAAAGAGTAAATGTAATTTATCAATAGTATAAACAATTCTTCAAGATCCAATATTACTCAAGGAGTACTAAATAATATTTATGGTATGTAAAAAAAATGACATATGGTAATACTGGTTAGGTGGCCAATTTAACATACCGTATATACTCGAGTATAGGCCGTCCCGAATATAAGCCGAGGCCCCTGATTTACCACAAAAAAACTGGGAAAAGTTATTGACCCGTGTACTAGCCGAGTGGGGGAAATGGAGCAGCTACTGTAAGTGGAAAAGAGTGTCAGCAAATGCCCATCTGCATGTCCCCTGTGTCCTATACAAACCCCCGTGTCCCCAGTGCAGCCTACCTGTGCCGATCGATCTGTCTCCCGCCGATCTGTGTCACATCGCTGGCTGTCGCTGGCTGTCCGGTGTCCGGTGTCCCGCTGTCCCGTGTCCGCTGTCCGGTTTCCCCCCCATTGCTGATCCTGGCGATCAGCGTACACGCTGAGGCGCCAGGCGCCATTACATGTTTGAAAGCCGTGCCTCCTCCTCCTCGTCCATGATAGGAGGAACACTCGGTTTTCCCAGCAGTCAGTGTGCAGTGCTCCGCCTATCACGGACATTCTCTCATCCTCGTCCATGAGATGAGAATGACAGGACATCCGTGATAGGCGGAACACTGTATTGCTGGGAAAATTAGTGTCCGCCTATCACGGACGGGCAGGAGGAGACGGCGCGGCTTTTGAACACTGCCGTCTGTCTACATGACAAGCTGTTCATGTAGGCAGACGGCACTGACTCGAGTATAAGCCGAGAAGGGGACTTTCAGCCCTAAAAAAAGGGCTGAAAATCTCGGCTTATACTCGAGTATATACAGTACCTTAGGTGAACTTAAAGTGGATGTAAACCCTCACATATACCCAGTGAAGTGAACAGCCTCAGATGATACACAGAGATGAACAAAAATCCTCCTACATATGTTTTACATGTATGTCTGATGTCTTCATCTTTATGTACTGTTTAGAAAGTTCAGATCATGTTAGGAGATTTTCTCTTCATGGTTAGCACTGCAGTGAAGCCTGGGCATAAAGCCAAGACAGCTGATTGGAGGAAAGGCACACACCCCCTCTCCTCATAGGTAGAGACTTTTAGCTCTGTTTGTTGAATAGTTCAGCTCAGTCCTAATCTATTTATAGCATCCTCCCCAACACAAAACTCTGGCTGCTTTTATCATATGTGACAGAGAACTTGTCAGGAGTTGTTAGGCTGATAACAGTAGAACGGAGCAGGAGACAGCTACGGGACATGAGGAGAGATAACAAAACACTGCAGATATATGTGCCCAGCTCAAATTTCATGAATCGGGTTTACATTAACTTTATTGCTTTTTGCAGAAATCGGTATATAACATTACTATGTATGTTTAAGTATTTTTTTGCCCTAATGAAATATCTCAGCTAGAACACACAAATACAGTTCCCACTACTCATAGCACTCAAAAAGATCAAAATCACAAATCTTTACACAAGTATAAGGTTCTTTAATTTTAGCCATGTGACTCTGCACTCATTGGCTGAAAATAAAAGTCACTTTTGAAGATGAGGATTGTTCTTTTGGGGAAAATAATGATTAACCACTTCAGCCCCGGAGGATTTTACCCCCTTCCTTACCAAAGCACTTTTTGCCACTCTGCACTGCGTCCCTTTAACTGACAATTGCGCGGTCATGCGACGTTGCACCCAAACAAAATTGACGTCCTTTTTTTCCCCACAAATAGAGCTTTTTTTTGGTGGTATTTGATCACCTCTGTGGTTTTTATTTTTTGCGCTATAAACAAAAGAAGAGCGACAATTTTGAAAAAAACACAATATTTTTAACTTTTTGCTATAATAAATATCCCATTTTTTTAAAAATAAATAAATAATTTTTTCCTCAGTTTAGGCCGATATGTATTCTTCTACATATTTTTGGCAAAAAAAAAAAATAACAATAAACGTATATTGATTGGTTTGAGCAAAAGTTATAGCGTCTACAAAATAGGGGATAGATTTATTGCATTTTTTTTTCTTACTAGTAATGACGGCGATCTGCGATTTTTTTGTGGCTGTGATATTGCGGCTGACACTTCGGACACTTTTGACACATTTTTGGGACCATTCACATTTACACAGCGATCGTTGCTATAAAATTGCACTGATTACTGTGTAAATGTGACTGTCAGGGAAGGGGTTAACACTAGGGGGCGCTGCAGTTCCCTGGGAGTGATTCTAACTGTGGGGGGAGGGGACTCACAAGGGGAGGAGACCGATCGGTGTTCCTCTGTACTGGGAACACACCATCGGTCTCCTCTCCACTGACAGGACGTGGATCTGTGCGTTTACACACACAGCTCCACAGTCCTGCTGTTTTCCCGGGCAATCGCGGGTGCCCGGCAGACATCACGACCGTCGGGCATGCGCACCGGGTCCCGAGCGACACGGGACACGGGTCCCTAGACGGCTGGGAATGGGAAGACGTCATATTATGCCCACCCAGGATGGGAGATCCACCTTGTGAGCGTCATTTGACAATGCTTGGGTATTGAAGTGGTTAAGCTTAGTGAGTGGAGACTAAACCCTCCAGATTCCACCACTATGGGGGTTATTTACGAAAGGCAAATCCACTTTGCACTGAAAGTGCACTTGGACGTGCAGTCGCTCAAAATCTAAGGGGTAGATCTGAAATGAGGGGAAGCTCTGCTGATTTTATTATTCAATCATGTGCAAGCTAAAATGCTGTTTTTTATTTTCCTTGCATGTCCCCCTCGGATCTACAGCCACTTTACTTTCAACTGCACTTGCAGTTGCAAAGTGGATTTTCCTTTAGGCCCCTTTCACACATGCGGACCGTACATTAGATCAGTTCAGTCACGTTTTTTTATCATCAGTTGTTGTCAGTAAACATCAGTTTTCATCCATTTTCATTTCCGTTTTTTCGTCCGTTTACGTCCGTTTTTCATCCGATTACGTCCAGTTTTTCCATCATTTTTTTTATCCGTTTATGTCCGTTTTTTTATCCGTTTATGTCCGTTTTTTTTTTTCTTTTTAAAAAACAGTTTTTCATGAATTATGGGAATTTTTTTGATGAAAAACGGATGTCAGCGGATCGGATGTGAACGGATCGTCCGCTAACGTCCGTTTTTCGTCCGTTCCGTTTTTTTACGGAAGACAAAATAGGGTCTTCTTCCGTTCAAAAAAACGGACCTTAACGGAGACGGATGTTAACGGACGTTAGCGGATAATCATCCGCTAACGTCCGCTATCCCATAGACAAGCATTAATGTCCGTTTTCATCCGTAAACGGACGTATGAAAAAACGGACGAACGGTCCGCATGTGTGAAAGGGGCCTTAGTGTTAGTTCACACCAGACGCAGTTCCATGCACTTTTTTTCTGCACAAAATGCATGCACAGTGTTTTCCATGTATTCCAATTGCTCTAGTTCACTCCATGCAGTCAGTTTCCGGACAGTTTCTGCACTGGGAACTGACTGCATGGTGTGAACTAGAGCAATTGGAATACATGGAAAACACTGTGCATGCATTTTTAGTGCAGAAAAAAAGCGCACGGAACTGCATCTGGTGTGAATTGGCCCTTACTAAATAACCCCCTATTTCTCATCTGTGCTGTGGTAATTGATTGCAGAAGAAAGCAAAAACAAATTTACACTTATTTCATTCTATAATCTACAGTGTTTTTCCAGTGCTGACAGTGCAGGTAGGGTAACATACAAACTTTCCTCACCATCTTTGTATCACTAAATTAGCACATTTAGACCTTTTAGATTAATAAATTGGAGATTGTTCACATCTGAATACAAGTAAAGAATACAATGTATTGCTGATATAATATGCATCTAAATTGCTAATTGTACCCCAGGCATTATATAATAGCTACTTACTTTAGCATTGTGTCACTGTTTGCAATGAATATTATACATTTTTCGCACTCACATATATACCTCACAATGCTCAGATAGGTTCAGTTTTCTGAGTATAGCCTTATAATACTGTATTTATAAAGCAACCAATTAAGATAACAGTCCGTTGAGATATTATGTTACGCAATTATAGAGCCCCACATGGATGTAGGCTAGTGACTATTAGGAAATTCTCTTTTGTTGTAAAAGTGATTGTAAACCTTTATTTATAAAATTTTCTATTACAATTAAAAAAGTGGTTTACTTCCTTTTTTCAATACCATACAGTGGACACAGCAGGTGACAGAACCCACCACTACATGGCACAAGGCGCACACACGGTGGACGTCATTTGACGTCCACCCAGGATAGCAGTGCTCCCGCTCGGCTATCATTTACAATAAGCTGGGTGGGAAGTGGTTAATCACCACTAGGTTTTTTTTTTTTCCTATATAAATGAAAAAATCCCCAAAAATTTGAAAAACTATTTTCCTGACAAGCTCCATGGCAGCATACGTGTGGGTTGGCCCCGCCTCCATAACTACCCAATAGGACCCCTCTCCCATAAATCTTTGCTCCTGGCTGCTATCCGTGTTCCTTTTTTGTCCTCCTCCATAGGACCAAGTGGTTCTCCTACCTGAAGATGACTTCACAGCGATCGATCGGCCGAATGACTGAATTGTTTTCCTCCGATAGGCCCTGACTGTTAAGCAGGGTATGGAGTGTATATGCAGAGTAGCGCTGAAGACTGGTTATCTTACCTTAAAAGTGCGCCCGGCCTGTTTGCCTGTTGTCATAGGTGGCCATTATCTGCTGGGAGGTCCGGTGTGTGCGTGCCTTGGATCGTTCGGCCAAGTGATCGTTGGTGGAGTGGTGAGTCTGTATCTTTCCATGGCAGCAGTGTTTATGTGTGTGCCCATTGATTATCCTCTTTTCCTGTATGTGTTTGCTGTCCCCATGCTGTTTGCTGGACGCTTCTGCGTTCCAGCAAACTACTCTCTTTGACTTCCGGGTTCGCGAGCGTTCTGCACATGCGCGGACCCGGCGTAGAAACGAGGCTTGGTTCTCGCGCATGCGCGTTGAGCACCCGGCGTCTGACGTCGCTAATGACGTCACGGGCGCCAAATGTAAAAGCCTGCAAAACTGACAGAAGCCCTGGGAATGATTGCGGACGCTACAGCGACTTCCCGGGGCTAATATTTCGGCGGTACAAGGTAGGAACAGTCCTTTATGCTGGGGCTATGATGGATCATTGCTGAATTGTGTCTGAAGATATTGTCTTTGTTACTGCAGTGTCAGGCTTGGTGTTTGGACATTATGGACGCTTCGCTGCCCCCTAGTGGCCAGCCCGCTCATGTTAGGTAGGTTCTAAATACATCTTTTGTATTTTTTAAGGTTAAAGAGAGTAAGCATAGGCAGCAAGTATGACCTGTCCCTTCTGTCTGTCTTTCTGTGTTCACAGCCCTTCCAAATCTGATCCACAACCTAGTGCCTATAGACGCAGTGGATCGTCAAAATCGCACCACCACAAATCCTCCTCAAAGTCCAGCCACCATAGGTCCGCCAGGTCGGAACAGCGTGACAGGGATTATTCTCGCCCCCCTGTGGCTCATTCCAGCAAGAGGCCAGAGAAATCATGTTGGGGGTGCAGAATGCCTGTGCCAACAGACAAATCCCTACGTGACCATTGTTTCACTAAGGCAGCGGATGAAAGAGACGGCGCTGACCAGCGCCTAGAATCGATGGTGAGGCGAGTGGTAAAGGAATCCCTGCAGGAAAGGGAAGCTCAACAGCCATGTGAATCCCTGTCAGACCCGCTAGATCCTATAGTAGGAGAGGGGGTACTACAGGAAACATGGGAATCATCCCAGCCTAGCCGCCATTCTGCCCCTGTCTCAGACAGTGAATCGGATCCAGATGATCCAGGATTGGGGTTTGACTATGGTCTGGTTCCCTCCCTGGTCAAGGCGGTGAGAGAGGCCCTGAAGTGGGAAGATCCTATCACTTCTCCCCCAAAGCAAAGGAAATTTTTTTTAAGCAGCTCAATAAGGAGCGCCAATTTTTTTCCGTTTCTATCCGAATTAGGTGATATTATTTCAGAAGAATGGAGCAAGATGGACAAAAAGAGTTCCATGCAATCTAAAATCCTTAAACTATACCCTTTTAAGGAAGAGGATGTGAAACACCTGGAGTCAGCTCCACTGGTAGACGCAGCGCTTATGCGTTTGGTGAGATATGTGACTCTCCCCTTAGAAGATACTGTGTCATACAAGGATCCTTTAGAGAGACGGATCGATTCAGATCTGAAGAGAATCTATTTGACGTCAGGGATGGCGTGCAAACCAGTGCTTGCAATTGCAGCAGTTTCAAAAGCCATAGAATTCTGGGCCGACAGCATTGAAGAATACCTGAGAGGCATTTCATTGGACACGGCTAAAGATTCTCCTATTCAGGAGATTAGGATGGCTTCGGCCTTTCTGGGGGAGGCATCCATCGATGTCATTCGCCTGATGTCTCGGGATATGCTGGCAGCCGTTTCGGCACGCCGTGCGTTGTGGCTCCGTCCGTGGCTCGCAGACCCTGCATCTAAGCAGGCTTGGTGCCGCATCCCCTTTGAAGGGTCCTCATTATTCGGCAATAAGCTTGATTCTGCCATATCCCGGGCCACAGGTGGGAAATCTGGTTTTCTCCCTCAGGATAGGCGTCCTCAAAACCAAAGACGCTCTTTTCCGAGAAGGCAGAATGCGGATCGTGCCAGGGATGCACGCAGCTACAAACCCGGCCGAGTATTCTCCAGGACATGGAGGTCCAGGCAGTCTTCTTTTAAGAAGGCCTCTAAAGGTGGTTCCTCTGGGAACCAGGACTCTGGGAAGTCTTTTTGAAATTGGGCGGCTCAATTCAGGACTGTTGGACCGTAAAGACGGTGTCGTCTGGTCACAAGTGGGTCTTCAGCAACACTCCAAAACTCAGATTTATCCCTACTACTCTTCCAGGCTCAGAAGAGAAAAGACAGGTCCTATTGACCTATGTGAGCTGTTTATTGGAACAAGGCGCAGTCGTACCCGTCCCAGAGGAAGAAAGGGGCGAAGGCATGTATTCACCCCTGTTTTTAGTGCAGAAGAAAAACGGCACATGGAGGCCAGTAATAGACCTGACCCATCTCAACTCCTTCATCCGCAAGGAAAAATTCAAGATGGAGTCCCTGTTTACCATACAACAGTCAGTACACCTGGGAGACTGGTTAATATAAATCGACCTGAAAGACGCATATTTTCACGTGCCTGTGACAAAGGACTTCCACAAATTCCTCCGCTTCGCGGTAGGCAACCAACACCTACAGTTCACATGTCTACCCTTCGGGTTAACCACGTCACCCCGGGTCTTTTCCAAGGTGCTATTGGCGGTAGTGGCTCTTCTCAGGGTCAAGGGTGTTCGTCTCCACCACTACCTGGACGACTTGCTTTTACTATCTCAGAGCAAGGATCAGCTATTAGATCACAAAGAGGTTGTCATCTCTACCCTGCAAGAGTTCGGGTGGCTCCTGAATTTAGAGAAAAGTCAGCTGGAGCCGTCTCAGTCCCTTGAGTTCTTGGGCGCTCAATTCAACACCGTGGAGGGTACCATCTCCCTCCCAGAGGAGAAAATCGTGGTGATCCGAGACAGGATTCATGCAGCTCTTGGATCTTCTCACCTTTCTGCTCTCCAGTGCCTGAAAATAATTGGCACAATGACAGCAACCATTCCCATGGTGAAGTGGGCCCAGTGGCATACTCGTATCTTTCAGAAGGGGTTTCTGCATCAATGGAACTCTGTCAACCAGAATCAGCGCATCCTTCTTACCCCATCTATGAGGACATCTCTCCTCTGGTGGCTTCAAGGGAAGAATCTGCGCAACCATCATTCGATTATCCCCATCTCATGGATCACGGTGACCTCAGATGCCAGCGACCAAGGTTGGGGCGCTCATTGCCTTTCGGAGGTGGCTCAGGGCAGGTGGACATTCCAGTCTCAAGGAGTCGTTTCCAACATTCTGGAACTGAGGGCAGCCTTTCAGGCACTCCTATTCTTTCGCCATCTAGTGTTGAGCTCTTCCGTCATGCTAAGGTTGGACAATACAACCGCGGTGGCATACATAAGGAAACAAGGCGGAACGCACAGCTGGTCCCTGTTACAAGAAGTGGAGCCGATAATGAGTTGGGCTCAAAAGAACTTAGCCAACATCTCGGCAGTGTACATCCCGGGGGTCCAGAATGTGCAAGCAGGCTTCTTGTCTCGGGTCGAGTTGGACAACAACGAGTGGTCCCTTCACAGAGAGGTTTTCGAGTGGCTCCTAACACTGGGAGTATCTCCGGAAGTCGATATGTTCGCCTCCCCGTGCAATTTTAAGATGCCGAAGTACTTTGCGAGGTTCAGGGACCCTCAGGCGTTCGGGATAGATGCTCTCACGACCAGTTGGGATTTCCAGAGGGCCTATGCCTTCCCCCCAGTCCCGGTGATTCTACAGTTTCTGCGGAGGCTCAGAACAGAAAAAGTGGAGATCATTGCGGTCATTCCATTCTGACCCAACAGGCCGTGGTTTCCTCTGCTGCTGCTCCTCAGCTATCAAGACCCAATTTCCCTGCCTCTCAGGCCGGATCTATTGTCTCAAGGCAAGACGTTACACCTGTGCCCATCTTGTCTACACCTCAAGGTGTGGTTCTTGAGAGGGGAAGGCTAGAAGCTCTTGGTTGCCCGAAAGAAGCGATTCCAACCCTTCTTAATGCTAGACGAAGAAGCACTAATAGGGTGTATGAGCGTATTTGGTCCAGGTTTGCTGTACACGTTATCAAGAGAAAACTCGTGTAACTTTCCAGCGGTTCATGATATTCTGAGCTTTCTTCAATCCGGACTGGATTTATCTCTGGCAGTCGGCTCGTTAAGGGTGCAAGTGTCAGCCATCTCAGCCTTCACGGGAGTCTCATGGGCGAATCACGCCTTAGTTCGGCAGTTCTTTAAGGGTGCCATTAGGCTCAGACCACAAAGAAGACCCAGGTTTCCCAAATGGGACCTTCCATTAGTTCTGGATTTTCTGTCAAATCTTGGGAAAGATTCAGCTCAACCTTTGTCTGTTAAGGATCTTACTCTGAAGACTATCTTCCTAGTGGCGATAACGTCAGCGAAAAGGGTATCAGAGATCAGGAATCTGGGTTCAGAGGAACCTTTTCTGACCTTTTTTGAAGACAGAGTGGTGCTGATTCCAATGTTAGGGTCAAACCCAAAAGTGACCACAGTCTTCCATGAGAATCAGGAGATTGTACTCCCTACCTTCAAGACATCAGATGACCAAGAGATCCATCCTCTTGATGTAGGCCACACCTTAAAACAATATCTGGAGGCAACAGCTCCCTTCAGGCAAACGGAATTCCTCTTCATTCTTCTTCACGGCAAGAATAAAGGGATGCGAGCGTCAGTTAGGTCAATTTCTGCTTGGATTGTGCAGACCATTCAAAGGGCATACAGAGCAAAGGGCTTGGCTCCTCCTGAGGCAGTGACGGCTCATTCAACCCGGAGCATCTCGACCTCGTGGGAGGCTTCTCGGCATGTGGCGCCTGATGTTATTTGTAGAGCGGCCTCTTGGTCCACAATTAATACTTTTCTTTCTCACTATTGCGTTGAACCAGCTGCGCTGTCTTCTATTAATTTTGGTTTACAAGTGTTGTCGTTGGACAATGTTAAATAAATCTTGGTTTCTTTGCTCAACATTTTGCCCACCCGGGTGTGTTTGGCGAGTTATTTCCCACACGTATGCTGCCATGGAGCCTGTCAGGAAAACGGAAAATTTGTATCAAATACTTACCGTAATTTTCCTTTCCTGATAGGCTCCATGGCAGCAGGAGTTCCCTCCCAAATGTCTGGAGTAGTCTAGTTACGGAACACGGATAGCAGCCAGGAGCAAAGATTTATGGGAGAGGGGTCCTATTGGGTAGTTATGGAGGCGGGGCCAACCCACACGTATGCTGCCATGGAGCCTATCAGGAAAGGAAAATTACGGTAAGTATTTGAAACAAATTTTCCGTTTTTTTTTCTTAGTTTCTGTTATAACATTTTACAAATAAATAATGAAAAAATCCCCAAAAATTTGAAAAACTATTTTTTTTTCTTAGTTTCTGTTATAACATTTTACAAATAAATAATGCACTTTCTTCATAAATTTAGGCCGGAATGTATTATGCTACATTTCTTTGGTAAAAATAACCCAAATCAGAGTATGTTATTTAGTCTGTGTAAAAGTTATAGAGTCTAGAAACAATGGTACATACAGTGCCTTGAAAAAGTATCCATACCCCTTAACATTTTCAAGATTTTGTCATGTTACAACCAAAAACGTAAATGTATTTTATTGGGATTTTATGTGATAGACCAACACAAAGTGGCACATAATTGTGAAGTGGAAGGAAAATGATAAACTAATAATAATACATTTGTATTCAGCCCCCCCGAATCAATACGTTATAGAACCACTTTTTGCTGCAATTACAGCTGCGTACGGCTATGTCTCCTAGCTTTGCACATCTAGAGAGTGACATTTTTGCCCATTCTTTTTTGCAAAATAGCTCAAGCTCTGTCAGAATGGATGGAAAGTGTCTGTGAACAGCAATTTTCAAGTCTTGCCACAGATTCTCAATTAGATTTAGGTCTGGACTTTGACTGGGACATTCTAACACATGAATATGCTTTGATCTAAACCAATTTCACTGTAGCTCTGGCTGTATGTTTAGGGTCGCTGTCCTGCTGAAAGGTGTACTTCCGCACCAGTATCCAGTCTTTTGCATACTCTAATGCATACACATGGTCAGAATTTTGGCCAGCAAAAGATGAGAGATTTTCGTCAGAAAATGCGACCGTGTGTAGGCTCCACCAGACTTTTGCTGGCAGAATTTCGGCCAGCAAAAGATTGAGAGCATGTTCTCAATTTTTCAGCCGGAAAAAGTTTCTCTCGAAAATTCCAATCGTCTGTGGCAATTCCGACAAGCAAAATTCCAACGCATGCTCGGAAGCATTGAACTTAATTTTTGGGCTCGTTGTAGTGTTGTACGTCACCGCGTTCTTGACGGTCGGAATTTGGTGTGACCGTGTGTAGGCAACACAAGCTTGAGCAGAATTCTGTCGGTTTTCCGTCGGAAAAAAAACATCCAAGGCTTTTCCGACGAGAATTCCGATCGTGTGTACGCGGCATAACAGGTTTTCCTCTAAGATTGCCCTGTATTTGGCTCCATCCATCTTCCCATCAACTCTGACCAGCTTCTCTGTCCCTGCTGAAGAAAAGCATCCCCAGAACATGTTTCACGGTGGGGATGGTGTGTTCAGGGGGATGTGCACTGTTAGTTTTCCGCCACACATAGCGTTTTGCTTTTAGGCCAAAAAGTTCAATTTTGGTCTCATCTGACCAGAGCACCTTCTTCCACATGTTTGCTGTGTCCCTCACATGGCTTCTCGCAAACTGCAAACAGGACTTCTTATGGCTTCCATTCAACAGTGGCTTTCTTCTTGCCACTCTTCCATAAAGACCAGATTTGTGAAGTGCACGACTAATAGTTGTCCCGTGGACAGATTCTCCCACCTGAGCTGTGGATCACTGCAGCTCCTCCAGAGTTACCATGGGCCTCTTGGCTGCTTCTCTGATTAATGCTTTCCTTGCCTGTCAGTTTAGGTGGATGGCCATTTCTTGGTAGGTTTGCAGTTGTGCCATATGCTTTCCATTTTCGGATGATGGATTGAACAGTGCTCCATGAGATTTTCAAAGCTTGGGATATTTTTTGATAACCTAACCCTGCTTTCTCCACAACTTTATCCCTGACCTGTTTGGTGTGCTCCTTGGCCTTCATGATGCTGTTTGTTCACTAAGGTTCTCTAACAAACCACTGAGGGCTTCACAGAACAGCTGTATTTATACTGAGATTAAATTATACACAGGTGGACTCTATTTACTAATTAGGTGACTTCTGAAGGCAATTGATTCCACTAGATTTTAGTTAGGGGTATCAGAATAAAGGGGGCTGAATACAATTGCATTCCACACTTTTCAGATAATTATTTGTAAAAAATGTTGAACACCATTTTCCTTCCACTTCACAATTATGTGGCACTTTGTATTGGTCCGTCACATAAAATCCCAATAAAATACATTTACGTTTTTGGTTGTAACGTGACAAAATGTGGAAAGTTTCAAGGGGTATGAATACTTTTTCAAGGCACTGTATATATGAAAATTGATCATTACAGATGTACTGACTGCCTACCTTATTTCTTGAGGCCCTAAAAGATACTCCAAGGTATTCAATAAAAGGTATGGTGAATTTTTTTTTAAGGTGTTTTCACAATATTTTTATTTTAACAAGTTATTTCTCACACAGGACATAGGCATACTTGCAATTATACCTCAAATCTATGCTACTGCTACTCTTCCTGAGTATGGCAATAACACATGTGTGCAATGTTTTCACAGCCTGGCCACATAGAGGGGTTTAAAATCCAAAGATTATGTCTAGGCTTTCAAGGAGGATAAATTACGCATAAATCACACATCTAATTTCCTGACTACCCATCACATTTTTGGAGGCCCTAGAGCACTAGGATAGTGGAAACACCAACAAAATGACTGCATTTTGGAAAGAAAACACTCCTACGTATTTTCTAAGGGGCATAATGAGTCTTTGAAAACATAACATGGAAAAGTATTTTTTTAACACAAAGTGGTCAACTTACAAGATAATTCGAACACATAGCATGAACATACTTATGCCGTGTACACACGATTCGAATTTCCGACAAGAAATGTTCGATGTGAGCCAGTTGTCGGAAGTTACCAACCGTGTGTAGGCTCCATCGGACATTTCCAGTTGGAATTTCTGACAACAGATATTTGAGAGCTGGATCTCAAATTTTCCGACAACAAAATCTGTTGTCGTAAATTCCGAGCGTAGTGTAGACAATTCCAACGCAACAAATTCTACACATGCCCTGAATCAAGTACGAGACGAAAGCGCTCGGTCTGGTAAAACTAGCGTTCGTAATGGAGATAGCACATTCGTCACGCTGCACATTTTTTAATTTTTTTAATGCAGCGCATTCTCTTCTTCTTTAGAATGCTAGAATAATGAAGTTGTTTTGCTGCTGATATTCACACAGAGTTCTGACAAACTGATTTCTTTATTATTTCCCTTGATCTCCTGAATAATCTTTATTTTTTTTTTCACCAGATCTCCAGAATAATGATTCTATTTTTCCTTTTTTTTAATCAAGATCTCCTGAATTTTTTTTTTATGTTTTTTTTTTTAGTGATCTCCATAATATTTTTTTTTTCGTTTTGTGTGTCAAGTTACCACAACACCATTATTATCTTATATTTTTTAACAAGTAGATTGGTTGGTGTTGGTGTCCCTTGTTAATTTGACATTGTCTTTTTGAAATGTACCTGCCTACTCACAAACAAACTGTCCTTTTTGAACTAAAACACATAGCCAAGTATTTGTGAAAAAAAACAAGACATTTATTAGGGGTCATAACAAAATAAAGAGGAAGGCAACGCTGAATAAACTGTTGAAATTGGCGAAGCCTTTGTACTCCAGGGCAGACATCAATTATTTGACAGGCAAAATTGGTAGCCTGAGGAGTCCATTTAATAGGGAGCACAATACGGTCCAGGACTCAGAGAGATCGGGAGCAGCAGCAGATGACATGTATGTCTTGAGGATGTGGTCTTACAACAGCCTGCGTCTTTTGCCAGACCGAACCCTGGCCATTCATCTCTTGTCTTCCTTCCACGCTTTCTTCCAGGCTGTGGCTGTGGTGTTGGAGTTTTGGCAGGAGGTGGAGGAGGAGTATGGTCCAACTCACATACGTGACTTTTTTTGTGAGTTTGCCCATCACCCCCTTATTTAGGGCCTGATACATGACTTCCTCACAAATGAGGTGTTGGCCCACCTCCATTTCCTGCAATTTGCTGGCTGCCATGCAGGCATAGGTCTCTTGAAGATTGGGGTGGTTCTGAGGGCCACTGTATCCTGCCGAATCAAATAAAGAGCTGACTCCTACGCGTTACTCCCCTTCCTTGGCCTTTTTGTTGGAAGGCGGAGGGGAGGAACCTGCGATTCGGTCAGGCTACTGGGCACGGCCACCTCCTGGCTGCCACTTTCCACGGCCTCCTCCTGGCTGAGAATTTCCACGCCCTCCTTCTGGCTGAGACTTTCCTGTGTATGAAAATGGGACATTGTTTTAGGTTTTTGGTCATCAATCACACACAATTTAGAGATCATGACTGTTGCAAATTAAATGTTAACAAATAGAAATGAATATACTTCTGACCCCAGCATTTGTCATTTTTGTCCCAATAATTTTTGGCTACTACTGTCTATTGATATGTAAACCACTTTGTTAATTCTGAAATTAGTGATCAATAATAACATCTAGTTAACATCATTAATTTTTAGCAAGAAATATGTTGAACAATGCTATACCTGGCTCAAGCTGGGCTCCTCCACATCTTCCTGGGTGGAAGGCCCAGGTTGGACTTCTGAAGCCTCATCTGAGTTGGAAGGGTTGAGAGTGATGGCCTGATTTCAGGCTGGTCTGACAAAAATTGCAGTCTGTCGTAGTACCAGAGCCTAGGCACACTATGCATGAATTTAAGGACACAAATAACATTTGTACACATTTTAGGGGGTGTTTAGAGTAAAGCACTACAATGGAGCTGACAAAATACATTGTTAAGTGACTAGTGTGTATGGGCCGAGGATAGCATGCTAGGGAGATTAATGAAGGCAAATATTCATGAAGGACAAAAAAGGAGCATTGCATGAGGACAAAGAGGACATTCACAGTATATTACAATCATGGTAATTAGGGAATGATGAAATAAATCCAATAGATTAGCAAACATTAAATTCATATAATGTGATGTTAAAGGATAAAACTTACCTTAAAGGGGTGTTTCAGCTTAAAAATTTTTTTTTAAAAGTCAGCAGCTAAAAAAAAAAGTAGCTGCTGACTTTTAATAAGTACACTTACCCTCCCAGGGCGCCCGCGATGTCGGCCGCCGAGGCCAACATGTCCCTCGGCGCTGGGACCGGTCCCAGCGCCGCCATCCTCACTAAGGGAAAAAGGCAGTGCAGCCTTTACGGCTTCACTGCCCGTTTCCTACTGCGCATGCGCGAGTTGCGCGGCGCTTTGTGAATGGGACAAAGCAGAACACAGCGCGCCCCATTACCCAGAAGACATTGGTGAGGAGGACAGAAGACCGAAGATCACCGCGGAGTAGGAAGGAGGCAGCTTAGGAAGACTGCCTAGCAACAGGGATTTCCTTACAGGTAAAACATTTTTTTTCCAAATGTTTTTTGTTTAATTTTTTAAAGAATATTAATGCTCTTTTTTTTTTTTTTAGGGTGGCCCTCCACTTTAATATAGTCCTTCTGCAGGACCTGAATGATGGCAGAACAGGTCTTTGGAATAATGATCCCCAGAGCCTGGAGGGAGATGCCTGTCGAGAACTTGATGTCCTGCAGACTTCTTCCCGTCGCCAAGTACCGCAATGTGGCGACTAGACTTTGTTTCGAAGTGATGGCTTGCCACATGCAGGTGTCCTGCTTGGCAATATAGGGGGACAGCAAGGCCAACAGACGGTGAAAAACAGGATCCGTCATCCAGAGATAATTCCTGAAATCATCAGGATTATTCTCCTGGATCTCTCGCAACAAAGGCATGTGCGAAAATTGGTCACGCTGGAGCAACCAATTCTTGGTCCATGAACTCCTCCTATCCCAGTTCATGGACTGGGCTTGGGTCAAAGTAAGAACCCCAACACCAAGCCCCTGCATAGAACAAACTCTATGACGAGTACGTAACCACAACATGGCTTCAAAATGATCGGCTTGTCAGAACAAACTAACAGAATGCACTGAAAATCAGAAAGGCCTGAGAAGAGCGAGCTAAAAATCAGAAATGAGCAGACAAGAACGCACTGAAAAAACAGATATGAACTGACTACACGCACTAAAAAACAGATACGAACCCTCAAGCACAAACTGAAGAGCAGTAACGAACTGAAAAGCACAAGGCTGAAAAGCGTGAATCGTCTCTCAAACTTCTACTAACACGAGATTAGCAGAAGGAGCCCAAAGGGTGGTGCACTGGCTATTGCGCACTGGCTATTGAACTTCCTTTTTATAGTCCCGTAGTACGTGTTGTACATCAGCGCGTTCTTGCCGATCGGAATTTCCGAAAACATTTGTCCGTGTATATGCAAGACAAGTTTCAGCCAACATCCGTTGGAAATAAATCCACGGTTTGGTTGTCGGAAATTCCGATCGTGTGTACGCGGCATTAGAATTACACTCCAAAATACATTCAGGTACTCAGGTACATTCAAGTATGGCCATTCCACATGTGTGAGACTTCTTCACAGCCTAGCCACATAGATGGAGCCTAGCCCAACATCCACATCGGGTGTTCCAGGGGCATAAATTTCACATATAATTTCTTAATTACTTATCATATTTTTGGAGGCCCTGGAGCACCACAGGATAGTAGAAACACCCACAAAAATTACCACATTTTGAAAGCAAACACCCCATCATATCTTTTAAGAGGCATAATGAGTTTTTGAAAATGTAATTTTTTTTGTCACAAGTTTTTGTAAAATGTGGAAAGAAAATGAAACAATCTAAGATATTTCTAACACAAAATAATGGATCTTCTTAGAATTACACCCCAAAAAACATTCTGCTACTCTTCCTGAGTATGGGGATATCGCATGTGTAAGAATTTGTAAATGTCTGGACTGTACCCAGCATTGCAACCTGTGTAACACAAAAATCAACCAACAGAGTATAGGAAAAAATGCATTGTATTGGTCGCCTCTGTACGAGTGGTCAGTGAATATTGCATAGTGTAGCTTCACCTACAGCAGTGGCTGTTCTTAAAAGCCAAGCAAGCCTAGCCTACTGGTACATGGCTGCCTCCATAACATAATGCTTTGGTCACTGGCAAGGAAGTACAGAGTGTGTCCACAGAGGATGAGTTGGCTGGTATCTCACAGGAGCATAGCCAGAGTAATGTGCAGATGCATCAGTACTTGGGCCAGCAAACAGGCAAAGCATTGGTCAAGGCAGCAGGCAGAGATGTGGTCAGAAACAGCTGAACGAGTCATCCAGGTAGCAGGCAGAAACATGGTCAGCACAGCCAAAGAATTAGTCCAGGCAGTAGGCAGGAACATGGTCCATAAACAGGCCAGGGTCAGTAAAGGGATCAGGCTGACATCCAGGCAGTAGGCAGGAACATGGTCCATAAAACAGTCCAGGGTCAGTACAGGCAGTAAGCAGAAACATGGTTATCAAATAGCCAAAGTATGGATCCAGGCAGCAAGCAGGAACATAGTCCATAAACAGGCCAGAGTCAGTACAGGCAGCAGGCAGGAGCATGATCAATAAAACAAGCCAAGGTCAGTTCAAGTGGCAGGGAAGGTTGATAAACAGGACCGAGTCAGATGTGGTCAGCAACTAGCCAAAGGATTAGTCCAGGCGGCAGGCAGACACATCAGGCTTAGGGTCTTGGTCAGGTAAGACCTGGACACATGCTTCTTCCCACCCAAAGCTCTTTGAAGACTCCAGACCCTCATCTGGGAATTACAAAACCTGGAGAAAACCAAAAGTTTTTTCCACTCGTAGACACTACTCTGGAGCCCCTCACATATGTGAGACTCCCGTGTTGTTTTAAATCCCACTACTACTATGGCAGGAAAAAAGATAAGTGCAGGCGGTAGGCCAAAAAAATGGTTGATTAACAGGCCAAGGTCAGTTCAGTTGAAAGTCAGAAATGTGTTTGATTAAACAGGCCAGGGTCAACAGGCAAATGGTCAGCACAGAGAACATTAGATACAGGGAAATGGCAGGTCATCAGAAATACATTCACCATACTCCACTAATATGGTAGTGAAGTATGGTAATGACAGAAGCAGTCTCCTTTGCATAGGCCTGGTTGGGAGGGACATTGGGGACAATATTAACAGGTGTCACATCTTACTCCACCTCTGGTGCAACCCAATCTTTTTTTGTGTTTTTTGTCCTGTTTCTGTGGGAGGGATTATATAGGGGAAATGTTGTTTGTGCAGTATGCTCACTGCATCAGAGTGAATGTTTTCTGTTGAAGGGCCTTCCTGTACACAAGGGCAGTGAGAAAATCCTCTTGATATTTGAGAAAGGATCCAGGTCGTTCAGTGGACTTACAATAGATGACATAGGAATTATAAATTGCTAAATGGAAGAGGTAAATGGAAACCTTTTTATATAAAGACAGGATCTTCTGGTTATTAGATAGGGCTGTACGATTTGATTATTAAATTCAACACCCCCATGAATTTATTGTACCTATGTACACTCGGTTTTCTTTACTGGACCAGGTCTTTCCTGAATTTCCACTGAGGTGTTGTTGTGGATAAAGGAAAGCATATTTACAGCTCACTTATTTCTCCATTACAGGGCCAAAACCTCTTTGTTATGCAAACTCACTGACTCTCCTCTTTGTAGCTTTGTATTCACCATCCTTTGTGGCATGCCCTAACTATTTGCTCTCACTATGCCACATGCTAAAGTTTACTTCAAATAAAGATGATGGAAAAGGGGCAGGCTGGTGTAATAGTTGTCTGGGTAGAAGTGATACCCCTTATTGAATAGTGGTGTTACAAGGTCCCACACACATTTTCCACTGCTCCCCATATAGGTTGGGCAGTCAGGGGGCTCCAGCTGGGTGTCCTTTCCTTTATACATGCAGAAGGCATACGTCTACCCTGTGGCCCTTTCACAGAATTTGTAAAGCTTTACCCCATATTTGGCCCCTTTACTGGGGATCCAGAACACCAGCACATACTTTTGTAAGCCATCTTAAATTTTTGCCTCCTCTCTTTTGGAGCACCACAGTGTTATGACCACTTCTCAACGTATGCTATGTCCACAGCATTCAGCTTCTGTCAACAAGTCTTTTCTTTTATAGCTCTACCCAGCCAGAAAAGCTCCCCGATGACACAATCATACCCAGGTGTACTGGTACTCAATTCAGAGGAAACTTAGCTCGGCCTAAAAGGCCCTTTGCATCTGGCTCACAGTCCACGTCAGACTGTAAAGGAGTCAAGACCACTACAGCTGGTCCTTCTGGGTGTTCAACTACTTCTTTCGGAATTTCAGCCCCATGAAGGCCCCTTTGCAGTAGATGACTACATCTGAATCTCTCTGGGGTGTTTGGCTCCCATGCCACAATTCACATGGCTCTTACCATCCTGGCATTTATAATCAGCACTAACTCCACCCACTACACCACTACAGGAAGGTTTCCTCCTAAAGGGAGGTTTTACATAATTACATAATTCCCTTTACCACACAATTTTGGGGTAGACCCACCTAGTGGCAGACTAGCTAACCGCACCTGCTAACAAAAGTACCCAGAAAAACCCACACAAGTGAACAAGAAAACATGCAAGCTCTATGCAGACAATGTCCTTTCCAGGACTCAAATCCAGGCAGAAGTGCTGACCACAAAGCCACTGTGGAACCCTGCAATCAATATAACAAACAGCCGCAGGCTGATGACTAGGGATGGGCCCGGTGTTCGATTCGAACCCACGTTCGAATCGAACACCGGGTGTTCGCCCGCTCGGCGAGCCCAGAACTATTTGGGCCGTTCGCATCACATTTGTGTGATGCGAGCGGCCCGCAATGCACTGCGCCAGTCGCAGTGCATTGCTGGCTGATGATTGGCCAAGCATGCACTGTGACCCTGCATGCTTGGTCAATCACAGCGCTGGCAGCGAGGAGAGCCATAAGCACACGCCCCACTCTATAAAAGGCCGCCGCTGTGGCGGCCTAGTGCACTGTGTTCCGGTGACTGTGATACAGGCAGTCTGTTGTACATTGCTGATGCTGATTCATACTGAGTGATCATTTGAATTTATATTCATTCTGCTGATTGCACTGCTGCTGACAGTATCTGCAGTGCTGTGCTGTGTTATACATTCTGCTGTGCTGAGTGGTGACATTATCTGCTGTGATTCTGGGGATTAGTCTGGTGTGTGCGTGCTGTTAGTACAGCATTGCAGTATCACCTTTATACTTCTGGCCTGTTGTGATCTAAGGCAGCCAGCCAGGCATTTACAGGAGCTAGCGTGTGTGTGTCTGCTGTGTTAGTACAGCACACAATAAACCACCTGAGCCTCCCTATCTTTCATAAGGCCCTGTTGTTGTCATCTAAGGCAGCCTCTATCTGCCGTAAGCCCAGTTGTTGTCATCTAAGGCAGCCAGGCATTTACAGGAGCTAGCGTGTGTGTGTCTGCTGTGTTAGTACAGCACACAATAAACCACCTCAACCTCCCTATCTTTCATAAGGCCCTGTTGTTGTCATCTAAGGCAGCCAGGCATTTACAGGAGCTAGCGTGTGTCTGCTGTGTTAGTACAGCACACAATAAACCACCTCAGCCTCCCTATCTGTCATAAGGCCCTGTTGTTGTCATCTAAGGCAGCCTCCATTTCAGCCTCTATCTGCCGTAAGGCCCTGTTGTTGTCATCTAAGGCAGCCACCACCTCAGCCTCTATCTGCCGTAAGGCCCTGTTATTGTCATCTAAGGCAGCCATCTGCAGGAGTTAGTGTGTGTGCTGTGTGACTCCAGCACAATATACACTACCCACTACAATGCCTGGAAGATCGACAAGGAGAGGCAGACAGTCTCGAAGCAAGAACACAAGGCAAGCAGGCTCTGTGTCTAGAGACAACAGTGCTGGTAGTTGACGTGGTGCATCGTCATCAGCACGTGGCCATGGGACACGCTTGATCTTGTTTTCGGCAGCTGGACATGTTGAGCCGCATCATGCCGAAGGCTTGGTAGAGTGGATGACCAAGTCCTCCTCATCTTCCTCATCCTCTCTTACCCAGGCTCAGGGTATTGGCAAAGCAGCTGCCAACGCGTACTCAATGGCATCATCAGGCACCCCTTCCCTAGACTCACCATGTCCTCCTGAGGATTCCCCCGAACTGTTTGAGCACAGTGTTGGGTACATTCTCCAGGAGGATGCCCAACGTTTTGAAGGCTCGGATGATGATACCCAGCTAGAGGAAGGCAGTAGCGTGAGCGCAGAGAGAGGGGATGCTCAAGGACAGCAATCTGGCAGTCATGTTCCACCAGCTGCAGCTTACTGCCAGGTTTGCTCCAGTGGTGAAGAGGGAGGGGATGATGAGGTCACTGACTCCACGTGGGTGCCTGAAGGGAGAGAGGAGGAAGAGGAGGAGGCGGCACATGTCCAACGAGGCAGGATGCCCTCCGGGGGCCAGCTTGAGGCCAGCACACCAACTGAATCACACCGCAGAGCTCCGCCTGTGCAGGGCGCTGCCTCTGCACGTTATCACAAAAGTTCTTTGGTGTGGGCCTTTTTTGAGACGAGCGCATCAGATCGCACCACTGCTATTTGCAACATATGTCTCAAGCGTATCTCGCGTGGCCAAAACATCAGCCGCTTGGGCACCACAAGCATGACCAAACATATGTCGACCTGCCATGCAGCTCATTGGCAAGTGCACATTAAAGACCCACACCAAAGAACAAAGCGGACCTCTCCTTGCTCCTCATCAGCTGGGATCTCCAACCCCACTATACCTTCAGTCCTCTCTGAAAGCTGCACTGAGAGAAATGAAGGTGTAGAATTAGGTGTGTCACAGCCAAATACTTGCGGGCACTTTACACCGACGTCCGATTCTACCAGGCAAATTTCTCTGCCCCAGCTGCTGGACCGTCGAAAGAAGTTTACTCCCAGCCATCCACATGCCCAGCGGTTGAATGCTAGCTTGGCTAAATTGCTAGCACTTCAACTGCTGCCTTTTCAGTTGGTAGACTCGGCCCCCTTCCATGAGTTTGTTCAATGTGCGGTTCCTCAGTGGCAGGTTCCCAAACGCCACTTTTTCTCACTTCCAAGGGGCTACGCAAGTACGCAGGCAAAAAGATGCCATGCCGTGCTTGCGCTGGTGTGTTTTTTGGGGGACAGGAGCCACGCTGGGGCAGAGGTTCTGTCAGCTCTGCAGGGGCAGGCCGAGAGGTGGTTGACGCCACGCCAGCTTAAGCCAGGAATTGTGGTTTGTGACAATGGCACCAACCTCCTCTCTGCCCTGCGACAGGGACAGCTGACCCATGTGCCCTGTATGGCTCACGTCCTTAACCTGGTGGTGCAGCGGTTCTTGGGCAGGTACCCAGGCTTACAGGATGTCCTGAGGCAGGCCAGGAAAGTCTGTGTGCATTTCCGCCGATCATATAATGCCAGTGCTCGGCTGGCTGAGCTGCAAAATGAGTTGAACCTGCCCAAGAACCGCCTTATATGTGACATGCCCACCAGGTGGAACTCAACGTTGGCCATGCTGCAGCGACTGCACACGCAGCAGAGGGCCATCAATGAGTACCTGTGCGACTACGGCACCAGGACAGGGTCAGGGGAGCTCAGATTTTTTTCCCCACGCCAGTGGAACATGATCAGGGATGCATGCACTGTCCTGTCACCATTTGAGGAGGCCACAAGGATGGTGAGCAGTGACAGTGCATGCATCAGTGACACTGTACCTCTTGTCCACCTGTTGGAGCATACGCTGCGTGGGATAATTGAGGCAGAACAGAGGCAGGAAGAGGAGGACTTCCTTGCCTCTCAATCCAATCCCTTTATCCAGACAGTGTTCCTTCTCTCCCACCCATCACACAGGAAGAGGATGAGGAGGAGGAGGAGGAGGATTGTGTCAGCATGGAGGTGGAGCCTGGCACTCAGCATCAGCAGCAGCAGCAGTCTTTTAGGGATGATTTACAGTCCCAACAAACCAGTGGACTTGTACGTGGCTGGGAGGAGGTGGCTGCCGATCATGTCGTCCTCAGTGACCCAGAAGACTCCGGACCGAATGCCTCAGCTAACCTACGTTGCATGGCCTCCCTAAACCTGCAAAGCCTGCAGAAGGATCCTCGTATTCTTCGGATCAAGGAGAGGGACCATTACTGGCTGGCCACTCTCCTTGATCCACGGTACAAGGGTAAGGTTGCGGACCTTATCTTGCCGTCGCAGAGGGAGCAGAGGATGAGACATCTCAGGGAGGCCTTGCAGAAAGGTCTGTGCAACGCGTTCCCAGAGACTGGGAGGTTACAAACTCCTGGTCCTGGACGACGAGTTGCTGAGGCTTCAGTCAGTAGCAGAAGGAGCGGTGGGGAAGGTGGACGTCTGACCAATGCGTTCAGACAATTTTTTAGTCTGCAGCCCCAAGGTATGATTGGTTCAAGCAACCATCGCCAGCGTCTGATATACATGGTGCAGGAATACCTAGGGGCAAGGTCAGACTTGGACACCTTTCCCACCAAAAATCCTCTGGCTTACTGGGTCTTGAGGATGGATCACTGGCCAGAGCTTGCACAGTATGCAATTGAGCTACTGGCCTGTCCTGCATCCAGCATTCTTTCCGAATGCACATTCAGTTGTCACCGATCACAGGGTGCGCCTGTCCACCGACTCGGTTGATCGACTGACCTTCATAAATATGAATCAGTCTTGGATCACCACCAGCTACCAGGCACCTGAAGCTGATATAACTGAATAATTTATAATGTCACATCCCTTCAAGACTGCCTATGCTGATGCTGAGTGACTGTCCTGTTATGTTGACTGACTATCCTCTTCCTCCTCAATGATCCTGATGATATCTTAGAAGAACAATTTTTCAGCCCCTGTTTAACAGGGGCGTGTAATTAAAAAATGTTAAGCAATGCTTCGCAACAGGTCTGACTGCTGTGCTCCAAGTACAGTATCTGTGAGGGGTTGAAGTGTTGTGGCACCAGCACCAGTGCCTAAGGCCCAATTTTTTCAGCCCCTGTTTAACAGGGGCATGTAATTACAATTTTTAGGCAATGCTTTGCAACAGGTCTCATTTCTGTGCTCAGAGTACAGTATCTGTGAGGGGTTGCAGTGTTGTGGCACCAGTGCCTAAGGCCCAATTTTCAGCCCCTGTTTAACAGGGCGTGTAATTACAATTTTTTAAGCAATGCTTCGCAACAGGTCTGACTGCTGTGCTCCAAGTACAGTATCTGTGAGGGTTGCAGTGTTGTGGCACCAGCACCAGTGCCTAAGGCCCAATTTTTCAGCCCCTGTTTAACAGGGGCGTGTAATTACAATTTTTAGGCAATGCTTTGCAACAGGTCTCATTGCTGTGCTCAGAGTACAGTATCTGTGAGGGGTTGCAGTGTTGTGGCACCAGTGCCTAAGGCCCAATTTTTCAGCCCCTGTTTAACAGGGGCATGTAATTACAAATCTTGATCTAATAGTTCACAGCAGGGCCCATTCCTGCGCCCACCAAGAGTAACTGTGAGGGCTTACAGTCTTGTGGTAACATCGTCCACCACCACCACCACCACCACCACCACCAAAGACCCAATTTTTCCGCCGCTGTTTAACAGGAGCGTGTAATTACAAATCTTGATCTAATAATTCTCAGCAGGGCCCATTCATGTGCCCACCAAGAGTAACTGTAAGGGCTTACAGTGTTGTGGCAACACCGTCGTCCACCACCACCACCAAAGGCCCAATTTTTCTGCCCTGTTCAACAGGTGCATGCAATTACAAATCTTGATCTAATAATTCACAGCAGGGCCAATTCCTGTGCCCACCAAGAGTAACTGTGAGGGCTTACAGTGTTGTGGCAACACCAACATCTAACTGGGCAAATTTCTGCAGAGTATATATGGCAGGCCCCTACTTTCAAACATCCAACTTACAAACGACTCCTACTTGCAAACGGAAGGAGAAAACAGGAAGTGAGAGGAAATCTACCCCTAGGAAGGGAAATTCTATCCTGTTAGATTTAATTTGGGAAAAAGGTATCTCCTCTCTACTGATGCTTTATCACCAATCCTTGTTTCAATAAAAACCCCACTTTTCCAAAAACATTTGTCATTGGGACGGAAAGTGAGGTGAAATGTTCTGAACAGGTGCACAGACAGCAAAACAAATGTTACAGGGGTGATAACCCCTCCCTATGTTCTCCAAAAAGCTTAAAAATAGATTTTTTTTGGATGGAGCTACGCTTAAAAATGTACCTGTTCAGATTCTACTTAAGAACAAACCTACAGTCCGTGTCTTGTTTGCACCGCCTGTATACCGCTGTTCAGAGTATATAGGGTTGTAGGTATAGGGTTTTATTTTGGGTGCGGGGTTCCCCTTAATATCCATACAAGACCCAAAGTGGGCAGGGTTGCAGCAACTATAACACACAATATCTCCGCAAACAAAGCAGCACAAATGTGGCACAAATGAATGGCGCGTTTGTTTTTAAAATTCAGCAATATGGGGTGCAAAGTGGGCGGGGCTTGCATTAAATTGAATATTTAATTCCTCAGAAACCGAACCGGCACAAACGCTAATTTTTGCCGCACAAACGAATGGTATATTTTTATTCAGGTTTTACAAACATGGGGTGCCAACTTCACGCAGCTGCGGTTCAGATGCAAATTTTTGGAGCTGGCGGCCAACGGCATCTTTAATAGCTGGTTGTTAAAGCGGCTGTAAACCGAGGATGTTGTAAAAAAAAAAAAAAAAAAAAATTTAAAAAACACCTGCAAAGCAATGGCATAATGTGATTGGCTGAAGCCGTGATGACATCACTCCCGTGCATGAGCGTTGGAGCTCTCGGTTTCCGGCGTGAAGCTCTGAAGTTCCGTCAAGGTTTGCCAGACATTTAGAGCGCATGCCCCAGTGATGTCACTGGCTGCATCCAGGGTGAAGATCTCCTAAAGGGTGCACTTTTAGGAGATATTCATTTTACCTACAGGTAAGCTTAAATAGGCTTATCTGTAGTTACAAATGACCAGAGCGGGTTTTACTACCGATTTTAAGGTGCGGCCGGCCACCACATCCTCAACAATGGATGACTCCATTGAATGTAAAAAAAGACAATGCCGGCAATAAAAAATAGTGGGAAAAAAACAGCGTGCCCCCCCCCCCCCCAAATCTATACTAGGTCCCTTTTCGGTCTGGTGCACATTTGGAGGGGAACCCACACGTCAAAAAAAAAAAAGCCCCTCCCCCTATTCCCAAATCTATATCGGACCCATGCAGCCAGCTTTGGGGCAGGGGGAAATTTTTTTTGTTTTTATTTATTAAAAGAATTGTCAAACACTATTTATTTTTTTTCTTCTTGACACTTTTTATGGCGACTAGGTAAGGTTATGAGAGCATGGGGGAGGGGGGGGGTGGCCTGGTGTGGGTCGGGGGGGGGGTGGAGGGTCTGTTTTAAATCCGTACCAGACCTGAAATTGACTTTTTATTCCCAGCAATGTTTTTTTTTTTTTTGGCTTCCTTAAAGTGGAGTTTCAGCCATTTTTGTGTCTGTGACGTATCCCAGAAGATTGCAGGGAGGAAGAGGGGAGAGGAAAACTTCCCCTCAGCAACGTGGAGCTCTGAGCGGAAGTTGGAGCTGGGTACCTGTCAGAACTAGGTACCTGCTCCCCCCCCCCCACCCCCCAAAAAAAATTACTTGCCAAATGTGGTCAGAAGTCCTTAAAGTGGAAGTTCCAACTCCGCTTTAACAACCAGCTTTTTTATTTTAGTGTGGGCTTCTGTACCAGACCTTACAGGGCCAAAAATCGCAGATCGCCGCCATTACTAGTAAAAAATATAAAAATGACATAAATCTATCCCCTATTTTGTAAACTTTTGCGCAAACCAATCAATAAACACTTATTGCGTTTTTTTTTTTTTTTATTATTTTTTCTTTTTACAAAAAGTAAAAAATTATATCGTTTTTTTTTTTTCTAAATTGACGCTCTTTTTTTTTTTTTTTTGTTTGTTTATAGCGCAAAAAATAAAAAACCACAGAGGTGATCAAATACCACTTAAAGAAAACTCTATTGAAGGGATAAAAAGGACATCAATTTTTTTTGGGTATAGCGTAGCATGACCACGCAATTGTGTAAAGTAAAGTGATCTAGCGCATAAATAAAAACACCCTCTTACAAATGTGTCAAATATGGCACCAATTCGTGATAGTGAATCTCTATAGATATAACAATAAAATAGATGTGATACAAAGTGATGAAGTAATAAATAAATAAATATATCAATCAACATAAAAGTCCAGATATTGCTGGAACAACCAATGGAAAGCGAATAGTTCAGGAAAAAAAACTCTAATAAATATAGAGCTATATGAACGGAAAAGTCAGTGGGTCACTCTGAAGATAACCACGAGGAGATACACCCAGTGTAGGTTCTGTAATGGATAGTCTCTTAAACGATATCCCCAGTAATAATTGACAACTGTCAGCAAACCAAGATATATCAAATCCAAAAATGGGCTATCTAGCCTCTGGAGGACAGTGATCCAAGAGACGGGATTTGATACAGTATACCGGGGCAAGGCTCCCCCAAACGGAGATAGGACCTCAAGAGGAAAGGAGGATCGTATTGTCTTTGACTACACGCTTTATAAAGAACCCATGAGGTGAGAGGCTAGATAGCCCATTTTTGGATTTGATATATCTTGGTTTGCTGACAGTTGTCAATTATTACTGGGGATATCGTTTAAGAGACTATCCATTACAGAACCTACACTGGGTGTATCTCCTCGTGGTTATCTTCAGAGTGACCCACTGACTTTTCCGTTCATATAGCTCTATATTTATTAGAGTTTTTTTCCTGAACTATTCGCTTTCCATTGGTTGTTCCAGCAATATCTGGACTTTTATGTTGATTGATATATTTATTTATTTATTACTTTATCACTTTGTATCACATCTATTTTATTGTTATATCTATAGAGATTCACTATCACGAATTGGTGCCATATTTGACACATTTGTAAGAGGGTGTTTTTATTTATGCGCTAGATCACTTTACTTTACATGATTTTTTAGGTGTATGTGAACACTATTAGATTTGGCTGCTTTTTATTCCAAGGAAGACTTTATCTCTATTGGATAACACACCTCAGATTCATTTTCTTTACGTTTTAGCATATATGGAATATTTATGCACATGCACTTATTAATATTTATTTATGCACATGCACTTGTTTATTTATTAATATTTATTGATTGTACACGGGTGGAATATTCTATTCCACCATCCAATAATACAGCGCGGAGGTCACCTCCACTTATTCTAATGACCACGCAATTGTCAGTTAAATCGACAGTGCCATATCGCAAAAAATGGCCTGGTCATTAAGGGGGAGAATCTTCCAGGGCTGAAGTGGTTAAAGCTTTTTTTTCTTGGGAGAGTACATGTGATCGGCACAGGCCAATCAGCATTGTGCAGACAGAGGGTCAGGGGTTCTGTAGCCTCATAGGACAGTCAGAGGAGAATGAAAACTCCTACAAGCTTTAACCAGACACTAATAGAAGTCACAAGACTGCTATATACTGCTGATAAAAAAGGTATTTAGCAGTTTATATTTGCTAAAATAATTGCATTTCCATGTTCTGTGTACTGTGGGAGACCAGATATAGTGAATGCAGGGTCCTGGGTTTAGTAACACTTTAACTTTTAACCCCTAACCTAACAAAATAAATAATGAGCAAATAAGAAATGCATAAATGAAAAATACATAAATGATCCCCTAATCTTTACCCTTCACCCCTTACAAAAAAAGGAAATAAACAATAACGGATGCAAACGCTGAAAAACATAGCAACAAATGATGAAACAGATGATATTTTTGTCTATTGGCTAATTTAAAAATGCTGTACAAAACGCTCAAAAATGTGCATACAAATGCTTGAAAAAACACAACTCTCATGTGTGAATGCCGCCTCAGTGTGACAACGGGTGGAGGATCTTCTCACTGCGCCCGCTGTCGCAATTTAAAAACAGCACGGCCATGCGGGGCTCCGCCCACACAGCTGCATCGTTCATACAGTTTCCTGTGCATGAATGAACTACAAGCATCCCACTGCGGGTTTTCCGCTAATGGTACTGAAATGTAACCCCCAAGCCACACTCAGGATTACCGCCAGGGAGGTTAAATAAATTGAATGAATCCTTTTAATATAATGTAATTCTTGATTTTCATAGTTCCAACCTCTTGCTCTCTGTGTAGGTTGTTTGGCGCGAGGTGTCCTGTGGATTCCCTCTCCTGCTTTTTAACAGAGGAGCGGATCTCCTATGAAGATGCTTTGAAGAAAGACTTTCAACCAGCTCAGGTTGGACAGACCTTTGGACCAACGTGAGTATCATAAACTCTGTAAAATGCTGGTATTTTTTAATTGAGTTCGTTATTAAACTGAACTGGATCGTGTCATTCTAAATTCCAGGAATCATGTGTACTGCATTCTTTCAATAGTCTAGCTTGGAATAATGTAAGTATGCATATCTCATACCTGAGGGGCTACTGGGGAAGCTGACGGTCCCTGTAGTAGTTGGTGCTGCTACAGTGGGAGCCGTGATCTTCCAGGTTCTGTGCAAAGGGCTTTCCCCCTGCACACGGACCACAGGGGTTTCCTCACTTAACACTGCCACCATTCACAGAATGCTTTGTATTTTCTTCAGTTAGCAAAAGGAATTCTCTGATTTGGATGAGGTGGAGAGGAGGGGCATTGGGATCATGCTCTCCATCTCTTATGATCATAAAATTACTTTCATTCATTAAAAAAATACAAGGCATTCTGTAGATGGTGGCATTGCCAAGTGAGTAACCTCCTATGGTCAGTATGCAGGAAGCCACTCACACACAACCTGAGCAGGACCCGGGCAATTAAAGCGATCACTGTAGTAGCGAAGACTACTACAGTGATTATCAGCTTCCCCAGCAGCCCCTCGGGTATGAGATGGGCATACCTACATTGTGCCAAGCTGGATGTAACAATAGAAAACAGACAATTCCTGGAGTGTTCATCTATAAAGAGGTTTTATGCTTAAAGCTTCAGTTCACCTTTTTTTAGGAAAACAAAAGGTGAACTGACAGTGTATATTATTTTTTTTTAAATAACAATCATATCATACCTCCACCAATCATACTCTTCTGGGGTCCCCCAATGGCGCTCGCGGCTCCTCCCCACATCGGTAAACCCCCTAGGAGAAGCGCTCCCCCTGGGGGTTACGCTCCTGAGTCCAGCATTTGCGTCCATAGACACAGAATGTCCGACTCGACCCCGCCCCCATGTCACTGGATTTGATTGACAGCAGCGGGATCCAGTGGCTACACTGCTATCAATCTATCCAATCAAGAGCCGAGAACCCCATCAGAGAGGTAGAGCACATCTCCGGCGTGGGAATTATGGGGCTCAGGTGAGTAAAACTGGGGCGGGGGGGGGGGAAGGAAGTGGCGTAGACACCCCGTGGGAGCCTGTGCCCGGAAGTGGGACGTGGGTGCAAATACCTGTATTATATGTGAGACCGGGGGGGGGTTCCCGAAAAGCAAGTTTAATTTTTGCGTGGAACTCCGCTTTAAAGAGAGCCTGTCATGAGAGAATCACAGGTGTAAAATTAGAATTAACCACTTCCCGACCGGCGCTCGACGTTGTACGTCGACAGAATGGCACAGACAGGCATAAGGGCTTACAGGTACATCCCCTTAAAGATGCCGCCGTGCCATGGCGTGCGGAGGTAAACAGCATCTCCCCGTTCTGCCTTTCATTTAGTGACACCGATCTCTGCTCCCTGTGATTGGAGCAGAGATGGGTGTTCACTAGATCACAGCCACGCCCCCCCCCCCCTCGCCCCCCCCCCCACAGTTAGTAACACGCCTCTAGAAACACTTAACCCCTACACTACCACCTAGTGGTTAACCCCTTCACTGCCAGTGTCATTTACACAGGAATCAGTGCATTTAAATAGCACTGATTGCTGTATAAATGACAATGGTCCCAAAAATGTGTCAAAATTGTCCGATGTGTCCGCCATAATGTCGCAGTTACAATAAAAATGCTATAAAAACTATCCCCTATTTTGTAAACACTATAACTTCTGCGCAAACCAATCAATAACCGCTTATTGCGATTTTTTTTTTTTTTAACGTATCGGCCTAAACTGAGAAAAAAAAAACATATATTTTTTTATATATATTTGGGGGATATTTTTTATAGCAAAAAAAAGAAAAAAAATAATTCATTTTTTTTCAAAATTGTCGCTTTTTTTGTTTTATAGCGCAAAAAATAAAAACCGCAGGGGCGATCAAATACCACCAAAAGAAATCTCTATTTGTGGGGGGGGGGGGGAGGACATAAATTTTGTTTCACGTCGCACGACTGCGCAATTGTTAGTTAAAGCGACGCAGTGCCGAATCGCAAAAAGTGGTCTGGTCTTGAGCCAGCAAAATGGTCCGGTCTGAAAGTGGTGAAAGGCGTTTGACACTCATACTACAGCATGACTGCGCCATGTCTCAAAAGTATAGATGTCAGACACAGTAAACCAACAAGCCCATTTTAGAAAAAGAACAGCCATGGCAACCACTGTACATTTCTCACGCCAGGGTCTCTTTAAGGTTTATCACTTAAAGTCTTTTTTTATTTTTTTTAACACACCTAATTGCTACTGCAAAGATTAAAATACCATGTGTTGGCTGAACCCTAGAGAGCCAGGTCTCAGCACAGAGCGCAGCAGTCCAACATACAACCTTCCCAGTCTCGCGTTCATGTGCCCTGAGCAGAAGTGTTGATTGGAGCACTGGGCCAGAGGTGTGTTGAACCTCGGGAGACCTGGCCCACTGCGCTTTGTATTGAACAGAGGTCAGGCTCTCTAATGTGTTACTAGTAGTGTTAATTATAGAAATTAAGCCCATATTTATTACTGTTTATGCATCCTGACTACAGTACAGTACTAATAAGGGAATAGTTAATTGGGCTTTTGGCTCAAGACCCCTTTAATAAATAAGGCTGTATATTTTAATTACAGTTTTTTTTTTTTTTTTTGCATGGAAATTGTGAAAGTAGTAGTACCAGAGTATAACCTATACATATTTAGAATATAAGCTTGTCATCTCTATCTTTTTAAAGCGGAGTTCCACCCGTTTTTTTTAGTTTACTAAAAGTCAGCAGCTACAAAAAGCATAGCGGCTCACTTTTAATAAACCGACACTTACCTGCCCCACGGCCCAGCGATGTGGCCGCCTGGAGGCTAGCTCCTCTCCTCGGCACCATCATGGTAACTGGGCACCCGGCCGTGACAGCTGCGCACGCACGAGTCGCACTGCGCTCTCCTATTGGCCAGCCGATCTGGGACCTGAGTTGTGTCCCAGAAGATTGCTGGCAGGGAGGGGCAGCCTAGAGCGAGAGGAGGAGTCGCCTAGGCAGCCGAAGATAGGAAGCAGGAAGTGGGATAGGAAGTCCCACGAAAAAAAGGTACATACCCCCCCAAAATGTGGCATGTCGGGGGGCGAGGAGTGCTTAAAGTGAAAGTTCCACTTTTGGGTGAAACTCCTCTTTAAAGAAAGAGCTTTAAGGGTTAAGAAACCTCAACCTCGTCACCAGAGGCACATACAAAGGAGCTCTCAATGTCTTCCAGATCTTCTATATCAAACAAATACCAGGAATCTGTATATAAAATAGTTACTCGCTGGTACCAAAGTCCTGCCCTCCTTCTCTCTATGTACCCTACAGTACCTGAGACTTGTTAGAGATGTGGCCAAAAGACAGGCGATTTACTACATATATTTTGGTCCTTCCCAGCGCTCAATCGTTTCTTAACACATGTTCATGATATTACCCAAGAATTCAGATTGGGTACTCCTCAAAACACCTGCGTTCTTCCTTCTGTATCGCACTTTGATTCAGTCCATAAAAAAATCTGTATTTCGCCACCTGGTGATGGGGCTAGGTCCTGCATACCGGTAGTATGAAAATCCACCAATGGTCCAACAATGGATCAGAAGGGTGGAGAATGTCGGGGTGATAGAAAGCCTCACAAGTTTAAATAAAAAAAGACACGCATTATAAATTCAGAAACCCTTTGTTCTACTGGTTTCTTTGCCTGCACTGATGAATCTAAACACTTATTGGCAACTTAATTAGTGAGTGTCATGGTATAGCTGAAGGTGATCTGCTAAAACCTGCTTACCTTTCTCTTAATACCTTCCAGGAGATTGAATGACTACAGCGTCTTTTTGCTGGTTGCCGCCAGTGTGGGCTCCCACTGGTTGCACCCTACCCCCCTTTCCTTTTGCCCCCCCCCCCCCCCCCCTCCCCTCCACTTTTTTTCTCTTCCTTTAGTACTTTGCTCTGCATACTATATATGGACAAGTTTGGATACCTTCTATGACCGTTCCATGGGATATCTAATCTAAGCAATCCCACCCGCCCTCGTGGTGAGACCATGGACCATTTTCGCTCACACCAGTCCTTTCATGTCACCTTTTTGGTACTGTAGTCTGATTAACCCCTGGCCTCCTTTGTGTTTTTACAAGGATTTCCTAGAGTATTTGTGATCCTTCAAATACATTTGTACTTTAAAGGACAATGCTTGTTACTCACGGATTGGATCGCCTTGTCCAATCTTCATTTCTGTTTTTTTTTTTTTATTTTATTTATTTTTTGTTTGCTTATGTACTAAAAAAATTGTATAAATAAAGAATACAAACCGACCTAGAAGGACAGAAAACTTTTCAGCGCAAAAACACACTTTACGTAATGCAAATACTTTTGTAAATGCCTGTTTACTGAGCAAAAAAAATGTTTTTTCAGTTGCTATGCCTACACTATGCCACATCTAAATGATGTCATTCCTTATGTTTACAGACTGTTTGGCACCTGGTATTTTGTCTTTGAAGATAAAAAACAAAAAACAAAAAAAAACCTTATTTTTCTTGCAGTTGGTGGACTTGTTGGTTCAAAGTGCAGCTAAGCATACCTGAGAAGTGGCGTGGACAGGAAGTCCATCTAATATGGGAAAGTGATGGTGAAGGGTTGGTCTGGAAGGATGGCATGCCAGTCCAGGTAAAGGATTATTCCATATTTTTTTTAATTTTTAATTTTTTATTTTTTGCTCTAACGTAGTAAAATCTAAGAGGTTAGATTTTGTGTAATCCACTTTTTTTTTTTTATTGGCCTCAGAGGTAGGGGCCAACTAGAGGTTTGTTGCTGTATGCAGCCTTTATCTGCCTTCTGCTGAATTTAACTACAGGGAGAAGGGCAAAGGGAGGACCTCATCATTGTGCTGTGGTGACTGCAGGAGGAGGAGAGGTGACTAAAGAGGCAGGACTTCATCAGCTATTTATTTTCTGACTCTGAGGACTTGGTAATGTGACTCCGCCATCTGATGGAAGTGTTGAACTGGTTATCTTTCCTTGATGTAACTACAGTAAACATACAATTCTGTGGTTGTGATGGGTTAATCCATATTTCACAGCTTTTTTTTTTTTTTTTTTTTTTTGCCTTAAAGTGATTGTAAAGTCTTTTTTATTTATTTTTATTTTTTTTAAGTTAAAAATAACAAACATGTTACACTACACAGAGCAGGTAAGGTAAGTATATTTGCACAGAGCAGTCTGGAGCCTCCTCTTCTCGGGTCCCTCTTCTGTGCTCCTGGCCCCTCCCTCCTGTTGAGTGCCCCCACAGCAAGAAGCTTGCTATGGGGGCACCCGAGCCAAGCCACAGCTCCCTGTGTCCGTTAAGACATGGGGCCACGGCCTGGCCCCGCCCCCTTTCTCTCATTCACTAACTTTGACAACAGAGGAAGCTAATGGCGCCAAGCCAAGGAGAAGGGGGGGGGGGCTGAGCAGCCGAGACACTCCTACAACATTGCTGGATAGAGAGGGGGCTCAGGTAAGTATTAGGGTGGCTGAGGGCAGCTTCTGCACACAGAAGGCGTTTTAGCTTGATGCATAGAACGGATTAAGATTAAAAAAAAAAACTTTTGCTTTTACACCCACTTTAATGCATTCTATGCATTAAAGTGAAAAAAACTTTTAATGGTAGCATACTCACCAGAAGCTGATCTGCATCCAGTGCTGTGCCTGTCTGCAGCAGATTTTTTCCATGGATTCTGCTCTCAGAGGCTTGACTGAGATCAGTGGCAGCCATTGGCTCCTGCTACTGTCAATCAAAACCCATCAGCGGGGGGGGGGCTGTGTGTCCAAATAGATACAAGCAGACCGGCATGGGACTGAGCGCACACACAAGTACCCCCATAGGAAGCAGCTGCCTATGGGGGCACTCGTGAGGGGGAAGAGCCAGGAGCGCTGGCGGGGACTCCAGGATAGGAGGATCGGTGCTGCTCTATGCAAAATCATTGCACGGAGCAGGTAAGTATAACATGTTTACGGTATTATTTTTATGAAATAAAAACCAAACCTTTACATCACTTTAAATTGCACTTCTCATAAGAGAAATGTGAAGGCTGCCTTTGCTTCCCTCTCCTGAAAATGTTTATTGTATGGCTGTCTTGCTGCTTTCAAACTGGCCCCTGAGTTTCATTAGCTGCATTCCTGTATCAGGCATTTGGCTCTGAAGTAGTGAAAGCAGACATTGCAGCCTGCTAGCATTTTTAGAAAGCTATAAGCAATGTAGGCTTCCTGTTCTTCTCTTATTAGGTGTACTTTAAAAGACCACACAGTCGCAGCCTTGGAAGTATATCTAGTGAAAAATCTTTATTTTTTTATTTTTTTTGAATGGAGTAGGAAATGGAAATTCTTGAGGTTTCCTCACTTTCAGTGTCTGTGACAACGGTCATCAGGACAAATGGCATGTATCCCCCATCAGACACATAAAGGAATAAAAACCTAACAAAGATTCTAACCCTTACCTACCGGTACTTTATTTAAACAAAAAAAAAAAATGACTGAATAAAATTTTGACAAACTTTTTTTTATTGTAATACTAATTCTGATCTTTTCATGCAGGGCTTAACAAAAGAAGGTGAAAAAAACAGCTACATTTTGGCCAGACATTTAAAAAAAGGGGATCCACACAGGTAAGAACTCTGCAGTACATGAACAGAGTGAAGAGATATGGGGGGTGTGATCAGACTGGCGGTATCTGGGGGGGAGGGGGGGGGGGGGTGTTAGCAGATTGGGGGGTGTCTGGGGGTGTAATCAGGGTAGGGGACACGGACGTGCAGAAAGGATCTGAAGAGATTATTTACATTTTTATTTATTTATTTACATTTTTATTTATTATATATATAAATAACAAATTTTTTCGGCCTGCAAATATTTAAAAAATCTACAATGTGGCCCTCTGGGCTAAAGTTTGGAGACCCCTGCCATATAGTATCACCAGTATCCACATGCATCTCCTGTCCATACCGATCCAGTATTGCAGTTGATGCACTGGCTACATCTGCAGATTCCTATCTAGGAACTTATTCTGTTATACAGTGTACAGAGCAAGGTTCAAAGTGCAGTAATCGCAGCAGCAGGCCAAGATCATGGCTTCAGTCAAAATATATCTAGTTTATTGCTGTGAGTTTCTGCACTTTGTACTTAACACTGAACAAACATGTTGCCAGTGCTCCAATAAACGAATAGTGCAAAGATTAAAATGAAAGGAGGCTTATAAAAGAGTGCAAGAGACAAAGGCAGAAACGCAAGGCAATCAATATAAATCCATATCATACCAGTCTAGCTTTAGAAAACTGGTTGCTATGGGTTACTGTATTTTGCTCCATGTATTGTTTATCCACTTACGGACCATGCCTGTTTTTCAGACTCAGTGTTTTCATGTTTAAAACATTTTTTTTTTTTTGCTAGAAAATTGCTTAGAACCCCAAAACATTATATATTGTTTTATTTTCTAACACCCTAGAGAATAAAATGGCGGTCATTGCAATACTTTTTTCACACCGTATTTGCGCAGCAGTCTTACAAGCGCACTTTTTTTGGGGGAAAAAAAAAAAACACTTTTTTGAATAAAAAAATAAGACCACAGTAAAATTGGCCCAATTTTTTTTTTTTTTTATATTGTGAAAGATAATGTTACGCCGAGTAAATTCATACCTAACATGTCATGTTTGAAAATTGCGCCCGCTTGTGGACATCGGCACTTAGACCCCATACACACTATACAACTTTTTTTGTCTGATTTCCTTTAGATTTACCAAAACCATGTAGGGCAAGGGCCTGCCTGATAGCATACAAATTGAACATCTTAAGGTTTGACCTCCATATGGTTTTGGTAAATCTGAAGGAAAAAATCTACAGAAAATTGTATAGTGTGTGTGTATCCATCTTTAGAATCTAAAATCTTTAATCTGGTTGGTGGCTGTGGGCTAACAACATCTTCTTGATTCTATCACTTTAACCAGAAGGCCCATCTGTTCCTTAGATCTTTATCATCTGTCATATAATATTGTGAGTTTTTTTTTTTTAATTTTTTTTGTTCATTTTTGAGCTTTCTTCTTATGTTATCAGCATGACCCTCTACATTGAGATGGCTTGCAATGGTCTATTTGGAGCTGGTCAGGGAGGGATGATTGGACCGGTGGATCCAAACAAGACATTTACTCTACAGAAAGCTGAACTTGCTGTTTACAACCGCAATGTAGAAGAACTACTTCTGGATTTTGAAATTCTGTATGATATGGCCAGGGTAAGTAAAGTCTGCTGGACATTTTTTTTTCAATTCTATAGGAAATATAAGATGGAACTTGGGGGAAAAATAAATATAAGTTTATAATCCCTGCAGTGAGTGGTTTACTCAGGTTTAGCATGCAGGCAAAGCAACAGGTTTACACACCCATACACATTGCTAATACATGCCTTCCTCTCATATCTCCGCCACTCTGTCGGCCTACTAAAGAAAAGAAGCCCTGTGTAATCTCCAAATACAGAACAGGCTGTGGACTCTCTTGCTGTATCCATATAACCGTGCTGGGCCCTGCCAATTGGATGCTCAGACACTCATCTCTGCATTATGAGAGGTAGGGGAGAGACTCGCATGTGGCTTGGCCCCACCCCTGCTCCCTTGTCACTGGATGTGATTGACTGCAGCAGGACCCAATAGCTGACACTGAGTCCAATGAGGTGGGAGAGAGGGAGCAGCACTGGATCGAGATTGGGCTCAGGTAAGTGTTTGGATAAGGGGGGGATTGGGGGCACTGACAATAGAGGGCAGAGAATGCATTAAAGAAGTTGTAAACAAAAAAAACACAATGCAAGACAAATGCATAATGAGATAGTGTGCATCGCATACTAGCTCATTATGAAATACTTACCTTAGAACGATGCCCTGCAGTGCCGCCCGCACTTCGCTCCCACGGTCGACATTTTTCACTGGAGTTACTTCTGGGTTCGCAGGCTCCGGTGCTGTGATTGGCCAGAGCCGCGATGACGTCACTTCCGCGGAACATGTTCCGTGGGAGCCGCCGGTCATGGAACGGGCCCTGATAAAACGGCACCAGCGTGCCGTTTCTTCAGAGCACATGCACCGATGACGTCTTGTGTTTTTTTTTATTTTTTTATTATTATAATTGTAAATCCCTTTTTTTTTCAACCCACTGATATGCAGTTACATGTCTGCCCTCCGCTCTTCCTTTCGATCTAAGAGAGCCAAGTGGGAGGAGCTGAGATTCCCATGTGACATATGGAGGATACGTCAGAGGAATCTGTGCTTATTGGCACCATGCCGGTCACATGTTTAACCACTTCAATACAGGGCACTTTCCCCCCTTCCTGCCCTAGCCAATTTTCAGTGCTGTCGGTTTTTAAACGACAATTGCACGATCATGCAACACTGTACCCAACTTTTTATTTTTATTATTTTTTTTTTGGTGGTATTTGATCACCACGGGGGGTTTTATTTTACAAATAAAAAAAGATCGAAGATTTTGAAAAAAAAGTTTGACTTTGTTTCTGTAATTTTTTTTGTAAATAAGTAAGTTTTCTCCTTCACTGATGAGGCGGCAATGATTGGTGGCACTGAAAGGTGGCATGTATTTGTGGCACTAATGGACGCTGATAGATGGCACTGATGGGCATCCCTGATAAGGAGGCACTGGCAGGCATTACTGATAGATGCGAGTAGAGGAGAGCCAATCGGCGGCTCTCCTGGTCTGTGCTGCTTGTTTATCAGCGCGGCCACCCTCGGATGCCCACACTGGACCACCAGGGAAGCACATAACACGTGGATGGCCAGGTACATCCCCCCATGGCCATCCACATGTGCAAATTAATGCCCAATCTATGCCAATCAGGGCCCACAAATGGGCACTGACTGGCACCATTATGGAACAAATTCAGTGATGCCCAGCAATGCCACCTCATCCGTGCCACCTCATTGGTCCCCGTCAGTGCAGCCATATCAGTGCCCATCAGTGCCCGTCAGTGCAGCCATATCAGTGCCCGTCAGTGCAGCCATATCAGTGCCCGTCAGTGCAGCCATATCAGTGCCGTCAGTGCAGCCATATCAGTGCCCGTCCGAATTTCCGATTGTGTGTACGGGGCATAAGTCATTTGTGATTTTTTTTTTTTCCCATTACCTTCAACCTCTTACTCATTCCATAAAATATGTGGGCCTACTGATCATTATTTAAAGTGATGCTAAAATCTTTTTTTTTTTTTTTTTTTTGTTAAAAATAACAAGCCTGTTATGCTCACATGCTCTGTTGTAGTGGTTTTGCACAGAGTAGTCCAGATCCTCCTATTCTTGGGACCCTCTAAAGTGCTCCTGGCCCCTTCCTTCTGTTGAGTGCCCCCACAGCAAGCAGCTTGCTATGGGGGGCACTCAAGCCGAGTCACAGCTCCCTGTGTCCATTCAGACACGGAGCCGTGGTCCAGCCCCGCCCCCTTTCTCTCCTCATTGGCTCACTGACAATGAGGGGTGTCTGAACAGCCGAGTCTCCGGTGCAACATCACTGGATCTAGATGGACCTCAGGTAAGTATTAGGGGGGCGGAGGGGGCTGCTGCACACACATGCATTCAATGACTTAAAAAAAAAAAAATACCTTTTTTTTTTTTTAGAACCAATTTAAACCATACTTGGATTACTTCCTTTTTCCTCCTTTATTTTGATAATTACCAACTGTAATATGTCGCCTTATATTTGTGTGAAGTTCAAGCATAACATGAATTTCTTCCTGATGGATTTTCCCTAGTTGATTGGTGAAGATAACCAAAGAAGCTATCAGGCGCTCTACGTGGCCAACCAAATGGTGAACCTGTGTGATGTAAATGACCCCGGTACCTTTCCTGCTGTTGCCAAGTTGGCTTCCACATTTTTCAGCCAAAAGAATGGAGACAGTCAGCACATGATTCACGCCATGGGACACTGCCACATCGACGCGGGTAACTATTATTATATAAACAAAACAATCCATAAGTCCATATGTAAGTGGTGTAGCCAACCCTTTGGTAAAATATGGAAAGTCAAAGGTCTTGCTGCCCTCCTCCAGAACAATGGGTGTCCTTTAGAGCTGAAACATAGAATACCAGGGAGGGCACACTGACCTTGCACATTATCAAAGATACATTTTATTTAAATAAAAACAAGAGTCATACTCACAAACGTACGTTAAAAAGAAGGCTTAACATTGCTCCAAGAATTCGGAATGGTGTCTTCTGGACACCTGGAGCGGGTATTAGGAGGAACCAGATGGTATCACAAACGGCTTACGCGTTACGAGAGAGTACCCTCTTCATCAGAAGATTTAAATAAAATGTATCATTGGTAATGCGCAAGGTTGGTGTGCCCTCCCTGTTTTTCTAACTATTATTATATGACCGGCCTGGTTATAACAGGAAATATTCTATGAATGAGTCCATTGAGTCTCTCATCATAATATGCTGATCATCAGACATATGGCTCTGTAAAAACTTTGGAATCCATTGTTCTAGCTGCCTCCACCAGCTAATGGATATCGTTTAAAGTGTTTTATCGTGAAAACTCCCTGCAGACATATTTTCAAGGTTGGAATACTTTTTATGGGTTATAAATCCTAGTTGCAGCAATGCTGAGGAATTAGGGGAGTTTAGAAATGAGTAGTCTCCTTTTTTCCCAATAAGGGTGCTTTCACACTGGGGCGTTTTTCAGGAGCTACAGCGCTAAAAATAGCGCCTGTGCAGCTCCTGAAAAAAGCGGGTCCTTTCACTCCAGTGTGAAAGCGGATGGCTTTCACACTGGAGCGGTGTGTGCTAGCAGGACGGTAAAAGTCCTACTAGCAGCATATTTGGA
Organism: Lithobates sylvaticus; assembly: GCA_028564925.1. NCBI lineage: Eukaryota > Metazoa > Chordata > Amphibia > Anura > Ranidae > Lithobates > Lithobates sylvaticus. The sequence goes on along the minus strand of CM053029.1, from coordinate 510,489,202 downwards.
GCAGTGAAGGAGCGGTGTATTCACCGCTCCTACCCATTGAAATCAATGGGACACCGTGGGGATACCGCCGCTGCAGCGGCGCTTTGCGGGGGATTTTAACCCTTTTCGGCCGCTAGCGGGGGTTAAAATCACCCCGCTAGCGGCCGCATACCGCGGCTAAAACAATGGTAAAGCATCGCTAGTATAGCGCTGCTTTACCGTTGCCGCCCGCACCGCCCCAGTGTGAAGCCGGCATACATATAGAAGAAAAGGGTGGTTGTAGATCGTGAATTTCAAGAGGTGAAATCTTTGTCAGAATAGTAAGCAAGTAGACTAGGATCTACAGCCGCTTCAAAACCATCTTAAACCGATGAGAAAAAATGATCAGAACTGCGCCAGTCTCTCTAATAACTAATAAAGTGCAGCTGCTATCCTATTTTGATGTAACGTCACCACGCATGCCAAGTCCACACTCGTGACCTGGAGTCGGCTTGGCTGCATGATTGTATCTGTAATAATAGTCTCAGTAGAGGCACAAATAATTGTGAGTGCTTTTTATTTGGTGGTGGAGAGCACTGATTTGGTGCAAAAAGGAAGAAAGAATTGAATTGTTCACTGTCCTTTTGACACATTTTTTTTCCTGCATGGGACTGTTTTGCTCTATATTGGATATTTTTTTTTATTATTTATCATTTTATTTCCTTTTTGCACTGGATTTCTTATGTGTTTTTATATTGAACATTGTATGGAACGCTTTTATTTTTAGTGATTTTATTACCTAATATTTACTGCAGATTCTATATATTTATGATTTTTATGTATTATTGATTATAGGATATACATTGCACTTTGAAATAATGTTTATGGAATCATGTAGTGCAGGGATATGCAATTAGCGGACCGCCAGCTGTTGCAAAACTAAAAGTCCCATCATGCTTCTGCCTCTGGCTGTCAGTCTTGCTATGTCTCATGGGAATTGTAGTTCTGCAACAGCTGGAGGTCCGCTAATTGCATATCCCTGATGTAGTGGGAAAGCAGAGGTAGAGTTGACATTATGTATTGTCGCCTGCCACAGAGTTTTTATTTTTTACTATGGAGAATGGTAGACGACATGATTTGAAATGAAACCTGTGGGCTCTAGTGTCATACTAAACCAGAAATTGGATGATCATACAGGCACCTGGTAGTGTCTATACCTGTGCACTGGACTCAGAATCCTGAAACAATACAGCTTGCTTTATTAAACCCGCTTCAAGTTTTCCTGGCTGCGTTGTATTCTTTCCTTTCTGCACTTTTCTATTGGCTCTTGAGGCCACCCATCCAACTTTGTGGCTGGTATGGCAGGGTAAAAAGAGGATGAGGACCCCTGAGTGGCCATAGAAGCTGTGGACACAGTCCACATAGTAGAACAACATGAACTTTAGTTTTCTGGGGCCGACCTGAGAAAGTAGTAGATGTTATGGCCCTGATGCTGGTTTAGTATATTGCTGATATCTACACTTACCGTATATACTCGAGTATAAGCCGAGGCACCTAATTTTATCATAAACTGGGAAAACTTATTGACTTGAGTATAAGCCTAGGGTGAGAAATGCGCAGCTACTGTACGTGGAAAAGATGGTCAACAATGCCCATTTTCAGCCTCACTGTGTCCATTTGCATGCCTCACTGTGCCCATTTGCAGCCATAGGTCCCCCGAACTTCAAACTCAGTAGTGAAGGGTTCCTAGATGCCCTCTAGCTGCAGCCATTTGGGGTTTCTGGACCCATAGGGTCCCGAAATGACATGCCTGCAGATGGACACAGTTGACCGACTTTGGGTATCTCAGGGCCACTTGGTGCTAGGAACCCCAAATTTGGTGTGCAAACCCAGTGGAACTAGTACTACAACATATCCTAGCGCTAAGTGGCCCAGAGATATGGGGCCCCAAAGTCGTTTCGGAAAATGTCAAGCACTTTTCTGCAGCAGAGCATGACCTTTTCCGAACCGACTGAGATTTTCCAAAAGGACACTCCATCTGCCTCTGACTTTGTCATTGGTGTCAACATGCACCATGACGGCCGGGTCTTCCCCAGCCCTTCCCTGTAATCTGTCCACCTTATCTGTGATGTGCCGAACCCCGATCGCCCGGTAGACAACATACAGTTCGGCGCTTCAGGTCTTTCTTACATATTGCCCTCTCTGTCCTTCTAAGAGTCCCCTACCACCAGAATCTGTTTTTCCTTTCCGACTTTTTTTTTTTTTTTTTTTTTTTTTCTTTTTCTGACTTTGTCATTGGTGTCAACATGCACCATGACGGCCAGTCTTCCCCAGCCCTTCCCAGTAATCTGTCCTCCTTAAACATCCTATTAAACCACAACCCCCTTGTTCCCCGCTCCCCCCTCCCCCCCATACAGTTCGGCGCTTCAGGTCTTTTGTATAACTAGCTATTTTCTCCTATCTTATACTTCGGGAATTATTGGTCTGTTATTTCTACGTATTTCCATGATTTTGTGAACTCTATCCATCAGACCACTTATGCTTTTTGGTCAGTCACTGTTCCTTCTTTCCCTCCGGGTCTAATCTCTCCATTTAAACCTTTGTTTTCACTATTAATTTCCAATCTCATTTTAGGGCCCTCCCTTCCTGCCAATTCTTGGGTAAAAGGCTTTTACAACGATTTATCATAAATTGGAGACAATGATTCTCTGTATTGTTTACTCGGGATCCACTTCCCGTGGAACGGCATTACCCAGGGATCTCCGGAATTTCCCTTGTTTTGTGATTTCTTTTAAGCTACAAGATATTTTTCCAGTACTCTTGATGACGGGCAATCCCACCATATGTGTGCCATTGTGCCTTTTTCTTTAACATCCCCGCCAACAGTTTGGTAGATTCCCAGGTTGAAATTTACTCAGTTTTCTGGAGTGGCATACCATCTTGCTAAGCAATTGAAGTCATCGCTGCCGTACTTGGAACTTTTATGTATGGCGGTGTCTCCTCCCCTGCACTCTTAAACCTTTATAAATTCGAGTATATTATTAGCGGGATTTCCCCCTCTCACAGAGAGCCTCGAAGGGTCTAAGACTCCCCGTATCTCTACCGGGTAGGGTAGCTTCTCTACAAAATGCCCAGTTGGAGATATCGCCATTCATTTAACTCAAATAAGCTCTGTTTTTTTTTTGAGGTCAGTGTAAGTGTTAGTTTGCCTCGTGTCAGAATATCTTTAACTGTGCTGTGTCTTTTTTTATCTTCCCTGCTATCTAAGTTTTTCCCGGTGAGAAAGTATACGCATTATTTTTTAAAGTAGATCAAACGGTGAGTTGTATGTCCATTTTTTGTCGAGTACCTTATCCCATATTTTAAAGTGCAGAGTGGGTTAAGAGTGAATGTGTTTTCTCCCAGTTTTTCCTATTTCCGAGGAGGATTCCAATTTTCTTAAGTTAACTGTGTACTACTTGTGTTTTAAAGTAATGCTTGTGGAAGTGGGATTGGTAGCATCTGGATTGATATAATATTTTTGCATAATCACCATTTTTATGCTTAATACGCCCGTGCCAGTATAGGTGGTCTAATTGCAATTTTTTTTTGTCCCATTTAGTCTTCGTCCACATGGAATATAATTTAATATTGATGAGATTTTCACGAGTGCTTTGTTAGTCTTATACCCAAGATTGAAGCTGTTTTGCCACAGAAACGGGAATGCCCTTTTCAGATCTCTACTTCCGCTTTTTATGTTATTCTAGAGCCTCGTATTCTGATTTATCATGTTGATTTTAAATATTGATATATCCCCATAGAAGTCAATATTTTTTAAAGAGCTTTGCAGGGTGTCCTAGGTTCTGAATGAAGAATAGAACATCATCGCGAAAGCGGCCAAACTTATGGCCTTTCACGACTGGTTGTTAAGGATTGTCGGCGGAGTAACGGCGCAAGCGTCAAAACGAACAGGAAAGGAAAAGGGGGCAGCCTGTCGGGTCCGTTTCCTTTCTCAAATTCATACCGTTAACTCTGACACTGGCCGATTGGATTTTTGTAAAGTACTGTATCCACTTTATCATCCTAGTCCCAGGCCATTGTTTCCAGAGAAAGTTCTTATCATAGACTCCATCACGCTGTCAAAACGCTTTATCTGCGTCGATCGACAGAAGTAACCGGGGTCCACTTTTTTTGATAGCCTGGATGAGGAGCGTTGCTCTAACCCATTAACCCTCCCTTCCCTCCCTGGGATAATCCCACCTGTCCGGGTGGCCCAGTCGTTCATCCATTCTTTTAACCTGTTGCTAAAACTTTGGCGTAAAGCTTTACGTCTGTTAGGAGGCTATCGCCTATAGTTTGAGCATAGCGATTTATCTTTCCCCTCTTTCCAAATAACCGTAATGATGCTGCGAGGGCTTCCTTTCCCATCTCCGTAGTTACTCCCTACCCATTCATGTACTTTCATGTGGATCAGTATCTCTCTAAATTTTTATAATACAAGATCGTGTACCCGTCCGGGCCTGGACTTTCCCTGAGGCGAATCTTTAAGTGCTGGGAAACTCCAGCTTCTGATATGGTCGATCTAATAAGTCTGGTCCTTCGTGTGAATCTGTTTTTCTTCAAAATTCTGTGGATCTTCCTCTCCTGTCCTGCTGTTGATCCCTACTACCCTTTTGATTATGGAGTATAAGGCCTTATAAATTTCCTAAACTCTCCTGCTAGTTCTTTATTGTATAGAGTGTGGCCCATTTTTGTTTTGAATTTTTTCAATAAGTGCCTTTCTTTTTTTTTCTCAACATATTGCCATGTGTTGCCTAGTTGATTTCCCCCCAGCAGTCTTTCTTTGGCCATTCTGTGAATGATTTGTTTATCTCCTGGTCCTCTAATATCTTCCGAGATCCCTCTCTTTTGACGATTAGCTTGATTTCTTGTTCGAAATTTTAAAAATTTCCTCCTGTCAGGGCTTCCTTCTCTTTTTCCCTTTCCATTTTTTCCCGGGTCGCAACCGAAAAAAAATGCCTCTGATGTAGGGCCTGTGGGGCCTCCCACAGGTGGCTCTGTACCTCCCCTGTGTGGTCATTACTCTCGAAATACCGTTTCTTGCTTCATTTATTTTTATCCCTACTTATCATTTTGGGAGCAGGTCCTCATTTAATCGCCATGTGGTTTTTTTTGAAAGCCTAGACACTCATTTTCATTGTTACCGGAATGATCCGAGATTGTCCGCAATTTCAATTTTGTGCGGCAATCTGGTCCATCAATTTCTGTTCTAAACCCAGATGTAGTCATTCGCAGTAACTCCGTGTACAGTAAAAAAAAGTGTAATCATACAAGTTGGTACTGGTGCAATCTGTTTAATATCATGTTTTAGCATCGTCTTTAACTTTCCCTGTACCCGGGACGACTATCGACCGCTGGGTCTATGCAGAAGTTCAGATCTCCCGCTAGGATTAAATCCCCTACCACCAGAATCTGTTTTTCCTTTCCCTTGTAGCTGGTAATTTGGTTTTAGAATTTTCTAGGTTTTTGTTAAAATATCAAATTTATTTAGGTGCTTTCTATTCTCATAACATTGACTTGCATTGCTGCAGATCTTTATATTTCCTTCATTAAAGGATGAAAATAAGTGGTTGCTCCAAATATACCAGAAGACTCTATGGGGTTGATTTACTAAACCTGGGGAGTGCAAAATCTGGTGCAGCTCTGCATATAAACCAATCCCCTTCCAGTTTTTTTTGTCAAAGCTCAATTGAACAAGCTGAAGTTAGAAGCTGATTGGCTACCATACAGATGCTGCCCCAGATTGTGCACTCTCCAGTTTTAGTAAATCAACCCCACATATCTATAATCTGTTCTATACTACGCAGGCAGGAATTGTTACTCGTTCCTATAGAGCAGGACCATCATTGTCTTCTTATACACACTGCTTGAAAATGTTGTTGCAAGCTGTTCTGTGCAATATATACATCTTTTTCTGAAATTCTGTTACAGCATGGCTGTGGCCATATAAAGAAACCATAAGAAAATGTGCTCGCAGCTGGGTAACCGCAGTACAGCTGATGGCATCCAATCCAGACTTTACCTTTACATGCTCTCAGGTAAATCTCTCTTGGTTTTACCCATCATATTTACCATCCATCTGTTCAGCTGTTATCACCGATCTAATCCATCATTCAGACTCCTTTGTACACCCACTCCTCCAAATATTGCCTATCATTAACATTTTTTTATGTTGTTGAATTGTACTGACAGGAAAGTAAAAAAAAAACAAAAAAAAAAAGGTAATTGAACTTTAAGCCCTGGTTCACGTTGGTGTGATTTGACTTGTCAAATCGGCAGCAATTGCCGGCAATGGCACCGTCCTAATCGATACAATGCCGCACTTGTTCCATTGGCATATGTGCAGAAACCCGCACAGATGTCTGTGAAATCACAGCCGAAATCGGGACTGACATGCGAAGTGAAATTGTGCGCGTTCAGCTGAACAGGCTTCATTCCCGCAGCTCAGTGTGAACCTGGGCTTGGACTCGGTTCACACTGCCGAGACTCATGGTGCAACTTTGCCAGGCGACTTGAGTATTGCTTTGATGTGACTTGATGCGACTTTAGAAGCTACTTTAGGGAATGCCTGGGTAATCTTCCTGTAATGTCGGATCCAAATCACATTAATATAGATGAGGCTCTGACTTGGCGGTGACTTCCATTATAGTCTATGAGCACAAGTCGGATAGAAGTCACCCTGAAGTAGTACAGGAACCTTTTTTAAAGTCGGAGCAACATCAGTCGTGCTAATTAAGACCCCTTTCACAATGGAGGTGTTTTTCGGGCGCCTGTAAAGTGCCTGAAAAATGCCTCATCTGCAATCCCAGTGTGAAAGCCCTAATGCTTTCACATTGGGGTGCTTCACTGGCAGAACATCAGAAAAAGTCCTGCAAGCAGCTTCTTTTGAGGTGTATACACCGCTCCTAAAGCACCCCTGCCCATTGATTATAAATGGTTAAAAGCACCCAGCTAACGAACGAAAAGCAAACAACGGTAAAGCACCACTAGTTTTAGTGGTGCTTTACCGCCGACGGCCCCGTGCTGTCAGTGTGAAAGGGCTCATTAAATAACATGGGATTTCACATTTCATGCTCATTGGGGACACGCAAGTTGGATCCCCTTTTATGGCAGTGTAAAACCAAGCCTGAGGCTTCATGCACACAGACTAAAATAGGCATTTTTAATGCCTAGCATAAATCTCCCGGCGCTCGGTGAGCCACACATTTTGCATGCAGCCTGCTGTATAGGTCAAAAGCTCTACACCGCTGTACTCTTGTAAATGGGGAACTTTCAAAGAAGCCTCAGCGTTTACAAAAGTGCAGCCGTTGAATTGTATGGCAGGCTGTATGCAGGTCCACGGGTGGGGGGAAAGCGCAGGGAGATTTCTGCTAGGAATAATAAACACTTGTTTTAGTACATGATTATGAACCCTAAAGGTGCTAGTGAAAAAGAACCACATGAACTTCATATTAATAAAATCATTGTTTTATGTATAATTTTGTACAAAAACCATCGGTTCTAAAAAGCCTTTGTACAGCATTTACTTGTGAACTTAAAGCGGAGCTCCACCCTAAAGTGGAACTTCCGCTTATCGGATTCCTCCCCCCCTCCGGTGCCACAATTGGCACCTTTCAGGGGGGGGGTGCAGATACCCGTATAATACAGGTATCTGCACCCACTTCCAGGACTAGCTATCCGCTGCTGCCCTGTCCCTATCCGAGGATGCCCGCCCCTATCCGAAGATGCCCGTTGTGTCTTGGGAAACACACAGTTCCCAGGACACAACCGGGACCAATAAAGACGCGCAGCGCGACTCGCACATGCGCAGTAGGGAACCGGGCAGTGAAGCCGCAAGCTTCGCTTCCTGATTCCCTGACAGGTTGGTGGCAGGGGCAGCCCGAGAGACGAGCGATCGCTCGTCATCATCTGCCGACATCGCTGGAACCTGGAACAGGTAAGTGTCTATTAAAAGTCAGCAGCTGCAGTATTTGTAGCTGCTGACTTTAAAAAAAAAAAAAATTTCAGGTGGAGCTCCTCTTTAAACTTCTAACAATACTCCATCATATACTGTGTGTGTATGTGTATGTATATGTGTATATGTGTATATGTGTATATATATATATATATATATTTCTGTATAGTAATCATATAACTATTGTTGTGCTTTTTTAAGGAAAGTTTCCCGCAAATTTTTATTAAGTAATTTTTAACGAAGATATTTTTAAGATACAAAATCAATCTATATGACAGTCTATATATGCAAAACTTGTTCACGGAGACGAGTGATCATACTTAATAGTCACATTTATTGGTTGACAGAAAACAAATATTTACATGAAATTAAAATACAGATTGCATTATTTGAACATTTGACAATTGATGGAAATACCCTCAAAATGGGCGTAGTACCTTGGACACAATATCACCATGATAACTTCTTCAGTAGAATCAATAACCTTATACTTGACAATTTAACAGAATGTCTGTATTTTTCACACACCCAGCCGTTACTATGCTGCAGGTAAGTAACGTTGAACAAATGCGAAAATAATTTAGACATTTGTTTGTCAATAAAATTTGGTAATTATGCAAAAAGTAATATATAATAAAAATTGAATATTAGAGAAAAAAAATCTAAAAGGCGGTTATTGATTCTGGAGAATGATTACCAATATTAGAATATTCAATACATCAATAATTAAGAGAACAGACCAGATAAAATCAACATGTATATTTACCCATTCCAAAATGGCTATTAGTCTGGATTTAAGATGGCTACCGGGTTCCGGAATCTCCTTGGAGGTTAAAGTATATTTCCAGGCATGGCTGTCAGTCTATCTGGGAAGATTTTTCTCCCATTGTCCCTTCCCCCAGGGAAGCTCTGGGAAGCTTTTTTCTCCTGAGCTGTCTTCCTTTTCTTTGACTATCTCTCTTGCTTCTTAAATACCCTCTCACACAATAAGATTATAAAACTTGTAATATGTTCAGCCCAAAAGGTATGTGTCTCTTTCCTAGGGGTGCAACAGATCGTCGCCGATCCGTGATCCGAACGGGCCACCCCGTTCGGATCGGCACACCCCGCGATCCGCGGAGCGCTCCGCGGCCTCGGCCTTAGGAAAGGCCGCGGCTTCGGCCTAGCTCCGGAGCGACGGCGACCATCTTTGTACACCCGGCGGCCTTAGGAAAGGCCGCGGCTTCGGCCTAGCTCCGGAGCGCGGCCATCTTGGTACACCCGGCCACTGTTTTTAATGTGATCGCTCCGTCAATGACGGAGCGATCACTTGTAAACCCTGCATTACCCAGCCAATATCCTGCATTACCCTGCATATACTCTGCATTACCCAGCCAATATCCTGCATTACCCTGCATATACTCTGCATTACCCTGAATTACCCTGCATATACTCTGCATTACCCTGAATTACCCTGCATATACTCTGCATTACTCTGCGGATACTCTGCATTACTCTGCGGATACTCTGCATTACGCTGCGATACTCTGCATTACGCTGCGATACTCTGCATTACGCTGCGATACTCTGCATTACGCTGCGATACTCTGCATTACGCTGCGATACTCTGCATTACGCTGCGATACTCTGCATTACCCAGCCGATACCCAGCCAATACTCTGCGATACCCAGCCAATACTCTGCGATACCCAGCCAATACTCTGCGATACCCAGCCAATATTACAGTGGGGAGAGGATGTGGATATTACAGTGGGGACTATATGGTGGCGTAATTTTCACGGGTTTTTGCAAATTCAATTATTATTTGCTGATCCGAAAATGATCCGATCCGTGACTCCTGATCCGAGGATCGATCCGATCCGTGAGTTTTTTGATCCGTTGCACCCCTACTCTTTCCTATTGGCAGGCAGACTTAATCACCTTTCCTAGTAGCCTAAATGTTTTTAATGTAATCTCACTTTCAACCACCAGGGGTCTCACATGTGTTTTGGGGCTGCTCTGTAACATTAATATATTTTATACTGTATATTGTACCTTAGTGAAAATATACCTTAGTGAAAATATCTATATCTTGAGTATTTGGGAATTCTACTAACCACATACTATCAAATACACTTGGCAAAATTATTGATTAATCACTTGCATAATATGGTGATATATATGCATATCATTGTATATCTGTAAAAATTTAGTCCATTTGAAAAGGACACAGGTTTATATATATATATATATATATATATATATATATATATATATATATATATATATAATATCAACATCACATACAATTTGTATCTATCTGGATACTTATATAATTTGGGTATCTAGTCAATATTTGTTTATCTAAACATTGTTCAATTCTAATACATTCATATCATAATCATCTATTTGTCTTAATACTAATTTGTTCCTAAAACAATTCGATTAATAATCTTATATTTTCATATGTATTTTATTTCATAACCGATTTCGTTAACTCATCGGATACTAAAATTATATTTTCTTTTGTGACCTACACATATCACATAGACTTTGAATGATTTATATTCACTGTCTTCTGATATATATATATATATATATTTTGAACATATGTCGGTTTGCTTCTACTTTTAAAATCCATGTTTTGAAATGGACTTTGAACAGTCCGATAAATGTTTTAGATAGCTTAGCTGTATACACAATTTCCTGATACTTCACACAATAGGCTTTGTCGGGCAAAGTGTTGGCTATTGACTTTTTTCTTGATGGTTGTAAATTGTCCAAACAGTTTTTACTTCAGCACAAAGGATTCTTCCCAGTCACGGACCACCTCCAGGTGATGTTACCTAATACGTTTGGCCTTCTTAAACTAATCAACAAAAATAAGTACACACCTTTTGCTTGGTGACAAAGGCTACCATTGTTCCTGTTTTCTTCTGGCTCAATACAGGCTTGTAAAAACCCCTTGAATAGAATGGTTGTAGTAATTTAGAATACATAAGTTTACTGTGTCTTAGAGGTCTTCTATAGGTCAATTATGGTGACCTCACAGTTCACGTGTCTTTTTGAAATTATACATTTCTGTCATTGAATAGTAAATATATTTCTTCATAAATTCACAACACTATACATGCTGGTAATGAAAGTCTCAGCAATGCCCCTGCTGATTTTGTACGTTTACCCACTGACAAAAAAAATTCTCAGTCTAATTTTAATGGTAAGTTTATTTTAACAGTGAGAGACAGAATAACCAAAAAAATATCCAGAAAGACGCATTTCAAAAAAGTTCTAAATTGATTTGCATTTTAATGTGTGAAATAAGTATTTGATCTCCTATCAATCAGCAAGATTTCTGGCTCCCAGGTGTCTTCTATACAGGTAACTAGCACTCTCTTAGTGCCGGTTCACACTGGGACTGGATTGCAGCTACGCCGCCCCATACACTTCAAAATGCGATGCCCATTTTTTTTCTGCTTTCAACACTTCAGCTTCAGGGACAACATGTTTACTTGCTGCATAATATATCCCACTGACTTTCAAATGCCATTGTAATGAGATAATCAGTGTTAATTACATAACCTTTCAGTGGTTATAAAGGTATGGCTGATCGGTGTATAGAGGTTTATAAACCCTTGCTATGTTTCCGAATGCTAAAAGCGAATTCCCCAATGAGACAAGGATCTGCCAACCGTCTGTGGAGGACTGCGAGGAATCCTCAGGAAACCACAGAATCCACATCAAAAGCTTATTGGCAAGATAAATTCCCCAAGCCTTTGTGATGGAAGGTAAGATGATAACTTAGAAGGTAGCCATTGCGGTCGGAGAATACTGCTTTCATGAAGGTGTACTTGGTCAGTAAAAGTCATAGCGCTTTCTAGAATACATAAATTATAGAAAGAATAATAAATACGTGTAATGTGCAGTGAAATGTATCAACCCTAAACGGTGACATTAATAATATTTTTTCAATTTCACAGGCCCAGCAGCTGGAATGGGTGAAATCGCACTATCCTGGGTTATACTCGCAGATTAAGGAGTATGTCAAGCGTGGTCAGTTCATTCCTGTTGGTGGCACATGGGTGGAGATGGTAAAATCATGGCTTGTTTCATCACTTTTTCATATTCCAGAATACCTATTCTATACATGCATATATAGAAAAGCTTGATGTAAACATTTATAAACCACAAACAGGCCTGTAAATGTGGAACAAGAGCTTTTCTAAGATCATATAACTTCTAATTATTATTATACCCGATTTTGTATAGCTCCAACAGTTTACGCAGCGCTTTACAATGTATAGGGGGACAACACAATTACAGTACAGTTCAATACAAAAGGTACAGGAGGGCCCTGCTCGTAGAGCTTACATTCTAAAGGGAGGGGGTGATGGTACAAAAGGTATTAGCGGCAGAGAATGATTTGATGGGGGTGGCAGTTGACCACCTAGAACTGCTCTGTCACTAAATGTTACTATTATTGTTGAATTTCCTAAATTAATATCAGTACTTCCTATTAATTTTGTAGCGAGTTTACCGGTACTCTTGGTACCACTATGTGCTGTTTCTCTATGAATAAATAGGTCAATACTATTCATTAAAGGTCAAATATTTGTCACAATTTTATTTATTTAAAATCAATTCTGAGAGCTTTGCCTCCTTATTAAGGTGATCTTGGGAATTGTTTTTACACACTTTTGCCATATTTTGAGAAAGGTGAAATTAATCCAGAGAAATCTGTTTTGTAAATGAAGTTCATCAGTTAAAGGAAAACAAATAGTGTAGCGCTCTAAAAGAAAAACATAAACATGACGTGATGCAAGTGTCAAAAAGGGGCAATAAACCCAAAACTCTTAACCTTTAAGTTGAAAGAAACAAACATATGAAATTGTGATAATCAGTGTATGTAAATAATTAATGTCCATGAAAAGAATAAAAGTGAAACTATTCGGTAAACAGTTCTAAACTTCATGTGAATATCCAAACAGTAAACGTGGATGTATGGCTAGAGTGAGGGGAACAACCACCGACAGGAGGTTTACCGGAGCGTTTGAACCCACAAGAACATAAGTTCTATGAGTCAAACAACTTACCATATTTATCGGCGTATAACACGCACTTTTTCCCCCTTAAAATCGGGGGAAAGTCGTGGGTGCGTGTTATACGCCGATACTCAAAAAAAGTGACAAAAACAGCGAGCGCCGCCGAAAGACCGAATCGCTGCCGGAAAAGACCGAGCCGACTGTTCGGCTCCGCTCGTAGTCCCGCCTCCCTGCGCTCCCGAAACAACAGAAGGGAGGCGGGACTGCGAGCGGAGCCGTACAGTCGGCTCGGTCTTTTCCTGCGGCGATTCGGTCTTTTTCGTCGGCGCAGTCTGTCTCGCGGCGGACAATTTAAACATCGGCAAGGCTGCAAATGACGCTGGGCAGGCTGCAAATGACGCTTAAATGTATTTTTTTTTTCCCCCAAAACTTCCCTCCTAAAACTTTTTTTTCCTTTTTTTAAATGCCCTCCTAAACTTGGGGTGTGTGTTATACGCCGATGCGTGTTATACGCCGATAAATACAGTATGTTGTATAAACAACCAATGTGGATGGACACTTGGAAACTTCAAATTGCTGGAGCAGGAACACCCGGCTGTCCGCAAGATGGAAGATGTCCCTGCAGGCTTGTCTCGTGGGAGACAGTAGTCAGATGTCCATATATGTAGTAGGGGTGATTAAAGAGCGGAGAATAAAAGGGGCCACATAACGTGATTCCGTTTTAAGTACAAACAAAATTTTAATGTAGCTAGAACACTTGCATTTGGTAGGTCAAATAAATAAGCGCTTTTGAAAACAAATGGTGGCAGTGGAGTCCTTCCCAATGCGTTTCGTCTCCAAGGACATCGTCTGGGGTGTCCCTCCACTGCCGCCCTCCAGATATTTATAAAAATGATGACCCCAATCATGAAGGCCAAGCCCCCATTGCGTTTCCGATTTTGCACTGTTATTTTGCGCATCCCCCGAATGTACATTACATATGTTTACATGTGAGGGAGTATTTCCCCTTCTGGGTCTTGTATGGCACGCATGCTTGCCCTTTCTTTGAGGCTTGTGAGGTTATTGCGTTGCAGAGCATCCCTTGGCCTGATAGGTGGAACTGGTTCCTCTTTTGGCCATCCGTGGAACGCATGCCTGCCGCGCTGCTGAGACGCATGACGTCATTACGCTATTTTGCGTTCCTTCGGCATGACAGCCGTTGGGGCATAATGAGTGGTGACACACTCTGTCTTTCCACATTGAGGCTTGGGACGCAGTTGTTTACCTTTGAGCCGAATGCCATACTGAGGTTTGCAACACAATAGCTTTTCCCAGACCGAGGCATGGAACGCGCGCTGGTCCACCATCTTTCCTAAACAGAAAGTAACAGTGCAAAATTGGAAACGCAATGGGGGCTTGGCTCTCATGATTGGGGTCATATTTTTTATAAATATCTGGAGGGCTGCAGTGGAGGGACACCCCAAACGATGTCCTTGGAGACGAAATGCATCGGGAAGGACTCCACTGCCGCCATTTGTTTTTAAATCGCTTATTTGACCTACCAAATGTTAGTGTTCTAGCTACATTAAAATTTTGTTTGTACTTAAACGGAATTACACTATGTGGCCCCTTTTGTTCTCCCCTCTTTAATCACCCCTACTACATATATGGACATCTGACTACTGTCTCCCACGAGACAAGCCTGCAGGGACATCTTCCATCTTGCGGACAGCCGGGTATTCCTGCTCCAGCAATTTGAAGTTTCCAAGTGTCCATCCACATTGGTTGCTTATACAACATAAGTTGTTTAACTCCTAAAATGTATGTTCTTGTGGGTTCAAAACGCTCCGGTAAGCCTCCTAACTTTCGGTGGTGGTTCCCCTCACCCTAGCCATACATCCACGTTCACTGTTTGGATATTCACATGACGTTTTGAACTGTTTACCGAATAGTTTCACTTTGATCCTTTTCATGGACATTTATTATTGACACACTGATTATCGCAATTTCATGTTTCTCTCCTTTCAACTTCTAGGTTAAGAGTTTGGGGTTTGTTGCCCCTTTTTGACACTTGCATCACATCATGTTTATGTTTTTCTTTTAGAGCGCTACACTATTTGTTCTATCATTTTGCTATTCTCTAATTGTTGTGTTAGCTGCTATTACCAAAGGGTAGCGCGGAATTACTTTTTACACCATCAGTTAAAGGAAACCTGTCATGAAAAAAGGGCTGATGCCCTTTTGAAAAATGTCATATTATCCCTCTGGCACTTCCTGAGTTCCTGATTCGCACTCTTGCTCCAGGTCAAGAGCTAAGAATGTACTGAAGCCAGACAGTTAGTAATTCTAAAGAACTCAGGAGTGTCAGCCCATGTGTTTTTATGACGGCTTTAATAAAGACTTCTTACCTTTTTCCTAATTCTAATTGTCACTGATAATTGCACCAACATATAATAAAGTAATTTTCCATGCAGGAAAGATGGAGAAAACAATTATCTTAAGGTGGGCTCTCTCTCCTTTCATATGTACAGTATACCGTAATCGCTACATACATTTTTATTTTTAATGAGGGACTTGAATTTGCACACATCTGTTTTTTGATGGATCTCTGTATTGCATTATATTTGGAATGCATGTATTCTGCCTAAATTTCCAGGGATTTATAGTCTACTCTTATGTTTCAAAGGATGGAAACCTTCCCAGCGGTGAGTCGATGGTTCGCCAGTTTCTTCTGGGCCAGTACTTCTTCCAGGAGGAGTTTGGCAAGATGTGCTCAGAGGTTAGATGCATGTCATGGGAAAGTGGTCTTGATATGTGGAATGTTGGAATAGTTTTACCTGGAAGTTTAAAATTATAGTGTTTGTACATCTTAGATTGAACAGTGTTGGCCCTTAATATATTGGGGGCACTGCACAAGGTAGATTAAATGGGATTAAATATTAAATGAAATAAAGACCAACTCCAACCAACACTGGTTTAATCACCAAATTACTTCATAAATCTCTTGGAGATTCTAGTCACAATGTTTCCCTGTAGTTGTCTGACTCGTCCCATAAGGCAGGGCTCAAAATTTCAAGTCCTGAGCTACTAGCCAGGTCTTAAGGGTTACTCGCCACCAGTTGCCCCACCCAATCCCTACCCAACACCGCCCCTAAACACGCTCTCATAAATTATCTCATGAAATAACTTAAATGTTTTATGCAGAATTAAGTTACAAAAAATAAATATTAACAACTTTAGCAGTGTAGCCTCACCTGTGCCCACCATTGCAGCCTCAGCTCACCTGTGCAGAGGATCATCACAGAGAAGAGAGACTGGGGCAAGAGTAGAGCCGCCAGAGTACAGAGCAGGATAGCCCCCTGTTACAGCTTACATTAGAGTTGCCTCTGCTCGTGATTACACACAGCCCTCTTGATCCCACGCCTGTAATAGACAGAACACATCCCAGCATTGGAATGGTGTCCTGTCTATCACAGGCGCAGGTCAGGAGGCAGGGCTGTGTGTAACCACAAGCAGACGGCTTGTAATAGTAATGTAAGCGGTACCAGCGGGCTATCCCGCTCTGTGATCCAGCGGCTTTTCTCTTCCTCCTTGCTCTCTTCCCTCTGGAAAACAACTCCCGTTCAACCCCCGCATGCCGCTGGTACTCTCCCCCCTGCTCCCAGGCAGCCCAGCTCCTCGCCAGAAACAACGCAAGTAGGCGAGTGGAAAATTTAAGGCCATAACAGACATGCCATTCTTTACCAGTTGAATGTGCCAATAATATTTTTTTCATTGAATGTAGACTACAACGCAGGTTGGCATGATACCATTATTGTACTGGCTACCTTACTACTCCTATAGAGGCAAGCTGTTAATGATGCTACTGGGAATCTGTCTGGACTATCTCACCATTGCACCTCCTGAAAGATTTAGAGAAATTTCAGAATATGAAATGCAATAATAAACTGCTTATGGCCTCTGGGAAAGATGGCAGCTTTGGTGAATTCAAAGACCTGTTATCGCACCCCAAATCCCAGAGAAATCCTGGGGAAACCCTGAAAAAATTATCAGCAATTTCCCTTTTCTGCACTGACATTTCACCAGTCAGATTAAGACTCTAGGGCCCTTTTAAATCTGATTGGTGCGCAATAAGTAAAAGGGGGGCCATAAATCACAAATTTCACAACTAAAAGCAGTGAGGTGAACTGGGGCACTACAGCTATGCTTGGGTGTAAAACAAATATACTCAACATGTAGGTTTCTCTCACTGTATACATTTCAAAGCATATTTGGATGTAAAGTGGTATAAAAGCTTCGTTTTTTATTTTATTTATTGTTTTTATTTATTTTTTTAAATAACATACATGTTATATTGTTCTGTGCAGTGGTTTTGCATAGCAGCCCCAATCCACTTCTTTACGGGTCCCCTGCCAGCGCTCCTGGCTCCTCAAGCAGTGCCCCCAGAGAAAACCACTTTCCCTGGGGGCACTGCTGCATGCTCACTCATAAACTGCTGCTCTATGCATCTATAAGGCACATGGCGCTGTGGCTCGGCCCCCCCCCTGCTCTCTCCTCATTGGCTCACTGGCTGTGATTGACAGCAGTGGGAGCCAATGGGCTCCAGCTGCTGTCTCAGCCAATAAGGAGGAAGAGTCCCGGGACAGCCGAGGCTATCATGAACATCGCTGGATTGGGGGACTGGGGCGCTGCATACAGAAGGTGTTTTACCTTCATGCATCGAATGCATGAAGGTAAAAAAACCTTCAGCCTTAGAACCACTTTAATATTTAACCACTTCAAAACTGGGCCAATTCTGACATTTCTTACATACATGTTAAAATCTGAATTTTGTTTGCTAGAAAACTACTTAGAACTTCAAAACATTATATACTTTAAAAAGCCGAGACCCTAGAGAATAAAATTATGTTGTAATTTTTTTGATGTTGCACAATATTTGTGCAGCCATTTTTAAAACACAAATGAACTTTTAATGTATTTTCGTGCGTACAAACACAGTATAATGCCCAATTTTTTTATTTTTTTTTGTAAAATACAAGATGATATAATGCTGAGTAAATGGATACTGAACACGTCACCCTTTAAAATTTTGGTACCGGGATCATGACTGCAACTAACGTGCGCTGCTTGTTCCAAACGAATAGAAGTGGGAGAGAAAAAGGAGGTTTGGGAGCTCATTCAGGATGTTGCAAAGGGACATAAAAACACAAGAATAATTGATTTAATGAAAAATAGATTACAGGGCCATTAAGTAGTGGATGTATATTGATTAATTTTGTAGAATAAGGATATTGTTTAGTGTCACTTTAAATAAATCCTGTGATCACCTAAAACGTTAAATTATGTGCAAAAATAATTATGTTTCATAGTTCCAGCGCAGCTATTCTTTTTATACTGTATTTTTGTGTACATCTCACATCAAGTTGCGGCAGGAAATATCTATTATTATTATTATTATTATTATTATTTCACTCATACAGAATTTGTCACAAGTTTTGTAGATTTTCGTTCAGTTATCACCCATTAGACAGCGCTGTGACTCCATTACACATGTTTCATAGTTACCCGGCATGATTGGATTTTTAAACTAAGCACAGGCTCACTGCACCTCACTTCAGCACCCCCATGGCATTTTCTATAGTTCCATTACTGTTACCAGATTTGTGTTTCTTTTTATTTCTTGTTAGTTTTGGTTACCGGACACATTTGGATATTCCGCTCAGCTGCCTCAGTTGATGAATGGCTGCGGGATCCACCGTTTCTTGACTCAGAAGTTGAGCTGGAGTCTGGTCAACGCTTTTCCTGTGAGTTATGACGTCATGTCAGATTGAAAGAGTCTATTACCTTGTTGGTTATTAAAAAAGTAATGGAAAAGAAAACTGTTCCTCCAAAAGATGATCACATTCATCTTTTAAAGCGGAGTTCCAGGCTAAAATCAAAGTAGGTTTAATCCAATCAAGAACCATTTTTTTTATTTTTATTTTTTTGGTGCGTTTTTGTACTTCTTTTTTATTTTTTTTATTTTTTTTTTTTTTTTTCCCGTCCTACACCGCCACGGCAAAGTACGTCCCCTCTGGATTTAGGTCAGCCCCTCCTCCTTGCCCCACTGCCTTCTGGGACCTGTGTGTGTCCTAGAAGATGACGGGCCATTCAGAAAGCACAGCATGCGCAGTAAGAAACCGGCAGTGAAGCCTTCACTGCCAGTTTCCCTTAGTTGCTATGCCGCCTGCTCCCGAGCCGATGGAGGAATCGGCTTTGGGGGGCCAACATCACGGAATTCCTGGACAGGTCCTTATATTAAAAGTCAGCAGCTACGTTATTTGTAGCTGCTGACTTTAAAAAAAAAAATATTTTAAGTGGCTGGAACTCCGCTTTATATTGGAGATTTGGGCTAAATAAATTACAGAATCTGGTTTCTGTGTGCAACAGACTGATTTTCTTTCAAACAAAAAAAATGTTTGCTGCGGGGATGACCCAATATTGCATTACTCTACCTTAAAGGGGAACTTAACTGTACCTGAGCACCACAAACTAGAAAAGCTTTTTAGTTTATTTTTAATATTTATAAACTTCCCCCATCCATCCATCCATGTCTCCATGCTTTATTCTGTGGAGAAATCACTTTGAAGAACACCCCCTTGTGTAAAGTAATGTAGACATAGTGGGGGAGATTTACTAAAACTGGAGCATGCAGCATCTGGTGCCGCTGTGCATAGTAACCAATCCATCAACTTCTAACTTCAGCTTTGATAATAAAACCTAAAATCTGATTGGTTACTATGCACAGCTGCACAGTACATTCTGTGTGCTCCAGTTTTAGTAAATCACTCCCACTGTTTTCTTCCCAAAAAGTAGTAACTAGAATTTTTCTCTTAGTAAAATAAGTTTTCCACTTTGTGTTTACCATTTATAGGTAGGGTAAATGACTAGCAGTGGATGCTGGATAAATACAGCTATGATGTTGATGTGTGTGTTGTTTTTATGTCCTTTCATACCTTGAATTGCTCATATTCAGCACTGTGTGCCTTTTTACAGCATCATACCTTCCATTGGACAGGGATTGATGGTTCAAAGGTTCTGGCTCACTTTCCCCCAGGGGATTCCTATGGAATGAGGGGCACAGTGGAGGAGGTAAGTAGCTGCATTTCTGTGTAATGTTTTCAGGCCATGTATGTACATATGTTTGACAATGGTGATGTAACTGGAATTGGATTGTTTATGGTATGCGGGGGTAAGTGATTTTTTTGCAGGAAATTTGTCAGGGCAATGACTTGCATTGACGCTTCAATCATCACGGCACCATGGTTGATATGGTGTCAGGATGATTGAAGCAAGTTATTTCTATTACATTGTGGTATTAAAAATGAAATGGCTTAGCTCACCATAATGCAGAATCAGTGGGAGCTCTGAGCATGTCACTTGTCACGTCACCTGCCAAGTCGCTTGCCTTCAGATGCAGCTCGTTACCTGCCACCAGATGCTGAATATCACTTGCAACGTCGCCTACCACCAGATGCAGGTTGTCACCTGCCAGTAGATGCGGATTGTTACTTGCCATGCTGCCTGCCAGCAGATGGTAATTGTCACTGCATTGGTGGCAAAACTGGTTCATTTAGCAGTGGTAATTTCTGAGCGAGGACAGTGATGTGGGGCGGGCAGTGGGAGATTATGTCATCTCTCTGCTCCCTGCTGCAGCTCCAACGTTAGAGGCCCATGCTGTGAGGGCAGAAGCGTGGTGGAATGGGCAGAGAGATGATGTAATCTCTGCACGCCAGCCCGCTTCTCTGCCAGCCTCCCTCTCTGATACACCCGGCTCTCTCATCCGCCCACCTACCTGCCTTGCCTTCTCATGCCACCAGCCCCCACCGCAGCCTGGCTGCAGGAATGCCACGGTCCGGTAGTGGGCCACAGCCCAGAGGTTGGAGACCCCTGCTTGGATTGAGATCTGGTAACTTTGGAGGCCATTGGAGTACCGTGACCTCATTGTCATGTTCAAGAAACCAGTTTGAGATTATCCTGCTGGAAGTAGCCATCAGAAGATGGGTACACTGTAGTCATAAAGGGATGGACATGGTCAGCAACAATACTCAGGTAGGCCGTGGCGTTTAAATGATGCTCAATTGGTAATAAGGGGCCCAAAGTGTGACAAGAAAATATCCCCCACACCATTACACCACCAGCCTGAACCATTGATACAAGGCAGGATGGTTCCATGCTTTCATGTTTGTGCCAAATTCTGACCCAACAATCTGAATGTTGCCACTGAAATTGAGACTCCTCAGACCAGGCAACATTTTTCCAATCTTCTATTGTTCAATTTTGGTGAGCCTGTGCGAATTGTAGCCTCAGTTTCTTAGTTGACAGGATTGGCACCCGTTGTGGTCTTCTGCTGCTGTAGCCCACCTGCTTAAGTTCAATGTGTTGTGCATTCAGAGATGGTA
Organism: Lithobates sylvaticus; assembly: GCA_028564925.1. NCBI lineage: Eukaryota > Metazoa > Chordata > Amphibia > Anura > Ranidae > Lithobates > Lithobates sylvaticus. The sequence goes on along the minus strand of CM053029.1, from coordinate 510,467,813 downwards.
TCCTGCATACCTTGGTTGTAATGAGTGGTTATCTCAAACCAGTCTGTCCATTCTACTGTGACCTCAACAAATCATTTCCGTCCACACAACTGCCACTCACTGGATATTTTCTCTTTTTTGGACCATTTTCTGTAAACCCAAGAGATGGTTGTGTGTGTGAAAATCCCAGTAGATCAGAAATGCTCAGACCAGCCTGTCTGGCCCCAGGAACCATGCCACGTTCAAAGTAGCTTTAATCCACCTTCTTCCCCATTCTGATGCTTAGTATGAACTTCAGCAAGTCGCCTTCACCACGCCTATCTGCCTAAATGCATTGAGTTGTGATTGGCTGATTAGCATTTTGTGTTACCAAGCAATTGAAAACATGTACCTAATAAAGTGGCCGGTGAGTGTAACTTTGCCAATACTTAAAGTGTATGTAAACTCTAACCATGAATATTTATTTGTTTGCCTCTGGTCTGTTACAAAAAAATGTTTTCAGGCTCGGTTCACACTGGTGCGGGAACCCTGTAAATCCAGTGCGGGTTTCCGCATCGCACCTGAATAGCACAGTGGTTCAAACTGAGATCTGCGAACCGCTGAGGGAGTAAATGTAAAGTTAACGACACCCCCCCCCCCCCCCAGATTGGATCACAGTGCGAACTGTGAAACGGGGCAGGAATCAGATCGCATGGATGTGAACACCCATGTGATCGGATTCCAGTGCGGACCAAAAAAAAGGTCCTGCCCCATTTTTGTGCGAATGCGATGTGATTTCAGCCATACGGTTTGTATGGCTGAAAATCGCAACGCACAAACATTACATGTGATCTGCACACAATGCGGTGCAAATCACATGCAATGTCTGGCATCACACTAGTGTGAGCTTCCTGAGCTCTCAGTCTTGGGACCGTTATCAGCACTGCTCCCAGCTCTCTCCATGAACTACAAAACATCCCCCTATTATGGAGAAGAGAGGGAAGAGTTATGTACTCCTAACAGTGTTTGTAGTCCTAACACACTCCTTTTCCTAGGTTCACAATGCTGCTTGGTACAGTTGTAACCCTAGGATGGAAAGTGTATCAATTGCAGGATTTTCAGGTTGAAATAAAGGGGGGAAAAAGTGTGAAAAAACGAATGCAGCTACCACATCCAAGGGCAGGTAAGCTGCAATACTATCAAGTTTTGTTCTTGGGTTTAGATGCACATTAAAAGAGAAGTTCGGGGTTTACAAACAACATTTTTTATACTCGCCTAGGTAGAGGCATATGTCCCCTCTGCACTAAGAACTGAGAGATCAAAAACCTCTGATTGCTCAGTTCTCCCCTCTGCTCCGAGCAGAGAGCGGTGGCTGTCAGTCACTGGCTCTCTGCTCTGCCCCTCCAGGTCCAGGCATCTGGGTGGATCCTGACTGTAGAAAAACTCAGAGCCCAAGGGGCGAGTAATGAGAAATGGAGACGCAAAACAGACTTTTCAGAGTGTATATAATAAAAAAAGGAGTGATATAACACGCTAAAATTTTATATATAAATGTGAAATAAGAACTGAGGACTGCAGCGATAAAACCAAATGATATAAACCAGGTATCATACATAAACAAAATAAATCGCGCTAGTCCTATGGATGTAAACACTCCTTATAATGCTATGACACACTTAACAAGTGGAACATCATAAAGTGCAATGTGCAAAAAACATAATGAAATCACTGGTAATAATAAATAAATCCTTTTTAGTGAACAGAAAAACAAAAATAAGTGTATATTCCACCACCAAGTGACTTGATGCAGGGTTTTCTGGGGCATACCACATACAGTAGTCAGGGACTCTTACTGGATGGTCAAACAGGCAAGCAGAATAATCTCTGCGGGATAACAAGAACCTAGCCTCCACAGGCCACGTGCGCCAGGAGGACGTCACGTGTGACGAAACATGTCAGGTGGTGCTACGCGCTGACACCATCGCGCCCCTGCGCGGGTGGGTGTTCTGTCTTTGCCGACAAATAATTTTATGTGCGCATACAGCATACAAATTTTTTACATTGCAAGTAACCATTTGGCTTTCCTTTTTTTTTTTTTTGTTCTGCTTTAACTTCCAACCAGTAATCCCTTTTGTAGTGATGGGCCCAGAAGAAATGTAATAAAGCAATAATGAGTCTGGTGAAACTGTTTCAAATATAGCACTCTATACCTGAACGGTATTACAGAGCTGCAGTACCTAATTTCACCTGCCATGGGAACTGAAGATGAAATTTGCAGATTCTGAGGACAGTAAGGGCCGGTCCACACCAGAACGCAACCCGCCTTCCTGTGTAATTCCTGTGTTAGTCTGCAGTACAACTTTCATGCCATTCATTTTAATGAGCTGAAATTGCACCAGATCGCACAAAAAGTGATGCATGCACTACTTTTGAAAAACGCACTGCACCAAATCGCATGGTACTGCACTACGTTCGCAATCTGCATTTGGAACATTGTTAACAATGTATTGGCACCACCAGCAGATCGCAGTTTTGAACGTGGTGCAGCAATGCACACAGAACACGCCTTTCCCGCACAGCTTTCTGGTGTGAAACCAGCTCTAAAACCTGTGAGATGCTAAGAAAGGATCCCTCTTCATGTTAGCAGAGACAGCAACAAAGAGCAAATTCTAGTTATAGCTTTTGTAGTATTTATTATGTTTCCTTTTAATCCGTTATCCTTGCTATCGCTCAACGTTTTGGTAAGGATTCCTGAATTTAAAGGCTTACATTGTGTGAAATTAAACATTAAATTGTTTTTCAGATGCTGAAAACCGTGAAGAACAACCGTGATAAAGGACGAGTGAACTCGGGCATTGTCCTTTATGGGTTTGGTGATGGCGGTGGAGGTCCTACTGAAAAGATGTTGGGAAGGTTTAGAAGGATGAAGGACACAGATGGCTTGCCCAGGTCAGAATGAGAAGTTGTTTTTTTATTTATTTATTTTATTTTTTTTGTTCCAATAATTTTTATTACAATTTCAAAACGGAGCAGTTGGGCATTTTTTTTTTTCAGCTGCTCCTGAACTCTCCTGTTATCTTATCAGTACATGTACACAGGGTCGTTTATAGTAATTTCTAGGCAGTTGCGTTTAGAAGCATTTTTTGGAAAGCAAAAAAATGCATTCAGGACGGATGTTCAGAGGCATTTAAAATGCCAAATGCCTGTAACAGCTTGTAAACGCTGTAACTCGCATTTAGCCGCGTCTCGATTACAGGCGTTTTTAATGGAGATACATTTTTGACTATTTGCAATGCAAAAAACGCATGTAAACACGGCACAGCGAACGTTTTTTAACGCTGGTTAGTATCTGTCAAGTTAAATCGTTCAGGGGAGGTTGTAAATGTCCTGTGTACATGAAGCTTTAGATTGAGAGCAATAATTCTAGCACTAGACCTCCTCTAACTCTAAACTGGTAACTGTTAAAACATTTTAAAGCATCGCCTGTGGAAATTTTTAAGTACCGTAGTTTGTCGCCATTCCACGAGTTTGCGCAATTTTAAAGCGTGACAAAAGCGTTGGGTATCTATTTACACAGTGTAACATTATCTTTCACAATTTTATAAAAACATGGGCTAACTTTAATGTTTTTTTTTTTGTTTTTTTATAATTATGAAAGTGTACAGGGGGTCCGCGGTTACGAACTTGGGTTAGGGACTGTCCTCCTGTTTGTAAATCGGAAATGTTCGTAAGTCAGCCGCGCATGCGCAGAATGACAATTACGGACATTTACGATGTTCCGTCGAATGCCGTTCTGCGCCGCAAATTACGGACATTTTTCGGTGTTTGCCGTCATTTTCCAAGGCTCCGTCTGGCCGCGCATGTGCAGAACGGCCGAGAGTCTGTGGAAAATGGCAGAGGGTCCCCACAGCCCCCGGTTCGTAAGTAGGAGAGGTTTGTAGGTCGGGCGTTCGTAAGTCGGGGACCCCCTGTATTTAAGAAAAAATGTATTGCGTTTAAAAGACTGCTGCACAAATACAGTGTGACATAAAATATAGTAAAAAAAAAAGTATGTATATGTGTATATCTAGATATCTATATGTTTGGGGGTTCCAAGTAATTTTCTAGCAAAAAATATTGATTTTAACTTGTAAGCAACAAGTGTCAGAAAAAGGCTTGGTCTTTACACACATTATATTTACACAGTACAAACTCTGTACAATGTCATGATCCATAACATCTATAGCACAACGCATACACAAAATGAAATTTAAATCCCTTATGTGAAAATTTTCACATGAACAAAATACAGTAATTAACAGTCTGGACCTATTTGCAAATTAACTTGGTTTTCATGAACTGGCACAAAATGGCTAGTTGGTCTTTAAATGTAGCCTACATATACAGGTATTTATGTATTGTGTTATGTTATCTTCTGTATTTCAGAGTACATATGTCTACCCCTGACCAATTTTTTTCTGCTTTGGAGGCCGACACTTCTCAGCTCTGCACTTGGGTAGGAGAACTCTTCCTGGAGCTGCACAATGGGACTTACACAACACAGGCCCAGGTAGGTATACCATCACTGCATGTTATTTTATGTATCAAACTTTATGTAAAACAATAGGAGATGACAAAAAGAGCAAGGATATAAGCTGTTTGCTGTTTATAGATCAAGAAGGAGAACCGGCGATGTGAGCAGCTACTGCACAACGTGGAGTTCCTTAGCTCTGTTGCCCGGGCAAAAGATGGGAGTTTCATCTATCCAGCTTCTAATCTTCAGCAACTTTGGAGGTATAGCAAACTGTATTGGGGATGCATGGTTTTGGGCCATTGTGACATTATACAATATAAAGTAAAAACAGTGTCTTTCCTTCCCCCAAAAAAGCCACTGTAACCTGTAGTCACAGGATCATAAATGGCTCTAAATGTTGAAATCTAATATTTGCTAAATTAGAATTGGCATCTAAAATCTACTTGCATCAGTGATCTCTTTAAAAGCTGCTGCTTGAAATCTTCCCGCACTGCAGAGCATTACCGGAGCCAATCTCACTTGGAAATTGGTACATTGGAGTTTTCTTTAATGCTTTACGTACACTGCTGCTGGTAAACGGACGTTTAGGAGCAGTTGGGCGTTTTTTTCGACTGCCCCTGAACTCTCCTCTTATCTTATCAGTACATGTACACAGGGTCGTTTATAGTCGTTTCTAGGCAGTTGAGTTTAGAAGCATTTTTTGGAAAGCAAAAAAATGCATTCAGGACGGATGTTCAGAGGCATTGGAAACGGCAAATGAAGAAAATCGTTCAGGGGAGGCTTTAAAACGTCCCGTGTACATTAACCACTTAACAATGGGGCCATAGCTGAATGACGGCTACACCGCGGCTCTAACTCTGGAAGGGCGTACATTGACATTCTCCCAGAATCGCGCCCCACCCAGGGCGCACACACGGAAGTATCCGTGACCGCCGCATCATGGATCGCGGTAAATGGCCGCTGACAGCGACGGTTTACCACGTGATCACTCTGTCAAATGACGGAGCGATCACTTGTAAACAAACCAGTGGCATGTCCAGTTCCTCTCTCCCCTCTCTGTACAGTGAGAGGGGCGAGATCTAGTGCCCACAGCGCTGATCTGTGCCCATTCCATACTCTGCCATCCCCATCTATTCATCCATCCATTCACGCTCAGCCATCCCTCTGTCATACTCATCCATCCATTCACGCTCAGCCATCCCTCTGTCATACTCATCCATCCATCTTCAGCCATCCCTCTGTCATACTCATCCATCCATGTTTAGCCATACCCAGCCATACTCAGACGTTTCATCCATACTCAGCCATCCACATTTATGGCTCAACCATGCTCCGCCATCCCCATTCATGCTCATCTATGCCACATCAGTTCTCATCCATGCCACTACAGTGCCTCACAAAAGTGTAATTGGTAATCCAAATTAGATTTGAGAAATTTATGCGCCTAGAACACCTGATGGTGCTCCCTGCATGTTGGGCCTCTGTATGTGGCCAGGCTGTAAAGTCTCCCACATGTGGTATCTCCATACTCGGGAGGAGGAGCAGAATGTATGTTGGGGTGTAATTCTTGATATGTAAATGCTATGTGTTAGAAATATTGTATAATTGGTTCTCCAGGGCTTTCAAAAGTGCAAGAGGTAGTCAAGAATTTTTTTTTTTTTTTAAGTCAGCAGCTACAAATACTGCAGCTGCTGACTTTTAAAATAAGAACACTTACCTGTCCAGGGCCCCCGCAATGTCGGCACCCGAAGCTGATCTATCCCTCGGCTGTCGGGTGCTGCCCTTCCTCGGGGGACCCGTGTGTCTCCCAGAATACAGCGGGGTGGGGGGGGGGGGGGGGGGAGTGGCGTAGATACCCGCAGGTGGCTCGGCAAGTATCTGCTCCCCCCCCTCCCCCTGAAAGGTGCCAAGTGTGACAACGGAGGGGGAACCGGAAAAGCGGAAGTTCCATTTTTGGGTGTAACTCCACTTTAAGCACAATCATTGCAGTTTTGTGATTTTTGAGAAACTGATTCAATCACCAGGCTTTTTACTAGCTGTTGTGTTATTAAAGCGGAGTTCCATCCTAAAGTGGAACTTCCGCTTATCGGATTCCTCCCCCCCTCTGGTGCCACAATTGGCACCTTTCAGGGGGGAGGGGGTGCAGATACCTGTATAATACAGGTATCTGCATCCACTTCCGGGACGCATTATCCGAGCTGTCCCGCCCCTATCCGAGAATGCCCCGTTGTGTCTTGGGAAACACAGTTCCCAGGACACAGCGGGGACCAATAGAGGCGCGCAGCGTGACTCGCACATGCGCAGTAGGGAACCGGGCAGTGAAGACTTTGCGTCTTCACTTCCTGATTCCCTGACAGAGGATGGCGGTGGGGCAGCGAGAGACGAGCGATCACTCGTCATCTTCTGCCGACATCGCTGGAACCTGGAACAGGTAAGTGTCCATTTATTAAAAGTCAGCAGCTGCAGTATTTGTAGCTGCTGACTTTTTAAAAAAAAAAAAATGTCAGGTGTTGCTCCGCTTTAAAGCTATATAAACTTCTATAGAATTGGTTGTAGGATTATTCATTACTGTGTTATGTAAATACATATACAGTTTTATAAGAGAAAAAAATAAGAGCGTGCAATGACTCTGTTGTTATCTATGCTTTCCACGAAGGTTGCTACTGTTGAATCAGTTCCATGATGTGCTACCAGGTAGCTGTATCCAGCAAGTTGTGGAGGATGCAATGCACTACTATGAGGGTAAGGTGATATTCAGTTATTTTTTTTTTTTTTTCAGGCCTGAATGTTGTACGGTGTTACCCATAATTGAAATGTAAATAGTTTGGAGTTTAAGTATTACTTTTATTTGCTAACAGGTTTAAGTGCCGGTTCACGCCAGAAATTCCACAGGAATGCACTCCCTGTTCCTGTGCGATTTCAAATATTACAATAGTACAAATATTTTTTAGTGTCACTTTAAACTTCTACCTGTTTGTTCTGTGCCAGTTAATTGGCTGGCAACCAGGAAACTACTTTTTTTTTATAAAAGGTTAGCAATGGCACTCTCCTTATTTTCTCTTCACTTGTTTCCTTTTCCTAATTTTTGTTTATCTCTTTTCTGTCTTTTAAACTTGATGTTTGCAAAGGTTCAGCTTTGTTATTAAAAAAAAAAAAAAAAGTCATACTCACCTGCTCTGTGCAATGATTTTGCACAGAGCAGCCCCAATCCTCCTCTTCTTGGGTCCCCCACTGACTCTCCTGCCCCCCCCCCCCCCCCTGCTGAGAGCAAGCTGCTTGCTCTGGGGGCACTCGTGCGTGCTCACTCACGAACCGCAGCTCGGCCCTGCTCCCCCACTGGCTGTGATTGACAGTAGCGGGAGCCAATGGCTCCTACTGCTGTGTCTCTGCCAATGAGGTTTGAGACTCGGGACAACCGAGACTCTGGTGAACATCACTGGATTGGGCTCAGGTGAGTATAGGGAGGGGGGAGCTGCACACTGAAGGTTTTTTAAGTTCATGCAAAAAAACCTTCAGCCTTTAGGACCACTTTAACCATCTCAATACTGGGCATTTTCATCCACTTCCTGCTCAGGCCAGTTTTCAGCTTTCAGTGCTGTTGCGCTTTGAATGATAAATACTCAGTCAAGCAACACTTTTATTTTTTTCACACAAATAGCTTTCTTTTGGTGGTATTTAATCATCTCTGGGTTTTTTATTTTGCGCTACAAATGAAAAGGCCCAAATCCTTATATTTTTATTATTTTTTTTAAATGCGTTTTTCTTAAGTTTCTGTTATAAAATTTTTCAAATAAGTATTTTTCTTCATAAATTGACACATATTTTTTACTGCTACATTTCTTTGGTAAAAAATAATCTAAATTAGTGTATAATATGTGGTCTGTGTGAAAGTTAGAGTCCACAAGTTATGGTGCCAATCATTGAAAATTGATCACACCTGATCTAATTTCTTGAGACCTTAAGGGCTCTTTCACACGGGTGGTCCGCCTGTCTGACTCTGCTTTGTTAAGCGGGTGATCGTTCGGTTAATCCCCGCTGAGCTGACAGATGAGCACAGTGAGCGGAGACGGACCTGTCCAGAGCCCCACTCTCCTCTATTGGGAGGTCGGATGAAAGCGGTCTCCATCCGTCTGGATTTCACGGACCGGATCGGATCAGATAGCAGTGGGTGTCAGCAGACATGTCATCGCTGACATCCGCTGCCCCATAGGAGTGAATGGAGGGTCCGATCAGTTCCGCCTGGAAAACTGACAGACGGACCTGATCAGAAAGCCCGTGTGACAGGGGCCTAACATACAAAGGCAGTACAAATATCCCCCAAATTACCTCTTTTTGGAAAGTAGCCCGTCCCAAGGTATGTAGTAAGAGACATGTCGTGTTTGTGTTTATATAAAAAATAAATAAAAAATTCTGCTACTCGTCCTGAATATGGTGATACCACATGTGTGAGACTTTTACACATCGTGTCCACAAAGAGAGGCCCAACATCCAAGGAGTACTTCAGTAGAATCAAACTCTCAAGCAAAATTCTATTTTTGTGGAGCACAGGAATTTAAAACAGGATAGCGTTCTTTTAAAAGGACTTTAAAAATGGAACATGCAACAACCTATTTGGTTAAGCTTTTGGGCCTTCATAGTCTTTAAAGTGGTTGTATGCCCGCAAAAAAACAAACACAAAAAACAACTTGTAAGGCAAAGGAATAATGAGCTAGTGTGCAACGCATACTAGCACATTATGAAATGCTTACCTTGGAACGAAGCACCAGCATCGCCTCCTGGTCGCTGCTGAGGGAACTGACATGTTCCCTCTGCGTTTCTTCCGGGTTCACAGCTCCGGCGCTGTGAGTGGCTGGAGCCGCGATGCCGTCACTCCCGCGCATGCATGCAGGAGTCCTCTTTCCGGCAAGGAGCTCTGATTTTTCCAGCAGCATCCGCGGATCTTTAGCGCATACACCGCTGACATCAGCAGCTGCATTCAAGGTGAATATCTCCTAAACCGTAAAGGTTTAGAAGATATTCATTTTACCTACAGGTAAGCCTTATTATAGGCTTGCCTATAGGTAAAAAATGTGAAAGCGGGGTATACAACCGCTTTAATTATCTTCCTAATAAATGAACTCTTTTCTTTAATTGAGATGTACGTATGTTAAAAATATTCTTTTGTCAACAGAAATCCAAGAAGGAGGAGCAAAACTACTTGTTGCAGCTATACAGTCTTTACTAGGAACATTGCCCCAGTCCCAACCCAGTCCGGCTGTAACGGTGATAAACACTTTGCCTTGGGAACGTACCGAAGTTATTTCTATGCCAGGGCCATCAGAAGAGCAGAAATTGGGTAAAATCATTTCCATAAATAGAATAAAACTGCTACTGTATGATTTAAAAATGTCGGTATCTGTTGATGCATGAGCATTGTCAAGTATGTCTCTCTCACATTCTGAAATAATGAAAAATGTTTGACATGGTCCTTCTATACGTTTTTTTGAGCCTTACAAATATATAAAATGCTAAATCATTGCTTCTAAAATGATGATATATCCCTCCCCTTGCAAGCTGCTTTTATTGTTGGAGATGCAACATCTTTCAGCTTAGCCTAGTGACTGCAGTTCACAAACAGGACACTAGATGTTGCTAATGCTCAGTAATATGCTATGCTATACATTTTTCTATGATATGTTGTATTTTCTGTACATAATGCCTTACTTGTTGGTTTCTTTTTCCTGTCTGTGTTTTTTTTTCTTACAATGTGAGGTGACATTTTCACCAGTGTAGTTATGTTTGAATAAAGAAGCCAGTTCCTGTTACTCCACAACGTCTAATCTGAATTGACTCCGCTGCACCCGGCAATCGTACTCTGCAACATTTATAACATGTACATACCATAATATTCCATAACACTATACAATGCTTCAGGGGGAACACTAGTAGCTGGACAAGAATTTTAACCCTTTTGATTTATCTCCCCCAAAAAAGTAAACTTGGATGTGTGTTTTGACACCATAGACTTAAATGACAAGACTTATCTCATGTATGTGACCAGATTAAAGTGAACCTGTGGTGTGCTCATGCAAGGTGGATCAGGCTCACTTTAAAGTTGCCTAAAGCCAGCCATAGACAGATCGAAATCTGGTGGTTCAACAGCATCTATGGGGCAGGATGGTCGTACTGTAGTAGATCCATCGATTAACTTCACTATAGTCAGGCTTTTTTCACTTAATCATTGCTGGCGGCTATAGCTGGCAGCGGTGATCATTGTACTCTGCCAGTGGGAAGGCTCCCCACCGGCAGAACACAATAGCACTGCGGGAGAGATTCACAACCCTGACTGTGTTGATAGGGGGGATTGAGCAATTATTTTTTTTTTTTTTTCTCCTTTGGTTGTGAAGGAAAGAAAATTGCATAATTTATGGACTGCCTTACTTTCACTCTCCCATCTTTACAAAGGAAAGCCCTGTGCAATCTTTGAGTCTGTAGGGTCCTAGCTTACACCGGGCAGGGCTATAGAATCCCCATGTGACAGTACTGATTGGTCTAGTGCCGACACATGCTTCTCCATACCTGTAAGTACCATGTATATCCTTTCGCTCCCAGCTTCAGTACCTTAAATCGCCTACCTGGAACAAGACATAAAGATTTTTCTGAGTTTATATGCTTGTTCTGGATCTGACTGGGAAGTCTTAAAGTCAGAGACAGACAGCTAGTATTTTCAGAAGGCAGCCCCTCTGATTATATTTCACTAATTTAATACTGTGCTTAAAATTGTATTCATAATTATACCATTTGAATGCAAATATTGAGTCTGTTCATATCGGACTGTGATATATCTATGTAAGACACACTGCACACTAATGTATGTAGATATAATCTAGTAGATATGCACTGTATATACTAAGCTCTGTGCATCTATTAACTATCTCTGCTAGAGTTTTGTATGAATGAATCCATTGGGTAGAGCCAACTGGAATACATGCGCAACATTATGGCCTGTTTACTCTCTGGGGTCAAATAGCTGGCCCTTACTACCATATCATAAATCTTTTTGTAAACTTCTTATGTACTTATGGTTACATCTGTGTACTGTTAACATTACTTTATGTGATGATTTCTTTCCTCAAGGTCTTGTGAAGGTGCCCAGTATGGGTTATGTCGTGATGCCTGAGAACATTAATCCTTGTACTCCAGTGACAGTTGTCATGCAGGTATGTACAAATCAAGAAGATAAAATTCAAAACTGCCATATATACTAGAGTATAAGCCGAGGCACCCAATTTTACCACGAAAAAACTGGAAAAACATATTGACTCGAGTATAAGCCTAGGGTGAGAAATGCGCAGCTACTGTAAGTGTAAAAGAGGGTCAACAATGCCCATTTGCAGCCTCGCTGTGCCCATTTGCATGCTCCACTGTGCCCATTTTCAGCCATCGGTCCCCCAAACTTCAAACCTGGTAGTTAAGGGTTCCTAGACGCCCCTAGCATAGGGTCCCGAAATGACATTGCTGCAGATGGACACAGTTGACTGACTTTGGGGCCCTGTTTGGGGCTCTTTCACACAGGCGTTAAAAATGGGCAGTTGGATCGTGTTTTTAATGCTTCCCGAACACCTATCAATGCCATTCAAAATTGTTACAATAGGGAGTGGATGGAGGTGTTCACACTGCAGCATTAGCGTTGCTTAATGTTGCAGCGAGGCAAAAATAATGCTGCCTGCAGAGTTTGGCAGGTTTTGACGTTTTGCGACTGCAGAAAATGATTATTTCCCCCAAAAAAACACACAGAGCATTTGAGAAGTGTTGCCCAATGAAACATGAACTCCTGATAATGCGTTTTTTAGGCTGCTTTAAAATTTAATGCAAGTATGAAAGATATGAGGCGCTGCAGAAGCTTGGTGTTTTTTACAAAGTTGAATCATTTTCTGTTTTATAGACTTGAGGCTCATTTACACTTGCTTCGACTTTAACATGCTTTATTGATGTGTTTTTGATGCTTCAGTGGTGCTTCTGTGAAGCTTTGATGAAGCTTTGCAGATGCCCTGTGTGTGTGTGTGTGTTGATATCTCATCTCATACCTGCAATACCTCCAAAACAAAGCGAAACTAAAGTTTAATGAGGCTCCATTCACACCCGAGTGTATCGATTTACTGGCATTTTTTTCAAGCATTTTTGCAGCTTTTTTAAATCGTTTTTTGCCTCTTTTTACAAGTGTTTTACAGCTTCAGGCGTTTTTGTTCAGCCAATCGAAAACACTGGGGGGGAGGCGAGGGAGAGGAAATTGGGGGTAGACATGTACAATTCAGATCTGTCGAAAAATGATCGACCGATTTTTGAATTCTGTGTAAAGTATAGCTGGTCTTTAAGCAGCAGGCCGAGAAGCCGGCCTTCGCTTCCTTAACAACCGATGAGTTATCAGCTGCCGACCGCTGAATGTAAAAAGAATGCCGGCAATGAAAAATAAATGGAAAACACAGTGTGGGGTCCCCCCAATCCATACCGGGCCCTTTGGGTCTGGTATAGATTTTAAGGGGGAACCCCACATTAAAGTAAAAAAAAAACTATGTGGGGTCCCCCCAAAATCCATACCAGACTCTTATCCAAGCATGTAGCTCAGCAGGCCAGGAAAGGGGGGAGGACGAGCAGCGCCCCCTCTCCTGGACCACACCAGGCCACATGCCCGCAAGTGTAAATGTGCCCTTAGCCTGTCACCTTCCCAAACAGAGTATCTTGCTTATTTACAATGAGTTGTAGTATGTGCACATAGCTGGGTTTACTATATTGTAAAGCTGTTTGTTCTCCTGAGATTGGACAGTGAGAGGAGAAGAAACAGACTGATCGTTCTCACTCTGCCCTCTGCCTATCTGTATGCTCCTTACAGTGCAGCACAGCTGATTGGCTCCTTGTGCTGCTTCTCCACCTCCCAGTCTGATATTTGCTGTACAGATTCTGCAAAAGGCTAATACTAGGTCAGATCTAAGTACCAAAAGTGCTTTTATTAAAAAAAAAAGAAAATGATGTAATGATGTATGAATGAAATAAGATCTGCTCTAATTTGTGCTTTTATTTCTGCCTGGAGTTCAAATTTAAAGTGGCAATAAACCCAAAAATGTAATCTATTGCAGTTTACTGATCCTTAAACGTGGTGGCTGCATTTGTGTTTTTTCTTTAGATATTATTCCTTTATTTTCACCTAGTGATCCAGCCAGTAACACACTTCCTTTCTTGGGGTGTCTCCACTCTGGATGGAGGAGCAGCGGGACACTATTGGACAGTAGCATTATCAATTTGAAAGAGGGTAGTGTTATATGTACTAGCATGTACTGGACTAACAAATTAAAGTATAACTCCAGCTAACACTTTTTAAGCAGTTAAAGGAATGTGTTTATTTCCTTTTGGGATAAAGGCTTTACATGAATAAAATAAAAAAGCTGACCATTGTAAACACCCCTGTCAGTGTTAAATGTTTAGTCCCAACAATCTGCCATTTTTCGCTGAACAGCTTGGTGTGTTAAGTTAAAGAGTTTTAAAAATAACCGATCCACTTGCTGGATCACCAGGGAAAAATTAAGGTAAAAAAGAAAATCTAAGGCAGTCACCACATATAAGAATCATTAAGCTGCAATATATTACTGTATATACTCGGGTATAAGCCGAGTTTTTCCCAGCACATTTTTTTTGTGCTGAAAGTGCCCCCCTCGGCTTATACTCGAGTCAAGCACTTTTCTGCAGCAGAGAATGACATTTTCCGACACGACTTTGGGGGCCTGTATCTCGGGGCCACTTGGTGTTAGGAACCCCAAATTTGATATGCAAACCCAGTGGTACTAGCACTACAACATATGGGGTTCCTAGCACCAAGTGGCCCCGAAATACGGGGCCCCAAAGTCGGTTCGGAAAATGTCATTCTCTGCTGCAGAAAAGTGCTTGACATTTTCCAAACCGACTTTGGGGCCCTGTATCTCGGGACCACTTGGTGCTAGGAACCCCATATTTGGATATGTTGTAGTGCTAGTTCCTAATTTGGGGTTCCTAGCACCAAGTGGCCCCGAGGTACGGGGCCCCAATGTCGGTCAACTGTGTCCATTTGCAGCAATGTCATTTCGGGACCCTTTGGGTCCAGAGACCCCAAATTTTGGCTGCAGCTAGAGGGCATCTAGGAACCAAACTACCAAGTTTGAAGTTCGGGGGACCTATGGCTGCAAATGGGCATTGTTTACCCTCTTTTCCTCTTACAGTAGCTGCGCATTTCTCACCCTAGGCTTATACTCGAGTCAATAGGTTTTCCCATTTTTTGTGGTAAAATTAGGTGCCTCGGCTTCTATTCGGGTCGGCTTATACTCGAGTATATAAGGTACATTTATTTTTTATTTTTTTGGGGTTTAAAACTTCTTTAACCTTTTTAAAGGGTAAGTTCACATTTACATAAAAATCTGTAAGGTGAACTTCCACAAGTCCCCCCCCCCCCCCCCCCCCTCCTCGCCTCCCCTGGTCCCGTTGATTTGGACAGCCGCAATCTCCGGTTCTAAGCCCCAGGAATCCGGGGGCTTAGAAATCCTCTCTGCATCCACGCGTCTTCTCCATAGCTGATGGGACAGGCTATGCGGCTGTTGATTGGTCGGCGCCACCCATGTGACGACACTGACCAATTAGAATGCTCCAAAACGTCCCTTCAGGTGAGGGACATACAGCTAATTTCTAAGCCCTGGACTCTTGGTGCAGATATACCAGGGCTTAGAACCAGAGTTTGCCGTGGTCCGGGTCAGTGGGACCCGGGGGGCGAGGAGGGGGACTTGTGTAAGTTCACCTTGCAGATTTTTCTGTAAAGGTGAACTTGGCTTAAAAGGATATCCGTACTCCGGTTTCCTCCCACACTCCAAAGATATGCAGGTAGGTTAATTGGCTTCTGTCAAAAAAAAAAACTGGCCCTAGTGTGTGGGTGGGGACCTTGGATTGTGGGCTCCTTTGGGGTGGGGACCGATGTGAGTGTGCAATATGTACAGGGATAAGGACAGTTGTGGACGCTCACTCGGGTTGAACTGGATGGACTGATGTCTTTATTCAACCTTACTAACTATGAAGTCACTACAACATCTTCTGTCTCCTTAGACATTTATTTTATATGTACACAAATATCAATCATTTGAAGTAGAAATCATTGTGTCATATAAGTATTGTAGGTTCACTTTATATTTAATTGGTTGCTTTCATCTTGTATGAAATTTTTCCCAAGAAAGGTTTATTCCTGCCTGCAGCAACCATTCTTACAACTATCATTTGTTATTATCCAGTTTTGAAAAAAATAGAAGTGTTTTTCATACATAAAACCCACTTTGTAAGTAAACAGATTTTTGCATGTGCTGTCCCATTAGGATGACGGTTCTGTAATCATGGAGAATGAAATACTTGCTGCCAACATTGACTCTATGGGACGTCTGACATCTCTAAAACTGTTATCCTGCAACAGGTACAAGACGTAACTAAGCACCACATTGAAATGATATCCACTTAGACCCTCACGCTACATAGTTGTTGGTTCAAAATTCAACCATGCTTGCCCAATTTTAGAACTGCAATTTATGAATAAGACTACATTGTTAAGGTATAGTAGTCTTTCTGCTACAGTAAAGAGGTTTCTTTTTTCGTTAATAGCACCCAAAAGTGTGTCCTTGTATTTTATACATGGACAGTGTTTTGTCTGCACACCATCTGTCCCCAAGTTAAACCAGTTTCAGTTTGCAAAAACTGAAACTTTCTGTTTCTTTAGCATATTGCCATGACTACCGCGGCTAAGTGGTTAGCACTTCCGCCAAGCAGCACTAGGTTCATCTGTTAGAATCTCAACCACAGCACTACCTGCCTGGAGTTTGCACGTTCTCCCTGTGCTTGTGTGGGTTTCCTTCCAAACTCCAAAGACATGATAAAAAAAAAAAGAACCCGCTCCAGGTGTCTACTTCCTAATGATCTCTCCCCTCTCCAGGCGTGAGTGCAGCTCAATATGCAACCATTTACAAAAAGGTCTGGATGGCCGCACTCCAATGAAACCGACTTCTTTATTGTTATAATAAACCCATGCAAAAAGGATAAAACCACTGACGCATTTTACATCGTTCATAGCTGAATAAGCACCTGCTATAACGGTGTGTAACTCGTCAGTGGTTTTATCCTTGCTGCATGGATTTATTATAATAATAATAAAGAAATCGTTTTCATTGGAGTCCGGAAATCCAGACCTTTTTGTTCAATTTTTCCAAAGACATGATGATGGTAGGTTAATTGGCTCCTGTCTAAATTGGCCCTAGTATGTGTGTGTATACATGTGAATTAGGGACCTTGGATTGTAAGCTTCTTGAGGGCAGGGACTGATGTGAATATGCAATATATTTGTAAAGCAATGCATAAATTTACAGCACTATATAAGTGCCTGTAAAAATTAAAGAAATAAATATAATTTCCTCATAGAAACATATGAAAAGCTTACTCTTCATATACAGTTGTGTTCAAAATAATAGGAGTGTGTTTTAAAAAAGTGAGTAAAGCTCAAAATCAAAACATGAAGAAAAATGTTTCAAATGTGTTTTATTACTTTGGAGAAGAAAAAGGAATACAGTAAAACCTTGGATTGCGAGCATAATTCGTTCCAGAAAGATGCTTGTAATCCAAAGCACTTGTATATCAATAATGGAAACTCAAATGATTTGTTCCACAACCATTTATAAGTCCTTCAGTTTTTAGTCCATATAAAAGATTATAGCAATGTAACAGGTTGTGTAACCATAAAATGTCCTTCCACAAATGGTGGCCTCCACAAGGGGTTTAGAATAAAAACCCATCAGGAGCTACAGCATGCCCACAAAGACCATCCTCCTCACCGCCGGCTCTCACCGATGTCAGTCTGCAATCGTGAACAGGAAGACTACCCTGCAGTAGAGTGATCTGAAAGCGAGGCTTGAACCACTCATGGAGTGCAGCGTGGAAGGGATGAGGTCGATGGAGTGGAGGATGTTCTATGTGGACATCTTTACCCCACATGCCTGCACACTTGGATGTGACTGTTTTAATCATCAACCATTTGAGTTGCTAAATGTTGTACCTTCATTAAATGTAACCATATTGTTACACTTAATGGCGCCTCTCTTCTCTTTTATACTCAGTTGTAATATGACGCTACTCTTGTATCAAGACATCTCTCGTTTATTAAGTCAATATGTATATGTATGTATATATATATATATATATATATATATATATATATATATATATATATATATATATATATATATATATATATATATATATATATATATATATATATATATATATAATACATAATACATACACACTCTTTGCGGGGGCACCGCGCTCCCGCTGCCATCAATCAGTGACAAGGGAGCTGGAGGCTGTTTGTCTGTGTCAATGGACGCTGCAGCGGGGCTCGGGAGTGAGCACGTACAAGTGCTGGACAGAGAGGAGACAGGGGGCCCGAGAAGAGGAGATTGGGTTCCGCTCTGTGCAATTGCATTGTGCAGTGCAGGTAAGTATAGAGATGTTTGTTATTTAAAAAAAAAAATCCTTTACAATCACTTTAATAAATAATATTGGGAAAAAAATATATAATGATTATGGCATTACTAGTTAATAGTGCTCATGATGCAGGTTGGGGTTGGGCCAAAGCAGAAACAATAGAAGCTGGCTAGTAATTGTATATTTAGTAGGGGCCCAAAGATAAACTGAAGGTTTGCTTAGGTGTAGGGTAAGCAAGGTTTTATAAATCTCCCCACAAGTAATGATTCTTTACCTACTAAATGCTTATTGTTTCAGAGAATCCATACCCCAAAACTCTTATGGGAATCAGTTTGTGATGTTTGATGACATTCCTCTATACTGGGATGCTTGGGATGTGATGGATTATCACCTGGAGACCAGGTAAATGGAAGGAATGGATTTCAGTGTCAGACTTCAGTATCTCTTCTACACTGTTATTTTCCATTTCATTTTTTGATGGCAGGAAACCAGTATCAAACCTCCTAAATAAACTCCAGATCAGCAGCGGTGGAGGACTAAGAGGAGTTGTGACATTCACTATGCAAATAAGTGACACCAGCACTATAGTACAAGAGATAATCCTGGAAGCTGCAACCCCATACATTCGATTTAACACTAAGGTATACAACTACACAAGATGGACACCTAAATACTGTAATGATTACTTTTATGTCGACTATCCTGGTGAACCATTGTTACTGTCAGCAACCAATCTTTGTCCTCCCTTTTCAGAAATAATTAAAGCCTGGGTTCACATTGGAGCGATTTGAGATCAAATCGCATGACAAGTCGCAGCCTATTGGAGGCAATGACACCGTTCCAATCGGTGCAACACTGATTTTGCGGCGCTGCACAGATTTGCAAAAGTAGTTCCTGCACTACTTTTGCCGATTTTCAGGTGCGTGAAGCCACACAGATGTCTATCAAGTAGCACCTGAAACCGCGCTGACCTTGCTACTTTGAAATCACGCTACTTCAAGTGAAGTGAGCGCAATTTTAAAGTAGCATCATTGTGAACCAGGGCAAAATAAGATTACACAACAACCAGGGCAGATAGATATAACTCAGAATATATGTATTCTAAATAGAGGTGCAACGAATGGAAATTTTGGTGCAGAAACCAAAAAAAAAAAAAAAATGCAAGATGCGCTTGGCCGAAAACTGAAAATTACAGTTTCAACTTTTTAATTAATATCATGAATTTCAATGAATATGAATTTATTGTTGACCATTATGGGCTCCTTTTTTAGCACAAGAAAAGCTGAAGAAAAAGAAATCCCTTTAAATTCTATGTGTGGTCCATTGCACTTCCGTTGTGGTGTTAAAAATCTTGCTCTTCCCCAAGTCCTCTTGCACCAGTGTTGGGGTCCTATTCATTCTTGCCAGGCCTGACAGACTCGAAATTTCGCTGCATTGCGTCAACAGAATGTTTTTGGCACCTTCACTCCTCAGTAGCTTTTAAACTTATGTCCAGCTGAGAATTAGAGGCCCACTTCCATACTGACCTAGACTTTCTGTAGGGCTCAACTGGGTACTTACCCCTACACTCATTGACCAGGGACTATCAAAGCCTTCGTCAACTAACTCCACTAGAGCAAATCTGTGCAGAGGGGTCTCAACTCCCTCTCCCATTTCTATGCTTTGCTGACGAACCAAGAGGACATGGCCAACTTGACCTTTTTACGACAATGGAAGGATGACCTTCGAGTTGCCTTCTCTCAACCTCAAAGACAAAATTTATATTTTTTGCACATAAAGCTTTCCTGGCAAGCAGATTTCATGAGGAAGGTTATAAACTTCTCACCCGGTGGTACTGAACCCCGGCCAAGCTGCATAGGATATATCCTCCAGGTTTCAGATACGTGCTGATGCTGTGGAGAATCTGTGGGAACCCTTTTGTATAGCTTCTGTGAATGCCCGAAATTGAACAACTTTTGGACTGATGTAGAGTCCACGATTAAGATGCTGACGGGGGGTTTCACTCGCTAAAAATCCAGCTGCCTTTCTATTAATTGACACCCCCTTGTCTAACAAAAAAATTAAGAACTCCCTACTCAGACATACTTACTGTAGCAAAAGCCTGTATACCAGCTTTGTGGAAGAGTACCTGTCCTTCTACTGTTGCCCATTGGCGTACCAGAATTACAGATATTCAGATTATGGAAAACCTCATCATGAACAGGAAGACAAGTATTGGAAGACTTTTATTATAGGGATCAGGCACCCATTGGCCTCTCAGCCGAATTAGAGGTTTAGGTTCCGTGGGGTGGTTTTCCCTTCCCATCCTTCTACCCCCCCTCCATTTTTATTTATTTTTTCCTCTTCCTTTTTTTATTTTTTTTTTCTCTTTAATTTTGTTTTATACTATTTTACCTCTTCCGCACTTTGCATACTTGGGTTCTGTCTTACCTCTTACTTTTTTTTTATGCGGTTTTTAGTCACATGAACTGTGACAAACGCACCATAACCACGGTAAAATCGCTGCAAAATCATGGCCAAATTGCTAATTTTTTTTTTTAAATAGTTTTTACTATTCAGTTGGCTCAGTGCCTATGGGTTGTCCTCTCTCTCGAAGTGAAGTCCTATTTACATTCTGTACTAGCAAATCTCAATCAATACCATGTACTCCAAACAAGTTCATTACTTTTTCAGATAAATTAAACCATTTTTAAATTTAAATATAGGTACTCCCCCGCCCCCCCCCCCCCCCCCCCCCCCCCCCCTTGTATAGATAGGGCACCCCACCAGCCAAAGAGATATACAAAAGGCTTTCACAATAGTATTTTTGTACCATTGGGGTGAAGCACATACTTGACTGAGAGGACACTCGGCTCTGAATGGCCTGGAAGGAAGGGCGTGAATTGGTTAAATCGGCACCCCAGGACATGTGAAACATTTTGGCTTGGCTCTGACCCAGGTTGTGCTGCAATGATAGTATGAACAGCAATTGCATGACCTAGTAAAAGTATAGTAATACACGACTTGCCCACCTAAAGAGGAGCATGCGCACGGCAGTGGCAACGTTGTAGAGGCTCTATAAGCCTGCAGATCGTTGCCTCCAAGAAGGAGAAATGCAGGATTAACAGGTAATTATTTTTTTTTTTTTTTTTTTTAAGAGAAAGCTTATGTGGAAAACTAAGGGCACATGGATAATAGATGTAATCAGGAATGCTTAAATGATGTTTGGGATGGTTTGACCACTTTAAAGGAAGAGTTCACCTTTTGGGAAAAAATAATAAACGCACATTTTTTTTCTCTAAGGCGCCTGGAAAGCATTGCACCCCTGATCAATGGATCAGGTGTGCAATGCCAGACTCCCGCAGACAAGCCATGCAGCTTTGTGCCCATACCTCCTATACGGGCTGACTGTTTACAAGCTGCAGGGCTTGTGAATAAACTGCATCAGCAACCTCGCAGTCCATTCAGAACTACAAGTCATCAGCCTCAATGGCTGACGGTGGTAGTCCATGCATTCACAGGAAACCATGACAAAGTGGTCTTTTCAAATAGTGACAGCGGCTGCAGAAAGAATACCCCCCCCCCCCCACTCGCTGTCACAGGGGTGAGGCTGCAGCTGCTAGTACATGGTACATGTTCCACCCTAAATACGGTTGGAGCATGTGTAGCAAAAGGTGAACTTATCCTTTAGGCAAATAATGAATCTTGTATTAAACGTACTGGTGTAGCCATTGATATTAATAATTGTTTGGAAAACATTTATATATTGATTCAATGTATGGATAATTCCTGTGAGCAATTTAGGGCTATACTTTAGAGAAATTAATTTTCAAGATTTTAGGAAACTAGAGATGCACCGAAATTTCAGCGGGCGAAAATGGTGTTTTCGTCATTTTGCCGCTGAAGAAAAAGGTGCAGATAATGGTGCCAAAAACGCATGCGATTTTACCGTCAGTTTGCCATGATTTTACTGTGATTATGGTGTGTGTTTCATAGGTTTCGTGACTCAAAACCGCATAAAAAAACACGGGTGCGTTATTGATGTGTTCTTGCTGCGTTTTCAATGCATTTCAACGTGGAGGTGCGTTTTTGGTGCATTTTTTTTTTTTTTTTTTTTAACTGAGCAAAAATGCAGCAAGCAAGATTTTTAACTCTACAACAGAAGCACAACAGACCAGTGTAAAGACATACATAGAATCTAAAGGGAGGCTTTTCTTGTGCTAAAGATGCAGATAATGTCCGGAAATACATTTTATATTAATTTAAATAAATTATATGAATTAAAGTCAAGTATAATACAAATGTATATCATTTTTTAAAAACTGTAATTTTCGGTTTTAGTCGAGGGCATCCTGAATTTTCTGTTTCTGCACCAAAATTTCCATTTAGTGCACCTCTATAGGAAACCTTGCTCTATGATATGAAATATTTGCAAATTTCTATTTTTCTATTGTGTGTGTGTGATTAGTTCTGCTTATTAGGAATATTTGCTTCATGTTGTCCAATAGGTGGCATGGAACGAGGCTCATAAGTTCTTAAAAGTTGAATTTCCGACAACCGTTCACAATGCAAATGCTACTTATGAGATCCAGTTTGGGCACTTGCAGAGACCCACTCATCGCAATACTTCTTGGGACTGGGCCCGATATGAGGTATAACTCTTCTCTCTTAACTAGTAAAATTAAATGATTATCTGTGTGTCCTTGCCAGAATCTAAGGTCAGGAAAAAATCTTTTAACCTTATATTTCAGTTATTTTAAACGTGTGGCCCTCAGGTTGCATGTGGTTTGTGAGTACCTTCTCTGTGGCCTGCTTTAGGTAGGTGGGCAGGCTATTGGGGTGAAGGCTGTGGGGAGCAGGCAGAGGAGATAGAGATTGGCTGTGGATCCAGGCAAGAAAAATGACTGGCAAAGCTCCATCTCCTAGGTGGTGGGTGGGATCAGTTAACAGCACGGTTGCAGCTGTAGATGGCGCTAGAGCAGTCCTTAGCCCTGCGATGCATAGAGGATGTGTGAAACTTTGAATTTAGAGAGAAACCTTGTTTGAAGATGGTGAATGGGCATGGAGTTCTTCCTGGTGGTTCTCAGGCTTACCTGGATGATTGGTAGCCCCGAGAAGTGATCCGGCAGTTGCGGCGGCTGGTAACAGATGAGCAGAGGAAAAATGGCCTCCACTCACCTCCTATGGTCTAGACTCTAGGAGGACCATGGAGCACTGCGATGTCACTTCTGGTTCCGGCCCAATGTAAACAAGACCATTTTTCTTTAAAGCACTAGATCTGTGGTTTTTTTTTTTTTTTTTTTATTATTATCTAATGCCTTACATTGCAGAGAAGGGATCTCTTCATAAAGAGGATCTGTCACTACTTATTTCTATCACAAGGGATATTTACATTTCTTATGGTAGGAATAAAAGTGCTAAAAATAATTTTTCAAAGGGAAAGTGTAAAAAAAATAATATAAATTAAATCGCCCCTGTTCCCCCGTGCTCATGCATATGGGAGATTATATTATTATATTTATAACATATATAATATTATGCTGATTCCAACCAGTCACACAATACAAGTGAATTCTTGGAACCCAGGAAAAGAACCTATAGCGCAAAACTACTAGATAACATCCACTTCAAACCAGCCATGTGAAATAAGAAAATTCACTTGGATTGTGTGGTTGAAATCAGAATAATATTAACATCATGTATGCGTTTATGCTGCACTTAAAATTTTACTAAACCCACAACCGTAAAATCAGTCTGTATATGCAGTAAAGCATGCTTGTTATACTCGCAGTGGAACCTAAAGGGCTAATCCTCCGAATTATGTAAAAAAGGCTGTTTGAGCACAGATCCTCCCCTTCCTGCACTGTCCCCCTGCACAAGTCCAGATAAGACAGAGCCTTTGTAGTCAGGCTGCACATGCTCAGTTTGGTGTATTGCTAGAGGTTTTTTTTGTCTTGGGAGAATGCATGTGATCAGCACTGTCTAGACAGAGGGTCAAGAGCCCCGCACCCTCATAGGACAGCTCAGTGGAGTATGAAAACTC
This sequence comes from Lithobates sylvaticus, assembly GCA_028564925.1. Lineage (NCBI taxonomy): Eukaryota > Metazoa > Chordata > Amphibia > Anura > Ranidae > Lithobates > Lithobates sylvaticus. The sequence continues at coordinate 510,443,808 of CM053029.1, read as the reverse complement.
CTCCTATAAGCTTTACCAGAAACTGACAGAAATAACAAAACTGCTATATACTGCTGATGAGAAAAGGTATTTAGCAGTTTATATTTACTAAATGATTGCATTTCCATGTTCTGTGTACTGTGGGAGACCAGATATAGTGAATGCAGGGTCCTGGGTTTAGTAACACTTTAAGTGAGCAGACTATTTTTCTGGTGAGTGTGCAATACAGCCATACTAGAGCACAGAAGAATTTTCACTTGGATATTCATTTGATGAACTTTATTGGATTATCACATTTTTTTTTTTTTTAATCCTAATTCGCTGACCTGATGAACTTGATATTTAGCGGATGTACACATAATGCGATCACTGTTTTTGATTATTTATATTATTGAACTTTTGGCACATTATTACATTTTTATTTCACACATAATTCGCATATATTGGAGCATTGCAATTTTTATGATTTTGTAGGGTTTAAGGGACAGTATACTGGCACTTTTTTTGCTAGCGGCTCTTTTCAGTGTGTAGAACCGACTTTCTGTCATTTTTTACTTGAGATCTTTAACCCTATGTTAGTACAAATCTAATTTATAACTGATGAAGATCTGCTAGCACAGTACAGATAAAGTTAATCCATGTTAAATATTGCTTTCCCAGACCCTCCTTAAGGAGGAACTGCATTCTGCTCACATGATTTGTAATAAAAACATCTTTGCCATTCTGAAGCTTCCTTCCAACCACTTTGCGTAGTATTTTATATATATATACTGTACTTGCCAAATATGCTGCAGAAATCTCCCTCCACTGAGTCTGGCTGTCATCATTTTCACTGTGGGCAGCTGAAGCTGCTGATTGTTCCCTTCCTGGATTTACACAGAGGCACAGAGGCACACCTCCAGCTCTGCAGCCCTGTAGCTCTCATTGTCCCTCTGATGAATCATCCCCTCTCCCTTCCTGGCAAACTCTTGAGAGTGAGAAAGCTGTACATGAAGTCCTAAGCCTAGGCTAATGACCAGACAAGAAATGGGAAGTGGGCTGTATAAGGCTGTATAAGGTATTTGCTGGCAGAAAAAAAACGTTTTACTATCGAAAGTTAAAACCACAAGGGCAGAAGATTTAATAGATGGAAAGTTGAAAAAAATGACTGAAGGTCCGCTTTAACATTACATTTTGATGCTGGGATGATTCCTGTAGCTGCAGACATCATCCTGGTATAATCACTTAAACCCAAGGAGGTCATATGACTTCCACCCAGTAGGAAGTGGTTAACCCTTTGTTAGTACAAATCTAGTTTACAAGTGATAAAGGAGATCTGCTAGCACAGTACAGATAGGGCTAATTATGGTAAATATTACTTCCCAGCCCCCCTCAACATTACATACAAGGGTCAAGTTATGTTATGTGAATGGGAACATGTAATAAATATAAAGTGGGTGTGATACTAATTTGGCTGCAAACGTGGAAATACACTTAAAACACATTTCTAGTGGCCCTTTTATACAATTTTCAGCTTAATGTTTTGATCCCATAAAACATCTCAGCCACGTTTTTCTCCTGCAGGTTTGGGCTCACCGCTGGATGGACCTGTCTGAGTACGGTTTTGGAGTTGCTGTGCTAAATGACTGCAAATACGGCTGCTCTGTACTAGGAAATGTTCTTAGTCTCTCTTTGTAAGTTTAAATGTTTCTATAGGATTTCTTTACCTTTATTACCATGAGTCACAAAGCAATGTAATAGAAACCTGTTTTCTGAGTCCTAAACGCTATTTTAAAATGGCAAAGACAGTGGCGATTTTGTCTCAGAATCATTTTTCATACCGTGCCCAGACTTGCCAACTTCTGTGAGCCATCCTCTGTGACACTAGACGTTTACTTGGCGGCTGTCGGCGACAGACAGCGTCCATCACTAAGCCTAGGAGCTGAAGTTTTTACAGATGCACTGATACCATTTTTTTTTAATACCAAGTAAGCCTACCGATACTTTTTTTTTTTTTTAACTATATGCCAATATCAATTACCGATACCTATTACCTAGGAAGAGTAGGTAGAGGGGTGGTTTGGGAGGTAAAGGGAGTTGGGTGAGGCTGGGGTTAAGGGTGGGGGGTAAGTAAGGGCACGGTGGGGGGGGAGTAGATGGGGTCACTGCACATATGTACCCACAGACACTGTACCCGACTACCCACAGATACTGCACCCACATACCCCACACACATGTACCCAGACACCGCACCCACTCACACCACACCCACATACACCGCACACATGTACCCACAGACACCGCATCCACACCCTTCTTTACGATTTTGTCACAGGACCCCCATCTTGACCTCTCTGAAGATGGACATTTCCGCTGGTCCCTCACCAGTTAGTACAGGACAGAATAAGTCACAGCTGAGTGTACACCAGCCACTTACCCAGCACTCAGTCTCCCTCCCTGTGTCCGGCAAGGGGTTACTATAACACATGCTGAGGAATCTGGTACTGCTCAGGGTACACAGTAGCAGGGGGAGGAGCATTTCGAAAATGGTAAGCAGGAAGCCTGGAGGAAGTGCACAGCCTGCTACCTATAGCAACGGTCCTCCGCCCGCCGTTTCCAGCGAATTGGGCACACCTCCAATCACAAACTCCAATTTTGAGAGTGGCTGGACAGGTGAGGTGAAGGAAGGGTACCGCTCTGCTCACCTCCTGTGAAATTTAGGACTGGAGGTCGGAGTTAGGTTAGCTCGCTGTCGTTGGTCTGAGCGCTGCCTGTTCAATCTAATGTGCTGCCGAGTGAGCGAAGCGATACCTGTCAGTACACCCAGAGCTGCACAGACTATGCAGCCCCGGCCCACCGGGCAAATGCATGGTGTGTCCTATCGCCAGTCTAGGGCTGGTGACAGCTGGCGAGAGGAGGCGGCATGGGAATCCTGTGGACAGCTGAAATGTCATTGGTTGTTAAGGACGCGGCGGCCCTACTCTTTAACCACTTCAATACAGGACATTTTCACCCCCTTCCTGCCCAGACCAATTTTTATTTTTCAGTGCTGTCGAACTTTGAATGACAATTGCGCGGTCGTGCGACGTTGCACCCAAACAAAATTTACGTCCTTTTCCCCCCCACAAATAGAGCTTTCTTTTGGTGGTATTTGATCAGCGGTTTTTATTTTTTGCGCTATAAACAAAAGAAGAGCGACAATTTTGAAAACAAAATTTTTTTTGCTATAACAAATATCCCATTTTTGAAAAAAACACACAATTTTTTTTTTCTCGTGATTGTGACGGACATATCGGACACTTTTGACACATTTTTGGGACCATTCACATTTACACAGCGATTGGTGCTATGAAATTGCACTGATTACTGTGTAAATGTGTCTGACAGGGAAGGGGTTAACACTAGGGGTCTAGGGAGGGGTTAATTATGTTCCCTGGGAGTGATTCTAACTGTAGGGGGAGGGGACTCACAAGGGGAGGAGACCGATCGTTGTTCCTCTGTACTGGGAACACACCATCGGTCTCCTCTCCTCTGACAGGATGTGGATCTGTGTGTTTACACACACAGATTCACGGTCCTGCTGTGTTCCCGGACAATCGCGGGTGCCTGGCGGGCATCGCGGCCTCCGGGCACGCGCACCGGGTCCTGAGCGATGCCCGGGAAGGGGAGGACGTCATATGACGCCCGCCCAGGATGGGAGATCCCATCTGGAGGCGTCGTATTACTATAGCTGGGATGTGAAGTGGTCAACAACCATAAATTGCCAGCACTTTTTTCTTTACTTTTCAGCTGTTAGCGGGGAAATCCTGCTGACAGCTGAAAAAAACCAAGCCAGAAGGTATCGGTTTTGGGTATCGGTACATTTTCATGAGTTACCGATACCCGTGCAAATGCTTAGTATCAGCGCCAATACCAGCATCAGTGCAACCCTAGAAATGTATTATATTTCTCATCGCAACAATGACACCGGATGATCTGGATGACGTATGGGGACACAAATCTTTGGAGGAAACTTGTAAACAAGTTGCCATCTTTCTAATTTTTACCCTTGTCAGCCTGATTTAATGTTATGCTAACATTTTACAGAAATATTTCTCCACTTTGTCCATCACCATGTAGTGTCAAAAGGCAAATACAATTTTTCTAAAGTAAAATCATACATTCACTTTGAGACTTTATTCACTTTAAGCCTTTATTTGAGCCATTGCAGGGGCGGACGGACCATTAGGCCACTCGGGCACTGCCCGAGGGCCCTGGGCCACTAGGGGGCCCCATCAGGGTTGCCAGCCTCAGTAAAACAAGGGACAGTATGTAAAAATCTTTTTTTTTTTTTTTTTTTTTTTTTTTTTTTTTTACATCTGTCTCTGAAATGTCCCTTACTGATATCCTTTTGGTCTAAAAATAGAGAGATTATAGCTGCCCCACCTCTCCAGTACCTTCTCAGCCAATAGAAACATGTCTGTGTATACTGTGTGATTGTATACTGTGTGGCCCCATAATCTGTGATTGCTTGGGGGCCCCATAATCTCCTATTGCCCGGGGGCCCCATGAGTTGTTGGTCCGCCCCTGTTCCATTGATTATATTTTGCTGTAAATATATAGGAGTGCACAACTTATGTTAACGTTGCGTTGCGAAACATTACAGGAAATTGTATTTTCAATTTTTTTTTACTATTTACTCCCAATAAAAAACAAGGAAATGAAAATATATGTATTCAGATTTGCTATCAAGTTAAAGTATAAGTTCACCTTTCATAACCTGTTACACCCATATTCGGGGTGTAACATGTAACCTGTTATGAAAGGACTGGCCATCACTGTGACAGCTAGTGGGGGATCTTCTCCACCTGTTAGCTGTCAAAATTTTTAAAAAATGCAACTACGGGCTTTGCCCGCCCAGCCGCGCCGCTCATTCACAGTCCTCTGTGAATGGTAAACTACAATTCCCAACAGCCTTAAAGTGGAGGGCCACCCTGGAAAAAAAAAAACTTCATAAAAATGTTAATAAAAATTTAAAAGGGAAAAAAAAAAAATATATATATATATATATATATATATATATATATATATATATATATATATATATATATATATATATAAATTATTTTTTTTACTTACCAGAAATGGCTGTTGCTAGGCAGATTGTCCTAATCTGCCTCTTCCTGTTCCGCGGAGTTGTTCGGTCTTCTGCTACTAGCGTCGTCTAGTGAATGGGGCGCGGTGTGTTATGGGAACTGTGTGTCCCACAACACAGCTCGTTCCCCATTCACAAAGTTGGAATAGCGGCGCCGGGAACCAAGACCCGAGGGACGGTCGCTCTCGGGTAGCCGACATCGCAGGCACCCAGGACAGGTAAGTCTGCTTATTAAAAGTCAGCAGCTACAGTGTTTGTAGCTGCTGACTTTTTTAAGATTTTTTTTTTTTTCCTGACTGGCCCTCCCCTTTAACGGCTGTTGGCTTGTAAATCTCAATGAACTAACACAGCGCAGTGAGCACTGTGGTCGTTCATTGATTCTTCCTGTTAGAATGTATCGCCTTGCTTCTACGAGGTATGAGCAAGCAGATACACTGACAGATCTACAGAAGCTCTACGTGGCATCAGCGATCTGCTGATCGCTCTTGTAATACTTTACAGGCTCCCAAAACAAAAAAATATATGGACATTGTTAGAATGTGAATTTACTATTTTTTGTCAAAAGGTGAACTTGTCATTTAACTACTTCCCACCCGGCCAATGTACATAAACGGCCGGGTGGGCGCTCTCTCCTTCTGAGTGGACGTTCAGGAATGTCCCTCAGAAGGAGGGGGATGGCACGTGCAGCGTCGCGATCGCGATGCTCTCGTGTCACCCGGACACGGCACATCTCCGATCGGCAGGAGGGCTCTGTGATTGGCCCTCCTGATCACATGACAGCCGTGTCCAATTACAGCCTTCATGTGGTGTAAACACAGAGCCGGTTGCTAGGCAATCGTCTCTCCTCACACAGAAGTTGTTGGTGAGGAGAGGAGAGCAGATCGCTGCAGCCGGCTGGTGATCAGCGAGTATGAGCTGTTTTTTACAGATTTTTACTCACTGATCACCAACCTAGTGTCACCACACAGTGTCAAACACAAATGTCCCCCACATATAAAATCACATGTCCCAATGATTATCTGCACACATATGTACATGATCATTTGCGTCACAAGAACCAACTATACACTTAACAGAATTTTTTTACCAAAAACATGTAGCGGAATACATTTTGGCTTAAATTCATGACGACAAAATTCGATTTTATTGGATTTCTTTTAAAATAGAAAGAAGAAAATATTGCTCTTTTTTCGCTTGTATCGCAAAAAATAAAATGCATAGTCGTGAATAAATACCACCAAAAGAAAGCTCTATTTGTGCGAATAAAATTATAAAAATCTAATTTGGGTACAGAGTAGCATGACCGCGCAATTGTCATTGAAAGTGCGAGACCGATGAAAGCTGAAAATTGGTCTAGAAAGGAAGGGGGCTTTATCTGTTCTGAAAAAAAAAATCACGTATAATACATTAAAGTAGACCACAAACACTAAAAGGTATAATTTGTGAAAAATTGGGTTTTCCATTCCAAACAAAAAGTGCCATTCTGTAGGGATACAGACTGGTGATTTCGCCCCATCCCTACTTTAATCCAATGTATTCCTTGCAAGCTTGTAATATTAACATACCGTATATACTCGAGTATAAGCCGAGATTTTCAGCCCTTTTTTTAGGGCTGAAAGTCCCCTTCTCGGCTTATACTCGAGTCAGTGCGGTCTGCCTACATGAACAGCTTGTCATGTAGACAGACGGCACTGTTCAAAAGCCGCGCCGCCTCCTCCCGCCCGTCCGTGATAGGCGGACACTAATTTTTCCAGCAGCGCAGTGTTCCGCCTATCACGGATGTTCTCTCATTCTCATCTCATGGACGAGGATGAGAGAATATCCGTGATAGGCGGAACACTGCACATGACTGCTGGGAAAACCGAGTGTTCCTCCTATCACGGACGAGGAGGAGGCGCGGCTTTCAAACCTGCAATGGCGCCTCGCGCCTCAGCGTGTACGCTGATCGGCAGGACAACCGAGGGACACCGCACACCGGGCAGCGGCCCCCGAGGGACACCGGGCAGCGGCCCCCGAGGGACACCGGGCAGCGGCCCCCGAGGGACGCGGGACACCGGATCGATCGGCACAGGTAGGCTGCACTGGGGACACGGGGGGGTTGTATAGGACACAGGGGACATGTAGATGGGCATTTGGTGACACACTTTTCCACTTACAGTAGCTGCTCCATTTCCCCCCCTCGGCTTATACACGGGTCATTAACTTTCCCATTTTTTTTGTGGTAAATCAGGGGCCTCGGCTTATACTCGGAACGGCCTATACTCGAGTATATACGGTAAACAGATTGATGGAGAGTTAGATGTCTGTCTGTAAGCTAATAATACCTATATAAGTATTTTTTTTCTTTTTTGACATGCTCTTTGCTCCTTTAGAACATTAGTTGACTTTAAAATAAATTTGCCTTACAATTTGATTTAACATATGTAATATGTCCTTTTTATTTTTTTATTTTTTTTGTAACTAGACTGAGAGCCCCAAAATCCCCAGATGCCACTGCTGATATTGGACTTCATGAGTTTTCCTATGCAATAATGCCTCATGAGAGTAGGTATCTACTACTACTACTACTACTACTACTACTACTACTACTACTACTACTACTACTACTACTACTACTACTACTACTAATTTTTATTTTTTAAGATGCATTAAAAAGAAAATCTCCATCTAAGCAAAAACGAATTTTTTGTCAACAGAGATCTTCTTAGATCCCCAAATATAACCTATTAATTACATTATCTGCTTTTCTGAAATTAGGCAAACTATGGGTTAGTTAAAGAGATATTTCTAAAAAGAAAACACTGCTGTGATAACAATAGGATTATTTCAGCATAGGTTAATATGGAAAAGAAAACTGGAGCCTCCACCTGCTGGCTGGATAGAATTCTGCTAAAGGGGATGTAAAGTCAATTTTTTTTAAACCAAACAAGTCATACTTGCCACTTACCTGCTCTGTGGAATAGAATTGCACAGAGCAGCCCTGATCCTCCTCTTTTGGGGTCCCCCACTGTAACTCCTGGCTCCTCCCTCTTCTCAGTGTGCCACCATATTAAGTGGAAGCATCTTTAAAGTGCATCTATAGCTACTTTTTTTTTTTGTCTTGTATAGGGTAGGAAAAGGTTAGAACCTAACAGTCTGTTTGCCCCAATAGTAAAAAAGAGCTTTTCCAGAGCCCTTTCCTTCATTTATTCAATCCTTTTTTGGTGATCCATTAATATCCTCATTGGTATCATACAATTATAGCCACAGTTTAGTACCATTGTTATTACTATTTCCTTCATTATTATTTTTATCAAATTGTCATTTTACATTTTTGCATTGGTCATTGCCAATAGATATGCATTTTTTTCATCATGCACTATCAAACAGAGTGTAGTGTGCTATTTATTTCTTTTGTGTTCTGTTTGTCCCAGTGACCATTGTCACCAAAAGGAGGTATTTAAAAAATCTAATTTGTACATTGGTCACTAGAACTAAAAAAAAAAAATAGTTTTAGTTCACAAATTTAAAGCAAGGATAATTTTTTTATTTTTCCTATAATAATAATTTTTTCTTTTACTTGAATGAATTTACATTTGTTTGTATTCCACTTTTGCTTAACTGGCACCTGATTTTGTCATTTTATGACTTTTGTACCCACTAGGATCATTTCAGGAAGCAGGAATTATCCAAAGTGCATATAACTTTTGTATTCCCCTTCTGACAACCTCATCGCCAGTTGCAGAGCCCGACTCCTGGAGTGCTTTCACCATTTCCTCTCCAGCCGTGGTGCTAGAAACTGTAAAACTGGTAAGTCTTCAACATTTTCATCACCAAGTAACTGCCAAACCATGACTGCAAGGCAGTTAGTTTGAAATGGCCCGCCCCTTGTAGACAGTAGCTGATTTGGATTAATCTGATCAATAATAATCTTCTTTATTAAACCTAATGCACTCTGCACATTTCTACAGCTGCTCCTTGGGGCGTCAGATGTTTTTTTTTTTTTTTTTTTTCCCTGCCTCTAAATTCTCCTGCATGTTAACTTTGGTGTAGGGCTGCAAATAACGATTGTTTTCATAATTGATTAGTTGGCTGAATATTTAGAATAATCAGGTAATAACCTTAAAAAATAATCTATGGTGTATAATTTAGTTAATATGTAAAGTTTAAAAATAAGGTAATTTATTCTTTAAATATCTCTATGCAGTGGTAAATATAAATAACCAACTATATGTTTAGAGAGCAAAATCTCTAATCCACTCTGAGAATAACAGATAGAAGAGATCTACTGTATATACTATTAGGAGATCTACTGTATATACTATTAGAAGCAATCTACTGTATATACTATTAGAAGCAATCTACTGTATATACTATTAGAAGCAATCTACTGTATATACTATTAGAAGATATTTACTGTATATACTATTAAAGGGTGAATCTGGTAAATATCAGACTCAGATCAATTTTTTTATTTAAAAAACAATATCTTCCTTGGGGAAAAAAAATAAATACAATTTTTAAGAACGTTCGTTCGATTTTTCTAATCGTTTCAACCACAGTGATGGGAAAATTTGGAAATAGAAAACTTCTTGGCCAAAGTAAATTTCAGACACTGTATGTGGTTTTCGTTCAGAAATTACTATCATTTTAAAAACAGAATGTTAAAAACAAGTGAGAATTTCAACATTCTTTCATTCAGCGAATGTACAAAGATTTTTCGTCTGAAAATTGATCCATGTAGCCAGCATAAGGCTCGGTACACACCTATGCAGTTTGCTTTTGAGCTGTTTCTGCTGTGCTTTTTGCTGTGCGTTTTGATTTTTTGCAAACGTGATTTTGCAGCGACTTGCATTTTTGCTTTTTTTTTTGGCCAATTTGTTGTTGGGCAGATTAAAAAACATAAATTTCTGCAAAAACGCATTACATGCTTTTCTGCAACTTCTCCAGTGAAGTATATTGAACCAAAAAAAGCACAGTTTTGCGTTAAAAAAAAAAAGTCACTGACCCTTTCCAAATACGCAGCGGCTGAAAAAGCATAGATGTGAATGTGTCCCATAGGAAACCATGTAAATGAACTGTAGTGCGTTTCTGTAAAAAACACATAGATGTGAACCAGGTCTAAGACGTTTAGTAAAATAATGGGGTTAAAAAAAATAAGCAGATAATCACTACTCTAATGGGTTCATATTTCTTACTGTAGAACTGTGAAAGTAATATTTACAGTAGCAATTATTTGCTCTTTTTGTACTATAAAGGACTCCCTTTATTTTTTTTTTTTTTTAAACCATTATGCTACTGGCTGATCGATTATGAAAATAGTAATCGATTAAATTCATCTATTAGTTGTTTCAGCCCTACTTTGGTGTCCATGCAGCCATAGGCTTTTAAGCAGCGTTTAGTGGCAGGGGCTTTTAGAGACAGAAAAAAACCCTGCTGTCGCTGCGTCCAGGAACAGTGGCCTTTTGGCAGTAAAAAGCCTGACCCTTGTAAACGAGTGACGCGTCTAAACACTTGTTAATGCTTAGCTTGTTTAGCGCTTGAGTGCTAATACAATGCAATGGCCAGAATAAATTATTATTCTGGCCAATGAAAATGAATTAACGGGCAAGCGATTGGTGCTTCATGGGCCAGCGTGGGACGATGTCACTTCTGCACATGCGGAGGAGTGCAGTCATCCCAACACACAAGCCCTGGTGTTACAGTACCTCCAGGACCGGTGCACCAAAACAAATACAAAAAAAACAACATACCTAATCCCAAATAAATACTGGTGTGTGTATATATTGCAGTTTACCAGTCCTTGGATATGAAGGCTGTATTCGTTTTTCTTAAGTGTCATTATCACTTCTCGTGAGCTAAAAAGACAACACAACCAATATTCTCTTTCACTACTAGTCCCATCAACTGTAATGTAATCGAGATGAACAAAGCCAGACATGTTTGTAGTCCAGCCTGTGCAGCAACCAAGGCTGCCTCCAGATATACAATGGAGGAAAAAGCGTATGAAGGGAAAAGGAAATTTATTATTCACACGATTTCCAGGTGAAAATATGAAATTAAAAAAGCCTGAAAAAAATAAAACTAGTGCAGTCACCATATCGAAGGACTGGTAAGCTGCAATATACAGTGGATATAAAATGTCGGGTTTCTGTTTTTCAGACCTTTTTCCACCTTTTTAATGTGACCCTATAAACTGTACAACTCAATTGAAAAACAAACTGAAATCTTGCACACCCTCTTATAACGAGGGATGTAGCTGTGTTCAGAATTAAGCAATCACATTTAAATTCATGTTAAATAGGAGTCAGTACACATCTGCCTTCATTTAAAGTGCCTCTGATTAACCCCAAATAAAGTTCAGCTGTTCTAGTAGGTCTTTCCTGACTTTCTTAGGCCCCTTTCACATGAGGCAGACTCCGCTTCCACGGAGTCCACCGGCTCAGCGGGAGATCTACTTGTTGATCTCCGCTGAGCCGGCGGATGACAGGTCCCTCTTTGCTCACTGAGCAGGGAGGGGTTTGTCCAGCGCCGCTGGTCTTTTTCATCAGATCTCACCCGATCCGCCAGCGATGGATCTGGATGTAGGGCCATCCGTTTGCTTTTGGCAGATCAGACTGGGTCGGATGTCAGCAGACATGTCTCCGCTGACATCCGTCGCTCCATAGACTAGCATGGAGCGCCTGTTCAGGTCCGCCGTCAAAACTTACAGGCAGATCTGAACGGTCCATCAGTGTGAAAGGGGCCTTAGTCACATCCTACAGCAAAATGTATGGTCCACAGAGAGCTTCCAAAGCATCAGAGGGATCTCAATGTTTAAAGGTATCAGTTAGGGATGATCTGAAGAGGGCTGTGCACAGGAGATGCCCTCGCAATCTGACAGATTTGGAGCATTTTTACAAAGAGTGGGCAAATATTGCCAAGTCAAGATGTGCCATGCTGATAGACTCATACCCAAAAGAGTGCTGTAATAAAATCAAAAGGTTTTTCAACAAAGTATTAGTTTAACCGCTTGCCGACCGCCCGTTGACGGCGGCAGAATGGCTCCCCCGCGCGAATCGCCGTAGCTGTACAGCGGTCGGTTTAGGGGGTGCGGGCGTGCCCCGCGGTACTGAGGAGCCGATGCGCGTGCCCGGCGGGGATTATTTATACGTTTTTACATGCAAACAAGATTATTTTCCCTATTTGAAATTTTTAACATCATGAATTTGTCTGCTGTGCTTTACGTTTTTACAGTCATGTAATAACCATTGAAAGCTTTGTTATATTGCTTACATGATAGTGTGCCATAGTTCCCCTTTTCAGAACACCAGCAAATGCTACAAAGAGCTTGGAGGATCTCCTTACACAAATTTAAAGGGCCCATGCACACCTGTCGGTTGTATTAAGTGACGCAGTGCCCCACATTGCACTGTAGTGCATTTCTGTACATTGCAAAATAAATGGCACTGCAGCACACCAACACATGCAACATGCATTACCACAACACATTGTGCGTGTAACAATCGCAGTGTGCCATGAGACTTCCTAAACTGCAAGTAAATGGGCTTACTGGCTGAAGAGACCTTCTATATAGTATAGAAGTGCCTTTAACACTGCCGGGGACAGAGGTGGCCAGAGTATTTACCTTTCGGTACATGTGCTGGGTGAGCATTATTTTAGTACACAAGGCATTTATACATTATTTTATTATATCTAGATTCATGTGTAGGTTGTGGAAGAGATTTACACTTTCCTGTATGTGGCACTGAAAGGCTTTGGATACTTTGGTGTCACTAAAAGATTTTAAATACAGCCTGTGATGTAATGTGCTGTTGAATGGTCACTGGGACAGGAATTCCCCCTTTATGGGGGGAAATTAAAGAAAAATTAACCCAACAGAGGTTCTAACACATTCTATGCAAAGCAAAAAAAAAGATTTGGGCTAGTGTTCCACTTTAATACTGAAAGTCATGGAAAAAAAAAAACGATGGAATTCTTATGTCTTGTTTTGTACTATCTATACCATTTTCTCCTAGGCTGAAAAACGCCCAGATACTCTAGTAGTGAGGTTGTATGAGGCTTATGGCAGCACTGTGGACACCCAGCTCCAGACTTCACTCCCTGTAAAAGAAGCTTTCTTGTGAGTATAAACCTCATTTACAATGCTCATAGTGCTATATTTAAAGGACAGGGCAGATCTTCTAAAAGAGCTGCATGTACCCCTAACCCTGCATATTCTAATGATATTGGTAACACATATCTTAGACCAGACCTTTTGTGGCTTCTCCCTGCCTCGGTTTGCACTGACATCCTTTCAAAGCTAAAACATAATCCGCAGTGCACATGTGCCAAAGATTGCAGTGGCTGGAAATGCCTACCTTTTTTCTAGAATTGGGTCTCATTCACACGGACACTCCTGCATTTTGCTTTTCCAAACCTAAGAGAAGTTATATGAGAAATACAAACCACTTCTTTTATGCTTCCCAGAGAAGAGAGTCCTTGCCACTGCGAGATTCCTCGGAAGTTTGGCCCTCCTCCACCGCTGGACCAGTTAGAAAGCACTTCATGATTGCTCAGTAGGTAACCGGCTGTGAAGCCGACTGGCTTCGCTGACGGTTTCCGTTACCACGAATGGCGGCAGCAGCACCCGAGACCTGATCGGAAAATCCTCTGGGGTGCTGGTATCGCGGGATCTGGGGACAGGTAAGGATCCTAATAATAAAAGTCAACAGCTACAGTATTTGTAGCTGCTGACTTAAAGTTATGGTAAACCCTTGCCTTGCCAATAGAATGCATTAAGGCGAAAAAACATGAGGATTTACAACCCCTTTCATTTTTGGAGGGGAGGGGGCTGGAGCTCCACTTTAAATTGGCCCTGGTATGTTGATTTATGAATGTGTGTTGGGGACCTTGAGGACAGGGATTGATGTGAATGTATAATAAATATGTGAAGCACTGCGTAAATTGACGGCACTATAGATGCACCTGTAATGAATAAAATCAACACTATCTGTGTTGATGAGGGAATTGAGTAATTTTTCTTTCTTTCAAACTGTAGTTGAAGGAAAGAAAATTGCATAATGTATGGCCTGCCTTTAGGCCGGTTAACATATCTCCGATGCGGCTCCAGTGCGAATTCACACAGGAGCCCTGTGTGTCTTTTGGTCTGTTTCAGGTCCGAATTCAGCCCAAAATTTGGACTGAAACCGGGCCTGAAACGGTGAACCAAGGCGCACCGGACACCTGCTGTGAGCCGCATCGGCATCCAGTGTGAACCGAGCCTTAGTGTATTCCTGACACTAGGAGGAATGGTGAGCAATGTTTTTTTTAGGTGTCCATTTATCAAGCAGCGGAAAATAACCGCTGCTGAGTTCTCCGGCGATCGCCTATTTGTGCCTATTTATGAAGCGGTGTAGATCACTTCTCCTTTTGAGGAGTGAAGCGATCTACATACACTTCAAACTGTAAAGAACGCCTCCTGTTAATGTAATCTCCCGAGACATAGCGAGATTACAGTACCAGAAAATCAGTGTAACACAGAGTTGTCCTTTTTATTAAGCAGCAGTAATTTACCGCTTCTTAGTACACAGGCCTTTTCTGAGGAGATCGCTCTCCTCCGTACCTGACACTACACCTCATATTCATAAAATGATAAAGTTTAAGTCCCCCACACACAAATTTTTTTTTTATGTATGGTTATTTACAAAAGTGAACTTGGAAGTGCCAGCTCTGTAAATCTGAGGGGAAGCTCTGCTGCTTTTATCATCCAATCATGTGCAAGCTAAAATGCAGTTTTTTTTTATTTTCCTTGCATGTCCCCCTCGGATCTACAGCGACTGCACTTCCAAGTGCACTTTAAGTGCAAAGTGAATTTGCCTATCGTAAATAACCCCCATAGTGTTTATAACCTGCTTTACCAGTTTTAGGGGGTTAGTGTAAAAAGCCCCCCCCCCCCCTGCCTTTTACAGTCTTGAGGGGTCTGATTGTGGAAGAAGGGAGTCATTAATTCTTCTTTCCTTCTGTTTTTGGGGATTCTCCACCTCTGGGCTTGAGAATCTGGGAGGGAGAATTTTCACAGAGATCGCCAGTGAGGTGCTGAGATCACACCTTTATAAACTGTCTGTTTCTGTTAATGACAGAGTCTCTGTATGCTGAGATGATCAGCAGAGACATGTTCTCCACTGATCATCTCACTTTCATAAACCGCTAATGATCTGAGATGAGCTGTGATCATTAGGATCGCAGCTCATCTCAGTTTCATAAACGGGCACCTTAGTCAGTGATCCTTAACTCAATGAGCATAACACATGGATGACGGATCTCCTGTATTGTATAATAATGTTGTTCTTTTCAGGTGCGATCTCCTTGAACAGCCGTATGACTTGCAGAACGTTCTTTCCGAGGATCGATGCGTGAACCTTTCCTTTACGCCATTTAAAGTGCTGTCTGTGCTCCTGGTCCTGCAGAGATAGCTCCTTTTTCAAAGATAAACACATTTCCTGCTAATACTGTACTTGGATCTGATGAGATTATGAAATGGTCCAAAGGTGTCTTCTAATCCTGTGACGCTCATTGATTGTTTTTAACGGAAGGGGATAAGGGCATCCGATTTCCCTTATGAATGGAACTCTGCTGTGAAGATCTGGCATAGGTTCCTTTGTTAATAACACTCCATATGATACTTTGGTTATTCATACTGTTCTTGCCCACCAGGTCTATTTAATGAGGCACAAAACCAAGTGCAAAGCAAGTACAGTACTGTGAAATCTGGCTGCTATGAGGTTGTAAAGTGCATATCATGATTACTTTCTACACTGTAACAGCCTGTGCATATTTTTTTATTACATTGCATCTTGTATAGATGTAAATTTTTTCAAAAATTCTAGTTTCTGAGTGCAATTAAACAGCAATTTAAAAAAAAAAATCAGATTATCTTTGACTGTTATGAACGTGTAATTTTGTGTGTGTGTGTTTTGTGTGTGTGTTTTCTTAAGCCAGTCTTTTTTGTGACCTTCACTACGGGCAACACTCTCGAATGCAGTCACCGCTATCTTTAACAGTAGACCCTTAGAAGTAGAAATGACAATAGAGGCATACACCCACATTCTCTTTTCTACCACTTTGAGAAAGGTCTGCACATTCCATTTTAGTTTTCTAGTTTAAAGTTCACATTTCTTAAAAGTTTAAATTTCCATACTCTAATCACTAAGACCCCTTTCGCACTGGGGCCACGGCCACGTTGGTGATAACGTGCCGCTCGTTTTAGTGGCGCTTTATTGTTTAAGCAGGTGCTTTTAACCCCAAAGAAGGGGTTAAAAGCACCCGTGTGGCGGCACTTTCGAAGCGCTTTTCAGGTGCTTTGGAAGCGCTGCCCATTCATTTGAATGGGCAGGGCAGTTTGGCAGCTAAATACAGCGCTCTCAAACCGCCCCGAAGATGCTGTTTGCAGGACTTTTCTTAAGCGCTCTACCCCAGTGTGAAAAGTCACACTGCAATGAATGGCAGGCAGTATTCAGGTGCTTTATAGGCGCTTTTTCCAGCGCTAGAACGCCTAAAGACTGTTTCAGTATGAAAGGGGTCTAAGTCTAGTTTGCCATTTAAAACAAAAAAATAATGTTTCTTGGTATATATTCTTAATACTGAGGTGAAAAGTACTGTGTGAACTCTCAAAATTGCTGAATAGGTAAGCTGATTAAGGCCCCTTTCACACTTATACGACTTGTTCCACAATTTGGGACTGCAAAGTAGCATGACAAGTCGTTCCCCATGATCTCCAATGACAGCCATTCATATTAGTATGACTTCAAAATAGTCCCTGCACTACTTTAGTCCGATTTTGATGCCACTTACACAGGTATTCCTTGAAATCGCGTCAAAAATCGCGGTAAAATCTTTGAAGTCGCACAAGTGTGAAAGGGGCCTAATGCCATTGTTTAAAAACAGACCCTACAGTATTCTGTTACAATGTACCTGTCATTCCCTTTAAGCTGATGGAAGCAGAGCTTGCATGAAAAAAATCTGCAAATTTGGCTCATCCAATGTATATTTAGAACTACAAAGTATACATAGAAATAACATTTTAAAGCTGTACTCCGGTAATGCTCTTAATGGCATGGTTACATTGGTCTACCTTGGATCAATGTACCTGCATATTTCTTCCATACCAAAGGCACCGCTGTGGAAGCTGACAATTACTGTAGTTGGTACTACTACTGTACAGTGATGGCAGCAATCATCAGGGTCCTGTGCATTGAACAGGCTGAAGATGGTGACATCTCCCCACTTCTCCACCTCTTCCAATCAGAAAATGGCAAGTATTCATTGCAAAAATACAAGGTGCCCTGTGAATGACGACTGTGCCGCATAAATGATCTCCTGTGGTCACCATGCAGTGGGGCAACTGCTTGGCACAGGATCCAAAAGAGAGCCATGCTCACTGAAGGTATCACTGATTATGACCGCGATTCATTGGCTTCCACAGTGGTCCATGAGGTATGAAATATGCATACTTATAGTAGTCCAAGCTGGATCAATGTAACCATGCAATATAAACCATACCAGGAGTTCAGCTTTAAAAAAAAAAAGAAAAAAAAAAAAAGATTAGTACACATTCATAAAATTTTTACATCAAGTTGGCTTACTTCACATGAATGTCTAAAACAAATTGATAAGTCAACACATTCCTTTGAATAAATACAGTATATCTTTGATTTCCATTGATCGTCTTTGCTACGCTGACAGACAGACAAAATAGCAGTAGCAGCATGAGGAAGAAATCAACAGAGGAACTTCATTCAGAGTTCCAAAGGAAAAGTTTCAAGTTACCCTAATCACTACTCAAAGCTAACTGGATAGCATTATCTGTAAGGCCCCTTTCACACGGACGGCCCGTTCAGATCCGCCTGTCAGTTTTGACGGCGGATCTGAACGGGCGCTCCATGTTACTCTATGGAGCGTCGGATGTCAGCGGAGACATGTCTGCTGACGTCCGAACCGGTCCGATCCGCCAAAAGCAGACGTATGGCCACACGTCCAGATCCGTCGCTGGCGCATCGGATCGGGTGAGATCGGGTGAAAACGGACACACTGTCCGTTTTCATCCGATCTCTCCATAGAGATCAGCGGCGCTCGCAAGCCCCTCCCCGCTCAGTGAGCAGAGAGAGGCTTGTCATCCGCCGGCTCAGCGGAGATCAACGGACAGATCTCCCGCTGAGCCGGCGGACAGAGGCGGGCTCCGTGCAAGCGGAGTCCGCCTCGTCTGAAAGGGGCCTAACTCTCATATTTTTAATTTGGCAATACAGTTATACGCTGTATAAACATTGCCGACAAGGAGAGTATTAAATTTGTGTCATACAACACGGATCATTTTTACTTCTAATCAGATGTGTCACTTGAAATCTGAATATTATTCCAAGCATATACAGGGATCTCTGTTACAAATTCAAAAAATTTAAAATAGATAAAAATCAAACAAAATATGTATGAAGTGCATAAAAGTAAAATAGTCCGCAACCAAAGAATAAATATATATGCAAAATACGTATATTGCGTGATCAATCTTCAGTTGTGATAAATGGAAATAGTCCACTTCCTCAAAATGGATGTATCCCTATGTGATAATATGAAACTGTGCTTCCATCTCCATATAACGCCATCGTGCCCACAAAACTCTAACCTTAATACATTTTCAAATACGCCTTATAATCACAATTCAACCGGTGGGGTGGTATGATGGTCCACAAGTCCTCCCATATAAGCCTTGTTCAACCTGGGGTGCTCGTCCCTTTTAAGGGGTGCGCTCCTCCGCATATTAGGACACTGCAAAATAGCCTCCCATAGTGTAGTATTAAAATAACTTTTACATCAAGTGTGCATTAAAAACGCTTTTGTATAGTCAGAATACTTTGCCTATATCGATCTCCAACATCACATTCTGGTCGGTGGTGCCCTACGCATTACTTTACGTCATATGACTTCATCAGGGATCCCGAGGGCCATCATACCACCTATTGCATTGTGATTATAAGACGTATTTGAAAATGTATTGTAAGTGAGAGTTTTGTGAGCACGGTGGTGTTTGATTTCATATTATCACATACAAATTCATCTATTTTGAGGAGGTGGACTATGTCTATCTATCACGATTGAAGATTTGATTTATCACCTACATACGTATTTCGCATATATATTTTTTGGTTGTGAACTATATTACTTTTATGCACTTTTTATATATATATATATATATATATATATATATATATATATATATATATATATATATAAAATTTTTACTTTTACATTTTTGAATCTGTAACAGATGTCTGTATATGCTTGATCACTTTTAATTAGTACCAGTGCAAAGGAATGTTAACCCTTGTGAGGGTGCACAACACCATTTATAATATTTGGTCACTTTACTGTGTGAACACATTAGGCGTTGCAGTAAGCATTTCATTTATTGTATTTACACTTTTGTATGCACTATTTTACACACATGTGGCGCAGAGGTATTTTCGGCTTATTTTTACTCCACCCAGCATGTTTCAATTGAAATATCAAAACTGCCTGGTGGAAAATGAACGTCCAAACAGCACCTTCAAACGATTGTCATAATACAATAGCAGCAGTAGGAAATTTGTGCTGTTCGGCGCATATTTGTGCATATCTGTGCTGTTCAGCATGGATGGAGAAATTTGTTAGATTTCTTTCACTCAGTCTCAGGCAAAACAAAAATCTGTGTATGACCAGCTTAATTCTACCTTACTTCTCTTTAGAACATGTGACTGCTGGTCTGTGAAACTTGCACAGACACAGTCCACCATTTTTAAAGTGGACCTTTTCCCTTTTCAGTGAAAATCACAGCATCATACAGCTCTACATGCTGATTTTAAAACCAACTTACATTTATTAGGTAAACAATTTATTTTTTTCGCTTTGACTTACAATTAGTTTTTTTACTACCTGGTTTCTTTAAGGTACTGGTGATGTCACCCTGGTCTTACAACTGCATTCTGGGAAGTTTCTGCCACCTGTTTAAGAGGCAGACCAGAGTTCTAGGCAAAATTCCAGAAAGTATAGGGAGATGGATTCATCTGCCCTTTGTAAAAGTGGGCATAAGGGAATAATAAGGGAAAGAAAATGAAGGTATGCAAAGAATAAATTGCCATTACCAAGCATCTCTAAAGGTGCCTTTTTTTAAAAATTGCATAATTGGAAAAAGTTCCTATTTAAGGGGGCCCAGTCTAATAGTGCCCACCACATTATTGTGTCATTCATCTCCAATCAGCTGAATCTTTACTGAGAAGTAATATTATTGTACAAAAAATATCAAATTCATTTTCAAGATGACATTTACAATAGATACACATTATATTAAAGTTCATTAATATTTGGTCAGTTCAGTAATAAACCAAATGTCCTAAAAAAGCAGGATTATTGTAACTCCTAAGTAATTCTAGTTATTTTTATTGAAATGGGTTGATTGGTCAGCTAAAATACCAAGAGCCATTGAAATACAAATACAGTCCTTTCCTATAGTGATGAGCTGTAATAATTCTCAAATCGAGATTTGCACTGCAAACCACAGATATTATAATTTTAGTGTTTTTTCCAAGATGGCATTATAGATCTGTTGGGTCATTGGCGTGTAAATTTTATTTGTGTCATCCAAGAAGTACAGAGGGTCTTTTACAATGAGCGGGTTGAAGCCTTCTTTGACCAGTTCTACCTTGCGTTGCTTGTAGGTACCAGTAACTTCAATGGTGTCCTGTTTGGAAAGCAGTTTTTAGTCTGTTTGTAAAGCATGCAGTTTTATTACATTTATTTAACTGATACTAGATCATATTTCACAATGTCCTTACTGCAAAGTTTAATGTGTATCTCAACCAAAAACAAAATGTAATATATTACAGCATAACAGTGCTTTGGAGTGACCTTTATTAGTTTTTCTTTTTCAGACTTTTTCCCCTTTATTTTTACTCAGCAATCCTTAGAATAACACATTTTCAGATTGATTTTTTTTTTTTTGTGCCCTTGGCTCCTTTATTGTAACTATGGAAGGAACCATTGTCACTACCCAGGCTGAATGTTGAACCTATCTACCTTTTTGTTCATCTCCATTACATGTGAGATGATGGGGGATTAAAAGTTAACAAAACTGAGAATTATTTTATGCTTCCAGTTCTTCTCACAGAAAGTGACAAGGACAATGCATTTTTGTATTTGCCGATAAATGTTTCTAGATGTGGTGGAGGTGTTGGTTTTAATTTTCACAGGACTGGTAGGCTGTATTATATGAAATTATATTCTTTGGTTTACTTATGTTTTTAGGCAGGAGGTATAATAGTCAATATTAACTCAAGGACCCCCCCCCCCCCCCTCACCATGGTACCTCACCCCACCCCCTGCTGGTCTTCGGGGTGGTCAGTTGACCTGAAGGATTCTCTTTGGGTTTTCTCCAGCAGTGGGCAGTCCTCAACAATGTAGAGTGGTGCTGATGTGATGACATCCGCACCAATCTCTGCATTATTGTATGTGAGTGCAAAATGCCATGAACACACAACTCCCTGCGCAAGATGTTCTTAGTTTTCCATATTGAATTATACTGGGTATCATTCCGCTGGAAAGAATTAGGATATCTAGTGGTGGAAAGGAATTACCGTGGACAACAGTGTGGGAGGAAAAGCAAGTGTTGCACCGATTAGGGTTTAAGTACATCCTTGAATGATGACTAATGGGTTATGCTACCAAATTCTGTTTAATGAACACTGGGCAAAAAAAAAGGTAGGAATCCCTGCCCATGCATAACCTCTATCAGTTCAATTAAGCCCCAGTTTTTTTTGAGTGTCTTTAGGTGATGGATGGGACTCTAGAAGTTTCTCTGAAGATTTCTTTCAATTCTGTAGTTCCCAATTTAAAAGCCTATTCCGCACACCACTGCTGGGAAAAGGAAAGGCTTCATCCAGATCGGTCACCTAGGGACTGTACAAAGGCTCTGCATGTAGGAGCAGGGACAGACTCTAATGTTACTAATCAGCCCTGCATCCTGCAGGGAGTAATCTCCAGGGTGGTCAGCATTTGGTGACCTGGCTGGTACTGTGCTCTACAGGTCCAGAGCATTGATTCCATTGGGGGAAATCAAGTGCCTAAAAGCCTTGCAGGGGTGTGCCTGCCCTGAGAAGTGACAGGTTGGACCTGCTGCTGGAAGGGTGGGTGCCCCTGTATGTGGATTATGTGGCAGTTCTCCCTGTGTTGCTTTAGATAGTTATGCTAGTTACTATACAGCACTGGAGTGACACACCGCCTTAGTGGTGTCCAGAAGGGATGGATTGGGCACAATACTCCCACTTGCAGGAAGTGATGTAGCCGCTTAAGCCCAACACGGAGAAGGTGTTTTAACCAGTGTTTTGCTCACCAGTACCCCAAAGGAGGAGGAATAGTTAAAAAAAAAATGGGGTTCTCTGGCTGTTGACCTGGCCATTTCCTATTTGAACAATGACCTGGGAAAAGTGTGTGGGCCGCTCAGGCTCGATGGGGATGGGGTATGTGGACAGTGCATCCTCAGCTGCTGCTAGAGTGCTGACAGGATGAAGCCCATCTTGGCTCCTGCAAAGGTTCAAGAAAGGAAGGGTGACCCCTGGGAGTCGCACGTCTATGGTGTCCTCCTGCAATGAATGGAGTGGCAACCCCAGTCTGGATGCGTTTCACGTTGCCCCCCCTGAGCTTAGTCATGGGGATCCCCATGACTAAGCTCTGAGGGGCGGAATGAAACACGTTGGAGGCGTGGCCTGGTTGGAGTTCAGGCTGAGGTTGCCACGCCGTTCATTGCAGCAGGACACCGTAGATGTGTGACTTTCAGGAGCCACCCTTCCTTTCTTGATCCTATGTGAACAATACCTGGGCATTCCAGTGGATGAGTTCCTGGTCTTTATATACACCTCAAATATGAGGTCAGAGGCCCTATTTAAGATGCCTAGCTCTCTAGTGGGAGCAGTGCTGTGGAATTTACAATAATGACATTCAAATTTCGTTTACCTGTAAAATTATTTTCTTGGAGTACATCAGAGTACACAGGGATCCCTCCCATCTTTTGTCTGTGTTCCACATTGTTTCCTACAAATCTGAAGCCTAACTGAGCTGAGAGTGGTTATGCCTTTTTTTTTTTTTTGGCTAGGGTGGTGGCAGCATAGCCAAAGTAATCACTAATATGAAGTATCTTGTGATGTACTCCAAGAAAAGTATTTTGCAGGTACAAAAAAAAAAAATCCTAATTTTACAAATAAACATTTAATGTAGAGTGTACCCATGCCGTTTCTCTAGGTATTTGGGGTTTTCGATAGGAGAGCCTAGCCGTAATAGTTTCTGTCTCATGAGTCTCATGGCACTGCTGTAAGTCATTCAGAAGTGTATGTAAGAGTGGGAGCTATTGGACTTTGTAAACAACACAGCTAATCATATAAGACTAGTCTTACACACATGTGAAAAGAAGTCTAGGCCCTTAGTTTGCTGTCATGAAGATAAAAATATTTATATAAAATATTTCAGATTTACCTGACAAAATGTAAAACATACAGTTTATACAAAATCACAATTGTTCAGTGTGGGGAAAAAAGACATTTATTTTAGTAGGCATCCTATGATAAATGTATCATGGTATTGTATGTGATTGCATTTAGAACTCTACATACATGTGAATGTTCAGAAGAAGCTGCATCCAGTAGCTTGTTTCCATGACCTACGTTTTTACTAGGGCTCTGGTTGGAGCACATAAAATCCCTCTACACTATTGCTGGTCAGTTAATGGCCTGGATATAGTATATAGAACATTCCCTTACCTGTATTCTCACAAATCGAGGTCTGGCATAATTAGGTAAATAATCCACCACTTTGGCATATAGTTTTTCTCCATCAAATGGCTGGCCTTCCTTAAGTTTAATTGCTGCCATTCCAATTCTCCCTTCGTGATCTGAACAATGATACCATGAGGTTAGAGTTTTGCTTGTCTTTTAAATCGAAGCATGCAAAATTAAATGTATGTTTTATTCAAAATTGTACATAAAGCTCAACTCCGGGCAAAAAAAGTTTACATAAAGTGGGCCTGCACTGCATAGATCAACTGCTAGTTTTTGTCTAGGGGATTGGAAAACGGAGATATGCTTACCTAATCCTCTGATACTTCCTGCAAAAGACAGGTCCCTGTGGCTCCTGGCCGCCCGGGATCTATCGGTCTTGTGTAATGGACTGTTCCTAACGTCATCACGCCCATAGACCTGCTCTCGATGTGATGATGTCAGGAACAGTCCACTGCTAGTTCATGTGGAGAGCTGCTTGCCCTTGAGTGGAGGATCGGGTGAGTATGCAGCTTTCTCCTCTACCCTGAACAAAACAAGCAGTTGACTCGTTTTTTTTATTTATTTTTTTTTTTTTTTTTTTTTTTTTTTTTTAAAGAGTTGGTCTTTAAAATAATTGTTCTTTTAAGCTGGGGAAATCAAACAACTTGGAGAGACTTTCTTGTGTTTTTGAAATGGTTCTGCTCAGTTTTCATGGCTCCTTTATTGGTGAAGGCCAAGTATTTATGATCGGGCAAGCTTCTGACACTTCCTGGTAGTGAGGGGACTTCTTACTTTACCATCATTCCTGTTAGCCAGTGCGACAAACGGTTATAATGATGAAATGCGCGGGGATGCTGGTGGAAGAATGTGTTCTTCAACAATATCATGTTGATAAAAGTAAAGGTATGCACTTGGGGGCTAAGAATATGCATGCATAATACATGCTAGGGGGAGTACAACTGGGGGGATCCGTAGTGGAGAAGGATCTAGGGGTTTTGGTAGATCATAAGCTCAATAATAGCATGCAATGCCAAGCTGCGGTTTCCAAAGCAAGCAAAGTCCTTTCTTGTATTAAGAGAGGTATGGACTCCAGATAGAGAGATATAATTTTGCCCCTGTACAAATCATTAGTAAGACCTCATCTGGAATATGCAGTTCAGTTTTGGGTACCAGTTCTCGAAAAGGATATTGGGGAACTGGAGAACGTGCAGAGAAGGGCAACCAAACTGATAAGAGGCATGGAGGAGCTCAGCTATGAGGAAAGATTAGAGGAACTGAATTTATTCACTCTTGAGGAGAATAAGGGGGGATATGATCAACATGTACAAATATATAAGGGGTCCATATAGTGAACTTGGTGTTGAGTTATTCACTTTACGGCCAACAAAGAGGACAAGGGGGCACTCTTTACGTCTAGAGGAAAAGAGATTTCATCTCCAAATATGGAAAGGTTTCTTCACAGTAAGCTGTGAAAATGTGGAATAGACTCCCTACAGAGGTGGTTCTGGCTAACTCAGTAGATTGCTTTAAGAAAGGCCTGGATACTTTCCTAAATGTACATAATATAACTGGGTACTAACATTTATAGGTAAAGTTGATCCAGGGAAAATCCGATTGCCTCTCGGGGGATCAGCAAGGGATTTTTTTTTCCCCTGCTGTGGCAGACTGGAGCATGCTCTTCTGGGGGGGGGGGGGGGGGGGTTGCCTTCCTCTGGATCAGCTGTGGGTGTGGAATTGGGTGTGTTTGGATTGTACGATGTTTTTTATTTTTATTTATTATTTCTTTTTTTTTTGTGGTTGAACTGGATGGACTTGTGTCTTTTTTCGGCCTAGCTAACTATGTAATACCTGGAAGGGTCAGAGTTTGACGCATTCAAAACAGACTTTCTAAAGGCATGCTTTGGCTCAATTCTGTCACACGTCAATCTTGGGAAAATTGTACCGTGTTTGGTTTGGAGTTCCATTTGGAATGAATGGCACCCACTACGTGTCACTCATTTTGCAACAATTGCCATGTAATTTGGAAGCGTGGGCAAAATCGCTGCAATTCTGCCCGAGATTCCAAATCGCCAAGTGTGAATGGGGCCTAAGAAAGACATCTGCTTCAATTACGTGTATTATTTATTCTGTGTCTTCAATGACAAAAGTCGGAACTGATTTCTAAACTGTAATATACACTCAAGTATCAGTGACATTCACAAGCAAAGGAGTTGCAGTGAGACACTAATATAGGAAGAAATCAATATACAGTGGGGAGTATGTTGATGTCCAGGCGATATCCAGTGTGGTAGCAGTGATTATATATATATATATATATATATATATATATAATCTTAAATTTAAAAACCAGAGCACTGTCATTTAGAAAAGGCAGGTTAAAGAACTGTTTACAACTTACAAGGCACCGGAATGCCATATACATTGGCCTCCTCAATGAAATCTGTCATTCCGACCACATCTGCCACTTCTGTGGTTGCCACATTTTCACCTTTCCAACTGAAAGAAAACCGCAGACAGGTATGATATCAATCATGTCCTTGTTCCATCACACCGCAAACTATAGGTATGAAGTATAAGAAACACAAAGCCAAATATACAGCTGATATACATACTGTACAATTTTACATTATTTCTATACAGTATACACACTATATTACCAAAATTATTGTGATGTCTGCCTTTACACGCACATGAACTTTTATGGCGTCTTGGTCTGTAGGGTTCAATATTGAGTTGGCCCACCCTTTGAAGCTATAACAGCTTCAACTCTTCTGGGAATGCTGTCCACAAGGTTTAAGAGTGTGTCTATGGGAACCTTTGACCATTCTTCCAGAAGTGCATTTGTGAGGTCAGGCATTGATGTTGGATGAGAAGGCCTGGCTCGCAGTCTCCGCTCTAATTCATCCCAAAAGTGTTCTATGAGGTTGAGGCCAATCAAGTTCCTACACCCCAAACTTGCTCATCCATGTCTTTATGGACCTTGCTTTGTGCACTGGTCCAAATCATTTGGTATAGGGGGGATTATGGTGTGGGGTTGTTTTTCATGGGGTTGGGCTTGGCCCCTTAGTTCCAGTGAAGTGAAGGGAACTCTTGGACCCTTCCTGTTCCAACATGACTAAAATATATATATATATATATGTATGTATGAACTGTTTTACATGCCACTAAATTTATATATTTGTTCATCCAAACTTCTATTCCAAATATCTTTAAGCCAGACGGCACAGCCCAGTCCTTAACCTCCCCTCTAGCAGCAGCACAGTTTGGTCAAAAAGTGATCAAGTGCTCAAGAACACGATGACTGTGCAGTGGTGGATCAGCACCTCGTGAATGCAGTCAGTCAGTCTCCTCTCCTCTGCTGTCAGCACCTCGTGGATGCAGTCAGTCACTCTCTGGCTGGTGGTTTTGGCCCTCCCTCACACTGTATACTGTTGTGTAAGAAATTGCAGGAGCCTAGTGACAAGACAAATTCACCTACTTAAAATGGTTCTAAAGTATAAAAGTTTTTCACCTTAAAGTGTTTGTTATCCCAATATCTCATTTTCCTGATATATACATTTGACACAGGCTTTATATGCTTAGATAAATGGTACCTAAGTCTCGCAAAGAACAAGATCCTGCAAGGTTTTGCCTGTAATGCTGCCTCCGGGTGCTGGACCCTGCGAAGTGGAATCCTGGACACCACAGCGCTAAGGCATTCCTGCAGGGTGCTGTACGGGTCCAAGTGCGCATCATTCATTCACAGATATCTACCATCAGAGCAGACAGACTTGTAGTTCTCGATAGAATACAAGTGTGGTAATTGCTGCCCGCATAGTCCATTGACACCGCCTCCAGTTCTGCAACTGAAAGCCCATACCTTGGTACGGGTGAGGAGATGGCATTGCACTCCCGATCCACTGATTAAAGTTGCAATGCTTTTTTCCTGCAAATATACAGCACCCAGAAATGGTTTAAGACAAAGCACTGCAGAGTAGTGACCAGCAACGAGTCCAGATCTAATTCTCATAGGGCCCCTGTGGAGAGATCTCAAACCAGCAGTTGGGAAAAAGAAGCCTTCCAAGAGAGACCTGAAGCAGTTGGTGAATGAAGAGTGGTCCAAAATTGTAGTAGAGAGGTGTAAGAAACTCATTGTAGATTACCGGAAGCGGTTGATTTCAGTTATTTTTTTCCAAGGGGGTGTGCTACCAAATATTAAATTGAGGGTGCCAATAATTGTCCAGTCTATTTTTGGAGTTTTGTGTGGAATGTATCAGATTTGGCTTTTTGTTTCTCTACTTTTTTGTGTCATACCAATACAAACAAAGGAAATAAAAATGAGAATGTCTAAACATTTGTAATTGCAACAATGTTCTGGGTGAAGTGGTGCATTATCTGACAGAAATAGAGGGGTGACAGGGGTGATTTTTGGCCATGATTGTACGTTTATTTATTTTTATCTTTTTCTAAAAGGTGGACTTAGCCTTTGGCATTTTAAACTATCACTGTTCAAGTGAACATACGCTTTTCATAGTGAACATTACTTTGCTAAGTGAACAGTCACTCACTACACTTTGTTTCTTTATGTTCCTCATTTTTACATGTCTACTTCTTTTCTTTAAAAAAAAAAAAAAAAAAAAAACAAGTAGACCTGAAGCAAAGATTTCAATAAGACATGAATTGCCCAACCTGCCCAGACTTTGTGTTCTTTGTTGTGCAGGGACATGGCACAGGTGTAATGTGTTACTTACGCTACAGTTTCCATTGACAATAGGTCCACCATGGCACTTGGCTCAAAGTAAACACACTGTACAATAAAGTCCCTATTGGATTAATTCAGGGAGTACAGAGCTGAAACACAAATACACCTTGTGCTTTATCTGTACTAACAGAAACCTGTGGGAAAAGGCTTGTTATGTAAAGTAATAGCGGATGAAATGACAATGGGTCACTGGTGCAAGTCAGAAAATGATTTAGGTAGTTTTCTTATTAAAACATGACATTTCTAGGCTTTAAAGAAGTGCCGTTTTTTTTTTTTTTTTTTTTTTTTTAAATAAACATTATACCTTTAAAGAGGAAGTAAAGCCTCCTCCAAAAAAAAAAAAACGGAACCTGCAAGGCAAAGGCATAGTGAGCTAGTATGCATAGCATACTAGCTCATTATGAATAACTTACCTGAGAACGAAGCCCCCGAAGCGACCCTCATCCACGACCTCCTCCACGACCTCCTCCACCGCCATCATACCCGGAGTGACTTCCAGGTCTCGCTGCTCCATCGCTGTCATTCGCTGGAGCGGCGATGACGTCACTCCCGCGCATGCGCACGAAAGCGGCATATCGTCGTGATCTCGGCATGTGCCGTAGACAGCGGTGCCTGTTTTTTCTAAATATCTCCTAAACCATGTAGGTTTAGGAGATATTTATTGGACCTACAGGTAAGCCTTAATCTAAGGGTTTACAACCACTTTAAAGGATAAGTTTACATTTTAGAAAAAAATAATAAATGCACTTTTTTTGCAGGTAGAAAAATGTGCATTTAATATTTTTTTTCTTTTGGAGCCTGTAAAGCAATGCACCAGTGATCAGCAGCTCGCTTGTGCCATGCAGGTCTCCTTCAGATCTGTCAGTATATCTGTACATCCCGTACGGGCAGGAAGAAATCAATCAACTATCACGGTGCAGATGTACAGGGGGTTACAGTGGTGGGGCAGATGTGCAGGGGGATACAGTGGTGGGGCAGATGAGCAGGGGGTGGTACAGTGGTGGGGCAGATGTGCAGGGGGTTACAGTGGTGGGGCAGATGAGC
Organism: Lithobates sylvaticus; assembly: GCA_028564925.1. Classification (NCBI taxonomy): domain Eukaryota; kingdom Metazoa; phylum Chordata; class Amphibia; order Anura; family Ranidae; genus Lithobates; species Lithobates sylvaticus. The sequence goes on along the minus strand of CM053029.1, from coordinate 510,414,140 downwards.
AGGGGTGTACAGTGGTGAAACAGATTTGCAGGGGGGGGGGGGTGGACAGTGATCTGAGGCATGGAGTTGCATGAATTTGGGCTGATCTGAGGCATGAGAGTGCAGCATGTTAATTTCTCACTACTAAAGTCGTTTACAGCATTTACTTAAAAAATTATTTTCGTGATTGAGAGTGTGAAGTTGACATTTTCTTGTTATAAAATCGTCACGCTCAATTACTTTGAAAAAACTTTTTGGCACACTGTGCTCAAAAGGTTGCCTACCCCTGGCCTAGCCCCTTGTAATGTCTTCTCATGCCACTGTTGTGCAAGCAGGCACAGCCTACATAACGGTGACAATACTGCTCAGAATCCTTGAGCGGTGCAGTAAAATTTTTTCCCATCATAAGAAGATGCATTAAGTGGACTTTACTGGCAGGATCAAGATGTATTTTTGAGAAAATGCAGTATGACTTATGCCACGTACACACGGTCGGATTTTCGGATGGGAAATGTTGGATGTGAGTTTGTTGTCGGGAAGTGCAACCGTGTGTATGCTCCATTGATCATTTGCTGTCGGACTTTCCGGCAACAAATGTTTGATGGCAGGTTCTCAAATTTTCCGCCAACAGGGCTTCATTGTTGGAAAGTGTGATCATGTCTACACAAGTCCATCGCACAAAAGTTCACGCATGCTCGGACTCAAGCAGAAGGAGCCGCACTGACTATTGAACTTCCTTTTTCTCGGCTCTTCGTACGTCTTGTAAGTCACCGCGTTCCCGCGTTCGTAATTGTTGGCCAACATTTGTGTGACCGTGTGTATGCAAGACAAGTTTAAGCCAACAACCTTCGAACAAAAATCCACGGTTTTGTTGGCAGAAAGTATGATCGTGTGTACGGAGCATTAGAGAAAACTGTGAGTGCAGTTTTAATGAGAGGTCATAGTCCTACTTTAAGGAATTCCCAAATGTACCTATCAATGAACAATTATGTACGAGTAGACAAATGAATGCAAAATTTAATTGAACAGTCTAATATATAAATCCCTCTCGGCCGTATTCCCAAGTGTGGCTCGGGGTTAAATTTCAGTACCATTAGAGGTAACCCCGAGCCACACTCCGGTTTGCATTGCAGAATCCTGGTACAGCGTACTTACCTTGTCACCAGGATTCTGCAATGTCCCCCCACTGTGTCCTCCACCCGATGCTCTGTGTGTCGGGCTCCGTTCCCTGCGAGCGTCACAACGCATGGGGGCGGAGCCCGGCAGCAAATTCAAAAAGTACAAAACGCATACAGTACACTGTAATCTTACAGATTACATTACTGTATCAAATCACTTCACATCCCTTTTGTCCCTAATGCTTTGTCCAATGCCCTGCATGTACTTTTATTATATATATATATTATATATATATATATATATATATATATATATATATATATACTGTTCTTTCTGCCTGGAAACTTGATTGTCCATGGCAACCAAAAAGTGTCCCTTTAGGTCAAAAGTGGTTTTTAGACCAGCTAGAAAACAGCGATAATAAATAAGAACACTTGCAGAATTGAGCAATAGTGAATCATGGGGAAATTAATTTTATTATTATTAAATTGTTATAATTTATAATATTATCATTTACAATTTCTTGTCTAAACTTTATCACATTTGGAATGTCTACTAGACTCTTGTTTGGACAGATTTAAGTGTGTTATTACTAAGAATTACAGGCCTGCAATATAAAACGCCAAATTTCTATACAAAACAATGTACCGCTTTGAGATTCAAAAATCGGACATAATTTTACCGCCAGGGAGGCTACAGGACAAATGTAGGTATTTAAAATGTTGTTGCTTCCACCCTCTGACTTGTGCAGTGATAGATCCCATTTACAGGTAGTTTGTGTCCAGGGCTGCGATCATCTGTCCCTAATAGCATGTAATTGCTGTCTGTGTGATTACATGCGAACAGCAACAAACAACTGCAACTCCTGTCAACCTGTCATTGCTTAATGCAGGCTTCCTGGCTGCAGCTAGCCGCAACCACATGTGATTCTTGCCGCAGGAATTTGCAGGCCAGTCTTATCTCCACATGTGAATAGGACCATAGGGTGCCCACCTCCGTTTTACACCCAAAATCCTTCATGAAGCAAACAGATTAGATCTCCACAACCTGAACTGTGATTTGAGCTCCAATTTGGGTGCCTCCTGGAAACATGACAGATGCAGCTAAAAGCTGCTTTGGCTCCAAAATGCCAGGGATGCTGGGCAGCCATAGGTCAATTGGTATTGGAAATAAAATGGAAGGGAGGCAAAAGCACAAAACATTTAATTGTCTGATATGTACAAGAAACTGGTGGCAGGGAGGACTGTGTGTAGTACAATTTTTTTTTATATTTTTCTGTCATTCTGCTGTGTTGACTGTCAGAGGCATTCACACTTCCAATTGCTGATCAGTAATACAGAATTGGACTTTTGTTTTTGACAACAGAGGGATATGTACCAAATATGATCCTCCCTGCAGCCATTATGTTGTATACAGACGCATAAAAGACGTAAGCTGCACATGCTTCTCTCTGATGTTTCTCTGACGCACGTGCTTCTCCCTTTTGTTTGTTCCAACTAACATAAGCTGCCTGTCAGCTCTTTTATTTTATACAGCAGTTGCAACACTTTTTCTAATACCTGTTGTCACTCAGTTCATTCAAAGTGCATACTTTGCTAGGGAATTATAAAACCTAGGAGAGTGTTTGGTTTACCCTAGATCTTATTAAAAAAAAAAAAAGTTATAATATTTTTTCTCACTCATGGCATCTTACAGGCTCTGGCTGACATCCCCACAAGTCCTACAGCCTGTACTGGTGCATATAAGCCATGGTCTCTATCCATTTAGTGTAAAGCCGCCTGCAATCTCATAGACTGTTTCCCATTGGGTAACTGTAGACTGCTATGTGCAAATTGCAATAAACCTGTACAGGATCCCACTATTCAGGATAAGACTATCAGTACGCTCAACCTTGGGCAATTTTTTGTAAGATACCCCAGCCAGTGTTTAAAATAAAAAGAATGCCTCTGGCTGCAATACTCACCTCCTCCACAGCATTGTCTCCTGTAGTACTTCTTCACCACCACACGATGTCCACAGTCTTCCAGGTTGAATGACATCCAGTGAAATGAAACACCCCTGAGGGTTGCGTTACCATGGCACCCTGCACTCACAATTTAATGATGCTGAAATCCCCCAACCAGGGGTCTCAAACTCGCGGCCCTCCAGCTGTTGCGAAACTACGAGTCCCATGAGGCATTGCAAGGCTGACAGTTACAAGCATGACTCCCACAGGCCGAGGCATGATGGAATTTGTAGTTCCGCAACAGCTGGAGGGTCACCAGTTTGAGACCTCTGCCCTAACCAGACCAGACCAACACCACTATATGCATAATATTTCCACATCAGCGCTGCTGTCTGAGACCGCCCACTGCCAGGACAAGAACTGAAGAGAAAGTGTGTAAGCAGTTTGAAATGATGCCAGTTAGATGCTGCCCCAGGACGGGAGAGTAAAGGTTAATGCCTTTCCCAATTCTTTGGTTTTGATGGGTTTTCTTTGGGTCCGACCCACTGGTCCTGTGATATAAAAGGAGGGACAGTGGTCCAAAGCAGAGAGTCCCTGAGCCTGTAAGAGACCCCCGTGAAAGAGACGATCGGAGAACCGCACCCGATAGGAGTTAAATAATGTTGCTTGCTACTGCCGTGTTGCAAAAGGTCATCAGGACCTGGGGTTCGTGCCAGGAGAAACCAACACTGGAAAATGGCACTTTTGGATCCCTTGATTGTACGTGGACTCTACCTTTTGCAGGAATGTCGGGGCAGCACATAGTCTGGGCTAGGATTAGGGGTGTAGGAGAAATATTGTTCTTGCATGTTGGACTCTTTCTAATTGAAAACTTTGAAACCTTGTTTCCACCTGGTGTGAAGTTATTCAAGGGGTGTAATGCAAGTAACCGGCACCTTTCTACATTTCAGGTACTTTGGGGTATGAAGACGTCAGCACTAAAGGTTATGTAGTGCGCAGATACAAGTGGTTACCTAGAGTACCGGAAATGTACCAAGCAGCCTGTCATGGGGCATGTGGGTTAGCCTTAGAGGGAGGGAGTTGTTGTTGGTACCCTCTCCATGAGCCTGTCTTTCATAGCAATGGGAGCGGACTCGCGACGCAGATGTCCCCAGCCTGTAAACAGGTATGGAAAAGTTAAACGGAAGTCAAATTTATGTTTGGAGTCCACGCTAGGTACAGGGAGCCCATACTGTTACTGAGAGTTAGAGTTTGAGAGTTAAAGTTAGAGAGAGAGAGTAAGTAATGTTAGAGGAGTAAGATGTGGAGTAGTTAGTTGAGAAGTTTTGAGAGTTAAGAGTAGAGTTGTTAAGATTGTTAATGAGAGTGTAGAAGTTAGTAAGTTAGATTATGTAGAGAGAAGTTTAGATGTAAGTTAGTTAGTAGAGAGCAGTAGTAGAGAGTTAAGGTAGTAGAGAAGTAAGTAGTTGTAGGAGAGTTAGGAGTAGTAGAAGTTAGAGAGTTTAGAAGAGAGTGTAGAGAGTTTAAACGATTTATGTTTGGAGTCCACGCTAGGTACAGGGAGCCCATACTGTTACTGGGAGTGAGGTAGAGAGAGAGTAGGATAGAGTAGTTAGTGTTATACGCTGGATGCAAGTTACAGAGAAGGTGTCCATTGTCACAGGGACCCGGGAGTTAACTGGAGAAGCAGAAGAGTAGAGGAGAGAGTTAGTAGTTAGTTTAGTTAGTAGAGAGAGAGAGAAGAGAGAGAAGAGTAGAGTATATGGAAGTAGTTGTTAAGAGGAAGGTTTTAGAGAGAAGCGTGAGTTGTTGTAGGAGAGAGTTGTTAAGAAGTGAGTTAGAGAGTGAGAGAAGTGTATAGAGGAAGAGTAGTTTCGAGTAGTTAAAGAAGTACGACTGAGAGAAGGATAGAGAGAGAGTTAGAGTTAGGTTAGTAGTAGAGAGTGAGAGAAAAGTTAAGAGAGTAGTAGTTAGGTATGAGGTAGATTAAAGTTTAGAAGTAGTTAATGGTTTAAGTAGAGAGAGTAGAGTAGGAGTTTTAAGTTGTTAGAGTTATATGAGAAGAGTTAGTTGTAGAGTAGTTAGTTAGTACGAGTTAAGGTAGAGAGTTAGAGTTTGTTAAATGTAGGTAGAGTAAGAAGAGAAGAAGAGGAGTAGTAGCAGTTAGATGAGTTAGTTAATGATGGAGAGACAGTAAGAGTTGAGTTTAGAAGGAGTTTAGGAGAGAAGAGAGAGAGTTAGAAGTGAGAAGTTTAGGAAAGTTTAGTGTTAGTTAGTTAAAAGTTGTTAGAGAGTAGTATGTTAGAGTAGGTGAGCGTTAGGTAATGTTAGGAGCGTGAAGTTGAGAAGTAGGAGAGTTAAGAGAGAGTAAAGATACATAAGAGATTTAAGTTAGTTTAGCAGTAGAGAAGGTAGTTTAGAGGTAAGAGAGTTAAGGAGATTGAGTTAGTAATGAGTTGTGTGTCAATGTTAGAGAGGTTAAAGAGTAAGTTAGCAGGAGTTGTTAGTTAGAGAGTTAGGAGAGGGAGTAGAGTATTAGAGTTAGAGAGAGTTCAGAGGAAAGAGAGACAGTAGTTTAGTTAGTTAGTTAGGTGTAATGAGTGAGTAAGAAGTCGAGAGGAAGAGAAAGCATTGTAGTTAGAGAGAGATGTCAGAGAGTAAGATGTAGGTCCGAGTTTAGTTCTGTAGAGAGAGTATGAGTAGTTAAGTTAAAGAGAGAGTAGTTTAAGTTAAGAAGTAGTGAGCAGAAGTTAGTTAGTGTTAAGAGAGTTAGAGTAAGTAGAGAAAGAGTTAGAGTAGAGTGAAGAAGATGTAGTAAGAGGTAGTTTAGTAAGGTGTAGAGAGTTTGTCTTTGAGATGTTAAGAGTTAGTAGAGTTAGAAGTAGTTAGTTTGTGAAAAAGTTAGAGTAGAGTAGAGACGAAGAGAAGAATCGAGTTAGTAAGTAGAGAGATTTAGAGTTAGAGTTTGCAGAGAGAGAGTAGGATGTAGTTGTTTTTAGAAGAGAATAGAGAGATAAGAGTGAAGAGTTATGAGGTAGGAGAGAGAGAATGCAGTTGGAGAGAGAGTGTTAGAGAGAGTAAGAAAAGGTAGAGAGGTTAGAGGAGTAGTTGTAGGAGTGTTATAGAGAGAAAATTTAGAGAGTAGTAGAGGGTAGGTAGTTAGAGAGGTATGGAAAAGTTAAACGGAAGTCAAATTTATGTTTGGAGTCCACGCTAGGTACAGGGAGCCCATACTGTTACTGGGAGTGAGGTGGCAGTGTTATACGCTGGATGCAAGTTACAGAGAAGGTGTCCATTGTCACAGGGACCCGGGAGTTAACTGGAGAGCAGTTATAGTGCAAGTGTACATGGTGTACGTTCATCTCTAAAAGTAGAGGTCCCCCTTAAGGTCAAGTATTTCCCCTCAGCAGCCTCATCCTTGTCCCAGGGCATTGATGGAAATAGCACCGAGCAAAGGTACCCCATGTATAATGCAGTGACCCTATTCCAAAGTGCCTAGATTAGCCCAGAAGAACCCACCCTGGGGGTAGTCCTCTCATGTGACCCAAACTTGGCCCCCAGCGAGTTAATAGAAAAACATGGAGGAAAGGTACATCTTCACCCCTACCCTGCCTACAAGTGCAATAATTCCTAAAAATACATTCTCACTAAAAAGGAAAACGTGCACGGATTTCTTACCGAAATGTGTCTCCTACTCGATCCTGAAAGAACAAAAAGCCTTCTCTATCCTCCATCATCAGATCTCCAGTGTTAAAGTATAAATCTCCCTTTTTAAACACATTGTGAAGTCTCTTTTTCTCAGTCAGAGAAGCATCCCCTGCGTACCCAGTGAATGGGTTTGTAGCGGTAATTTTTGAAATCAGCAGTCCAGTTTCTCCTGGTATAAAACACGAACAGAAATTAATTTAGAATAATAACACTCATATATTTAATCTTTTAAAAATTTACATTTTGTGGTTGATATGAGGACAGTGGTCACTTTTTAGTTGCTGTATAGTCCACATTTCATAGCAAACAGTTTTGCCTTGTTTTTTTGGTTTGCCATCAGAGCAGGAATAGAGGAAAAACATCTTCCAATAGGGACCCTTGTTCCCGTGACAATTCTGTATTTCCCTTACTCTGGAAAAATATTCTATACCTTCTTGTTGAGTCTACAGAACAGGAAGTGAAGGAATATCTTTCCAATGGGACACAGATGGCAAAAAAAAAACAAAAAACAGTTTTAACCCTCCCCTATATCCAAAATGAGAAACATGTTTTGGCTCAAGATATAAATTTAATGCAAGACCAAAAATAATACATATACAAAATTACCTTTAGCTACTCTAATGCATCGTCCTGAAGCATCTCTTATTGGTTCATCCTTTTCCACATCATACTTGATCATTTCATAGGGCCTCATAGCCTAGAAGACAGCAGTCTACAGAATTTAATGATAAAGAATGTCATTTTATACCTGCTTAATGATTTTTAGTAAATATTTAAGAGATGGAAAATGCTATTTTATAGGAAAATCAAGGCCCACTCACACTTAGGCTGCATGTTACCACAATGCACCTGCTCCTTGTGAATGGTACCCCAATGTACTGTACAGTAGAACTCAATGCACCACAGCCCACCGCAACACATATAACATGTATAGTGGTGCGCTGCATTGATGAAGAGGGTCATGTATGTTTTTTGACCCTTTGTGAATAAGCTTCCAATGCCCCACAAAGAGCACATCTCACCATATAACTAAAGTGGGAATCCAGCCTGAATTAAAGTACTGTATTTTTTGGACCATAAGATGCACCTGACCATAAGATGCACCTAGGTTTTAGAGGAGGAAAACGAGAAAAAAAATATTTTGAACCAAATGGTGTAGCAAAATATTTAATAAAATATAACAGAATAATATTTCAACCATGTAAAGTGAACGGCAGTCAACAATGGCATTAAGGACCATCAATACTGTCATTAACAAATGAGGAGAGACTTTAAAATTCGAGTACTCTTCTAGTTTTCTGGGAACCCCAAGAACTGTTTATAGCTAGTGTCAGAATTTATGAAGCTCAGTTGCTCATAATCACTGACATCACTTTCTTCACTATCTTCATATACAATACAATCTTCAGTTCCATCTAAGACATTGCTAATGCCACATTTTTTGAATAACTGTACAACAATTTCCTCATTCACTGAGTGCCATGATGTTTTCACCCATTCATAAACTTGAGTGATAGTGGGCCTCTTCATTCGTCCAGTAGGTGTCAGATCATGATTACAAGCAGCCATCCATTTGTTCCACTCTTCTTGCATAAAGACTTTAAATGGTTTGTTGATGGAAACGTCAAGAGGTTGCAACTGGCTGGTAAGACCCCCAGGAATGACAGCTAGATGAGTCTTCACTTCTTTAAAGCATTTTTTGCAGTTTCGCTAATATGTGCTCTAAATTGGTCAAGCACTAATAAGGCAGGTTTTTTCAGAAGTCCTCCAGGACCTTTGAACCACACTTTTTCAACCTATACTCTCATTCCATTTTCGTCCATCCTTTGTCATGAACATGTACAACAACTCCTCATGGAATCACTTCTTTTGGAAATGTTTTCCTTTTAAAAATTAGCATGGTGCCCTCTGCATAGCAGGACAACACAACCGTGTAATGTGTTTTCTCATGTCCTGAGGTTTTCAGTTATGGTTTTGGCACCTTTCAGATCAACAGTCCTATTAGATGTGTTGTGGAAAATTTTATGAGATGTATTTTAATATGTATTGTCAAAAGAGTCCCCCAGTTTTTGTTCTATCCCAGCCCGCTGGGAGTTTGCGCATGTCGGTTTGCTAGTCTATTTGAATGTATACATGTCTGTGATTGGTTCTTTTGAAGGAATACAAATGTCTGATTGGCTGTCTGTGAAGACACCGCCTTTCTCTGTATTGTCACATCCTGTATTGTTAATTCATTTATTCTGTGTCATGTCCTTATATGGTCATTCACATCCTGTGTTGCTCCTGTGAGGTTACAAGCTTTGTAGGAGGGGTTTAGCTGTTGGAGGCAAACCTCCAGGGTGTGGCTTCCTGTTGATGTGTAAATAAAATCAAATGCTCGTGTCAGAAACTCAGGCATGCTGACCGATTTGAGAACTTAAGAATGATGGTGATGTCTCTAATTTGGGGAACCAGAGGGGGCTGCTGAGAAGCAGCCAGACCAGGCTGGCATAAGGATGTAGGAATGCTGATGATGTCTGTGGATGAGTGGGTTGATAGGTAAAGGGGAGACATACGATCTAAAGGTAAGTCATTGTATCATTAAGACGGAAATGGGTGCTTATATGAGCACAATAGATGTGGCTATGTGCATAGCATACAGCCAAAATTCTACCACAGGTGGCACATCAAACGTTAGCGGGACTTCATCCATATTCCCAACCTGGCCAATTTCAAAACCATTTTTCTTCATGGCATCAATCACAAATTTATGAAAAGACAGAATCTTAGATTCACATTCTTTTGGCATTTTTTGCGCAATTCTAGTTTTGGTGTGCATAACAAGGTCACAACGCCTCATAAATCTGTAGCACCACGATGGTGATCCAGTAAAATCCTGAATGCCTTTCTCTACAGTAATGCGTTTGGCTTCATATATTATCATTTTTGTAGAGACAGAGAAGCCATTATTCCGATGATGTGCGATCCATTTTTTCATGGCCACTTCTAACTGTGGCCACTTTGCTATATGCCCACGAAAAGTGTGCTTACCGTATATACTCGAATATAAGCCGAGATTTTCAGCCCATTTTTTAGGGATGAAAGTTCCCCCCTCGGCTTATATTCGAGTCACCGCCGTCTGCCTACATGAACAGCGTGTCATGCAGACAGACGGCAGTTTTCAAAAGCCGCGCCGCCTCCTCCCGCCCGTCCGTGATAGGCAGACACTAATTTTCCCAGCAGTACAGTGTTCCGCCTATCACGGATGTCCTGTCATTCTCATCTCATGGACGAGGATGAGAGAATGTCCGTGATAGGCGGAACACTGCACACTGACTGCTGGGAAAACAGCGTTCCTCCTATCACGGACGAGGAGGAGGAGGAGTCGCGGCTTTTTAATTTTAGTATGGCGCCGTACACGCTGTGGGGGGACAGAGCTAAGACCGATGACAGATGGCACAAGGCACAAGTACGGAGGGCACAAGGACGGATGACAGAGGACCCGCAGATCGGCACAGGTAGGCTGCAATGGGGACACAGGGGGGGGTCTGTACAGGGGACAGGCAGCTGCAGATGGGCATTGCTGACCCTCTTTTCCACTTACAGTAGCTGCTGCATTTTGTACCCTCGGCTTATACACGGGTCAATGCATTTTTCCCATTTTTTGTGGTGAATTAGGGGCCTCGGCTTATACTCGGGACGGCCTATACTCGAGTATATTCGGTACTTTTATTTGCTTTTTGTAGCTGATCCTCCTGTTTCCACCACTCTCTTATCTTTTTTTCAGTTGGAGGTGGCCCAAAATGTCTCTCCGCTGCTCTGTTTCCATGTTCCTTAGCATATTTTACTACCTCCAGTTTAAAAGGAATTTTATATGCTAGTCTTTTCTGCTTCATCATCCTTTCTGCTTTAGCACCTGGTCCCTGCAGTGGGTGGCTGAGCTGGCACCTGGTCCCTGCAGTGGGTGGCTGAGCTGGCACCTTGCCCTGTCAGTGGGTGGCTGAGCTGGCACCTGGCCTTGTCAGTGGGTGGCTGAGCTGGCACCTGGTCCTGGTCCTGTCAGTGGGAGCTGGGCTGGCACCTGGTCAGTGTTAATTACATACCAGTATTCACAGTGTATAGTTATTTTCTTTTTGTACTGTATACTGTAGAATGCAGAATGAGGGCGGGCACTGCTTGCAGAGGAACTTGTGAGGCAGCGAACAATGAGGGCTCACTTTACTAGTCAGCTACAGAACAGCCCAGTGCTTGGAGAAACACGTAGTGACGTCGCGTGGAGGTGCCTCTGCGCACTGGACCTGCTGCAAAGCTTCCTGGGCTTCGTTTACATGGGCCGCCCCCCTTCCCTTGTTGTGTGGTACGTCTGCGGACGTGTTCTCTGAGCACCGCTGGCCGTTATGTAAAACGGCGGAGACGGGGGGGTGGCGGGGCGTCGGGGGGGGCTTTGTCCATTCAGTATTGGTATTCAGTATAAGATGCAGGGACATTTTGCCCCATATTTTTGGGGGGAAAAGTGGTCCGAAAAATACGGTAATTTAGCATCACATATTTACTCTTTTATTATGCCTTCTACCTCAGCACTAACTGTAAAAAAAATACAATGTTGAAAATACTTCATTACTTGTCAAAGTCCATAGCAGACCCTTATCCGAGTACGCAGCCCGGCCCGTCAGGAAAGGGGGTGGGGACGAGAGCGCTCCTCCCCCCTCCTGAACCGTACCAGGCCGCGTGCCCTCTACATGGGGGGTGCTTTGGGAAGGGGGGGGCCGCACCCCAAAGCACCTTGTCCCCATGTTGATGAGGACAAGGGCCTCTTCCAGACAACCCTGGCCGTTGGTTGTCGGGGGCTGCGGGCGGAAAAAGAAGAAGAAGGCGGCGGAGGCAACAGCGACAAGACTGGGCCAACGCTAGTAAAAGAGCTGTAAGAAGATAGCGGAGGCCCGGCAGAAGAGCGGGACAAGACCCCTGAAGTCGGAAGAAGACCCCCGAAGTCGGCGGCGAAGGAGAAAGCCGGGCTCCTCCACTAGTAAAAGAGTTAGCGGTAAAAGAGCAGAAGATAGAGGAGGAGCCTGGCGAGAAGACCCCCAAAGTCGGAAGAAGACCCCCAGAGCTGTCTAATAAAAGTACTTTAAAAACCTGTGTTGTGTTTTTTTTTTTTTAACACTTTTTTCCCCAGGTGAATGGGTAGGGGTACATCATACCCCATACTCATTCACATAGGGTGGGGGGCCGGAATCTGGGGGCCCCTTTATTAAAAGGGGCTCCCGGATTCTGATAAGCTCCCCGCCCGCAGACCCCGACAACCAACGGCCAGGGTTGTCGGGAAGAGGCCATTGTCCTCATCAACATGGGCCCCCCTTCCCCAAAGTACCCCCCCCCATGTTGAGGGCACGCTGCCTGATGCGGTTCAGGGGGGGCGCTCGCTCATCCCCACCCCCTTTCCTGACCGTCCGGGCTGCGCGCTCGGATAAGGGTCTGCTCTGGACTGTGGGGGGACCCCCACGCCGTTTTTTCGGTGTAGGGGTTCCCCTTTAAATCCATACCAGGCGACGGGGCTCGCAAGGTGTTAATCTCGCCGATGGAGGTGGCGACATTCACTTCCTAGTCCCGTCTACCTGGTCCCGGGCGGTAGGTGTAATTGTGGTAACGCCGCCCAAGTAATGGGATCAGCGTTACCATGAGGGGAAGAGTAATCAGTTAGATTACTCGTTACCCTCTAAAGTAACTGCGTTAAGTAACGCCGTTTATTTTAACTGAGTAACTTACATCACTGGGTATTAATCATATTAGAATTGCTGAGGTTGACTGGGAGGGGTACCTAGAAAATGTTTTCTCTTCTTTCTCACCTTTAAGAAGCGATTGCTTCTTCCAGCTGCTCCTATTTTCCCTGTGTAGTTGAAAAAGAAACCATTGCCCTCTGTTGCTGCGTAGAATTCATACATTTTGATGGGACCAAAACGATCGATAAACTCTTTCCAGACATCGGCCCTGACACCATTCCCCACAGCAGTTCGGACACGGTGATCCTTGTCATTGTCTTTCTAAAAAAAAAAAAACATACTAGGTTACTTCAAAAGAAATGGTTCTTTCCAGGTGGGTATACATTTTTACGTTTCTTTCTTTTAGGGAGTTGTCGTTAAATCTGACAATTTATTGATATTAAAGAAAGAAAAGACATGGAGGCTGTTACAAAAGGGAAGGGTAGCTTGAAACTAAGCAGACCAGAGCTATCATTTTTTTTAGTAGAGGTTGGAAAGAGAAGGTGGTTATATAGGTTCTTTGGACATATTTCGGTTTCCGAGCTAAGTGTAATTTTATTTTGTAGGATGGAATTTTTAAAAGCACTGCTGTTACTCATATCCTCGAAAGCACAAAGTTGATATGAGCTGACAACATATTACTAAACATAAGTTATGATGTATGTTTAACAGTTACTGATTCTAACTTTTATCAAAGCACTAATGTAGGCAGGGTCAAGAAGATGTTGGTTATTGATTGCATTACTGGGTCCCACTAACATGCTTCCTTCCTACCTATAGATATGTTAGTGTGGGCCCTGCTCTCTGAAGGTGTTACCAGTCTATGTGCACTTGTATACAATACTTCACCTTGCTTCCCCTCCCAGCTAAGCCGGGCACCAGCTCAGGAATAGGCCACCCATAATAAGAAAATATCCATACTTGCTTCCAACTCTTTACTGTCCTAAGCCTTATCCTTCTTCAGAGGCAGCTGTCAGTACTGCTCCATTACTGGCAACCTGCATCCTGTCCCCATTACCAAGTCTAACTAAGGAAATCGGGACCCCCAAGCATTCCCCAGCTGGGGAATACCACTTGCTTCAAGGGCTACATAGCATCCAGGAGAGCCCTGTCTCAACCCATTCTCCTTCCCCTCTACCTTTACGCCTGAACCAGCTCTCTATCTCTAAACAGAGATAATAAAAAAAATAATATATATATATATATATATATATATATATATATATATATATAATTTTTTACCAAAAGTATTGAGATGCTTGCCTTTACACGCACATGACTTTTAATGGCATCCCAGTCTTAGTCCGTAGGTTTCAATATTGGGTTGGCCCACCCTTTGCAGCTATAACAGTTTCAACTCTTCTGGGAAGGCTGTCCACAAGGTTTAGGAGTGTGTCTATGGGAATGTTTGACCATTCTTCCAGAAGCGCATTTGTGTGGTCAGGCACTGTTGTTGGATGAGATGGCCTGGCTCCCAGTCTCCTCTTTAATTATCCCAAAGGTGTTCTATCTCACAGCGAGAAGCCGCAGGAGAGCGATGATGCTTGGCGGGTAGTGAGTGATGATATAATCTCTCTACTCCCTGCCGCACCCCCGACACTGAGGCTGACAGAACACCGGCTGTGAGGGCGAAAGAGCGATGATGCAGAGGGCGGAGCGAGATGATGTTTAGAGTTTAGAGTTTTGTTGATACCTTTGGAGTGTTGCATAAGTATCGCAGAATTTCTCCAATGTACTGGAAGGCAGTGACATTGTATTTCCTGCAGTCATCCCAGAACTGGCTCGCTGAGAATTTATTCCTTATTACACAGGTGGCTCCTGATTTAGAAAAAAAAAGCATTATTTAAACTTCACTTACAAGTTAAAGGCTACAGAAGTACAAGAGCTGAACTGAGGAAAAGCTAAAGAGGTACATAGATGCATTTTTTTTTTTTGAGTCAACAGCCCCAAACAATTACTCTTGGGAGAAAAAAAAAAAATAATCACCGTTTTCACTGGTTCTGCAACATGCAAGTCTCCTTCCTTTCTACTTAGGCATTTAAAGTGAACTTACTTTGAGGAAAGATTAACTTAGATGACATCATGAGTGTAATGGATCGGGCATACACGTCCGACCATCTTCTAATATCTATGGCTAATTCTAGAGCTGGTTTAAGATCAGTAAAGCAAGAAAATGTATTACCTATAAGAGGTGATCCTATCAGCATGTATAAACCAAAAAGCATAAATAATTTATTTAAGTAATTATATTACATTGCAATGTACCAGTCCTTAGATGCAGTGGCTGCATCAGTTTTTTTCCCCTTTTACTTCAATTATCCAAAGTGAAATTGTGTTGGATTCAACTTCTGTGTCTTATTGAAGAGTTATCCGTCTGTGGATGGTACCGAGTCAGCAGGTGACCATACTGTCCAGACAGACTGGTTCTAAGGAGGTACAGTGCCTTGAAAAAGTATTCATACCCCTTAAACTTTTCCACATTTTGTCATGTTACAACCAAAAACATAAATGTATTTTGTTGGGATTTTATGTGAAAGACCAACACAAAGTGCCACATAATTGTGAAGTGAAAATAAATATGTGAAAAGTGTGGCGTGCATTTGTATTCAGCCCCCTTTACTCTGATACCCCTAACTAAAATTGAGTGTAATCAATTGCCTTCAGAAGTCACCTAATTAGTAAATAGAGTCCACCTGTGTGTAATTTAATCTCAGTATAAATATAGCTGTTCTGTGAAGCCATCAGAGGTTTGTTAGAGAACCTTAGTGAGCAAACAGCATCACGAAGGCCAAGGAACACACCAGACAGGTCAGGGATAAAGGTGTGGAGAAGGTTAAAGCAGGGTTAGTTTATAAAAAAAATATCCCAATGTTTGGGAACATCTCACGGAGCATTGTTCAATCCATTATCCGAAAATGGAAAGAGTATGGCACAACTGCAAACCTACCAAGACATAGCCGTCCACCTAATCTGACAGGGCGGGCAAAGAGAGCATTAAATTAGAGAAGCAGCCAAGTGGCTCATGGTAACTCTGGAGGAGCTGCAGAGATCCACAGCTCAGGTGGGAAAATCCGTCCACAGGACAACTATTAGTTGTGCACTCCACAAATCTGGCCTTTATGGAAGAGTGGCAAGAAGAAAGCCATTGTTGAAAGAAAGCCAAAAGTCCTGTTTGCAGTTTGTTAGAAGCCATGTGGAAGAAGGTGCTCTGGTATGTTCATCACTAGGGATGAGCCGAACACCCCCGGGTTCGGTTCGCACCAGAACCTTCGAACCGACCGAAAGTTCGCGCGAATTTTCGAACCCTATACGTTATAATGGACGCGAACGTTCGAAATCAAAAGTGCTAATTACAACGGCCAATATGCATGTTAATGTCATAAAACAGGTTTGGGGACCCGGGTCCTGCCCCAGGGGACATATATCAATGCAAAAAGAACTTTTAAAAACTAACGTTTTTTCGGGAGCAGTCATTTTAATGATGCATAAAGTGAAAAAAAAAAAGTGAAATTTTCCTTTAAATATGGTACCTGGGGGGTGTCCAAAGTATGCCTGTGAAGTGGCATGTGTTTCCCGTGTTTAGAACTGTCCTTGCACAAAATGACATTTGTAAAGGAAAAAAAGAAGCCATTTAAAACCACTTGCGGCTTTAGGTTTGTTCTTAAGTAGAATCTGAACAGGTACATTATGAAGTGTAGCTCCATCCCAAAAAAATCTATTTTTATGCTTTTTGGAGAACATAGGGAGGGGTTATCACCCCTGTAACATTTGCTGTCTTTGCACATCTGTTCAGAACATGTCACCTCACTTTCCGTCCCAATGACAAATGTTTTTGGAAAAGTGGGGTTTTAATTGAAACAAGGATTGGTGATAAAGCATCAGTAGAGAGGAGATACCTTTTTCCCAAATTAAATCTAACATGATAGAATTTCCCTTCCTAGGGGTAGATTTCCTCTCACTTCCTGTTTTCTATTTCCGTTTGCAAGTAGGATTCGTTTGTAAGTTGGATGTTTGAAAGTAGGGGCCTGCCGTATATACTCTGCAGAAATTTGCCCTATTAGATGTTGGTGTAGCCACAAGACTGGTGGGCACAGGAATGGGCCCTGCTGTGAGTTATTAGATCAAGATTTGTAATTGCATGCACCTGTTGAACAGGGCAGAAAAATTGGGCCTTTGGTGGTGGTGGTGGTGGACGGTGTTGCCACAAGACTGTAAGCCCTCACAGTGACTCTTGGTGGGCGCAGGAATGGGCCCTGCTGTGAGTTATTAGATCAAGATTTGTAATTGCAAGCACCTGATGAACAGGGCAGAAAAATTGGGCCTTTGGCGGTGGTGGTGGACGGTGTTGCCACAAGACTGTAGGCCCTCATAGTTACTCTTGGTGGGCGCAGGAATGGGCCCTGCTGTGAGTTATTAGATCAAGATTTGTAATTGCAAGCACCTGATGAACAGGGCAGAAAAATTGGGCCTTTGGCGGTGGTGGTGGACGGTGTTGCCACAAGACTGTAGGCCCTCATAGTTACTCTTGGTGGGCGCAGGAATGGGCCCTGCTGTGAGTTATTAGATCAAGATTTGTAATTGCAAGCACCTGATGAACAGGGCAGAAAAATTGGGCCTTTGGCGGTGGTGGTGGACGGTGTTGCCACAAGACTGTAGGCCCTCATAGTTACTCTTGGTGGGCGCAGGAATGGGCCCTGCTGTGAGTTATTAGATCAAGATTTGTAATTGCAAGCACCTGATGAACAGGGCAGAAAAATTGGGCCTTTGGCGGTGGTGGTGGACGGTGTTGCCACAAGACTGTAGGCCCTCATAGTTACTCTTGGTGGGCGCAGGAATGGGCCCTGCTGTGAGTTATTAGATCAAGATTTGTAATTGCAAGCACCTGATGAACAGGGCAGAAAAATTGGGCCTTTGGCGGTGGTGGTGGACGGTGTTGCCACAAGACTGCAGGCCCTCATAGTTACTCTTGGTGGGCGCAGGAATGGGCCCTGCTGTGAACTATTAGATCAAGATTTGTAATTACCCGCCCCTGTTAAACAGGGGCTGAAAAATTGTGCCTTAGGCACTGGTGCTGGTGCCACAACACTGCAACCCCTCACAGAGACTGTACTTGGAGCACAGCAGTCACACGAGTTGCGAAGCATTTTTTTTAAAAAAATTGTAAGTACACGCCCCTGTTAAACAGGGGCTGAAAAATTGTGCCTTAGGCACTGGTGCTGGTGCCACAACACTGCAACTCGGCCCTCACAGATACTGTACTTGGAGCACAGCAGTCACACGTGTTGCGAAGCAGTTTTTTAAAAAATTGTAAGTACACGCCCCTGTTAAACAGGGGCTGAAAAATTGTGCCTTAGGCACTGGTGCTGGTGCCACAACACTGCAACCCGGCCCTCACAGATACTGTACTTGGAGCACAGCAGTCACACGTGTTGCGAAGCATTTTTTTAAAAAATTGTAAGTACACGCCCCTGTTAAACAGGGGCTGAAAAATTGTGCCTTAGGCACTGGTGCTGGTGCCACAACACTGCAACCCGGCCCTCACAGATACTGTACTTGGAGCACAGCAGTCACACGTGTTGCGAAGCATTTTTTTAAAAAATTGTAAGTACCCGCCCCTGTTAAACAGGGGCTGAAAAATTGTGCCTTAGGCACTGGTGCTGGTGCCACAACACTGCAACCCGGCCCTCACAGATACTGTACTTGGAGCACAGCAGTCACACGTGTTGCGAAGCATTTTTTTAAAAAAATTGTAAGTACCCGCCCCTGTTAAACAGGGGCTGAAAAATTGTGCCTTAGGCACTGGTGCTGGTGCCACAACACTGCAACCCGGCCCTCACAGATACTGTACTTGGAGCACAGCAGTCACACGTGTTGCGAAGCATTTTTTTAAAAAATTGTAAGTACACGCCCCTGTTAAACAGGGGCTGAAAAATTGTGCCTTGGGCACTGGTGTGGTGGCATGGATCATTGAGGAGGAGGAAGAGGATAGTCAGTGAACATAAGAGGACAATCACTCAGCATCAGCATAGGCAGTCTTGAAGGGATGTGACATTAAAAATTATTCGGTTATATCCGCCTCAGGTGCCTGGTAGCTGGTGGTGATCCAAGACTGATTCATTTTGATGAATGTCAGTCGATCAACCGAGGCGGTGGACAGGCGCACCCTATGATCAGTCACAAATCCTCCAGCAGCACTGAATGTGCGTTCGGAAAGAACGCTGGAGGCAGGACAGGCCAGTAGCTCAATTGCATACTGTGCAAGCTCTGGCCAGTGATCCATCCTCAGGACCCAGTAAGCCAGAGGATTTTCGGTGGGAAAGGTGTCCAAGTCTGACCTTGCCCCAAGGTATTCCTGCACCATGTATATCAGACGCTGGCGATGGTTGCTGGAACCGATCATACCTTGGGGCTGCGGACTAAAAAATTGTCTGAACGCATCGGTCAGACGTCCACCTTCCCCACCGCTCCTTCTGCCACTGACCGAAGCCTCAGCAACTCGTCGCCCAGGACCAGGAGTTTGTAGCCTCCCAGTTTCTGGGAACGCGTTGCACAGACCTTTCTGCAAGGCCTCCCTGAGATGTCTCATCCTCTGCTCCCTCTGCAACGGCAAGATAAGGTCCGCAACCTTACCCTTGTACCGCGGATCAAGGAGAGTGGCCAGCCAGTAATGGTCCCTCTCCTTGATCCGAAGAACACGAGGATCCTTCCGCAGGCTTTGCAGGATCAGGGAGGCCATGCAGCGTAGGTTAGCTGAGGCATTCGGTCCGGAGTCTTCTGGGTCACTGAGGATGACATGATCGCCAGCCACCTCCTCCCAGCCACGTACAAGTCCACTGGTTTGTTGGGACTGTACATCATCCCTAAAAGACTGCTGCTGCTGATGCTGAGTGCCAGGCTCCACCTCCATGCTCACACAATCCTCCTCCTCCTCCTCCTCCTCATCCTCTTCCTGTGTGATGGGTGGGACAGAAGGAACACTGTCCGGATAAAGGGGGCCTTGAGAGGCAAGGAAGTCCTCCTCTTCCTGCCTCTGTTCTGCCTCAAGTGCCCTGTCCATTATCCCGCGCAGCGTATGCTCCAACAGGTGGACAAGAGGGACAGTGTCACTGATGCATGCACTGTCACTGCTCACCATCCTCGTGGCCTCCTCAAATGGTGAGAGGACAGTGCATGCATCCCTGATCATGCTCCACTGACGTGGGGAAAAAAAACCAAGCTCCCCTGACCCTGTCCTGGTGCCGTAGTCGCAAAGGTACTCATTGATGGCCCTCTGCTGCGTGTGCAGTCGCTGCAGCATGGCCAACGTTGAGTTCCACCTGGTGGGCATGTCACATATTAGGCGGTTCTTGGGCAGGTTCAGCTCCTTTTGCAGCTCAGTCAGCCGAGCACTGGCATTATAAGATCGGCGGAAATGCACACAGACTTTCCTGGCCTGCCTCAGGACATCCTGTAAGCCTGGGAACCTGCCCAAGAACCGCTGCACCACCAGGTTGAGGACGTGAGCCATGCAGGGCACATGGGTGAGCTGCCCCTGTCGCAGGGCGGAGAGGAGGTTGGTGCCATTGTCAGAAACGACCATTCCTGGCTTAAGCTGACGTGGCGTCAACCACCTCTCGGCCTGCCCCTGCAGAGCTGCCAGAACCTCTGGCCCAGTGTGGCTCCTGTCCCCCAAACACACCAGCGCAAGCACGGCATGGCATCTTTTTGCCTGCGTACTTGCGTAGCCCCTTGTACGCCTACGGAGCACCGCTGGTTCCAAGGACAGAGCACTGGAGGAAGAAGAAGAGGAGGGGATGGAGGAGAGAGGTGTGTCACAACCAGTAGCAGTAGTAGCGTTTTGGAGGCGTGGTGGCGGAACAACCTCCAACACTACTGCACCTTGTCCTGCATCCCTCCCAGCTGCCAATAGAGTGACCCAATGGGCCGTGAAAGAAAGGTACCGTCCCTGTCCATGCCTGCTGGACCATGAGTCAGCGGTAATATGCACCTTACCGCTGACCGCCCTGTCCAGCGAGGCATGGACATTGCCCTCCACATGCCGGTAGAGAGACGGAATCGCCTTCCGCGAGAAAAAAGTGGCGTTTGGGAACCTGCCACTGAGGAACCGCACATTGAACAAACTCACGGAAGGGGGCCGAGTCTACCAACTGAAATGGCAGCAGTTGAAGTGCTAGCAATTTAGCCAGGCTAGCATTCAACCGCTGGGCATGTGGATGGCTGGGAGTGTACTTCTTTCTACGGTCCAGCAGCTGGGGCAGGGAAATTTGCCTGCTGCAATCGGACGTCGGTGTACTGCAAGTACTTGGTTGTGACACACCTAATTCTACACCTTCAGTCCTCTCAGAGCAGCTTTCAGAGAGGACTGAAGGTGTAGTGGGGATGGAGATCCCAGCTGAGGAGCAAGGAGAGGTCCGCTTAGTTCTTTGGTGTGGGTCTTTTATGTGTGCCTGCCAACGAGCTGCATGGCAGGTCGCCATATGTCTGGTCATGCTTGTCGTGCCCAAGCGGCTGATGTTTTGGCCACGCGAGATACGCTTGAGACAAATATTGCAAATAGCAGTGGTGCGATCTGCTGCACTCGTCTCAAAAAAGGCCCACACCAAAGAACTTTTCTGATAACGTGCAGAGGCAGCGCCCTGCACAGGCGGAGCTCTGCGGTGTTGTACAGTTGCTGTGCTGGCCTCTACCTGGCCTCCAGGGGGCATCCTGCCTCGTTGGACATGTGACGCTGCATCCTCGTCCTCCTCGTCCTCCTCCTCATCCTCTCTCCCTTGAGGCACCCACGTGGAGTCAGTGACCTCATCATCCCCTCCCTCTTCACCACTAGAGCAAACCTGGCAGTAAGCTGCAGCTGGTGGAACAGTACTGCCAGATTCCTCAAGCTGGGTATCGTCATCCGAGCCTTCGAATCGTTGGGCATCCTCCTGGAGCATGTACCCAACACTGTGCTCAAAGAGTTCGGGGGACTCCTCAGGAGGACATGGTGGGTCTAGGGAAGGGGTGGCTGATGATGCTCTGTCAGTACCCTGAGCCTGGGTGAGAGAGGATGAGGAGGATGAGGAGGGCTTGGTCATCCATTCTACCAAGCCTTCAGCATGATGCGGCTCCACATGTCCAGCTGCCGAAAACAAAGACGCGCGTGTCCCATGGCCACGTGCTGATGACGATGCACGACCACGTCCACGTCCACGGCCACGTCCACTAGAAACAGAGCCTGCCTGCCCTGTGTTCTTGGCTCTGCACGCTCTGCCTCCCCTTGGCGGTCTTCCAGCCATTGTAGTCGGTAGTCCTGTGGGTGCTGCTGAGAAGAATATATAGGAGCTCTGTGTGATGCCACTAACACACTAGAAGTCCTATGGGTGCTTCTGCAAAGAAAATAGAGGAGCTCTGTGTGATGCCACTAACACACTAGAAGTCCTGTGGGTGCTGCTGAGAAGAAAATATAGGAGCTCTGTGTGATGCCACTAACACACTACAAGTCCTATGGGTGCTTCTGCAAAGAAAATAGAGGAGCTCTGTGTGATGCCACTAACACACTAGAAGTCCTGTGGGTGCTTCTGCAAAGAAAATAGAGGAGCTCTGTGTGATGCCACTAACACACTAGAAGTCCTGTGGGTGCTGCTGAGAAGAATATATAGGAGCTCTGTGTGATGCCACTAACACACTAGAAGTCCTATGGGTGCTTCTGCAAAGAAAATATAGGAGCTCTGTGTGATGCCACTAACACACTAGAAGTCCTATGGGTGCTTCTGCAAAGAAAATATAGGAGCTCTGTGTGATGCCACTAACACACTAGAAGTCCTGTGGGTGCTTCTGCAAAGAAAATAGAGGAGCTCTGTGTGATGCCACTAACACACTAGAAGTCCTGTGGGTGCTGCTGAGAAGAAAATATAGGAGCTCTGTGTGATGCCACTAACACACTACAAGTCCTATGGGTGCTTCTGCAAAGAAAATAGAGGAGCTCTGTGTGATGCCACTAACACACTAGAAGTCCTGTGGGTGCTTCTGCAAAGAAAATAGAGGAGCTCTGTGTGATGCCACTAACACACTAGAAGTCCTGTGGGTGCTGCTGAGAAGAATATATAGGAGCTCTGTGTGATGCCACTAACACACTAGAAGTCCTATGGGTGCTTCTGCAAAGAAAATATAGGAGCTCTGTGTGATGCCACTAACACACTAGAAGTCCTGTGGGTGCTTCTGCAAAGAAAATATAGGAGCTCTGTGTGATGCCACTAACACACTAGAAGTCCTGTGGGTGCTTCTGCAAAGAAAATAGAGGAGCTCTGTGTGATGCCACTAACACACTAGAAGTCCTGTGGGTGCTTCTGCAAAGAAAATAGAGGAGCTCTGTGTGATGCCACTAACACACTAGAAGTCCTGTGGGTGCTTCTGCAAAGAAAATAGAGGAGCTCTGTGTGATGCCACTAACACACTAGAAGTCCTGTGGGTGCTTCTGCAAAGAAAATAGAGGAGCTCTGTGTGATGCCACTAACACACTAGAAGTCCTATGGGTGCTTCTGCAAAGAAAATAGAGGAGCTCTGTGTGATGCCACTAACACACTAGAAGTCCTGTGGGTGCTTCTGCAAAGAAAATAGAGGAGCTCTGTGTGATGCCACTAACACACTAGAAGTCCTGTGGGTGCTGCTGAGAAGAATATATAGGAGCTCTGTGTGATGCCACTAACACACTAGAAGTCCTATGGGTGCTTCTGCAAAGAAAATAGAGGAGCTCTGTGTGATGGGACTAACACACTTCAAGTCCTATAGGTGCTTCTGGGAAGAAAATAAAGGTCTGTGTGATGGGACTAACACACTTCAAGTCCTATAGGTGCTTCTGGGAACAAAATATAGCTCTGTGTGTGTGATGGGACTAACACACTTCAAGTCCTATAGGTGCTTCTGGGAACAAAATATAGCTCTGTGTGTGTGATGGGACTAACACACTTCAAGTCCTATAGGTGCTTCTGGGAAGAAAATATAGCTCTGTGTGTGTGATGGGACTAACACACTTCAAGTCCTATAGGTGCTTCTGGGAAGAAAATATAGCTCTGTGTGTGTGATGGGACTAACACACTTCAAGTCCTATAGGTGCTTCTGGGAAGAAAATATAGCTCTGTGTGTGTGATGGGACTAACACACTTCAAGTCCTATAGGTGCTTCTGGGAACAAAATATAGCTCTGTGTGTGTGATGGGACTAACACACTTCAAGTCCTATAGGTGCTTCTGGGAAGAAAATAAAGGTCTGTGTGTGATGGGACTAACACACTTCAAGTCCTATAGGTGCTTCTGGGAACAAAATATAGCTCTGTGTGTGTGATGGGACTAACACACTTCAAGTCCTATAGGTGCTTCTGGGAACAAAATATAGCTCTGTGTGTGTGATGGGACTAACACACTTCAAGTCCTATAGGTGCTTCTGGGAAGAAAATAAAGGTCTGTGTGATGGGACTAACACACTTCAAGTCCTATAGGTGCTTCTGGGAACAAAATATAGCTCTGTGTGTGTGATGGGACTAACACACTTCAAGTCCTATAGGTGCTTCTGGGAACAAAATATAGCTCTGTGTGTGTGATGGGACTAACACACTTCAAGTCCTATAGGTGCTTCTGGGAACAAAATATAGCTCTGTGTGTGTGATGGGACTAACACACTTCAAGTCCTATAGGTGCTTCTGGGAACAAAATATAGCTCTGTGTGTGTGATGGGACTAACACACTTCAAGTCCTATAGGTGCTTCTGGGAACAAAATATAGCTCTGTGTGTGTGATGGGACTAACACACTTCAAGTCCTATAGGTGCTTCTGGGAACAAAATATAGCTCTGTGTGTGTGATGGGACTAACACACTTCAAGTCCTATAGGTGCTTCTGGGAACAAAATATAGCTCTGTGTGTGTGATGGGACTAACACACTTCAAGTCCTATAGGTGCTTCTGGGAACAAAATATAGCTCTGTGTGTGTGATGGGACTAACACACTTCAAGTCCTATAGGTGCTTCTGGGAAGAAAATATAGCTCTGTGTGTGTGATGGGACTAACACACTTCAAGTCCTATAGGTGCTTCTGGGAAGAAAATATAGCTCTGTGTGTGTGATGGGACTAACACACTTCAAGTCCTATAGGTGCTTCTGGGAACAAAATATAGCTCTGTGTGTGTGATGGGACTAACACACTTCAAGTCCTATAGGTGCTTCTGGGAACAAAATATAGCTCTGTGTGTGTGATGGGACTAACACACTTCAAGTCCTATAGGTGCTTCTGGGAACAAAATATAGCTCTGTGTGTGTGATGGGACTAACACACTTCAAGTCCTATAGGTGCTTCTGGGAAGAAAATAAAGGTCTGTGTGATGGGACTAACACACTTCAAGTCCTATAGGTGCTTCTGGGAACAAAATATAGCTCTGTGTGTGTGATGGGACTAACACACTTCAAGTCCTATAGGTGCTTCTGGGAAGAAAATATAGCTCTGTGTGTGTGATGGGACTAACACACTTCAAGTCCTATAGGTGCTTCTGGGAACAAAATATAGCTCTGTGTGTGTGATGGGACTAACACACTTCAAGTCCTATAGGTGCTTCTGGGAAGAAAATAAAGGTCTGTGTGATGGGACTAACACACTTCAAGTCCTATAGATGCTTCTGGGAACAAAATATAGCTCTGTGTGTGTGATGGGACTAACACACTTCAAGTCCTATAGGTGCTTCTGGGAACAAAATATAGCTCTGTGTGTGTGATGGGACTAACACACTTCAAGTCCTATAGGTGCTTCTGGGAACAAAATATAGCTCTGTGTGTGTGATGGGACTAACACACTTCAAGTCCTATAGGTGCTTCTGGGAACAAAATATAGCTCTGTGTGTGTGATGGGACTAACACACTTCAAGTCCTATAGGTGCTTCTGGGAACAAAATATAGCTCTGTGTGTGTGATGGGACTAACACACTTCAAGTCCTATAGGTGCTTCTGGGAAGAAAATAAAGGTCTGTGTGATGGGACTAACACACTTCAAGTCCTATAGGTGCTTCTGGGAACAAAATATAGCTCTGTGTGTGTGATGGGACTAACACACTTCAAGTCCTATAGGTGCTTCTGGGAAGAAAATATAGCTCTGTGTGTGTGATGGACTAACACACTTCAAGTCCTATAGGTGCTTCTGGGAACAAAATATAGCTCTGTGTGTGTGATGGGACTAACACACTTCAAGTCCTATAGGTGCTTCTGGGAAGAAAATATAGCTCTGTGTGTGTGATGGGACTAACACACTTCAAGTCCTATAGGTGCTTCTGGGAAGAAAATATAGCTCTGTGTGTGTGATGGGACTAACACACTTCAAGTCCTATAGGTGCTTCTGGGAAGAAAATATAGCTCTGTGTGTGTGATGGGACTAACACACTTCAAGTCCTATAGGTGCTTCTGGGAACAAAATATAGCTCTGTGTGTGTGATGGGACTAACACACTTCAAGTCCTATAGGTGCTTCTGGGAAGAAAATATAGCTCTGTGTGTGTGATGGGACTAACACACTTCAAGTCCTATAGGTGCTTCTGGGAACAAAATATAGGAGCTCTGCCTGCCTGCCACGAACACACTACAAGTCCTATAGGTGCTTCTGGGAACAAAATATAGGAGCTCTGCCTGCCTGCCACGAACACACTACAAGTCCTATAGGTGCTTCTGGGAACAAAATATAGGAGCTCTGCCTGCCTGCCACGAACACACTACAAGTCCTATAGGTGCTTCTGGGAACAAAATATAGGAGCTCTGCCTGCCTGCCACGAACACACTACAAGTCCTATAGGTGCTTCTGGGAACAAAATATAGGAGCTCTGCCTGCCTGCCACGAACACACTACAAGTCCTATAGGTGCTTCTGGTAACAAAATATAGGAGCTCTGCCTGCCTGCCACGAACACACTACAAGTCCTATAGGTGCTTCTGGTAACAAAATATAGGAGCTCTGCCTGCCTGCCACGAACACACTACAAGCCCCTCTTTCTCAATCAATCTTTGTAACTGAATCTATCTAACTCAATCTCTGTAAGTGAATCTCTCTACCTAACTAAATCCAGCAGAGTGTCACAGATCTAGCCTGCTCAATCTGCGCCGGAACAGCATGTGACCGGCGCAGACGGCGTGGCGGCCTTTTATAGGGGGGGGCGTGTACTACAGCCCCTGAGCTGTAATTGGCTACAGGCGTCCTGCCTGTAGCCAATTATGGCTCTTCGAGTTTCCGGGGCTGTGATTGGCCAAGCATGCGGGGTCACAGTGCATGCTTGGCCAATCATCAGCCAGCAATGCACTGCGCCGGCCGCAATGCATTGCGGGGCCGCTCGCAACACACGAACGTGATGCGAGCGGCCAAAATAGTTCTGGGCTCGCCGAGCGAGCGAACGCCCGGTGCTCGATGCGAACGTGGGTTCGCATCGAGCACCGGGCCCATCCCTATTCATCACCACGAACATCGCCCCCACCGTGAAACCTGGTGGTGGCATCATGTTGTGAGGATGCTTTTCTTCAGCAGGGACACGGAAGCTGGTCAGAGTTGATGGGAAGATGGATGGAGCCAAATACAGGACAATCTTGGAAGAAAACCTGTTAGAGTCTGCAAAAGACTTGAGACTGGGGAGGAGGTTCACCTTCAGCAGGACAACAACCCTAAACATACAGCCAGAGCCACAATCAAATGGTTTAGATCAAAGCATATTCATGTGTTAGAATGGCCCAGTCAAAGCCCAGACCTAAATCCAATTGACAATCTGTGGCAAGACGTGAAAAATTGCTGTCCACAGACACTCTCTATCCAATCTCACAGAGCTTGAGCTATTTTGCAAAGAAGAATGGGCAAAAATGTCACTCTCTAGATGTGCAAAGCTGGTAGAGACTTCCCCAAAAAAGACTTGCAGCTGTAATTGCAGTGAAAAGTGGTTCTACAAAGTATTGATTCAGGGGGGCTTTTCACATAATTATTTGTAAACAATTAAAAAAAAAAAACATTTATTATTTCCCTTCCACTTCACAATTATGTGTCTATTACATAAAATCCCAATAAAATACATTTACGTTTTTTGGTTGTAACATGACAAAATGTGGAAAATTTCAAGGGGTATAAATACTTTTTCAAGGCACTCTATGTCAATGCATAAAGTGCCATTTGAAGCAGAATAACTGGGCTCCCCCTACACTACAAGTGTTAAATGCTCATCATTTCTAGAAGGTAGAGGAACAGGCAGTATTACCCTACTGTAGCAGACTTCAATTTATGAATTACTATATATCTCTCAAGTTGGGATCACAGTTAACCTAGGTAGCACACTTCACAGAGAGGCCTTCATGAGGCAGTGCGACTTCCATCTATATATTTGCAAATGTGTGCAACAAAAACCTTTTTATTGCAAACTGTTGAAACTGTGTAGAATTTATTTTTTGCTGGCTAATTATAAATGAATTGAAGCAGTTTCTATTTTTATTGAATTTGGTGCAGGGACACACTAGAAGACTTTAGCTGCCACTGAGCTGTGCTCGGCTTCTGGTGTGTATCACGAGGAATGAGCTTGCTCCAGGCATACCTACCCTCAGTTTATTTATTGCGATATACAGTATGTCCCAGGATGGGAGTTACCTTTTATAAGGTAATGCAGCTTCCATATCTATTTGCAAATGTATGCAACAAAAATCAGTTTTTAACAAATATTGTTAAAGCTGTGTAGAATGTATTTATTTTTGACTAACTAGCTGGTAAAAATGCTGGAAAATTCATGCATTTTATTTCTCTTTGTTGTCATCCTGTTCCATGTTCCTCTGGTCGGGACTGCAAGCAGCTGAGCCGACACACATTGCATGGACATGGTCCACTGTTGTCCCTATCAGTAGGCTTTATCAGTTGCTGACAAAGTAGTGAAAAATGCTGGAGGAGATCAGTATTGCTGAGATGCAAAAAAAAAATGGTGCAATGCCACCACTACTCCATTACAAACATACAGTGTACATTCTTTTATTAGTGGAATGTCATGCAAGTCAAGCCAATGTTTCAGTGCCACATAGTGGTGACATATTGACGAATATCTAATATTGAATAGTACTAATGTTTGTAAAGGAGTGCTGGTGACATCTCATTTCACTGTAAATGGAGTAGCAGAGATGAAATAACTTCCTGCCTGGGCTGAACAAATATACTAGACATAGGCATGCTGGACACATTACAAATCCATTCAGGAATTCCTGGATGTAATCATGCCCTGTGTAACCAAAGCCTGGTGCTGGAGCTCACAAATTTTAAACCACAGCCTGAAACGCAGCTGGCCCTGGGGACCTGAGAAGGGATGAGGCTTCCAGAGATGATGGATAGCCACTTCAAACGGCCTTCCCTGGAGACCCCTTAATTCCACTTTTATTTGTTTTGTTTGTAGCACCCTCTAGTGTACAGTTTTAGGTAGGTAAATTTAGTTGACCTATAGTAACTTGTATGAGTCTGGGAAACAGGTCTGGGTTCATCTTAAGGAAGATAAAACATAAAAGTGCCTCTAAGTGCAAAATGTATTAGTACAATGGCAAGCAGTCAAATGAACACTCACATCAAAGTTTGGAAAGATAGGCTCATCTAGGGAAAGTTATCCGCCTGGAAAAGTCCTCAACACCTCCCGTCCGAGGGTGTAACCGCCGTGATCACGGTAACCAGGAAGATGCTGGCAAGTTCTGTGGTGTCCCAGGTAAGCTTGATGGAACCAGCTTGAGGCGCGGTGCCAGTAGGCGTGTGATGTCACCGAGGTGAGAAGAGAGAACCACAGCGCATTTTAGAGCATGCGCAAGGCTCATATGGAGCATGCGCACTCATTTCTCAAGTGATACGGAGAAGGGGGCCAAGTTTAAATTCTCTGCACAGCAAGAGTCTTCTGCCAATTAGCTAAATAGAGCCACTAAATTGCTGTTCACCTGGATACAGTTAAAGCTAACAGAATATATGCAATTTTAACATACAATAAAAAACACATATTATTGATACAAAACATTCATCTTTAAAATTTGTTTTGTTTCTTCTGCTGAAGTCTTGTTGAACAGCCAGGATTGTTTTATTGTTTCTATTATTATTATCATTTTAATCCTTGTATTGTCAGCATTTTATAACCCAATTTACTATTACCTTCCTTCTGCCAAAAGAGTTATATTGTCATGTATTTTAACCTACGGGTATAGATTTTATCCATTACATTTGTTTGTTTATTCACCATGTATTCACCTATATTAGTGATATAGAATATCACAAATACGACACACTTGATACTTTATATACCACCTTACCTCCTGACATATTCTGCAGCACAGCTAACCTTACACGTTCTGACCAATACACACTTTGTGGTAAATTAAAAAAAATGGAGAGACTCATCCATGCTGCTAATATCCAATGGTGGTATGAGTTTATCCTTAAAAAATACTTAAGAAAACCTCCTGAAAAATGCCTACCTCTCATTAACCTCAAATACTGTCTTAGCCCCGAGAGGCTCTGGTGCCATTGACACTATGCGGCTTTGTACTGATATTCGCATGTTCTGTTTTTCTCTCTCCCCCTCTTGTTTTTTTGCTCTGTTTTTGTTTTTTCTGTTTTGTTTCTTTGCTCTCCCTCAGGCCCGGACTGCTATCTGAACAACCACATAAGAAACCTCCTTGGCCTAACGGATAGAACTATGGCACATGGGCCTTACTCAGATTTCTTAAGTTTATCTGTAACCCTTTTACAAGTTGCACCCAATTTACAGACTGCACATGTAAGTGAACTAACGTTTTTGTGATGGAGGTTATGTTTAACAGCTAAGCCTCACCATTATTTAGATATGATTTGTAGCACTTTAGCCTCTAGCAACACTATCACATACCATATATTTCACAACCACTGGCTACGTCCTGTGGCCTGTGACAAATCACGGGCTACGAGAATCAATCGATGGAAGGAAAGGTATTTTATGCAGACTGGCGGTCTGACAGGGCTTTGCAGGGGGAGATGTCACGGCCCCACATAAAGACCGTTTATGGCCCTAAACTACCCACCCTTGATTACAAGGATCGGGATAATGGGAAAGACAGTTGACCCACTGTGCGCATACAGGCTCTGGCGCCTCATCCTCACAGCACTACCCAGTTGGGTGGGCTCATTCCCTGGTCCCCTACAGCTCAAAGATGGGCCTTACTAGGTAAACCGTCCACCATGCAAGTTATAAGTGAGTGAAAGCAAAACTTCGGGCAGCAGGAGGATCATCGGCTCTGACCCTGGCCTAAGGGCATAGAGGTCATGGTGTTCTACCACACTCCTCTCATTTGGGGCCTTGTACTTATTAGAGAGATTATCTCTCGGTCTCTTCGCACCGTTACTGTTATTTTTGCTGACTGTTTCTGTTCTACATGTTAATGTTCTATTATGTGTTATCCCTAGTTTGTTGATGTGGCTTACTCCCCGGTACTAGACTCATATTCCAACTCAGAGTGGCAGGTTCCCCTTTGAACTATACCCGGCTCACCCTCCCCCTATCCTGTCCAAATAGGTGGTCTAGCATTCCTGTTTCCACCTCCGGAAGTTAAGTTGTGATCCTCTTATTCCACCCTCTTTTCCTATTTCTCACCTTTCTCCCTCCCCCTTCTCCACCCCCCCTTTTTTTTTCTCATCCTCTCTCTTGCTCTTCCTCTTCTTCTCCATTTTCCCCCCTCCCTCCCATACCTCGTGCACTACCCTCTCCAGCTCCATGTAACCCTGGTTATCCTCCGATATGATCACCCTAATATATCCGCCATGCAACTAGACCATGTCTCTCAATCCAACACGCTCAGCTCCCCTCTCTCTTAAAATGTATTCTCTTAACGCTAAAGGATTAAACATCCCAGAAAAACGCAGCAATGTCCTTGCGGAGGCGTACCAACTTAGGGCTCAGATCCTTTCTATCCAAGAAACACACTTTAAATCCAAGGCAATGCCACGATTCCATAACGACCGATATCCCACTGCCTACCATGCCTCCCCCCCTACCTTCTTCCCCCCTTTTATTTAATATATATATCTTTTGTTTTTCTTTTCTTTCTCTCTTTTCCTTTCCATTTTTTCCTCATGTACCCCTCTTTCTCTACTTTAACTCCCTTTTCCCCACTTAAATCTCCCTTTGAAGATATATACAACCAGACATCATAATCACCTTTGACTCTCTGCTCATAATCTAAAGTTGTTTAATCTGGGTTCAAAGTGCCTCTATCTGATTGAACTGTAATCGCATACAGTATGTATTGATAAGACAGGCTTACTGAGCCATGGATGTATATGCTAAGTTTGTATCTTCTCAATAAAATGTTTATGCAAAAAAAAAAAATACTTAAGAAAAAATTTCCGTCAGAGGTCTTAGGATCCTCAAAGCCTGTTCCTTCCTTGATCCCATTTATTTAAAGGATTGGGAAGGAATAGCAGAATTTTGCACCACTAAATGGATAGGCGTTCTCATTAGTCAGAGACGCATCAAAAATAATGAGAAACTAACATTAGAAATCACTGCATACAATCAAAAGAGCTTTGTAACCTGGTTAGAATAAAAAAAAAAAGAATACTAAAAATAAAAAGGATTCTTTTATCCAAACCAATTTAGGTAAATTTAAATGAGATCTGGATAATTATCGTAATGAGAAGATTTTTTTTTTTTTTCCTTGAACCGTAATAATCAAATACCTGCCCTAATGTCTCTTCTGCCTAATTCCTGGGTTCCCTCTATTGTTTTATCTAGGTCTACAGTGGCGTCACTAGGGTTGGTGTCATCCCCCTGGCACCAAGCAAGCTAGTGCGTCGGTGTGGCTCTCCCTCCTTAACCTGCCATAATGGATGGAGCCGGCATGGGATCGGGGTGGTGGATAGAGCCGGAATGGATGGAACCGGAATGGGATCAGGGGGATGGATGGAGCCAGGATGGGATCGGGGGGGTGGATGGAGCCGGGATGGGACCAGGGGAAATGGAGCAGGGGTGGGATCAGGAGAGTGGATGTTGCTGGGATGGGATGTGGGGAGCTGGATGGAGCCGGAATGGGAGGTGGATGGGGTTGGGATCAGGGGGTGGATGGAGCCGGAGATGGGATCAGGGGAAGTTGGATGGAGCCGGGGGGGAATGGAGCTGGGATGGGATGTGGAAGCTGGATGGAGCTGGGATGGGATCAGGGGGGTGGATGGAGCCGGGGTTGGATCTTTTGATTTGGGGGTGTTAGAGGATATGTGCTAGGAGGTGCTTTGGGAGGGGAGAAGAATTGTGCTGGGGGGGCCAAACTTCAAATCTGCCCCCTCCTACTTCTAGTACAAGTCCTCTCTCTAACCTAAAATAAGCACCCCCTAGAACCTATCCTCTAATACCCCCCACCCCTAACATTACTCCTGGCAGCATAATTGTTCCCTGCCGATGCCCCCCCAATCACCATGTCCCCCTCCTCTCCTATTATTACATACCTCAGGGCACATGCTGTAGTGTGATGTCTCTCTTCTTCGGCTCTTTCTCCCGGCCTGTGTACTTGAAACATCAGAGCCAATGAGGAGGAGGTGGCTATAGTCTGGTCTGCAGTGAGTGCAGCCAGGGGGGACAGAGATGTGATTGGGGCCGCGGCGTGTGGGGATGTGATGGATGATCAGAGTCGGACCAGGGCACCCTGTCTCTCTGCCTCACTACCTCCTCCCCCACTCTCTCTCCCTGCACATCGCATTGAGCAGAGAAGATCCCGGAAGGGAAGGAGGGAGCCACCAAGCGGCGCCCCTTTCAATCCGGAGCCAGTCTGAGGCAAGCCCGGTGTCACCATCTGGCACATTTACAGTTATTGATCCTTACGAGTCCATTCCAGATGACATTCCAGAGAGTCTCATTAGCATATATGATTCATGCTTAGAATATGGGGATATAGCTCTAGATCTGAATTTATTTACACAACATCTCCAAACATAACCCCCATTGTACATACTCAATTACAACCCAAATCAGTTTTCTATCCCACTAAATCCAAGGGACCCCATCTTGAGGCCTATTATAGAATGGTATTTTCCGAATTTCAGAAATGATGCCATCAGCCCACAAACACTAGCAAATATCGATACCATAATCTTCATCCTGGTGAAATGGCTACCTTAAAACAATTTACCAATAATCCCAATTTATTTAAAAAAACGGCAGACAAAGGGGTAGGGATTGTACTCCAAGACAGAACAGATTATGTCACAGAGGCCATGAGACTACTTTCAGATTTGGGAACATATAAAAAGCTTCCTAAAGATCCTTTACCCTCCTCTAAAATAGAGGCAGAGGAACTCATCCGTAGGGCCATTTTTGATCAGGTTATCCATAAAAAAGAGGCCTCTTTTTTACGTAGAGATTTTTACAGTACGCCATATTTTTATCATCTGCCTAAGGTGCATAAGGGTCCAGAGCACCTCCTAGGTAGACCTATTGTGGCTTCCATGAATAGTATCACTAGTGGTTTCTCTTTTTATGCATTGATTCCTTTTTACAACCGCTAGCCTTCAATCCTATATTACGTGACTTTTGCCCCCCTATACATGGTAAGACAGCTACTCCTGGCTGTCTCTTGATGTAAATTCCTTATACACCTCTGTTCCCCATCAAACAGGCATGCTAGCCACACATTTTCTACTACAGGACCCCATGTTAAACACCAAATAGGCAGCCTTTATTCTAGATGGTACTCGTTTCTGCCTTCCGTATAATTTCCATTTTGAGGGCGATTTGGATCTACAAACTCATGGCACGGCAATGGGGCCAATTTTGTGCCCTCATTACACTAATTTGACCATGGGTTATTGGGAGAACCAGTTTATATGGAAAAGAAAAACCTTTGCGCAACACTTCGTCTTTTATGGCAGATATATTGACGACATCGTCATGATCTGGGATGGTTCTCCCTCCCTGATAGATGACTTTGTCACACACTGTAATGCCAATGATCTTGGGCTCTCCTTTACTTCAGTCTGGAACCAGGATAGTTTAGCCTTTTTAGACCTTGAACTTACCTTGAACTTGGTCATGAGCACAATCATATTTTTGCTTGCAACTATACTAAACCCAATTCAGGTAATTCATATCTGCATTCTGACAACTGTCATCGCCCGCAGTGGGTCAAAAATATACCCAAAGGGCAGTTCTGTCAACTAAGGCAGAATTGTACCAGAGCCTGTGACTACATTTCCCAAAATACCCAGACGCAAATTCTTGGAAAAAGGATATCCAGAAATGTTGGTAGATCAGGTCTATACCACCTTTCTTCCGAGTAGAAAAACAAAATTTGATAAAAACCTTCTGAGAATCCACCTGTCAGGTTTATAACTAGGTACAACTGTCAATACAAGAGAATTGAAAACATTCTCAATAAACTCTGGAATATTTTGAAGCAAGATCCCCATCTTAATACCATTCCCTGTGATAAACCAAAGGCTACCTATAGAATGGCCCCCACATTAAAAAATAAAATTAGCGCCCAGTAAATTGAAGTGCAAGAAAAAAAAACGTTATGCCCAATTCCTCCTCGAAGGGATGTATCATTGCCAAAAGGCATTATGCAAGACTTGCAACTTTGTGAGACATGGGAAAAAAAACTTCAAGCACAAAGACCTATAATCTAGACATCTATGTTGCTCGCACCATCCGTCCACTGAGATAACGGTTCGGTAAACACCGTCGCTTTGTGGAAGAGGGTTCTGACCAACATAGTGTACCACAACACTTTTTAGAACATCATAATACGACTACCACAGGTTTACAGGTTTGGGTCATTGAATCCATACCTAAAAATCTATCCAAAGCTGCACGCTTCTCCAGATTATGTGACCGTGAAACTTTTGGGATATGCACTCTCGATACCCTCGTGCCGAATGGCCTAAATGATGAACTAGAAATTAGTACTGTATTATAACAATATTTCCTGTAAGTAATTTTCAGCTGACTCTTTGTCCTTATTTCATTTTCAGATGATCAGATATATCAAAATACACATACTTGTCACATAGTAATATCTTCACTACATATACTTCTTATTCACACTTATTGTAAGTATTGGTTAGCTCCTATCCCATGTCAGTCACATAGACATACTCATTAGATATGTGTGTACATATGTGTAATTTTATTAAATTGAATTACTATTATCAAAAATTGTTTGTATATATATATATATATTCTCCAATATACTAGGTTATAAAGGTATATACCACTGATGATCTATTACAAATTGGTTATATTGGTTGCTATTTATTTTTAACAATTTTTAAAGCTAAATGTTTTCTAGAATCATATTCATGAATGTTTTGGATCAATGATATGTGTTTTTTATTGTATGTTAAAGTTGCATATATTCTGTTAGCTTTAACTGTATCCAGGTGAACAGCAATTTAGTGGCTCTATTTAGCTAATTGGCAGATGACTCTTGCTGTGCAGAGCATTTAAACTTGGCCCCCTTCCTTCTCTGTATCACTTGAGAAAGGTGTGCGCATGCTCCGTATGAGCCTTGCGCATGCTCTAAAATGCATTGTGGTTCTCTCTCCTTACCACGGTGATGTCACATGCCTACTGGCGCCACGCCTCACAACAACAGAGGACTTGCCGGCATCCTTTTGGTTACCGTGATCGCAGGGGTTACACCCTCGGACTGGAGGTGCTGAGGACCATTCCTGGCGGGTGCCTTTCCCTAGATGAGCCTAGCTTTCCAAACTTTGATGTGAGTGTTCATTTGACTGCTTGTCATTGTACGAATAAATTATTGCACTTAGAAGCGCTTTTCTGTTTTCTCTTCATGGTGTTCTTCAGAGTTGGCTTCACTCCAGAGAAAATCTTTGCCAGTAGTGTGTGCCCTCCATTCAAGATTCAGTATTAATACGTGTCATCCACTTGTCCATGTACTTTTATCCTTCCTTTCCCTTGTCATGGACCTTTTAGACTTATTCCTCATCTATTGCATGCGATTTTATGTAATCATCCTGTGCGCTGGCATTTTCATTTGTTGGGTGTATCGTAAGGTCAGGCTAGAAGGCTCTGCAGACCAGGCCTCTATCGCCTCCCCTTGGTTCTGGAGGTCCATGTAAATGTCTAGAAGCTAGTGGGTGGAGGTAAGGAGGCAGGATCTAAATATAAGTGGGAGTTTTGACCAATCCCCGGGCAGGAGTCCTGGGAGGTTGGTCAGACAGGCCCATAAATATTGAAGAGCTTGGCCAGCAGGGGGGGTTGTTGTTGTCAGGTGGAAGATGGACTGCTGAGCCTGTAAGTCATGAGGCCTGGGAGGGGGAACGCAGGGCTGGAGCTGAGGAAGGAGAGAAGTTGAATAGAGGGAGCTTTGCTACCCTCAAGTCTCATCAAGGAGACACCCTGGCTAGCAAGGGTTTATCTTTTGCCCACCCAGTGTACTCCTCCTCATGCCTCCCCCATCCAAGTCTACTTGTCCCTTTTTATTCACTACCGGTTTAATAAGCAGATTTACCCTTATACTGTTTTAGTCAGGTTAGAAAAAACCCATTGCATTGTAGTTAGGAAGCGGTAAATGACTCTCAATGTATAATATTACAATAAAGTAAGCAGAGGTTGCATTAATAGATATAGTATAAAAGAAAGAATTTGGGACTTTAAATTAAGTGTATGGTCAATAGCGAGCACATCACTTCCATCCCTAGTAAACTTGGAGGAAAGGGGAAATTTAGGGACTTTGAATGAGATGTGTGTTTGCAAGAAATAAATATATTACATGATCAAAAGAGGTTTATTCATAAAAATGCATTGGATAAGGTACATAGCAGATATGACTAGCTGATAGGCATATAATACATACAGAACAAATATTATTACACAAGCTTAAAATCCAAAGAGCATTGTAATATACAAACATGATTGAGTAAAGACTGCATTAATAAGCTTGATGCGTTTGTGGATACAATCCACTTCTTCAGAAGCAAATGCAGAATTCATGTCTATAAAAAAATATATATCCAAGATTACTCTGATGAATTAAACAAGGATGTAAGGGAAGGAAAAAACCCAAACACCCCCAAATGACTTAACATCTCTAAAAATAGTCATGTAATGCTGTAGCCAGCTGGTAAATGAAGGCCGGGACATATCCCCGCCGGGAGCTGGGGGGGGCGTCAAAACTGCAGGCAACTAAGGCGGAGAACACCACACTCCAGGGGAGCAAGAAAATGTGTAACATGGTGAGCTGCAGGAAGATGTCTGCGGACATATGTGGAATATAACAACAATGTGATCAACAGAGACAGTGTGGTGTAACTAACAAGGGGCAGAAAGCCCATGAAAAAACAAAACAAAAAGCATGGTAAGACATCCTGGAATCACAACAGACCAATACTGTCCAGGATTTCAGGACTAACCGAAAATAAAAATAAATAAAAATGAAACAATAAAAAAAGAAAAAGCAAGAAAGTGTGATAAAGACAACCATAAAAAACAAACCAAAAATGATAAGATAATGAAGTGCAGCGTCCTAGAACCACAACAGACCAATCCTGTCCATAGATTCAATGACTGACAAAGTAACATACAAAAGGGGGGAAAAAGAAAAAAAGGGCAAAAAAAAAAAGAACCCCCCCCCCAAAAAAAGGGGGAAAAGAAAAGGAGAGTGGGGAAGGGTATGCCTGGTGATCTGGGTATGAGTATCATAATTTGCCATGTGCGATCTAAGGAGTATTGAGTGTAAAAAAAGAATGAAACCTCCCACAGGACTGTAATATATATCCACCAGGGCCGCCGCACAAGGCGCCCCCAGCGTCACGCCGGGTGTGTTTGAATAGGGTTCTCCCGCCAGAACAGCTGACACACTACAGCCAGCGTCGGCGCAAACGCCTAACAAACGATGAGCTGGAGAAAACGACGCCGCTACTGAGCCACCGGGGGGTGACATCATACGCAGCGGCGCTGATGCACAGAGAGACAGCCCACCAACTCCCCCCGGTGAACCTTCTTGCTCCCCTGGAGTGTGGTGTTCTCTGCCTTGGTTGCCTGCAGTTTAGATGCCGCCCCCCCCCCCCCCAGCTCCCGGCGGGGATATGTCCCGGCCTTCATTTACCGGCTGGCTACAGCATTACATGACTATTATTAGAGCCGTTAAGTAAGTCATTTGGGGTTTTTTCCTTCCCTTACATCCTTGTTTAATTCATCAGAGTAATCTTGGATATATATTTTTTATAGACATGAATTCTGCATTTGCTTCTGAAGAAGTGGAATGTATCCACGAAATGCATCAAGCTTATTAATGCAGTCTTTACTCAATCATGTTTGTAAATTACAATGCTCTTTGGATTTTAAGCTTGTGCAATAATATTTTTTCTGTATGTATTATATGCCTATCAGCTAGTCATATCTGCTATGTACCTTGTCCAATGCATTTTTATGAATAAACCTCTTTTGATCATGTAATATATTTATTTCTTGCAAACACACATCTCATTCAAAGTCCCCAAATTTCCCCTTTCCTCCTTAATAGATATAGTTGCCCTCATATTTATTTACACAAGCTATACACAAAGTTTTTATTTAACACATTGTTAATAACAATGTCAGCATAATCTGTAGACCCAGAGCTATAGTTAATTAAAATTATATGTAAATCCCACCTTGTCATTAAAGTGGTTGTAAACCTCTGAAATTAACAAAGCATAGTCTCCTATAGTGTGCACTTGCCTTGATCCAAAGCACCTAGTGTGGTTCCTTTCTGATCTCTCCTCCTTCTGCTATCTGCATGAATCACTTCTGACAGTCTAACTTCACACCACGTAATCCCTGTAGATAGTGCCACCCCCTAGCACACAGCAGGTACATTAATTGGCAGCCTCAGCTGTGCATGTTTACCTATGTGTGAGTATAGAAGGGGTGTGTTTATTCTTCCCACTCAGATCTCAGATTACACAGAGCTGCCTCTCATGCAGCGCAGTGTGTGAGGTCAGATCACCACCCCCTGACTTCTGGAGCTGAGAAAAGCCTTTGATCTGAGTGTTTTAGAAGATAGTATAGGAGAGAGGGCTCCAGATAAACAGCTACAACTTATGTAGAAGGATTTGTTTAATCTCTGTATCACCAGAGGCTAGTCACTTCAGTGGTTATATGTAAAGCCCCATACACACGGTCGGATTTTTTCATGGATTCTGTCCGATCGGACAATGTTGTTGAAAAATCAGACCGTGTGTATGCACCATCGGACAGTGTACGTCGGATTGTCCGACGGACAAAGTCTTATCTCCTGCTGGATAGATTTGCCGACAACACGGTCCGATCACACCAAATCGTGTGTACGGTTGTCCGACCGGACAAAGTGCTACGCATGCTCAGATCACATTACAAGACCAAAGCTATTGGCTACTAGCCTCTACGTAGTCCCGTCGTAGGCAACAAACGTCACCACGTTCAGAATGATCGGATTTTCCGACAACTTTGTCCGACCGTGTGTACGCAAAACCAACATCAGACAAAGTATGACGGACATGGTCCGACGGACCTGGTCCTCGGATAATCCGCGCGTGTGTATGGGGCTTAAGAGTTTACAACCACTTTAAATAAACTGTTGAGCTTGCCTTTCCAGTTCTCTCCTTTGCCTTTTCATTGGTCCTTTAATATAGATGGCCTTACTGATCAATAGAGAATATTAGAAGATAAAAGAGGGGCAGGACTAAATGTGGCTTAATCCTATATTTCTCTGAGAAAATGATCAGTACTGAATAGCTATAATTGAATACATACCATACTGAATGCATCCACGGACCCCAATCATAAGTCCAGCACTGTGATAGAGAGGCAGTGGAATGTACACTGTATCCTTGCATGTAATTCCAGACAGTGTACTTATAGATGAGCTGATCAGCAAACGTCCATGATTTATCACAGCAGCCTTGGGGAGACCTTTTAGGAAGAGATGTTTAGCATTGTATGGATTATTAATTATGGTTAATTCCCATTTGAACATTTCTATTCGATCACCAGTTGCATAAATGTTTATTTTTACAATCATTTTATTAGGTTTTCACATAGGTTTAACAATAGGATAGTAAGGCCTCAAGTTCAGAGCTTTTACAGACACTTGGCGTTTTTCTTTTTTTTCTGCTGGCAAACACACCTCTATGTTAGGCCTCTTTCACGCGGGGCTGTCCGTATTTAGCCATCCGCTTGCTCAGCGGTGATCGCTCTGTTGATCCCCGCTGAGTCGGCAGATGACAAGTCCACTCTGTGCAGGGAAGGACCGGTCAGAGAGTCCACTCTCCCCTATGGGGGGATCGGATGATTACGGACCGCCTGTCTGTTTTCATCCGATCGGGAAAATAATTTTATTTTATATTACAATGTAATAATAGAAATAATGCACTTCAATCATCCTGACACCATAACAACCATGGTGCCGGGATGATTGAAGTGCTAACACCAGGTGTTTAGAATATCTTTATCTGCTGATTGTTAAACTTTCTAGAATACACATATTTCGATTGTTGTGTAGGATCTGGGTGTGCTGTCCCTCCATCCCTCTCTCCCTCCATCCCTCGTTCATCTCAGATGCTAACCACACCACCTTAGAGCCACGCCCACTATTTCACTGAAACCACGCCCATTTTCACCAAGTGGGAGGGGTCAAAAAGGAAGGGCGGGGTCTGGTGCCCCCATCATAAAACTTTTGCCAGCTGCCACTGGGCCAATTATTGTAAATTCCCCCACCTAACATAACCATTTACATTTGTTTTCAAATCAACCATTCATTTTAGAAATGTTCATTTGTAGACTGAGGTGTTACCTTTATAGTGTGGTAAGTGCATACTGAAACAAAACATTTACTAATTAACCTTCCATGTCTTCCAATACCATCTCTATGCTGATGACACCCAAATCTCTCTCTCTACTCCTCACTCCTTCAATCTCCTTCAATTTTAACCCTGGTTCACACTTGTGCGGGTGGTTCCTGCTGCAGGTCCCCACCTGCCGCAACCACCATCCTGCACAAGAAATGCAGGAGATGTGTGCGGGTACCATTAATCCTAATGGCACCCACAAGTAATTGAAATCGCAGCAGCCGCTTCCCGCACTGAGGTCAAATGAATGGGCTGCCTTAGACCCCTTTCACACAGTGCCACCACCGGCCTCAG
Organism: Lithobates sylvaticus; assembly: GCA_028564925.1. NCBI lineage: Eukaryota > Metazoa > Chordata > Amphibia > Anura > Ranidae > Lithobates > Lithobates sylvaticus. Next base: position 510,372,520 of record CM053029.1, on the reverse strand, counting down.
CGGTAAAGCTGCGCTATTTTTAGCGCTGCTTTACCGTCGTTTTAGCGGCACTACTCGGCCGCTAGCAGGGCGGTTTTAACCCCTTGCTAGCGGCCGAAAAGGGGTTAAATCCGCCCGCAAAACTCCGCCGGAGCAGCGTTTGCCCCATTGATCTCAATGGGGAGCAGCGGTGGAGGAGTGGTGAGTTCACCGCTCCAAAGAAGCTGCTGGCAGGACTTTTTCTGACGCCCTGCCAGCGCACCGATCCAGTGTGAAAGCCCTCAGGCTTTAACACTGGAGTGAATGGAGCAGCTGTTTTAGGGCGGTTTGCAGGCGCTATTTTTAGTGCTATAGCACTTGCAAAATGCCCCAGTGTGAAAGGGGTCTTAGGGTTAATGCAAATTGGGCACTTTCTAGCCGCCTTTCTCCTGGCAGCAGAAAAACGCTGGTAAACGCATGTACCCTGTTTAGCCTGCATTTACCAGCGTCAAGCGCTTGGGTGTTAACTCATTTCGTTGGCCAGAATAATAATTTATTCCGCCCATTGAAATGAAATAATGCTCAAGAGCTAAACGTGCCTAGCATTACCGCATGTTTACATGTGTTTTTGCAGCGTCAATCGCTTTTGTGCCAAAACTCTCCTCTCCTGAACGTGATTCTTTTACGCTCAGGAGGAGAGCATTAGCTGCTCCTAAACTCTGGTAAAAGCTTATGCGTGCATGGAAACCTATGCTTTTATTGAGTTGTGTCCAGGGGCTTTGGCAAAAAATGCCAAAAGCTCCAAAAACAAGATGTAGGAGCAGCAGTGTGCATGAGGCCTTACTAAATGACATATTGACATGGATGCCACACCACTTCCTCAAACTAAATATTTCCAAAATCATAATATTCCCCCCGCCTGTGCCCACCTTCAGGACTTTTCCATTAAGATCAATAATACAACTATCAGTCCCTACCCTCATGCCAGGGTACTAGGTGTAATCCTGGACTCTGACCTGTCCTTTCAGCCCCAGATCCAATCACTGTCCAAATCTTGTAGACTTCACCTCCATAACATCTATGAAATACGCCCCTTTTTAATCTTTGAAACTACCAAGCAACTAATTCACTCCCTCTTATCTCTCGCCTTGACTCTTGCAACTCACTTCTCATATGCCTATATATATATATCTTAACACAGGCTATCTCCCCCTTCAGTCTATCATGAATGCTGCTGCCAGACTTATCCACCTTAACAACCGTTCAGTGTCTGCTATGCCTCTCTGCCAATCCCTACACTGGCTTCTGATTGCCCAACAAATAAAACTCAAAATAGTAACATACAAAGCCATTTACAACTCTGCCCCGAGCTACATCACCAGTCTTGTCTCCACATATCATAAACTGTTCTCTCCACTCCTCCTATGACCTCCTGCTCTCCTGCTCCCTTGTCTCCTTCTCCCATTCTTGCCTCCAAGATTTCTCCAGAGCTTCTCCTATCATCTGAAACTCTCTACTTCAATATGTTTGGCTATCTCCTACTCTTTCCACCTTTAGGCGATCCCTGAAAACTCATCTCTTAAGGGAAGCCTATCCTGCCCCCAACTAACAACTGAACTTTTAATTCTTCCATCAGCTCTTCCCTAATACCGTGTACACATGATCGGATTTTCCGACAACAAATGTTGGATGTGAGCTTGTTGGCGGAAAGTCCGGCCGTGTGTATGCTCCATTGAACATTTCTTGTCGGACTTTCCGCCAACAAAAGTTGGCTAGCAGGTTCTCACATTTTTTCCGCACACAAATGTTTGTTGTCGGAAAGTTTGATCGTGTGTACACAAGTCCGTTGCACAAAGGTCCATGCATGCTCGGAATCAAGTACAAGCCGAAAGCGCTTGGTCTTGTAAAACTAGCGTTTGTAATGTAATGTAAGGGTTCGCCAACATTTGTGTGACCGTGTGTATGCAAGACAAGTTGGAGACAACAACCTTTGAACAAAATTCCACAGTTTTGTTGTTGGAAAGTCCGATCAGGTGTACGGAGCATTATAGTTATTACCTTTTGTACCACTTGCTCCACCCTATTAGATTCTAAGCTCACATGAACAGGGCCCTCCTAACCCTATTGTATTGTTTTGTAAATGTACTATTTATCCCTATATTTTAAAGTGATGCACAAACTGTTGGTGCCAAAAAAAATTCTTATAATAATAATGTCTCTAATCTTGACCAAGGATCCCCCCTTGACATTGTAGATCTCATGGGCCTCAGCTCTTGAAAGAGAACAGTAGCAAGGATGAAAGGAAAGGTAATTGGACTTGGGACACGCAGTTTACAAGCAACAAAAGCCAGAAATCGAAATGGTCAGCACAAACAATGCAGCTTTGGAAGCAAGGCAAAAGCAATAACGTAATTCAGAATACAAGTAAAGGTGCAAAACTATAATATACAAGGCTGGTTTCTGCAATCACCAAAAGAAATAGTGAATAATAAACATTAGTGGTTTATAAAAATCATTACTATAAGTGGTTAATATTATCATAATTAACCACTTGCCAGCCAGAGACCTGTACGTCGCTGGACTTCAAGTGCCTGCATCATCTCTCTTGTCATCTAGTCATCTCTCATGTAAAAGCAATCCTAGTGGCTAACTAGCTGCTGGATTGCTTTTACAAGCAGCGGGAGGGGATGCCACCACCTTCCGCAGCTTTACCGGGATCTCTTGTCCCACGCGAGTCCTGATCGACCAGCCAGCACTTCTGCCGGCTGATCATAGAGGTAAACAAAGACTGTATAAGCTTTGTTCGTCTCTATGACATGGTAACCCAGAAACGATGACCTTACATCGCTTCCAGTTTACCAAGATGTAAACATTTTTAAAAATTAAAAAGCATTGGATCACACTGATCTTGGTGTGATCCAACGCTTTTAAGGGCAGAGGAGGGATCTGTGGTCTTATAGAACCCCAGATCTCTCCATAAAGAGAACCTATCACATGCTTATTGCTGTCACAAAGGATGCGTACATTCCTTGTAACAGCAATAAAAGTGACCAAAAAATAAATACATTTTAAAGCGACAGTGAAGAAATAAAAATAAAATTAAAATGTCCCCCCCCTCCCGTGCTTGCATACAAAGGTGAACGCACACATCGGCCATGCATGCACTCAAACAGCGATCGTCCCACACACGAACATCAGATCCTGGCCAGTAATTCTAGCACCAGACCTCCTGTGTAAATCTGAAGTAGTAACCTGTAAAGGCTTTTAAAGCATCACATGGATAATAACATTTGTCATTTGTCGCTAGTGCATGGGCGCGCACAATTTTAAAGTGTGATATGTTTGTTATTTATTTACTCGGTGTAACATCATCTTTTATATTTACCAAAAAATTAGGTTATGTATTGTGTTTTTTTGCATTAAAATTACAAAAAGTGTATTTAAAAAAAATAATAATAAAAAAATGTGATGGCTAGGGGGGTACCTCATCCATATAACGATTGTTTACAGAACTTTGGACAAATTGAACGGACTTTGCCGGTACCAGAAAAGGACCAAATTTAACAAATTAATACTAGTTGTTTTTATTACAAAAAAAATGTATTAATAAAAGATATTTGTATAGGTTAAAACAAGAAAAATGTAGCTCTCATCGATATAACCACTTGATATACATCTGATCTCTGTTATTACTAGGTCAAAGAGGTCGACGTTTCACTTTATGCTTCCTTAGGACCTCATTCCCTTAACTACAAACAGAGATCCTATATGGGAAAGAAAGGAGGAAAATATCACATTTTAATCAGATGAAAAGTGCAGCATAACAATTTACCAATATATCCCCATGTACATATATAGAGATAAAATGTGTCAGGAGTGCCACTTACAAATCAAAAAGAGCTCTCATACAAAATGGCGTGCCACATGTCATTCGGAAGCGCTCTGATCAGCAGTGTCCTCTCTAAATAAATAAAGTTTTTACTAAATGACCCCATTATAAGAAATAAGAAGTGTAAGCTACCAAACATAGCTATGGTGGTATAATACTAGACCCCAAAGTGGGTACAGAAGGAGAGGAATCAGCCACCAGTTCGCAATATTTCTAGACCGACTAGTTTATCAAGATAGCCCCTAAGAAAACGAAATACAGGGCATAATCAGTATCTTTGAGTTCATTTTCCTATCGTTAACACCAAACAGAATAAAGCCAAAACAAAACAATATATACCTTATTGGTATTGAGGTGGCAATCAATAATTGTGTCAAAAACAGGATATCTGTGTCTCCTTGACAGGATAATTTACTGAATAGGATCTAAAGATAGTGATATATAATCAGATAGATCCAATTAGTTAAACATCATACTACTATAGATGAGGAAACAAATCCATTATAAATCATAGCAGATTGAAAACTCACCAACAGACCAGTGTTCTGAGGTCCATATATGTTACCCTATATTACATGGCCATCAGTCCTCTTCACCACCAATACCAACTTTTCAGCCAGACATTCTATAAAGCAGTAATGGCGAACCTTGGCACCCCAGATGTTTTGGAATTACAATTCCCATTATGCTCACCTACACTGCTGAGTGCATGAGCATCATGTGAAATGTAGTTCCAAAACATCTGGGGTGCCAAGGTTTGCCATCACTGCTATAAAGTATGCATATAGATACAGATAATAAACTTCAATAAAGACCTCATAAGCGATGCAAAAGTCTCAGTAGTCAAAGATCAAATCACAGACACTCACCTAGAACCGCTTACACTGACCAACACAGCAGCATCCATTACTGCCCACAACTCAAACCAGCTTTAATAAAGGGAGATTTGGCGCCAAAACAGCCAGTTAATTATTTTTATGTGTACCTGTTGTGGAGGGTGAGGGAGCCAAGACGAGGTAGTACCTCCTGTAAAGCGTCTCTCAACCCCCATATTACATCTAAAATGGGTGCCGTAAGATAATCACAGCCTGTGTCAAAACCGAAAGTATGCGCAGTAGCATGTAAACAGATCGCCATAGTGCAGGCAGCGAGTCAAAGCCGTCAGATAAAAACGAATGGTATCGGACAGACCACTTTCAGCAAACACATCAATGTCCTATGATCACTTACCATTACTGTACCAACTCAAAGGCATCCTATTATCAGTTAGCTATACAGGAAACAATTTCAATCACAAGCCTATTAATGAGGCCTGCCTGTTTAATCTTACAATGCTGTAATAGATGCAAAAAAGGGGGAATACTCTGAACTCCAACAACCGCAACACCACCACCTTGGACGAGAAGGGGCCACGTATGAGCCATCCTACTCCCAGATTTTAGAAATGCAGGTAGTCCCAATTGCATTCGAGAGGAAACACTGTCTGGGACCACATACATAGACTCAGTGGCACGTCACTATTATACACATTTAAAATAAGATTATAATAAAGCAGGAGAGAAAACGTCTCAACCCATATATCTTGTTAGATTTCACGAATGCTGCACTTGCATCCAAAGTTCCTCCAAATACAATATTTCATATTATTAGTTACAACAGAAATCTAAACACATAAATTAATACAGAACTCAAGATTCAATCAATCAATTGGCCTGAAAGAACAAAAAATACTATGACGTATGCAGAAAATACAGGTATGTGTCATCACATCATAATCTAAAAAGATATTTCTATGATTGATGTGGAAAAATTAGGTCGCTGACCCGAACAGACCTCAAATTTATCCCAAGATTGGTTTGTAACTAAGGACCTCATTGAGGCCTGGTGTGCAGGTAGCATTTAGTTTAAAAATCCATTTAGCCTCCCGCTGTAGTCATTTTTTGTCAACCTTGGGTCCTCAATGACCCTCTCTAGGACTGTAAACTGAACCATTGATGTGTCATGTTTATGTTGAAGGGCAAAATGTCTACCAATTGGGGTGTATAACAGATTTTTTCTAATATAATAGATGTGATCAGGGCCGCTGATCATGGGGCCCCATACAGCCAACCTGACGGGGCCCCCTTCAGCTCCACCCCTGGCCACGCCCCTGGTCCCTCCTTCAGCCACACCCCTGGCCCCTCCCCAGACCCCGCTTTGAAAAAAAGTGCAGGTTTGTCTACAAGTGATATTTATTTTCTTTTGGTGGTATTTGGTCACCTTCTAAACAAAAAAAATAAAAACTATTTTGAAAATAAAAAATTAATATTTTTTACTTTCTGCATTAAAAAATGTAACAAATTACATTTCTTCAGTAGTTTAGGCCAATATGTATTCTGCAACATATTTTTTGTAAAAAAATAAATAAAAAATCCCAAAAAGCTTTTATTGATTGGTTTGCACAAAAGTTATAGCATCTACAAATACAAGACATGTGATATATTTATGTATTTTTTATTTATGTTTACTAGTAATGGTGGCGATCAGCGACTTAGCAGCGGGACATGCCAATGCCATAATGTGCTGCAGAGACAGTGCCACCCATGCTGCCAATGCCATATGGCATAATGCCATTGGCAGCATGGGTGGCACTGTCTGCAGCACATTATGGCATTGGCGGCATGGGTGGCACTGTCTGCAGCACATTACGGCATTGGCGGCATGGTCTGCAGCACATTACGGCATTGGCGGCATGGGTGGCACTGTCTCTGCAGCACATTACGGCATTGGTGGCATGGGTGGCATTGTCTCTGCAGGCAGGCAGGCATGGCCATAACGCATGTGCCTTCTGCAGACAGTGCCACCCATGCCATATTGTGCTGCAGAAAGTGCCACCCATGCTGCCATTTGCTGCAGACAGTGCCACCCATGACGCTAATGCCATAACGCATGTGCTGCCTGCAGACAGTGCCACCCATGCCGCCAATGCCGTAATGTGCTGCAGACAGTGCCACCCATGACGCTAATGCCATAACGCATGTGTTGCCTGCTGACAGTGCCGACCATGCTGCCAATGCCATATTGTGCTGCAGACAGTGCCACCCATGCCGCCAATGGCATAATGCCATTGGCAGCATGGGTGGCACTGTCTGCAGCACATAATGCCATTGGCTGCATGGGTGGCACTGTCTCTGCAGGAAGCACATGCATTTTGGCATTAGTGTCATGGGTGGCACTGTCTGCAGCACATTACGGCATTGGCGGCATGGGTGGCACTGTCTGCAGGCAGCACATGCGTTATGGCCCATAACACATGTGCTACCTGCAGACAGTGCCACCCATGCCGCCAATGACATAATGTATAGATGCTGCTGCAGTACTAGTAGATCTGGAATACCCCCCAAGCAAGCACACACCTGTGTTAGCCGGGCCCCAGGAGGAGTCACTTCCTCCCTGATCCTGCTGCTGCCTGGACTGGAGTGCGAGTGTCCACAAACTATTCAAGTCAAATGCCAGCTGCTTCTTTTTTTCTTCTGCCGCCAGCGCCGCTGCTCGCCTCACTGCTTCTTCTCTCGGGTCGAGTGAAGAACAGAGCAGAGGAGGAGAGGAATCACTCCGCGGTGCCAGGGAAGGACGTGCTGGCTGGGACTTGAGCCAGCATGAGGAGCGGGCGCGGTAGAGACATTCTTCTGCGCCCGAAATAGAAAAAACAGTCCCTCCTCCTGTCGCCACGTGCAGATATTTAGCGATAAAAAAAAAATGCAAAAAGAAACAGGGGGGGGGGGGGGGTGGCTGTATGACTCGGACGGACAATGGTCATGGTGGCTGGAGGATTTTTATTTATTTTTTTACATTGATTAGTTCTGTGTTCAGGTTGCCCGGGCCCCCCTGCTGGCCGGGCCCGGTACAACAGGGCCAGTTGTACTGGCCTATCAGCGGCCCTGGATGTGATCATAAATTCTCTTCCAGAAATTCCTGAAGGTCTTTCTGACATAAAATGATCCACATTTACAGAATGCAATATAAATTACGCATTTCGTTTGGCAATCAACATAATAATAAATTCTATGTGTATTTCCATTCGGAAGCATAAACAATGCTTTTTCAAGTATCCACTTACAATACTCACAACTACCACATTGATGCATACCCTTCGTTGGATGTGGTTATATCAATAAGAGCTAAATTTTTCTTGTTTTTAACCTGTACAAACATCTTTAATCAATAAATTTTTTTGTAATAAAAAACAACTAGTATTCATTTGTTAAATGTGGTCCTTTTTTGGTACCAGTAAAGTCCACTCAATTTGTCCAAAGTTTTGTAAATAATTTTTAAAAAGTGTTTAACCACCTGAGATCCGCGCTATAGCCAAATGACGGATACAGCGCGGATCTGATGTTCTGGGACGACGTCTATTGACGTCATCCCGGCAACGAGCTGCCTGCGCGCTGTAAGACTCGCTGGATCACAGATCCGATCCCGACCCCTTACCACGTGATCAGCTGTCAGCCAATGACAGCTGATCATGTGATGATAACCGAGCCGGCAATCGGCTTTTTTTCCTGCTCGCGCTGACAGCGCGAGGAGAAAAAAAAAGCCGATCACCGGCGGCAGTGAGAGGGACATCAGTCCCTCTCACTGCAATATGCCCAGGGTCCATGGTGCCCACCTTTGCTAATAAAAGTGCCCCCACTGCCATCTGTCAGTGCCCCCAGTGCCATCTGTCAGTGCCCCAGTGCCATCTGTCAGTGCCCCCAGTGCCATCTGTCAGTGCCCCCAGTGCCATCTGTCAGTGCCCACAGTGCCAGTGCTGCACATCAGTGTCACCTACCAGTGCTCATTAGTGTCCCCTACCAGTGCTCATCAGTGTCCCCTACCAGTGCCCAGTGCCACCTATCAGTGCCCATCAGTGCCACCTATCAGTGCCCATCAGTGCCATCTATCAGTGCCATCTATCAGTGCCATCTATCAGTGCCACCCATCAGTGCCCATCCGTGCCACCCATCCGTGCCACCCATCCGTGCCCATCAGTGCCATCTTTGCTGTGCCCATCAGTACCGACTTATCTGTCCCCACCAGTGCAGCCTATCAGTGCCCACCAGTGCAGCCTATCAGTGCCCACCAGTGCAGCCTATCAGTGCCCACCAGTGCCGTCTATCAGTGCCTACCAGTGCCGCCTCACCAGCGCATATCAATGAAGCAGAAAAATTACCTGTTTGCAAAATTTTATAACAAACTATTAAACATGATTTTTTTTTCTTTTTAATTTTCCATCTTTTTTTATTTGTTTAGCAAAAAATAAAAACCCCAGCTGTGATTAAATACCACCAAAAGAAAGCTCTATTTGTGGGGAAAAAAAATGGTAAAAATGTCATTTGGGTACAGTGTTGTATGACCGCGCAATTGTCATTCCAAGTGCGTCAGCGCCGAAAGCTAAAAATTGGTCTGGTCACGAGGGGGGTTTAAGTGCAAAGTAATCAGGTGGTTAAAAAACTGCTGTGCAAATACCGTGTGATATAAAAATAAATAATGCAAAATCACACCAATTTATTCTCTAGGCAGCTGCTTTAATAAAATATATAATGTTTGGGGGTTTTAAGAAAATTACTAGCAGAAAATATTGATTGTTACATGTGAACAAAATGTGCCAGAAAAAGTCTGGAGGTCAAGTGGTTAATACTGTAAAGACTAGTGTTATATTACAGCTCCATGCAAAGATCTAGAAGATATGTAGCAGGAATAGATGGAACCTGTTTTCCCAGGCATAATATTTGTATCTCAGTTCTTCCCATCATGCTTTTGTCATCAGACTGCACAGTCAGGTGCTATACTCCGAGACTTCTGCAGAATAGTATAGTGCAGGTGAGCAATACAACCAGGTCTAAGATTTACTAGTGCTTGGGCAGTGGAGCATTATAAGATCAGCATTCTATACCATCTTCTCAAATTGCTCTTCTATGGTTAGAACAGTGTAAATTGGTAGAGCTTGCCTGGCATACAGTGCTGCCCTCTCATCTTCCAATACTGTATTGTGTGCGGATGTGCAGGGAATTACAGGGGGCTAATAATAAATATTGCTACTATTAAAGCAAATTGAAAGTGACACTAAATGATATCCTTATTGTCAGGGCTGGTGCAAGGATTTTTGACACCCTAGGCAAAACCTCATTTTGCAGCCCCCCCCTGGCTCCACCCATGACCCCACCCCCTTTGCCCTGCCCATGTATACCCCACCTTTTTAATGAAAGGCTCATCAAGCAGCCCATCAGCGCCCATCAAATGCAGCCTCACCAGCGCTCACCAATGAATGTTTGCTTGCTTCCATTCATTTGGGAGTCGGGACACAGACACAGTCCTCCGCCGCGGCTGCGCCTCTGATACCATGTGTGAACTGAGCGGCAGCTGCCTGCTGATGCTGAGACTTAGGCTGCATTCACACCTGAGCGTTTTGTCGCCCTAATCCGCCGTAAGCCTGAAGCTACAAAACGCTCGAGGGGAAAAAATACATTATTCTCTATGGAGATGGTTCACATCTCCACTCCAAAACGCCTGAAGCCGAACGCCTGAAGCTCAAACAAGTTCCGGACCCTTTTTTGTCGCGCGAATCGGGCGTTTTTATTCACTTTACATTAGTGACCTTTTGCTCTGCAAAAAATTCGCGGCAAAACGCGGTAAAAAACGCCGCGAAAATCGCGGTAAAAAACGCCGCAAAAAACGCCGCAAAAACGCGCGATTTTGCTACGCTCAGGTGTGAATGCAGCCTTAGTTGCTTGCTGCAGAAAGAAGAAAGTAGGAACACCAGTGGCCGGGGTGCCCTAGGTGGCTGCCTAGTTTGCCTAGTGGTAGCACCGGCCCTGCTTATTGTCAAAAAAGAATCCAAACGCATACTTAATGGCCCTGTAATGTATTTTTCAGGAAATGGTTACTTATTGTGTTTTTTTGTCTGCTTGTAACATCTTCTATGAGCTCCTGAGCCTTTACTTTTCCCCTTCATTTGTTTGGAACATAGTTAGTGGTCATGTGCACTAGGGATGGGCCCGGTGCTCGATGCGAACCCACGTTCGCATCGAGCACCGGGCGTTCGCTCGCTCGGCGAGCCCAGAACTATTTTGGCCGCTCGCATCACGTTCGTGTGATGCGAGCGGCCCCGCAATGCATTGCGGGCGGCGCGGCCGGCGCAGTGCATTGCTGGCTGATGATTGGCCAAGCATGCACTGTGACCCCGCATGCTTGGCCAATCACAGCCCCGGAAACTCGAAGAGCCATAATTGGCTACAGGCAGGACGCCTGTAGCCAATTACAGCTCAGGGGCTGTAGTACACGCCCCCCCCCCTATAAAAAGGCCGCCACGCCGTCTGCGCCGGTCACATGCTGTTCCGGCGCAGATTGAGCAGGCTGATTCTGTGACACTCTGCTGGATTTAGTTAGGTAGAGAGATTCACTTACAGAGATTGAGTTAGATAGATTCAGTTACAAAGATTGATTGAGAAAGAGGGGCTTGTAGTGTGTTCGTGGCAGGCAGGCAGAGCTCCTATATTTTGTTACCAGAAGCACCTATAGGACTTGTAGTGTGTTCGTGGCAGGCAGGCAGAGCTCCTATATTTTGTTACCAGAAGCACCTATAGGACTTGTAGTGTGTTCGTGGCAGGCAGGCAGAGCTCCTATATTTTGTTACCAGAAGCAACTATAGGACTTGTAGTGTGTTCGTGGCAGGCAGGCAGAGCTCCTATATTTTGTTCCCAGAAGCACCTATAGGACTTGTAGTGTGTTCGTGGCAGGCAGGCAGAGCTCCTATATTTTGTTCCCAGAAGCACCTATAGGACTTGTAGTGTGTTCGTGGCAGGCAGGCAGAGCTCCTATATTTTGTTCCCAGAAGCACCTATAGGACTTGAAGTGTGTTAGTCCCATCACACACACAGAGCTATATTTTCTTCCCAGAAGCACCTATAGGACTTGAAGTGTGTTAGTCCCATCACACACACAGAGCTATATTTTGTTCCCAGAAGCACCTATAGGACTTGAAGTGTGTTAGTCCCATCACACACACAGAGCTATATTTTCTTCCCAGAAGCACCTATAGGACTTGAAGTGTGTTAGTCCCATCACACACACAGAGCTATATTTTGTTCCCAGAGGCACCTATAGGACTTGAAGTGTGTTAGTCCCATCACACACACAGAGCTATATTTTCTTCCCAGAAGCACCTATAGGACTTGAAGTGTGTTAGTCCCATCACACACACAGAGCTATATTTTGTTCCCAGAAGCACCTATAGGACTTGAAGTGTGTTAGTCCCATCACACACACAGAGCTATATTTTGTTCCCAGAAGCACCTATAGGACTTGAAGTGTGTTAGTCCCATCACACACACAGAGCTATATTTTGTTCCCAGAAGCACCTATAGGACTTGAAGTGTGTTAGTCCCATCACACACACAGAGCTATATTTTCTTCCCAGAAGCACCTATAGGACTTGAAGTGTGTTAGTCCCATCACACACACAGAGCTATATTTTGTTCCCAGAGGCACCTATAGGACTTGAAGTGTGTTAGTCCCATTACACACACAGAGCTATATTTTCTTCCCAGAAGCACCTATAGGACTTGAAGTGTGTTAGTCCCATCACACACACAGAGCTATATTTTGTTCCCAGAAGCACCTATAGGACTTGAAGTGTGTTAGTCCCATCACACACACAGAGCTATATTTTGTTCCCAGAAGCACCTATAGGACTTGAAGTGTGTTAGTCCCATCACACACACAGAGCTATATTTTGTTCCCAGAAGCACCTATAGGACTTGAAGTGTGTTAGTCCCATCACACAGACCTTTATTTCCTTCCCAGAAGCACCTATAGGACTTGAAGTGTGTTAGTCCCATCACACACACAGAGCTATATTTTGTTCCCAGAAGCACCTATAGGACTTGAAGTGTGTTAGTCCCATCACACACACAGAGCTATATTTTGTTCCCAGAAGCACCTATAGGACTTGAAGTGTGTTAGTCCCATCACACAGACCTTTATTTCCTTCCAGAAGCACCTATAGGACTTGAAGTGTGTTAGTCCCATCACACACACAGAGCTATATTTTGTTCCCAGAAGCACCTATAGGACTTGAAGTGTGTTAGTCCCATCACACACACAGAGCTATATTTTCTTCCCAGAAGCACCTATAGGACTTGAAGTGTGTTAGTCCCATCACACACACAGAGCTATATTTTGTTCCCAGAAGCACCTATAGGACTTGAAGTGTGTTAGTCCCATCACACACACAGAGCTATATTTTCTTCCCAGAAGCACCTATAGGACTTGAAGTGTGTTAGTCCCATCACACACACAGAGCTATATTTTCTTCCCAGAAGCACCTATAGGACTTGAAGTGTGTTAGTCCCATCACACACACAGAGCTATATTTTGTTCCCAGAAGCACCTATAGGACTTGAAGTGTGTTAGTCCCATCACACACACAGAGCTATATTTTGTTCCCAGAAGCACCTATAGGACTTGAAGTGTGTTAGTCCCATCACACACACAGAGCTATATTTTGTTCCCAGAAGCACCTATAGGACTTGAAGTGTGTTAGTCCCATCACACACACAGAGCTATATTTTGTTCCCAGAAGCACCTATAGGACTTGAAGTGTGTTAGTCCCATCACACACACAGAGCTATATTTTGTTCCCAGAGGCACCTATAGGACTTGAAGTGTGTTAGTCCCATCACACACACAGAGCTATATTTTCTTCCCAGAAGCACCTATAGGACTTGAAGTGTGTTAGTCCCATCACACACACAGAGCTATATTTTGTTCCCAGAAGCACCTATAGGACTTGAAGTGTGTTAGTCCCATCACACACACAGAGCTATATTTTGTTCCCAGAAGCACCTATAGGACTTGAAGTGTGTTAGTCCCATCACACACACAGAGCTATATTTTGTTCCCAGAAGCACCTATAGGACTTGAAGTGTGTTAGTCCCATCACACACACAGAGCTATATTTTGTTCCCAGAAGCACCTATAGGACTTGAAGTGTGTTAGTCCCATCACACACACAGAGCTATATTTTCTTCCCAGAAGCACCTATAGGACTTGAAGTGTGTTAGTCCCATCACACACACAGAGCTATATTTTGTTCCCAGAAGCACCTATAGGACTTGAAGTGTGTTAGTCCCATCACACAGAGATCCTATATTTTGTTCCCAGAAGCAACTATAGGACTTGAAGTGTGTTAGTCCCATCACACAGACCTTTATTTTCTTCCCAGAAGCACCTATAGGACTTGAAGTGTGTTAGTCCCATCACACAGAGCTCCTCTATTTTCTTTGCAGAAGCACCCATAGGACTTCTAGTGTGTTAGTGGCATCACACAGAGCTCCTATATATTCTTCTCAGCAGCACCCACAGGACTTCTAGTGTGTTAGTGGCATCACACAGAGCTCCTCTATTTTCTTTGCAGAAGCACCCACAGGACTTCTAGTGTGTTAGTGGCATCACACAGAGCTCCTCTATTTTCTTTGCAGAAGCACCCATAGGACTTCTAGTGTGTTAGTGGCATCACACAGAGCTCCTATATATTCTTCTCAGCAGCACCCACAGGACTTCTAGTGTGTTAGTGGCATCACACAGAGCTCCTCTATTTTCTTTGCAGAAGCACCCACAGGACTTCTAGTGTGTTAGTGGCATCACACAGAGCTCCTCTATTTTCTTTGCAGAAGCACCCATAGGACTTCTAGTGTGTTAGTGGCATCACACAGAGCTCCTATATATTCTTCTCAGCAGCACCCACAGGACTTCTAGTGTGTTAGTGGCATCACACAGAGCTCCTCTAGTTTCTTTGCATAAGCACCCACAGGACTTCTAGTGTGTTAGTGGCATCACACAGAGCTCCTCTATTTTCTTTGCATAAGCACCCACAGGACTTCTAGTGTGTTAGTGGCATCACACAGAGCTCCTCTATTTTCTTTGCAGAAGCACCCATAGGACTTCTAGTGTGTTAGTGGCATCACACAGAGCTCCTCTATTTTCTTTGCAGAAGCACCCACAGGACTTCTAGTGTGTTAGTGGCATCACACAGAGCTCCTCTATTTTCTTTGCAGAAGCACCCATAGGACTTCTAGTGTGTTAGTGGCATCACACAGAGCTCCTCTATTTTCTTTGCAGAAGCACCCACAGGACTTCTAGTGTGTTAGTGGCATCACACAGAGCTCCTCTATTTTCTTAGCAGAAGCACCCATAGGACTTCTAGTGTGTTAGTGGCATCACACAGAGCTCCTATATATTCTTCTCAGCAGCACCCACAGGACTTCTAGTGTGTTAGTGGCATCACACAGAGCTCCTCTATTTTCTTTGCAGAAGCACCCATAGGACTTCTAGTGTGTTAGTGGCATCACACAGAGCTCCTATATATTCTTCTCAGCAGCACCCACAGGACTACCGACTACAATGGCTGGAAGACCGCCAAGGGGAGGCAGAGCGTGCAGAGCCAAGAACACAGGGCAGGCAGGCTCTGTTTCTAGTGGACGTGGCCGTGGACGTGGACGTGGTCGTGCATCGTCATCAGCACGTGGCCATGGGACACGCGCGTCTTTGTTTTCGGCAGCTGGACATGTGGAGCCGCATCATGCTGAAGGCTTGGTAGAATGGATGACCAAGCCCTCCTCATCCTCTCTCACCCAGGCTCAGGGTACTGACAGAGCATCATCAGCCACCCCTTCCCTAGACCCACCATGTCCTCCTGAGGAGTCCCCCGAACTCTTTGAGCACAGTGTTGGGTACATGCTCCAGGAGGATGCCCAACGATTCGAAGGCTCGGATGACGATACCCAGCTTGAGGAATCTGGCAGTACTGTTCCACCAGCTGCAGCTTACTGCCAGGTTTGCTCTAGTGGTGAAGAGGGAGGGGATGATGAGGTCACTGACTCCACGTGGGTGCCTCAAGGGAGAGAGGATGAGGAGGAGGACGAGGAGGAGGAGGATGCGGCGTCACATGTCCAACGAGGCAGGATGCCCCCTGGAGGCCAGGTAGAGGCCAGCACAGCAACTGTACAACACCGCAGAGCTCCGCCTGTGCAGGGCGCTGCCTCTGCACGTTATCAGAAAAGTTCTTTGGTGTGGGCCTTTTTTGAGACGAGTGCAGCAGATCGCACCACTGCTATTTGCAATATTTGTCTCAAGCGTATCTCGCGTGGCCAAAACATCAGCCGCTTGGGCACGACAAGCATGACCAGACATATGGCGACCTGCCATGCAGCTCGTTGGCAGGCACACATAAAAGACCCACACCAAAGAACTAAGCGGACCTCTCCTTGCTCCTCCTCAGCTGGGATCTCCATCCCCACTACACCTTCAGTCCTCTCTGAAAGCTGCTCTGAGAGGACTGAAGGTGTAGAATTAGGTGTGTCACAACCAAGTACTTGCAGTACACCGACGTCCGATTGCAGCAGGCAAATTTCCCTGCCCCAGCTGCTGGACCGTAGAAAGAAGTACACTCCCAGCCATCCACATGCCCAGCGGTTGAATGCTAGCCTTGCTAAATTGCTAGCACTTCAACTGCTGCCTTTTCAGTTGGTAGACTCGGCCCCCTTCCGTGAGTTTGTTCAATGTGCGGTTCCTCAGTGGCAGGTTCCCAAACGCCACTTTTTCTCGCGGAAGGCGATTCCGTCTCTCTACCGGCATGTGGAGGGCAATGTCCATGCCTCGCTGGACAGGGCGGTCAGCGGTAAGGTGCATATTACCGCTGACTCATGGTCCAGCAGGCATGGACAGGGACGGTACCTTTCTTTCACGGCCCATTGGGTCACTCTATTGGCAGCTGGGAGGGATGCAGGACAAGGTGCAGTAGTGTTGGAGGTTGTTCCGCCACCACGCCTCCAAAACGCGACTACTGCTACTGGTTGTGACACACCTCTCTCCTCCACCCCCTCCTCTTCTTCTTCCTCCAGTGCTCTGTCCTTGGAACCAGCGGTGCTCCGTAGGCGTACAAGGGGCTACGCAAGTACGCAGGCAAAAAGATGCCATGCCGTGCTTGCGCTGGTGTGTTTGGGGGACAGGAGCCACACTGGGCCAGAGGTTCTGGCAGCTCTGCAGGGGCAGGCCGAGAGGTGGTTGACGCCACGTCAGCTTAAGCCAGGAATGGTCGTTTCTGACAATGGCACCAACCTCCTCTCCGCCCTGCGACAGGGGCAGCTCACCCATGTGCCCTGCATGGCTCACGTCCTCAACCTGGTGGTGCAGCGGTTCTTGGGCAGGTTCCCAGGCTTACAGGATGTCCTGAGGCAGGCCAGGAAAGTCTGTGTGCATTTCCGCCGATCTTATAATGCCAGTGCTCGGCTGACTGAGCTGCAAAAGGAGCTGAACCTGCCCAAGAACCGCCTAATATGTGACATGCCCACCAGGTGGAACTCAACGTTGGCCATGCTGCAGCGACTGCACACGCAGCAGAGGGCCATCAATGAGTACCTTTGCGACTACGGCACCAGGACAGGGTCAGGGGAGCTTGGTTTTTTTCCCCCACGTCAGTGGAGCATGATCAGGGATGCATGCACTGTCCTCTCACCATTTGAGGAGGCCACGAGGATGGTGAGCAGTGACAGTGCATGCATCAGTGACACTGTCCCTCTTGTCCACCTGTTGGAGCATACGCTGCGTGGGATAATGGACAGGGCACTTGAGGCAGAACAGAGGCAGGAAGAGGAGGACTTCCTTGCCTCTCAAGGCCCCCTTTATCCGGACAGTGTTCCTTCTGTCCCACCCATCACACAGGAAGAGGATGAGGAGGAGGAGGAGGAGGAGGAGGAGGATTGTGTGAGCATGGAGGTGGAGCCTGGCACTCAGCATCAGCAGCAGCAGTCTTTTAGGGATGATGTACAGTCCCAACAAACCAGTGGACTTGTACGTGGCTGGGAGGAGGTGGCTGGCGATCATGTCATCCTCAGTGACCCAGAAGACTCCGGACCGAATGCCTCAGCTAACCTACGCTGCATGGCCTCCCTGATCCTGCAAAGCCTGCGGAAGGATCCTCGTGTTCTTCGGATCAAGGAGAGGGACCATTACTGGCTGGCCACTCTCCTTGATCCGCGGTACAAGGGTAAGGTTGCGGACCTTATCTTGCCGTCGCAGAGGGAGCAGAGGATGAGACATCTCAGGGAGGCCTTGCAGAAAGGTCTGTGCAACGCGTTCCCAGAAACTGGGAGACTACAAACTCCTGGTCCTGGGCGACGAGTTGCTGAACCTTCGGTCAGTGGCAGAAGGAGCGGTGGGGAAGGTGGACGTCTGACCGATGCGTTCAGACAATTTTTTAGTCCGCAGCCCCAAGGTATGATCGGTTCCAGCAACCATCGCCAGCGTCTGATATACATGGTGCAGGAATACCTTGGGGCAAGGTCAGACTTGGACACCTTTCCCACCGAAAATCCTCTGGCTTACTGGGTCCTGAGGATGGATCACTGGCCAGAGCTTGCACAGTATGCAATTGAGCTACTGGCCTGTCCTGCCTCCAGCGTTCTTTCCGAACGCACATTCAGTGCTGCTGGAGGATTTGTGACTGATCATAGGGTGCGCCTGTCCACCGCCTCGGTTGATCGACTGACATTCATCAAAATGAATCAGTCTTGGATCACCACCAGCTACCAGGCACCTGAGGCGGATATAACCGAATAATTTTTAATGTCACATCCCTTCAAGACTGCCTATGCTGATGCTGAGTGACTGTCCTCTTATGTTCACTGACTATCCTCTTCCTCCTCCTCAATGATCCATGCCACCACACCAGTGCCTAAGGCACAATTTTTCAGCCCCTGTTTAACAGGGGCGTGTACTTCCAATTTTTTAAAAAAATGCTTCGCAACACGTGTGACTGCTGTGCTCCAAGTACAGTCTCTGTGAGGGGTTGCAGTGTTGTGGCACCAGCACCAGTGCCTAAGGCACAATTTTTCAGCCCCTGTTTAACAGGGGCGGGTACTTACAATTTTTTAAAAAAATGCTTCGCAACACGTGTGACTGCTGTGCTCCAAGTACAGTATCTGTGAGGGCCGGGTTGCAGTGTTGTGGCACCAGCACCAGTGCCTAAGGCACAATTTTTCAGCCCCTGTTTAACAGGGGGGGGTACTTACAATTTTTTAAAAAAATGCTTCGCAACACGTGTGACTGCTGTGCTCCAAGTACAGTATCTGTGAGGGCCGGGTTGCAGTGTTGTGGCACCAGCACCAGTGCCTAAGGCACAATTTTTCAGCCCCTGTTTAACAGGGGCGGGTACTTACAATTTTTTAAAAAAATGCTTCGCAACACGTGTGACTGCTCTGCTCCAAGTACAGTATCTGTGAGGGCCGGGTTGCAGTGTTGTGGCACCAGCACCAGTGCCTAAGGCACAATTTTTCAGCCCCTGTTTAACAGGGGCGGGTACTTACAATTTTTTAAAAAAATGCTTCGCTAAACGTGTGACTGCTGTGCTCCAAGTACAGTATCTGTGAGGGCCGGGTTGCAGTGTTGTGGCACCAGCACCAGTGCCTAAGGCACAATTTTTCAGCCCCTGTTTAACAGGGGTGTGTACTTCCAATTTTTTTAAAAAATGCTTCGCAACACGTGTGACTGCTGTGCTCCAAGTACAGTCTCTGTGAGGGGTTGCAGTGTTGTGGCACCAGCACCAGTGCCTAAGGCACAATTTTTCAGCCCCTGTTTAACAGGGGCGGGTAATTACAAATCTTGATCTAATAGTTCACAGCAGGGCCCATTCCTGCACCCACCAAGAGTAACTATGAGGGCCTGCAGTCTTGTGGCAACACCGTCCACCACCACCGCCAAAGGCCCAATTTTTCTGCCCTGTTCATCAGGTGCTTGCAATTACAAATCTTGATCTAATAACTCACAACAGGGCCCATTCCTGCGCCCACCAAGAGTAACTGTGAGGGCCTACAGTCTTGTGGCAACACCGTCCACCACCACCGCCAAAGGCCCAATTTTTCTGCCCTGTTCATCAGGTGCTTGCAATTACAAATCTTGATCTAATAACTCACAGCAGGGCCCATTCCTGCGCCCACCAAGAGTAACTATGAGGGCCTACAGTCTTGTGGCAACACCGTCCACCACCACCGCCAAAGGCCCAATTTTTCTGCCCTGTTCATCAGGTGCTTGCAATTACAAATCTTGATCTAATAACTCACAGCAGGGCCCATTCCTGCGCCCACCAAGAGTAACTGTGAGAGCTTACAGTCTTGTGGCAACACCGTCCACCACCACCACCACCCCCAATTTTTCTGCCCTGTTCAACAGGTGCATGCAATTACAAATCTTGATCTATTAACTCATAGCAGGGCCCATTCCTGTGCCCACCAGTCTTGTGGCTACACCAACATCTAATAGGGCAAATTTCTGCAGAGTATATACGCCAGGCCCCTACTTTCAAACATCCAACTTACAAACGACTCCTACTTGCAAATGGAAAGAGAAAACAGGAAGTGAGAGGAAATCTACCCCTAGGAAGGGAAATTCTATCCTGTTAGATTTAATTTGGGAAAAAGGTATCTCCTCTCTACTGATACTTTATCACCAATCCTTGTTTCAATTAAAACCCCACTTTTCCAAAAACATTTGTCATTGGGACGGAAAGTGAGGTGACATGTTCTGAACAGATGTGCAAAGACAGCAAATGTTACAGGGGTGATAACCCCTCCCTATGTTCTCCAAAAAGCTTAAAAATAGATTTTTTTGGGATGGAGCTACACTTCATAATGTACCTGTTCAGATTCTACTTAAGAACAAACCTAAAGCCGCAAGTGGTTTTAAATGGCTTCTTTTTTTCCTTTACAAATGTCATTTTGTGCAAGGACAGTTCTAAACACGGGAAACACATGCCACTTCACAGGCATACTTTAGACACCCCCCAGGTACCATATTTAAAGGAAAATTTCACTTTTTTTTTTTCACTTTATGCATCATTAAAATGACTGCTCCCGAAAAAACGTTAGTTTTTAAAAGTTCTTTTTGCATTGATATATGTCCCCTGGGGCAGGACCCGGGTCCCCAAACCTGTTTTATGACATTAACATGCATATTGGCCGTTGTAATTAGCACTTTTGATTTCGAACGTTCGCGTCCATTATAACGTATAGGGTTCGAAAATTCGCGCAAACTTTCGGTCCGTTCGAAGGTTCTGGTTCGAACCGAACCCGGGGGTGTTCGGCTCATCCCTAATGTGCACTGATCTATGCACACTATAAATCCAACAGTCCCTGGTAGTCAATCCCTGGAGCAAGCAAGGGAGGGTGGCTACGTTCCTACATACAGTGGGACTATGGAGAAAGAACATCTAACCCTCTAACAGGAAGTCAGACACATCAGCAAAAAAAAAAAAAGAGGAATGTAGACATTTGAAGGAGGATGAGAGCTATAGAAGGTACTTTTTTTGGGAGTTAGGAATGCATAGTTTAAAGCGATATCCAAGATTTGTTTTTTTAAATAAAAAACATGTTATACTTACCTGCTCTGTGCAATGGTTTTGCACAGAGCAGCCCCGATCCTCTCTTTCTTGGGTCCCCCATCGGGGGTCCTCCTGGCTTCACCCCCTTGATCAGTGCCCCCAATAACAAGCCACCAGCTATGGTGGCACTGGTGCATGCTTGCTCCCGAGCCCTGCTCTATGTCCATAAAACACAGAGCCGTGACGTGGCCCCAGGCATGTACTGGCCATCAGGACTACCGGGAGTTTCCCGGTGGGCCGATGCCTCAGTGGGCTAGTTTCAGCGGCCGCCTAAATTGCTTATTGAATTGTTTCTCAACTGGGGAGGTCCGTAGCGATCTACCTGTCAATCACCGACAGCTGGCGCCTGACGGGTAGATCGAGATTTAGCCAACATACAGAGTAGCGTCTGTAATAAGTTCTCTCTCATGTCATGCTGCTCCCCGGCGGTCCCTCCTCTCTTCTCGTCCATCCCCATTTGCTTGTGACATCATCTGGGATGGAGGAGAAGAGTGGAGGGGACGCCGGGGAGCAGCATGACATGAGAGAGAGCTTATTACAGACGCTTCCTTCGCTACTCTGCATTTGAAGAAAACGATTAGTAAACGCTGTGCCCCCGTACCCTGATGTGCCCCACGTACCTTGATGTGCCCCATGTACCCTGATTTGCCCCATGTGCTTTGATGTGCCCCATGTGCCCTGATGTGCCTCACGTACCCTAATGATGTGCCCCATGTACCCTGATGATGTACTCCACGTACCCTGATGTGCCCCATGTACCCTGATGATGTGCCCCACGTACCCTGATGATGTTCCCCATGTACCCTGATGTGCTCCATGTACCCTGATGTGCCCCATGTGCTGATGTGGCCTGTTGTGCTGTGCCCTGATGTGCACTTTACCCTGATGTGCTGTTCCCTGTAACCTGATGTGCCCTGATGTGCTGTGCCCTGATGTGCTGGGCTCTGTACCCTGATGTGCTATGCCCTGATGTGCTGTGCCATGGATGAAGTCCAGGGCCGCATTTTTGTCCTGGTCCAACCCTGCCTGCCCCCCGACCCCACTCTTCCCTCATTGGCTCACTGGCTGTGATTGACAGCATGGGAGTCTACTGCTCCTGCTGCTTTCTCAGCCAATGAGGTGATAGAGATCCAGGACACCTGAAGATCCTGCAGCGTATTCGCTGCAAGAACATTTTTTTGGGGGACATTTTTCTCCGCCGCTTACTGGACCCGCGTGTAGCGGCGGAGACAATCGCGTCCTTTTCCCTGTGAGGCTGGATGCCGAGTGAGGGAAAGATGGCCCACGCTTGGCTCCATACCATTGGATGACGGAAGTGATGTCAAATGTCACTTCCACCCAATGGTCTTAAAGGGGAATTTTATATTTTTTTTTTTGCAAAGAAAATAAATACAATTATTATTATTTTTTTTTTTTATTACATTAAGTGTAAATGTGAGATCTGAGGTCTTTTTGACCACCTTCTCTGTAACTCAAAACTGGTAACCTGTAGAAACTTTTAAACATTGCCTATGGAGATTTTTAAGGGTCAAAATTTGTCGCCATTCAACGAGCGGGCGCAATTTTGAAGTGTGACATGTTGGGTATCAATTTACTCAGTGTAACATTAACTTTCACAATATAAAAAATAAAATTGGGCTTTACTGTTGTCTTATTATTTAATTAAAAAAAGTGTATTTTTTTCAAACAAAATTGCGCTTGTAAGACCGCTGCACAAATACAGTGTGACAAAGTATTGCAATGACCGCCATTTTATTCTCTAGGGTGTCTGAAAAAAATATATAATGTTTGGGAGTTCTGAGTAATTTTATAGCAAAAAAAATATTATTTTAACTTGTAAACACCAAGTCTGAAAAATAGCCTCGGTCCTTAACTAGTTAATTAAACTATAACTGGATAGCATGTTGGCATGGATACTTTTTAAATGTTTCTGTTACCAGAATTGTGTAATTAAAAGAATTGCTTAACTTTGCAGAAGCAGAATAGCATGATATTAACTAAACACAAGTACAGGTTGGTCAGATAGTAAATACAGAGTCCAAAGGTGCTATACATATGCAATGGCTAAAGGTTAAACATTAAATGAAATAAGACTGACTTTCTAAAAGCTATGGTTCTATCACTGATCCCTGAACATAAGTAAGTGCAACATTTCACATATGATTATGTGAATTATAACCATAGAAAACTATTTTAAAGCTAAACTCCAAACAGGTGATTACACAGATGAAATACATTCAAAGGAACTATTTTAATTTCCAAAGGATCTTTATTTCTGTCCATCAAATCCTGAGATTTACCTGCTCTGTTCCACAGCACAGCCCTCTCTGGCAGGGCAAGAGACCTGATTTTTCTCTGCTGAAGTTAAAGTAGTTGTAAAGCCAGAATGTTTTTTTATCTTAATGCATTACGATAAAAAGCCTTCTGTGTGCAGCAGCCCCCTAATACTTACCTGAACCCCATCTCGATCCAGCGATGTGCACGACTGCCTCGGCCGTCCGTGACTCTCTCTCCTGACTGTCTGAGACACAGCAGCTGCACCATCGACTCCCACTGCTGTCAATCAAAGTCAGTTAGCCATTGAGGAGAGAGAGAGGGGGCGGGACCGAACCGCAGCTCCATGTCTGGATGGACACGGGGAGCTGCGGCTTGGCTCAGGTGGCCCCTATAGCAACCTGCTTGCTGTAGGGGTTTGCAACAGGAGGGAGGGCTGGAAGCGCCGCCAATGGAACCCAAGGAGAGGAGGCTGCTCTGTGCAAAACCACTTCACAGAGCAGGTAAGTATAACATGCTTGTTATTTTTAAAGAAAAAAAAAAAAATAAGACTTTAAGCTACACTCATTGGTCTTCTCTTTGCTCCTAACTTGTGACACTCTGCTCGCTCCTCCTGCCAACATGCTCCTTGCATTGCAGTGCAACTGATTGACTCCTTTTGCTGCTTCTGACTTCCCCAGTTTAAGCACTGCTGTGCAGGAACTGCAAGAGAATGATAGCAAGCCATATTAAGGTACTTACACTGCTTGCTTAAAAAAATAAATTGAATGATGTATTAATACAGGGAAGTATTAATGTGTGTCTTTCATATTTGCCTGGAGTTCAGCTTTAAGAGTGGAAGTGTTTTATTCCTTCCAAACGTTGTATTTTTCCTCTGGGAAATCAGCTGCACCAACTACAGAGCTCTCAAATTGTGTGATATACTGTAGATGTCATTTAAAGAAATAAATGGTGTGATATACCTGTAGTTCCAGAGGTGTAGATGTAAAGAGCTGGGGTTTTCGCATTATGAGCGGACCTGAAGGAGCTGGGGACGGGTTCCTGAGAGGCGGCTTCCACTTTGTCCAGCAGACTGTATACTCCTGCAGTGGGCGATTCTCTGCTCAGATAGAAGACCAGCACCTCTTGTTCTCTCAGGGCTGGCAGAAGGTCTTCCACAGCACTCCTCAGTTCTAGATAAAGAAAAACAGATGCCGTCATGTGTGTCAATGTGCCAGTTACCTGGCTATCTCTGGCTAATTTTTGAGCCACTAACCTAAGACCCCTTTCACACTGTGGCGCTTTGCAGGCGCTACAGCACTAAAAATATAGCGCCTGCAAAGCACCCTGAAACAGCCGCTGCTGTGTCTCCAGTGTGAAAGCCCCAGGGCTTTTACACTGGAGTGATGCGCTTGCAGGACGTTAAAAAAACTCCTGCGAGCAGCATCTTTGGAGCGGTGTATACACCACTCCTTCACCGCTCCTGCCCATTGAAATCAATGGGGCAGCACGGCTATACTGCCAGCAAAGCGCTGCTGCAGCGTGGTTTTAACCCTTTTCTGACCGTTAGAGACGGTTCACACAGGGGCAACACGACTTCCAGCGTGACTTTGGGAGGCAACTTGGACACGACTTGAGTATGAATCACAGCGCGATTTGAGGCAACTTACAAGGCAACTTGAAGTTGCCTCCATGACAGGGGACTTTGCCAGTGGCCAATCACATAATAATCAGCTCTGTGGGAGGGAGGGGTTTGCCTAGAAAACTATTTTTACTTCCTGGAAAGTTGCTTCAGTTAAGACAGGGGATCCGACTTGAAGGCAACTTCCATTAAAATCAATGGGTACAAGTCGCCTAGAAGTCGGATTGAAGTCGTACAGGAAGCTTTTCTGAAGTCGGAGCGACTTCAGTAGTGTACATTAAGACGGCTCCATTCACTTCCATTGATTTTCTCAACTGCGCGACTTGGGGCGGCTTGAAGTCGGATCCCAGGTCGCCCCTGTGTGAACCGGCTCTTAGCGGGTTTAAAACCGCCCTGATAGCGGCCGAATAGCGTCGCTAAAACGACGGTAAAGCGTCGCTAAAAATTACGCTGTTTTACTGCCGGCGCCTGCTCCGTCCAAGTGTGAAAGGGGCCTTAAACTAGCATGCAGAATCTTTAGCAAGGCAGTGGTCCTCTTGGAGGTGTGTTTGGGTTCGTTATCATGTTGGAATACTGCCCTGCGGCCCAGTCTCCAAACGGAGGGGATCATGCTCTGCTTCAGTATGTCACAGTACATGTTGGCATTCATGGTTCCCTCAATGAACTGTAGCTCCCCAGTGCTGGCAGCACTCATGCAGCCCCAGACCATCACACTCCCACCACCATGCTTGACTGTAGGCAAGACACTCTTGTCTTTGTACTCCTCACCTGGTTCCCACCACACATGCTTGACACCATCTGAACCAAATAAGTTTATCTTGGTCTCATCAGACCACAGTACATGGTTCCAGTAATCCATGTCCTTAGTCTGCTTGTCTTCAGCAAACTGTTTGCAGGCTTTCTTGTGCATCATCTTTAGAAGAGACTTCCTTCTGGGACGACAGCCATGCAGACCAATTTGATGCAGCGTGTGGTGTATGGTCTGAGCACGGACAGGCTGACCCCCCAACCCCTTCAACCTCTGCAGCAATGCTGGCAGCACTCATGTGTCTATTTCCCAAAGACAACCCTTGGATATGACGCTGAGCACGTGCACTCAACTTCTTTGGTCGACCATGGTGAGGTCTGTTCTGAGTGGAACCTGTCAAACGGCTCTATGGTCTTAGCCACTGTGCTGCAGCTCAGTTTCAGGGTCTTGGCAATCTTCCTATAGCCTAGGCCATCTTTAGGTAGAGCGATAATTTTTTTTTTTAGCTCCTCAGAGAGTTTTTTGCCATGAGGTGCCATGTTGAACTTCCAGTGACCAGTATAAGAGAGTGAGAGCGAAAACACCAAATTTAAACACACCTGCTCCCCATTCACACCTGAGACCTTGTAACACTAACAAGTCACATGACATCGGGGGAGAGAAAATGGCTAATTGGGCCCAATTTGGATATTTTCACTTAGGGGTGTACTCACTTTTGTTGCCAGCGGTTTAGACATTAATGGCTTTGTGTTGAGTTATTTTGAAGGGATAGAAAATTTACACAGTTATACAAGCTGTACACTCACGACTTTACATTGTAGCAAAGTGTAATTTCTTCAGTGTTATCACATGAAAAGATATAATAAAATATTGACAAAAATGTGAGGGGTGTACTCACTTTTGTGAGATACTGTGTATATATATATATATATATATATATATATATATATATATAGTGGTTTTAATTTTCCAAAATCTTCTTTCCGGCAAAAAATAAAATCTTCCATGGACTCAACATGCCTCTGAGCATATAGCCTGGGGTGTCTGCTTTCCAAAAAAGGGTTATTTGGGGAGTGTGTGTACTGTCCTGGCATTTCAGGACCTCAAAAACTATGACAGGTAGTCAGGAAGTGAAATGAGGAAATCACGCCCTTTAAAAGCCTCGGGAAGGTGGCAGTGGCGGCCCGTCCATAGGGGGCACTACGGGCGCTGCCCCCCCCAAGCTATTCTCAAAAACAAAAAGGTCTCTTTAAGAGTGACTAGGCGCCAGACACACGATGGACTATGGGAATCTTCCCTGCTTGCAATCAGCTGATTGCAAGCTGGGAAGCTGATTTGTCAGTGTTTAGGGAGTGTTCGGGGTGTAAGCGATGCGCCCCAAACACTCCCACTCTTCACTAATTTGTCCCTTTTCTCAGTTTGATTGGCGGGGACCAGAGGACGGTGGGCGGTGCAATATGTGGGCACAGATAAGGCGGCACATGTGGGCACTGGCACAGATGAGACCACAGTGATGGGCACAGATTTGTGCACTGTGGGGCACAAATGAGGCTGCACTGGTGGGTATAGATGAGAGGGCACTGGTGGGCACAGATGAAACAGCACTGGTGGGTACAGACTGCACTGATGGGCGCAGATGAGATTGCACTGGTGGGCACGGATGAGACTGCACTGGTGGGCACAGATGAGACAACACTGGTGGGCACGGATGAGACGACACTGGTGGGCACTTATGTGCACTGATAAGCAATGGACACCGTCCACTGCTCTACTGACACTGTCTACTGCTTTACTGACACAGTCCACAGCCAGATATCTGTAGGAGGGGTTTCCACCATCCCTGCTAAGTTTGCAGTCATTTTTTGTGTCTTATTTTCAGTGTGATGTGTATTATATGTGATGTTACATATCACAGAGACCGGTATTGTGGTGATATTGAAGTTTATTGAGATTTCCATACATTAGAGGGTTCCGCCATTATTGTGTTATTGATTTGTAAGTTACAAGCAGTTTAAATAAGGGGTGTCAAGCAGCACTCAGAAATTGTGAGTACATCTGTCCTGTGTAGTGTATACAGCTATACACATCATCTGTCCTGTTACTGTATATATAGCTGTATAAAGGACAGATGATGTATATCTGTAGTCAGTCTCTATATACAGGAAGGAAGGTGGGTGTATATAGCTAGCTGTATACAGGATAGATTAGTGTTTCTCAACTCCAGTCCTTAAGGCACCCCAACAGGTCATGTTTTCAGGCTTTCCATTATTTTGCACAGGTGATTTGATCAGTTTCACTGCCTTAGTAATTACCACAGCCATTTCATCTGAGGGAAATCCTGAAAACATGACCTGTTGGGGTGCCTTGAGGACTGGAGTTGTAATACACTGGGATAGATGATGTATACCTGCATACCCTGATCTGTGAGGCTGAGCTATATACCCTGACCTGTAATGCTGAGCTGTATACCCTGACCTGCAATGCTGAGCGTATACCCTGATCTATGAGGCTGAGCTGTATACCCTGATCTGTGAGGCTGAGCTTTATACTCCTGACACTATGGGTGGAAGCAAGTGGAATACAGGAGACGGAGTGGGTGGTTTCGATAAGGGGTGGAGCTTATGAGAAGTGTGAGGGGTCAAAAAAGGAAGGGCAGGGTCTGGCACCCCCCATCCTAAAACGTCACCAGCCACCACTGGAAGGTGATCATGCGGCTAGGCTCCCAAAAAGTCTCACATATGTGGTATCCCCATACTCGGGAGAAGTAGTAAAATGTGTTTTGAGGTGTAATTCCACATATCGCCATGGCATGTGTGAGAAATATCTCAATAAACTAAAAACTTTGTGTTAAATAGGATAAAAATGTTTTTGGCATTATTTTTTAACTTGTGACAAAAAATAAAATGTTCCATGGACTCAACATGTCTCTCAGCAAATAAGTTGGGGTGTCTATTTTCCAAAAAAGGGGTAATTTGGGAGATTTATGTACTGCCCTGGCATTTTAGCACCTCACGAAATATGATAGGAAGTCAGAAGGTAAAAGCTGCATAAATTCCAGCATTTATACCATAGTTTGTAGACACTATAACTTTCACACCAATTAACCCCTTTGCGCCTCCCAGCCTTTTAAGGGATTTCAGATGCCGGGAGGGGTTTATGATCATGTGAACACCGTGATTGGCTG
Organism: Lithobates sylvaticus; assembly: GCA_028564925.1. NCBI lineage: Eukaryota > Metazoa > Chordata > Amphibia > Anura > Ranidae > Lithobates > Lithobates sylvaticus. The sequence goes on along the minus strand of CM053029.1, from coordinate 510,343,394 downwards.
TGACTGCGGTCACATGCTCGAAAAGCTCCTGATCATAAGAAGCTTTCCTTTAGCCGCCGCTAACAGCTGTATAGTACCGTACGGACAGCTATGTTTCCAAATTGGTACGCAAATATGCGGTCTCACCCGCCAAGACGCCGCATATTTGCGTACCATTGGTGCCTAGGGGTTAATACCCACTTATTGAGATTTTTTTTTTTACCAAAGACATGTAGCAGAATACATTTTTGCCTAAATTTATGGCGAAATTAGGTTTTATTGGATATTTTGTATAACAGAAAATAGAAAATATATTTTTTTTTTTTCAAAATGTTTGGTCGTTTTTCAATTATATAATAAAAAAAACTTCCCGACACTCAAGTGATGAAGCTAAAAGAAGCATACAAATCTCTTACCTGGAGCAGCAATGATCACTTTAGCTGCGCTGCACTTGAAGCAATGAAGGAAGGACTTAGACCGTATATTGTAGTTTAAACATGCCATGGGGCAACCTAATTTGGCCAGTGCTAGCCAAATCCAGATATAAGCAGGTTCATTACCAAGGAAGAGAGCAACACAATCTCCTGTTTTCAGCTTTGCATGCTCCCTCAGAGCCCATGCTGCTTGATTGCTTTTAAGGTCTATCTCCTTGTAGGTATACGATTGGTCTTGGTATAAAATGAATGGCTGATCAGGTCTAGTGGCAACTTGTTTATGAAACATATCCAGCATGCTAAACGAGGGGCATTTTTTGAGTGCTTGTTCAATCTTCTTCGCATAGCCAGCAGCTCTGTAGAAGAACTTAAGATCTTGCCACAGGTAAGGCAGGAATATTCGCTTCAGCATCCATAGGACGGGGACGGCAAGTAACAGCAACTTTGGAACAGACATCCTTCTGAGTAGTGTTGACTGCACCTGCATGTTGATCAGTGGATTACAAACAATGAAGTACAAGAAGGTGTGTGCGCTCCAGAATCATACTGCTGAACGAGGAAAATCTGTACTATGAACTGTGAGAAGATCGAGTTTCATTTCATACCTTTCACCTTATAACTGCCTTGGTAACTTTCACCCCCTAAGGAATGCTGTGAATTTGTGTAGACGGTTGTATTAAAGCTACTATCACAGTATTGGGTGAAGGCTTAGTAAAGAGCGCCCCCACAGCAAGACAGGATAAAAGTGTATCTGCGTTGATAAATTTGTTGCCACAAGTAAAATGCCTCAGACCTCTTATATGCCTTTCTAAAATGCTAAATGATATTGTCATTAGGACGCCAAACAATGGTAAATATAATACATTTAAACAAAGGAAACACTACTCTCTATACAACTCTGCAGATTATATTTTTGCAGCATGCAACAAATTAAATATAGCTATCAGTGGCGGCTGGTGCTCCAAAAATTTTTTTCGGGGGGCGCAAACAAACTGAAAAATTCTGAAAAATACTGAAACAAAATCATCATATGCAGCCAACTGTGCCCATCATATGCAGCCACTGTGTCCATCATATGCAGCCATCTGTGCCCAGCAAAAGCAGCCATCTGTGCCCAGCAAAAGCAGCCAACTGTGCCCATCATATGCAGCCAACTGTGTCCATCATATGCAGCCAACTGTGCTCGTCATTTGCAGCCAACTGTGCCCATCATATGCAGCCAACTGTGCCCATCATATGCAGCCAACTGTGCCCATCAATGCAGCCAACTGTGCCCATCAATTGCAGCCAACTGTGCTCCATCAATTGCAGCCAACTGTGCTCCATCAATTTCAACATCTTGAGACCAGCCGATAGGACGATAGGAGTCTATTTTAGAGGATGTGATAAGTATATTCTTGTATTATATGTTTGATTGTTGTTATATGTTGCTGTTTAGTATATTGTGTTCTGATTGTAAGCTATGTAACATTGTAATACCTTTTAATACTTTTATGTTAGTTTCCTAATTCCTTGGGAAATAAATATGACTTGATTACTTCCTAAGCAGATGTGTTTGTTATATCATTGTGCTTATCAGACTCTTATAGACTAGCTAATTTATAGAGATAGGCAATTTAATACATGTATGCAATAGTTATATAGGCTATAATAGATTGTATAATATTGCACAGGTTACATCAGGCCCCCACTTGACTCAATGCCGTTGGATGACGGAAGCGACCTCAAACGTCGGCCTTAAAGGGACAATTTTTTTTTAATTGAAAAAGACGAGTTTTTTTTTTGGTTTTGATTGCATTTAAGTGTAAATGTGAGATCTGAGGTCTTTTTGACCCCAGATCTCACATTAAAGTGGTCCTTCATGCTTTTTTTCTATTACAAGGGATGTTAACATCTTAAAATGATTGTAAAGTCAATATTGTAATCAATTATTAAGATATTATTATGTTATTATATATGAGTCTTGTATCAGACTTGATTATGTGCAATTTTATGACTGTTCAAATAAAAATTATACATTTTTATTATACTGTATGTACTTTATGCTTTATCTCAATAACTTGAAAGTCCCTTCTTCTCTTAAAGTTATTTTTCTCCTAAATTTTGCTTACACTTTGTTGGTACCATTATACATATTAAACAGTTCTAGGTCCATATGCATGGCTCCTGTTCTGTCGACATTGCATGAAGCAAGAGAGTCTCCCTCTAAAGACATGTTCACACATGCAGCACATATAGCCATGGCTTTGAAAAGGAATCCACAGTTCATCACTTTTCAGAGGACATTTGGCAGGCAGTGAGGAGGTGATGTGGCACCTTCTCTCCCCTGTGAGCAGGACCAGTGGGCTGGTACCAAATGTGGAAGAATGGCACACGGAGACCAAAAAAAGTAACAGCGGCAAGGTACTTGTCTTAACAGTTCCAAGAATTGTGGTTCCCAGATTGATTTTCTGAAGGCTTACACGGCTGAAGCAGCATCTGATTAGTGGGTTGGCTGTTGGCAAAGTAGCGGTGAAACAGCAATTAGAAGACTGATACAGGTTCAAAATCACAGCACAACGAGTCCTAGGATTTTAAGACCTGGTAGCAGTTTCCCTAGTCTGTCCCTACTCGTCAGGAACTTCTCTCTAGGGATAAGTCTGCTGTCCCTAACCAGAATTGATTCTGTCCCTACTCTAACCACTTCACAACTGCTCACCAACTGCAACGGGGCGCTGCTATTAGCATTGCCCTCACTAAAGAGGGCTGCTGAGGTCATCCAGTGTTGCAGTGTCCAATCAGACCACTGGTCTCCTGGTGACACCAATGGAGGCTGCAGAGGAACAATGTTCCTCTCATCCTCCATCAATTTATTTGTACAGTGGTCAGCAACATAACGCCACCTTCAGAGGAGAGGGTGAACTGCACCTGCCTATGCACCCACTTTAGCCCTCAAAATGCAAAAGCACCGCACTGCAACCACATGCATTGCAGTACTGCCTGCTGAATGCAATATGACGTTTAACGTTAAAAACACTGGAACACATAAAAAATACATTTAGCGATACCCCCATAGGAACCACTGGTGAATATGAGTATCTCCCACCCTGCACAGCCAGGCACATGCATTTTCCATACACACACTGGAGTCAGGAATCAGTCCTTCCTTGCAGCTTTGTTTTTGTATTTTTCTTAGGGGAGTTGAACTTGCATATGATTATTATGGGATGCCCACTTGATCAGCACAGAAAGAATTCTTCAAGGACACAACTGTATACACACAGTATATACACTTCTCCTTTTCTACTTCCAGAACAATCTTCTTTGTAAAACTACATCTCCCAGCACCAGCTAGCACTGTAAAGCTGATCCAACACAGACAGACTCTGTTAGAGCCATAGCAGATGCCCTTTGCAGGCAGGGACCGTGGGCCCCTTTGGTAGTGTATCAGAAAAGAAGTCCCAGTGCTTAGCTGTCCTATTCCTGCTACTGATATCAGCACCACCTCTTCAGCTGCAGCTGTCCCTTTCACTGGCCCTCCTGGCTACTTCTCCACAGTCCTCCCGGGCTCACTCTGCATCCATCCCAGACAGATTGTATCCAGTCCCTTCAGTCATGCCTCTCAGTCCTCTGACTGTAACACTCACCAGCCCTCCAGGCTGTCTTCCTCCCTGGAGATTTGCTTGAGAGTGTTCCCCTGCTATCTTCCAATTGCTCCCGTGCCTCCTGGTCAGGATCCCTCAGTGTGTCATGAAGAGGCGTCCCTTACGCACCCGAGCCCCAGCCTGAGTTCACCCCTCAGACTAGAGGGTTACTCTCAAAGAGCTCTGACAGCCTAACACTCCATCTCCAGCTTCCACCCGAACTCCACTGCCCCAGCTCGGCTGACCCTGATTATTTGAGGGGGCCTGCCCCCTGCCAACTTATCTGTTGGGGATTGATCTGGGTCCTCAGAATGCACCAGGCAGCTCGTCCTCTCCTCCACTCCCATTCTTCTGGAATTTTCTGCTAGTTTCCAGAAGTAGGGGGAGGTATCAGAGATGCTGCCTGTGAGTCATCCAGCCTCCCTGAGTCACTCTACCCTGACCCAGAAAAACACACAGGCATGGCTACCAGCCAAATCTGCACAGATTTAACAACACTCAAACAAAACCTGGCTCTGGCACTCTAGCAACGCTAAGGGGGGCTACACACACAAGCAGAAGCGCATCTGGAATGTAGAAATTGTGGTGTAAACCAGCCCTCGGGAGAATAATGACATAACTCTTCATTGATGGCAGTACTATGGAAGATCTCTTTGGCTGTCATTCACCATTTTGTAACAGACTACAAAGACAAATTATTACTAAAGATGAATACGGCAATTGTATTTCTAGAAACAAAAAGAACCACGAGTCAGGGGATAAACCTCGTGAATATGCTGGGCTAATTAAAATATAATTTTCTGCCATGTTTACCAGTGTCTAGATCTATGCTACAATGTAACACCTAACACAAGGGGTTTGTGGCCATCTTGAATAATCTCCAGCATCTATGTACAGATAGATGTTGAGAGCTCTGTAACCTAGTCAAAAATACTTTTCAATTGTTTCACTATACAGTAAACCCCCCTCCATCGCTGGGGTTATGTTCCGGACCCACCCGCGAAAAGTGAAAAACCGCGAAATAGAAAGACCATATTTAAATACACCCTAGGCATGTTTTGTTAATAGCATTTAAAGGTCTTTAAACACACTTTTATGCAATAGAAACACATTAAAGATAGAGAGAGAGATCAAGAGGATTTTTAAAAACACAAAAATATTGTCTTAACAGTACAGTATACTGTACAGTACAGTAAAAAATAGAGTACATAACTGCGAAAATGGCGAAATATTACCACAATATCAGTATAACAGGTCCTAATTAAAATACCGCGATATACCGGGACCGCAATAACTGAACCGCAATATAGCGGGGGTTTACTGTACTCTAAAAAGTAGTTATTGCACTACATGTGACAGATTCTCTATAAAGTTTTATGTTGAACACTGAAACATTTTCAAGAGATAGGAGCTGCTAGTTATGGACAGATAACGATGCCCTGCCTTTCCCCTCCCTCTAGTTCTTGCTGTAACCTTGACCCTCCTTAATGTAAACCCAACTCTTCCTTTGCCTATAATAGGATCCTTTGGTGCTAAAACCCCTGTGCTAAAAGTGTCCTGGAATCTTCTGCTTTATTATAATACTTATTTCACTTATATTAATAGCATTATCTTCCATTAGTAGCATTGACCTCATTTTTTAGGGATTATAAAAAAAAAAACTTGTTCGGCAATTGGTGTGAAAGAGGGTTAAATTAAATTTGCTTTACTATGTGTAGATATTTCTTTGTAGCATATAAACTGGTTTGTCTGGTGTCATTCTGCATTTTTCAAACAAAAAATCAGTGCTACTATCCATACAACACAAACATAGCAGAGCTCCCCACTGGCTGAGTAAAATAATAGAGGAAAGAGGATTCCGCACTCCGGTTGTTGCTCTTAAAAAATCTTCATTTTATTTATTTTATTGAAAAGCTACAGTGTAAACACAGATAAAAGAATTCACTATACAGCAATATATTAACTGTGGCACAAACTATGTAATTTACCTGATCACCTCCTGTATTTCATGCAGCCTTCAATATTTAGGTTGTACAACACGTCCTTTGAGAGCCCGCATAGGGGAACATTATTGTGACACAAATAATCCAAATGCTAGAAATATTTTGAATGTAACACGTCACTTCATCAGGGCGATCTTTCCCCATTTTGCTTCAGAGGATTAGAACGGTTGTCTCACTCGTGATAGGGATAAAGAGAGAAGGCTACTAGAGAGAGAAGCGTGGTGGATTTTTAGATTAAAAACTAGATCTCCTCAGGGGTAAAACCTGAGGTGGGATCTGGATTTGCATCTACATTAGAATGCCTCTCCCCAGTGCCTTTTCTCTCTTCTTGGGTCTTTTTCACATACCTAGATTGTTATTCCCATGTTTTCTTAATGTTTGTATTTTGAATTTGATGGTGTTTTTTGGATGGTGTTTTTTCTTATGCATATGTGTATATGTACATTAGGGATGGGCCCGATGCTCGATGCGAACCCACGTTCGCATCGAGCACCGGGCGTTCGCTCGCTCGGCGAGCCCAGAACTATTTGGGCCGTTCGCATCACATTCGTGTGATGCGAGCGGCCCCGCAATGCATTGCAGCCAGCGCGGCCGTCGCAGTGCATTGCTGGCTGATGGTTGGCCAAGCATGCACTGTGACCCCGCATGCTTGGCCAATCACAGCGCCGGAAACTCGGAGAGCAATAATTGGCTACAGGCAGGACGCCTGTAGCCAATTAAAGCTCAGGGGCTTTAGTACATGCCCCACCATTTAAAAGGCCGCCACGCCGTCTGCGCCGGTCACATGAGTTCCGGCTTTAGGAGAGATCAGGCTGATTCTGTGTCTTTGCTTGATTCATTGCTACAGAAAGATTTGCTCTTCTTTGCTAAACCATTGGCTATTTATTTGCTAAACCATTGCTACCTGTCATTGATTGTCCATTGCTGCTGGTTAGTGTGTTATTAGCTGCTGCTGGGGATTAGTCTGGTGCATGTTTTACTGTTAGTACAGTATTTCAGTAGTACCAACCGCAGTGCTGTAAGCACAGCAGAAGCACCCATAGGACCCATAGGACTTCTAGTGGTGTTAGTGGCATCACACAGATCTCCTATATTTTCTTCCCAGAAGCACCCATAGGACTTCTTGTGTGTTAGTGGCATCACACAGAGCTCCCATATTTTCTTCCCAGAAGCACCCATTGGACTTCTAGTGTGTTAGTGGCATCACACAGAGCTCCCATATTTTCTTCCCAGAAGCACCCATAGGACTTCTAGTGTGTTAGTGGCATCACACAGAGCTCCCATATTTTCTTCCCAGAAGCACCCATAGGACTTCTAGTGTGTTAGTGGCATCACACAGAGCTCCCATATTTTCTTCCCAGAAGCACCCATAGGACTTCTAGTGTGTTAGTGGCATCACACAGAGCTCCCATATTTTCTTCCCAGAAGCACCCATAGGACTTCTAGTGTGTTAGTGGCATCACACAGAGCTCCCATATTTTCTTCCCAGAAGCACCCATAGGACTTCTAGTGTGTTAGTGGCATCACACAGAGCTCCCATATTTTCTTCCCAGAAGCACCCATAGGACTTCTAGTGTGTTAGTGGCATCACACAGAGCTCCCATATTTTCTTCCCAGAAGCACCCATAGGACTTCTAGTGTGTTAGTGGCATCACACAGAGCTCCCATATTTTCTTCTCAGAAGCACCCATAGGACTTCTAGTGTGTTAGTGGCATCACACAGAGCTCCATATTTTCTTCCCAGAAGCACCCGTAGGACTTCTAGTGTGTTAGTGGCCTCACACAGAGCTCCTATATTTTCTTCCAGAAGCACCCATAGGACTTCTAGTGTGTTAGTGGCATCACACAGAGCTCCCATATTTTCTTCCCAGAAGCACCCATAGGACTTCTAGTGTGTTAGTGGCATCACACAGAGCTCCCATATTTTCTTCCCAGAAGCACCCATAGGACTTCTAGTGTGTTAGTGGCATCACACAGAGCTCCTATATTTTCTTCCCAAAAGCACCCATAGGACTTCAATTGTGTGTTAGTGGCATCACACAGAGCTCCTATATTTTCTTCCCAGAAGCACCCATAGGACTTCAATTGTGTGTTAGTGGCATCACACAGAGCTCCTATATTTTCTTCCCAGAAGCACCCATAGGACTTCTAGTGTGTTAGTGGCATCACACAGAGCTCCCATATTTTCTTCCCAGAAGCACCCATAGGACTTCTAGTGTGTTAGTGGCATCACACAGAGCTCCTATATTTTCTTCCCAGAAGCACCCATAGGACTTCAAGTGTGTTAGTGGCATCACACAGAGCTCCTATATTTTCTTCCCAGAAGCACCCATAGGACTTCAATTGTGTGTTAGTGGCATCACACAGAGCTCCTATATTTTCTTCCCAGAAGCACCCATAGGACTTCTAGTGTGTTAGTGGCATCACACAGAGCTCCTATATTTTCTTCCCAGAAGCACCCATAGGACTTCTAGTGTGTTAGTGGCATCACACAGAGCTCCTATATTTTCTTCCCAGAAGCACCCATAGGACTTCAATTGTGTGTTAGTGGCATCACACAGAGCTCCTATATTTTCTTCCCAGAAGCACCCATAGGACTTCTAGTGTGTTAGTGGCATCACACAGAGCTCCTATATTTTCTTCCCAGAAGCACCCATAGGACTTCAAGTGTGTTAGTGGCATCACACAGAGCTCCTATATTTTCTTCCCAGAAGCACCCATAGGACTTCTAGTGTGTTAGTGGCATCACACAGAGCTCCTATATTTTCTTCCCAGAAGCACCCATAGGACTTCTAGTGTGTTAGTGGCATCACACAGAGCTCCTATATTTTCTTCCCAGAAGCACCCATAGGACTTCTAGTGTGTTAGTGGCATCACACAGAGCTCCCATATTTTCTTCCCAGAAGCACCCATAGGACTTCTAGTGTGTTAGTGGCCTCACACAGAGCTCCCATATTTTCTTCTCAGAAGCACCCATAGGACTTCTAGTGTGTTAGTGGCATCACACAGAGCTCCTATATTTTCTTCCCAGAAGCACCCATAGGACTTCTAGTGTGTTAGTGGCATCACACAGAGCTCCCATATTTTCTTCCCAGAAGCACCCATAGGACTTCTAGTGTGTTAGTGGCATCACACAGAGCTCCCATATTTTCTTCCCAGAAGCACCCATAGGACTTCTAGTGTGTTAGTGGCATCACACAGAGCTCCCATATTTTCTTCCCAGAAGCACCCATAGGACTTCTAGTGTGTTAGTGGCATCACACAGAGCTCCTATATTTTCTTCCCAGAAGCACCCATAGGACTTCTAGTGTGTTAGTGGCATCACACAGAGCTCCTATATTTTCTTCCCAGAAGCACCCATAGGACTTCAATTGTGTGTTAGTGGCATCACACAGAGCTCCTATATTTTCTTCCCAGAAGCACCCATAGGACTTCAATTGTGTGTTAGTGGCATCACACAGAGCTCCTATATTTTCTTCCCAGAAGCACCCATAGGACTTCTAGTGTGTTAGTGGCATCACACAGAGCTCCTATATTTTCTTCCCAAAAGCACCCATAGGACTTCTTGTGTGTTAGTGGCATCACACAGAGCTCCTATATTTTCTTCCCAGAAGCACCCATAGGACTTCAATTGTGTGTTAGTGGCATCACACAGAGCTCCTATATTTTCTTCCCAAAAGCACCCATAGGACTTCAATTGTGTGTTAGTGGCATCACACAGAGCTCCTATATTTTCTTCCCAGAAGCACCCATAGGACTTCAATTGTGTGTTAGTGGCATCACACAGAGCTCCTATATTTTCTTCCCAGAAGCACCCATAGGACTTCTAGTGTGTTAGTGGCATCACACAGAGCTCCTATATTTTCTTCCCAGAAGCGCCCATAGGACTTCAATTGTGTGTTAGTGGCATCACACAGAGCTCCTATATTTTCTTCCAGAAGCACCCATAGGACTTCTAGTGTGTTAGTGGCATCACACAGAGCTCCTATATTTTCTTCCCAGAAGCACCCATAGGACTTCTAGTGTGTTAGTGGCATCACACAGAGCTCCTATATTTTCTTCCCAAAGCACCCATAGGACTTCAATTGTGTGTTAGTGGCATCACACAGAGCTCCTATATTTTCTTCCCAGAAGCACCCATAGGACTTCAATTGTGTGTTAGTGGCATCACACAGAGCTCCTATATTTTCTTCCCAGAAGCACCCATAGGACTTCTAGTGTGTTAGTGGCATCACACAGAGCTCCTATATTTTCTTCCCAGAAGCACCCATAGGACTTCTAGTGTGTTAGTGGCATCACACAGAGCTCCTATATTTTCTTCCCAGAAGCACCCATAGGACTTCTAGTGTGTTAGTGGCATCACACAGAGCTCCTATATTTTCTTCCCAGAAGCACCCATAGGACTTCAATTGTGTGTTAGTGGCATCACACAGAGCTCCTATATTTTCTTCCCAGAAGCACCCATAGGACTTCAAGTGTGTTAGTGGCATCACACAGAGCTCCATATTTTCATCCCAGAAGCACCCATAGGACTTCAAGTGTGTGTTAGTGGCATCACACAGAGCTCCTATATTTTCTTCCCAGCAGCACCCATAGGACTTCAAGTGTGTTAGTGGCATCACACAGAGCTCCTATATTTTCTTCCCAGAAGCACCCATAGGACTTCTAGTGTGTTAGTGGCATCACACAGAGCTCCTATATTTTCTTCCCAGAAGCACCCATAGGACTTCTAGTGTGTTAGTGGCATCACACAGAGCTCCTATATTTTCTTCCCAGAAGCACCCATAGGACTTCTAGTGTGGTAGTGGCATCACACAGAGCTCCCATATTTTCTTCCCAGAAGCACCCATAGGACTTCTAGTGTGTTAGTGGCATCACACAGAGCTCCTATATTTTCTTCCCAGCAGCACCCATAGGACTTCTAGTGTGTTAGTGGCATCACACAGAGCTCCTATATTTTCTTCCCAGAAGCACCCATAGGACTTCAATTGTGTGTTAGTGGCATCACACAGAGCTCCTATATTTTCTTCCAGAAGCACCCATAGGACTTCTAGTGTGTTAGTGGCATCACACAGAGCTCCTATATTTTCTTCCCAGCAGCACCCATAGGACTTCTAGTGTGTTAGTGGCATCACACAGAGCTCCTATATTTTCTTCGCAGAAGCACCCATAGGACTTCTAGTGTGTTAGTGGCATCACACAGAGCTCCTATATTTTCTTCCCAGAAGCACCCATAGGACTTCTAGTGTGTTAGTGGCATCACACAGAGCTCCTATATTTTCTTCCCAGCAGCACCCATAGGACTTCTAGTGTGTTAGTGGCATCACACAGAGCTCCTATATTTTCTTCCCAGAAGCACCCATAGGACTTCTAGTGTGTTAGTGGCATCACACAGAGCTCCTATATTTTCTTCCCAGCAGCACCCATAGGACTTCTAGTGTGTTAGTGGCATCACACAGAGCTCCTATATTTTCTTCCCAAAAGCACCCATAGGACTTCAAGTGTGTTAGTGGCATCACACAGAGCTCCTATATTTTCTTCCCAGAAGCACCCATAGGACTTCAATTGTGTGTTAGTGGCATCACACAGAGCTCCTATATTTTCTTCCCAGAAGCACCCATAGGACTTCTAGTGTGTTAGTGGCATCACACAGAGCTCCTATATTTTCTTCCCAGAAGCACCCATAGGACTTCTAGTGTGTTAGTGGCATCACACAGAGCTCCTATATTTTCTTCCCAGAAGCACCCATAGGACTTCTAGTGTGTTAGTGGCATCACACAGAGCTCCTATATTTTCTTCCCAGAAGCACCCATAGGACTTCTAGTGTGTTAGTGGCATTACACAGAGCTCCTATATTTTCTTCCCAGCAGCACCCATAGGACTTCTAGTGTGTTAGTGGCATCACACAGAGCTCCTATATTTTCTTCCCAGAAGCACCCATAGGACTTCTAGTGTGTTAGTGGCATCACACAGAGCTCCTATATTTTCTTCCCAGAAGCACCCATAGGACTTCTAGTGTGTTAGTGGCATCACACAGAGCTCCTATATTTTCTTCCCAGAAGCACCCATAGGACTTCTAGTGTGTTAGTGGCATCACACAGAGCTCCTATATTTTCTTCCCAGAAGCACCCATAGGACTTCTAGTGTGTTAGTGGCATCACACAGAGCTCCTATATTTTCTTCCCAGAAGCACCCATAGGACTTCTAGTGTGTTAGTGGCATCACACAGAGCTCCTATATTTTCTTCCCAGAAGCACCCATAGGACTTCTAGTGTGTTAGTGGCATCACACAGAGCTCCTATATTTTCTTCCCAGAAGCACCCATAGGACTTCTAGTGTGTTAGTGGCATCACACAGAGCTCCTATATTTTCTTCCCAGAAGCACCCATAGGACTTCTAGTGTGTTAGTGGCATCACACAGAGCTCCTATATTTTCTTCCAGAAGCACCCATAGGACTTCTAGTGTGTTAGTGGCATCACACAGAGCTCCTATATTTTCTTCCCAGAAGCACCCATAGGACTTCTAGTGTGTTAGTGGCATCACACAGAGCTCCTATATTTTCTTCCCAGAAGCACCCATAGGACTTCTAGTGTGTTAGTGGCATCACACAGAGCTCCTATATTTTCTTCCCAGAAGCACCCATAGGACTTCTAGTGTGTTAGTGGCATCACACAGAGCTCCTATATTTTCTTCCCAGAAGCACCCATAGGACTTCTAGTGTGTTAGTGGCATCACACAGAGCTCCTATATTTTCTTCCCAGAAGCACCCATAGGACTTCTAGTGTGTTAGTGGCATCACACAGAGCTCCTATATTTTCTTCCCAGAAGCACCCATAGGACTTCTAGTGTGTTAGTGGCATCACACAGAGCTCCTATATTTTCTTCCCAGAAGCACCCATAGGACTTCTAGTGTGTTAGTGGCATCACACAGAGCTCCTATATTTTCTTCCCAGAAGCACCCATAGGACTTCTAGTGTGTTAGTGGCATCACACAGAGCTCCTATATTTTCTTCCCAGAAGCACCCATAGGACTTCTAGTGTGTTAGTGGCATCACACAGAGCTCCTATATTTTCTTCCCAGAAGCACCCATAGGACTTCTAGTGTGTTAGTGGCATCACACAGAGCTCCTATATTTTTCTTCCCAGAAGCACCCATAGGACTTCTAGTGTGTTAGTGGCATCACACAGAGCTCCTATATTTTCTTCCCAGAAGCACCCATAGGACTTCTAGTGTGTTAGTGGCATCACACAGAGCTCCTATTTTCTTCCCAGAAGCACCCATAGGACTTCTAGTGTGTTAGTGGCATCACACAGAGCTCCTATATTTTCTTCCCAGAAGCACCCATAGGACTTCTAGTGTGTTAGTGGCATCACACAGAGCTCCTATATTTTCTTCCCAGAAGCACCCATAGGACTTCTAGTGTGTTAGTGGCATCACACAGAGCTCCTATATTTTCTTCCCAGAAGCACCCATAGGACTTCTAGTGTGTTAGTGGCATCACACAGAGCTCCTATATTTTCTTCCCAGAAGCACCCATAGGACTTCTAGTGTGTTAGTGGCATCACACAGAGCTCCTATATTTTCTTCCCAGAAGCACCCATAGGACTTCTAGTGTGTTAGTGGCATCACACAGAGCTCCTATATTTTCTTCCCAGAAGCACCCATAGGACTTCTAGTGTGTTAGTGGCATCACACAGAGCTCCTATATTTTCTTCCCAGAAGCACCCATAGGACTTCTAGTGTGTTAGTGGCATCACACAGAGCTCCTATATTTTCTTCCCAGAAGCACCCATAGGACTTCTAGTGTGTTAGTGGCATCACACAGAGCTCCTATATTTTCTTCCCAGAAGCACCCATAGGACTTCTAGTGTGTTAGTGGCATCACACAGAGCTCCTATATTTTCTTCCCAGAAGCACCCATAGGACTTCTAGTGTGTTAGTGGCATCACACAGAGCTCCTATATTTTCTTCCCAGAAGCACCCATAGGACTTCTAGTGTGTTAGTGGCATCACACAGAGCTCCTATATTTTCTTCCCAGAAGCACCCATAGGACTTCTAGTGTGTTAGTGGCATCACACAGAGCTCCTATATTTTCTTCCCAGAAGCACCCATAGGACTTCTAGTGTGTTAGTGGCATCACACAGAGCTCCTATATTTTCTTCCCAGAAGCACCCATAGGACTTCTAGTGTGTTAGTGGCATCACACAGAGCTCCTATATTTTCTTCCCAGAAGCACCCATAGGACTTCTAGTGTGTTAGTGGCATCACACAGAGCTCCTATATTTTCTTCCCAGAAGCACCCATAGGACTTCTAGTGTGTTAGTGGCATCACACAGAGCTCCTATATTTTCTTCCCAGAAGCACCCATAGGACTTCTAGTGTGTTAGTGGCATCACACAGAGCTCCTATATTTTCTTCCCAGAAGCACCCATAGGACTTCTAGTGTGTTGGTGGCATCACACAGAGCTCCTATATTTTCTTCCCAGAAGCACCCATAGGACTTCTAGTGTGTTAGTGGCATCACACAGAGCTCCTATATTTTCTTCCCAGAAGCACCCATAGGACTTCTAGAGTGTTAGTGGCATCACACAGAGCGCCTATATTTTCTTCCCAGCAGCACCCATAGGACTTCAGGTGTGTTAGTGGCATCACACAGAGCTCCTATATTTTCTTCACAGAAGCACCCATAGGACTTCTAGTGTGTTAGTGGCAACACACAGAGCTCCCATATTTTCTTCCCAGAATCACCCATAGGACTTCTAGAGTGTTAGAGGCATCACACAGAGCACCTATATTTTCTTCCCAGCAGCACCCATAGGACTTCTAGTGTGTTAGTGGCATCACACAGAGCTCCTATATTTTCTTCCCAGAAGCACCCATAGGACGTCTAGTGTGTTAGTGGCATCACACAGAGCTCCGATATTTTCTTCCCAGAAGCACCCATAGGACTTCTAGTGTGTTAGTGGCATCACACAGAGCTCCTATATTTTCTTCCCAGAAGCACCCATAGGACTTCTAGTGTGTTAGTGGCATCACACAGAGCTCCTATATTTTCTTCCCAGAAGCACCCATAGGACTTCTAGTGTGTTAGTAGGATATTTTCTTCCCAGAAGCACCCATAGGACTTCTAGTGTGTTAGTGGCATCACACAGAGCTCCTATATTTTCTTCCCAGAAGCACCCATAGGACTTCTAGTGTGTTAGTGGCATCACACAGAGCTCCTATATTTTCTTCCCAGAAGCACCCATAGGACTTCTAGTGTTAGTGGCATCACACAGAGCTCCTATATTTTCTTCCCAGAAGCACCCATAGGACTTCTAGTGTGTTAGTGGCATCACACAGAGCTCCTATATTTTCTTCCCAGAAGCACCCATAGGACTTCTAGTGTGTTAGTGGCATCACACAGAGCTCCTATATTTTCTTCCCAGAAGCACCCATAGGACTTCTAGTGTGTTAGTGGCATCACACAGAGCTCCTATATTTTCTTCCCAGAAGCACCCATAGGACTTCTAGTGTGTTAGTGGCATCACACAGAGCTCCTATATTTTCTTCCCAGAAGCAACCATAGGACTTCAATTGTGTGTTAGTGGCATCACACAGAGCTCCTATATTTTCTTCCCAGAAGCACCAATAGGACTTCAATTGTGTGTTAGTGGCATCACACAGAGCTCCTATATTTTCTTCCCAGAAGCACCCATAGGACTTCTAGTGTGTTAGTGGCATCACACAGAGCTCCTATTTTTTCTTCCAAGAAGCACCCATAGGACTTCACTAGTGTGTTAGTGGCATCACACAGAGCTCCTATATTTTTCCCAGAAGCACCCATAGGACGTCTAGTGTGTTAGTGGCATCACCCAGAGCTCCTATATTTTCTTCCAAGAAGCACCCATAGGACATCTATTGTGTTAGTGGCATCACACAGAGCTCCTATATTTTTTCTTCCCAGAAGCACCCATAGGACTTCTAGTGTGTTAGTGGCATCACACAGAGCTCCTATTTTCTTCCCAGAAGCACCCATAGGACTTCTAGTGTGTTAGTGGCATCACACAGAGCTCCTATATTTTCTTCCCAGAAGCACCCATAGGACTTCTAGTGTGTTAGTGGCATCACACAGAGCTCCTATATTTTCTTCCCAGAAGCACCCATAGGACTTCTAGTGTGTTAGTGGCATCACACAGAGCTCCTATATTTTCTTCCCAGAAGCACCCATAGGACTTCTAGTGTGTTAGTGGCATCACACAGAGCTCCTATATTTTCTTCCCAGAAGCACCCATAGGACTTCTAGTGTGTTAGTGGCATCACACAGAGCTCCTATATTTTCTTCCCAGAAGCACCCATAGGACTTCTAGTGTGTTAGTGGCATCACACAGAGCTCCTATATTTTCTTCCCAGAAGCACCCATAGGACTTCTAGTGTGTTAGTGGCATCACACAGAGCTCCTATATTTTCTTCCCAGAAGCACCCATAGGACTTCTAGTGTGTTAGTGGCATCACACAGAGAGCTCCTATATTTTTCTTCCCAGAAGCACCCATAGGACTTCTAGTGTGTTAGTGGCATCACACAGAGCTCCTATATTTTCTTCCCAGAAGCACCCATAGGACTTCTAGTGTGTTAGTGGCATCACACAGAGCTCCTATATTTTCTTCCCAGAAGCACCCATAGGACTTCTAGTGTGTTAGTGGCATCACACAGAGCTCCTATATTTTCTTCCCAGAAGCACCCATAGGACTTCTAGTGTGTTAGTGGCATCACACAGAGCTCCTATATTTTCTTCCCAGAAGCACCCATAGGACTTCTAGTGTGTTAGTGGCATCACACAGAGCTCCTATATTTTCTTCCCAGAAGCACCCATAGGACTTCTAGTGTGTTAGTGGCATCACACAGAGCTCCTATATTTTCTTCCCAGAAGCACCCATAGGACTTCTAGTGTGTTAGTGGCATCACACAGAGCTCCTATATTTTCTTCCCAGAAGCACCCATAGGACTTCTAGTGTGTTAGTGGCATCACACAGAGCTCCTATATTTTCTTCCCAGAAGCACCCATAGGACTTCTAGTGTGTTAGTGGCATCACACAGAGCTCCTATATTTTCTTCCCAGAAGCACCCATAGGACTTCTAGTGTGTTAGTGGCATCACACAGAGCTCCTATATTTTCTTCCCAGAAGCACCCATAGGACTTCTAGTGTGTTAGTGGCATCACACAGAGCTCCTATATTTTCTTCCCAGAAGCACCCATAGGACTTCTAGTGTGTTAGTGGCATCACACAGAGCTCCTATATTTTCTTCCCAGAAGCACCCATAGGACTTCTAGTGTGTTAGTGGCATCACACAGAGCTCCTATATTTTCTTCCCAGAAGCACCCATAGGACTTCTAGTGTGTTAGTGGCATCACACAGAGCTCCTATATTTTCTTCCCAGAAGCACCCATAGGACTTCTAGTGTGTTAGTGGCATCACACAGAGCTCCTATATTTTCTTCACAGAAGCACCCATAGGACTTCTAGTGTGTTAGTGGCATCACACAGAGCTCATATATTTTCTTCTCAGAAGCACCCATAGGACTTCTAGTGTGTTAGTGGCATCACAGAGCTCCTATATTTTCTTCCCAGAAGCACCCATAGGACTTCTAGTGTGTTAGTGGCATCACACAGAGCTCCTATATTTTCTTCCAGAAGCACCCATAGGACTTCTAGTGTGTTAGTGGCATCACACAGAGCTCCTATATTTTCTTCCCAGCAGCACCCATAGGACTTCTAGTGTGTTAGTGGCATCACACAGAGCTCCTATATTTTCTTCCCAGAAGCACCCATAGGACTTCTAGTGTGTTAGTGGCATCACACAGAGCTCCTATATTTTCTTCCCAGCAGCACCCATAGGACTTCTAGTGTGTTAGTGGCATCACACAGAGCTCCTATATTTTCTTCCCAGAAGCACCCATAGGACTTCTAGTGTGTTAGTGGCATCACACAGAGCTCCTATATTTTCTTCCCAGAAGCACCCATAGGACTTCTAGTGTGTTAGTGGCATCACACAGAGCTCCTATATTTTCTTCCCAGAAGCACCCATAGGACTTCTAGTGTGTTAGTGGCATCACACAGAGCTCCTATATTTTCTTCCCAGAAGCACCCATAGGACTTCTAGTGTGTTAGTGGCATCACACAGAGCTCCTATATTTTTCTTCCCAGAAGCACCCATAGGACTTCTAGTGTGTTAGTGGCATCACACAGAGCTCCTATATTTTCTTCCCAGAAGCACCCATAGGACTTCTAGTGTGTTAGTGGCATCACACAGAGCTCCTATATTTTCTTCCCAGAAGCACCCATAGGACTTCTAGTGTGTTAGTGGCATCACACAGAGCTCCTATATTTTCTTCCCAGAAGCACCCATAGGACTTCTAGTGTGTTAGTGGCATCACACAGAGCTCCCATATTTTCTTCCCAGAAGCACCCATAGGACTTCTAGTGTGTTAGTGGCATCACACAGAGCTCCTATATTTTCTTCCCAGAAGCACCCATAGGACTTCTAGTGTGTTAGTGGCATCACACAGAGCTCCTATATTTTCTTCCCAGAAGCACCCATAGGACTTCTAGTGTGTTAGTGGCATCACACAGAGCTCCTATATTTTCTTCCCAGAAGCACCCATAGGACTTCTAGTGTGTTAGTGGCATCACACAGAGCTCCTATATTTTCTTCCCAGAAGCACCCATAGGACTTCTAGTGTGTTAGTGGCATCACACAGAGCTCCTATATTTTCTTCCCAGAAGCACCCATAGGACTTCTAGTGTGTTAGTGGCATCACACAGAGCTCCTATATTTTCTTCCCAGAAGCACCCATAGGACTTCTAGTGTGTTAGTGGCATCACACAGAGCTCCTATATTTTCTTCCCAGAAGCACCCATAGGACTTCTAGTGTGTTAGTGGCATCACACAGAGCTCCTATATTTTCTTCCAGAAGCACCCATAGGACTTCTAGTGTGTTAGTGGCATCACACAGAGCTCCTATATTTTCTTCCCAGAAGCACCCATAGGACTTCTAGTGTGTTAGTGGCATCACACAGAGCTCCTATATTTTCTTCCCAGAAGCACCCATAGGACTTCTAGTGTGTTAGTGGCATCACACAGAGCTCCTATATTTTCTTCCCAGAAGCACCCATAGGACTTCTAGTGTGTTAGTGGCATCACACAGAGCTCCTATATTTTCTTCCCAGAAGCACCCATAGGACTTCTAGTGTGTTAGTGGCATCACACAGAGCTCCTATATTTTCTTCCCAGAAGCACCCATAGGACTTCTAGTGTGTTAGTGGCATCACACAGAGCTCCTATATTTTCTTCCCAGAAGCACCCATAGGACTTCTAGTGTGTTAGTGGCATCACACAGAGCTCCTATATTTTCTTCCCAGAAGCACCCATAGGACTTCTAGTGTGTTAGTGGCATCACACAGAGCTCCTATATTTTCTTCCCAGAAGCACCCATAGGACTTCTAGTGTGTTAGTGGCATCACACAGAGCTCCTATATTTTCTTCCCAGAAGCACCCATAGGACTTCTAGTGTGTTAGTGGCATCACACAGAGCTCCTATATTTTCTTCCCAGAAGCACCCATAGGACTTCTAGTGTGTTAGTGGCATCACACAGAGCTCCTATATTTTCTTCCCAGAAGCACCCATAGGACTTCTAGTGTGTTAGTGGCATCACACAGAGCTCCTATATTTTCTTCCCAGAAGCACCCATAGGACTTCTAGTGTGTTAGTGGCATCACACAGAGCTCCTATATTTTCTTCCCAGAAGCACCCATAGGACTTCTAGTGTGTTAGTGGCATCACACAGAGCTCCTATATTTTCTTCCCAGAAGCACCCATAGGACTTCTAGTGTGTTAGTGGCATCACACAGAGCTCCTATATTTTCTTCCCAGAAGCACCCATAGGACTTCTAGTGTGTTAGTGGCATCACACAGAGCTCCTATATTTTCTTCCCAGAAGCACCCATAGGACTTCTAGTGTGTTAGTGGCATCACACAGAGCTCCTATATTTTCTTCCCAGAAGCACCCATAGGACTTCTAGTGTGTTAGTGGCATCACACAGAGCTCCTATATTTTTCTTCCCAGAAGCACCCATAGGACTTCTAGTGTGTTAGTGGCATCACACAGAGCTCCTATATTTTCTTCCCAGAAGCACCCATAGGACTTCTAGTGTGTTAGTGGCATCACACAGAGCTCCTATATTTTCTTCCCAGAAGCACCCATAGGACTTCTAGTGTGTTAGTGGCATCACACAGAGCTCCTATATTTTCTTCCCAGAAGCACCCATAGGACTTCTAGTGTGTTTAGTGGCATCACACAGAGCTCCTATATTTTCTTCCCAGAAGCACCCATAGGACTTCTAGTGTGTTAGTGGCATCACACAGAGCTCCTATATTTTCTTCCCAGAAGCACCCATAGGACTTCTAGTGTGTTAGTGGCATCACACAGAGCTCCTATATTTTCTTCCCAGAAGCACCCATAGGACTTCTAGTGTGTTAGTGGCATCACACAGAGCTCCTATATTTTCTTCCCAGAAGCACCCATAGGACTTCTAGTGTGTTAGTGGCATCACACAGAGCTCCTATATTTTCTTCCAGAAGCACCCATAGGACTTCTAGTGTGTTAGTGGCATCACACAGAGCTCCTATATTTTCTTCCCAGAAGCACCCATAGGACTTCTAGTGTGTTAGTGGCATCACACAGAGCTCCTATATTTTCTTCCCAGAAGCACCCATAGGACTTCTAGTGTGTTAGTGGCATCACACAGAGCTCCTATATTTTCTTCCAGAAGCACCCATAGGACTTCTAGTGTGTTAGTGGCATCACACAGAGCTCCTATATTTTCTTCCCAGAAGCACCCATAGGACTTCTAGTGTGTTAGTGGCATCACACAGAGCTCCTATATTTTCTTCCCAGAAGCACCCATAGGACTTCTAGTGTGTTAGTGGCATCACACAGAGCTCCTATATTTTCTTCCCAGAAGCACCCATAGGACTTCTAGTGTGTTAGTGGCATCACACAGAGCTCCTATATTTTCTTCCCAGAAGCACCCATAGGACTTCTAGTGTGTTAGTGGCATCACACAGAGCTCCTATATTTTCTTCCCAGAAGCACCCATAGGACTTCTAGTGTGTTAGTGGCATCACACAGAGCTCCTATATTTTCTTCCCAGAAGCACCCATAGGACTTCTAGTGTGTTAGTGGCATCACACAGAGCTCCTATATTTTCTTCCCAGAAGCACCCATAGGACTTCTAGTGTGTTAGTGGCATCACACAGAGCTCCTATATTTTCTTCCCAGAAGCACCCATAGGACTTCTAGTGTGTTAGTGGCATCACACAGAGCTCCTATATTTTCTTCCAGAAGCACCCATAGGACTTCTAGTGTGTTAGTGGCATCACACAGAGCTCCTATATTTTCTTCCCAGAAGCACCCATAGGACTTCTAGTGTGTTAGTGGCATCACACAGAGCTCCTATATTTTCTTCCCAGAAGCACCCATAGGACTTCTAGTGTGTTAGTGTCATCACACAGAGCTCCTATATTTTTTCTTCCCAGAAGCACCCATAGGACTTCTAGTGTGTTAGTGGCATCACACAGAGCTCCTATATTTTCTTCCCAGAAGCACCCATAGGACTTCTAGTGTGTTTAGTGGCATCACACAGAGCTCCTATATTTTCTTCCCAGAAGCACCCATAGGACTTCTAGTGTGTTAGTGGCATCACACAGAGCTCCTATATTTTCTTCCCAGAAGCACCCATAGGACTTCTAGTGTGTTAGTGGCATCACACAGAGCTCCTATATTTTCTTCCCAGAAGCACCCATAGGACTTCTAGTGTGTTAGTGGCATCACACAGAGCTCCTATATTTTCTTCCCAGAAGCACCCATAGGACTTCTAGTGTGTTAGTGGCATCACACAGAGCTCCTATATTTTCTTCCCAGAAGCACCCATAGGACTTCTAGTGTGTTAGTGGCATCACACAGAGCTCCTATATTTTCTTCCCAGAAGCACCCATAGGACTTCTAGTGTGTTAGTGGCATCACACAGAGCTCCTATATTTTCTTCCCAGAAGCACCCATAGGACTTCTAGTGTGTTAGTGGCATCACACAGAGCTCCTATATTTTCTTCCAGAAGCACCCATAGGACTTCTAGTGTGTTAGTGGCATCACACAGAGCTCCTATATTTTCTTCCCAGAAGCACCCATAGGACTTCTAGTGTGTTAGTGGCATCACACAGAGCTCCTATATTTTCTTCCCAGAAGCACCCATAGGACTTCTAGTGTGTTAGTGGCATCACACAGAGCTCCTATATTTTCTTCCCAGAAGCACCCATAGGACTTCTAGTGTGTTAGTGGCATCACACAGAGCTCCTATATTTTCTTCCCAGAAGCACCCATAGGACTTCTAGTGTGTTAGTGGCATCACACAGAGCTCCTATATTTTCTTCCCAGAAGCACCCATAGGACTTCTAGTGTGTTAGTGGCATCACACAGAGCTCCTATATTTTCTTCCCAGAAGCACCCATAGGACTTCTAGTGTGTTAGTGGCATCACACAGAGCTCCTATATTTTCTTCCAGAAGCACCCATAGGACTTCTAGTGTGTTATTGTGGCATCACACAGAGCTCCTATATTTTCTTCCCAGAAGCACCCATAGGACTTCTAGTGTGTTAGTGGCATCACACAGAGCTCCTATATTTTCTTCCCAGAAGCACCCATAGGACTTCTATTGTGTTAGTGGCATCACACAGAGCTCCTATATTTTCTTCCCAGAAGCACCCATAGGACTTCTATTGTGTTAGTGGCATCACACAGAGCTCCTATATTTTCTTCCCAGAAGCACCCATAGGACTTCTAGTGTGTTAGTGGCATCACACAGAGCTCCTATATTTTCTTCCCAGAAGCACCCATAGGACTTCTTGTGTGTTAGTGGCATCACACAGAGCTCCTATATTTTCTTCCCAGAAGCACCCATAGGACTTCTAGTGTGTTAGTGGCATCACACAGAGCTCCATATTTTCTTCCCAGCAGCACCCATAGGACTTCTAGTGTGTTAGTGGCATCACACAGAGCTCCTATATTTTCTTCCCAGAAGCACCCATAGGACTTCTAGTGTGTTAGTGGCATCACACAGAGCTCCTATATTTTTCTTCCCAGAAGCACCCATAGGACTTCTAGTGTGTTAGTGGCATCACACAGAGCTCCTATATTTTCTTCCCAGAAGCACCCATAGGACTTTGTAGTGTGTTAGTGGCATCACACAGAGCTCCCATATATTTTCTTCCCAGAAGCACCCATAGGACTTCTAGTGTGTTAGTGGCATCACACAGAGCTCCTATATTTTCTTCCCAGAAGCACCCATAGGACTTCTAGTGTGTTAGTGGCATCACACAGAGCTCCCATATTTTCTTCCCAGAAGCACCCATAGGACTTCTAGTGTGTTAGTGGCATCACACAGAGCTCCTATATTTTCTTCCCAGAAGCACCCATAGGACTTCTAGTGTGTTAGTGGCATCACACAGAGCTCCTATATTTTCTTCACAGCAGCACCCATAGGACTTCTAGTGTGTTAGTGGCATCACACAGAGCTCCTATATTTTCTTCCAGAAGCACCCATAGGACTTCTAGTGTGTTAGTGGCATCACACAGAGCTCCTATATTTTCTTCCCAGAAGCACCCATAGGACTTCTAGTGTGTTAGTGGCATCACACAGAGCTCCTATATTTTCTTCCCAGAAGCACCCATAGGACTTCTAGTGTGTTAGTGGCATCACACAGAGCTCCCATATTTTCTTCCCAGAAGCACCCATAGGACTTCTAGTGTGTTAGTGGCATCACACAGAGCTCCTATATTTTCTTCCCAGAAGCACCCATAGGACTTCTAGTGTGTTAGTGGCATCACACAGAGCTCCTATATTTTCTTCCCAAAAGCACCCATAGGACTTCTTGTGTGTTAGTGGCATCACACAGAGCTCCTATATTTTCTTCCCAGAAGCACCCATAGGACTTCTAGTGTGTTAGTGGCATCACACAGAGCTCCTATATTTTCTTCCCAGAAGCACCCATAGGACTTCTATTGTGTGTTAGTGGCATCACACAGAGCTCCTATATTTTCTTCCCAAAAGCACCCATAGGACTTCTAGTGTGTTAGTGGCATCACACAGAGCTCCTATATTTTCTTCCCAGAAGCACCCATAGGACTTCTTGTGTGTTAGTGGCATCACACAGAGCTCCTATATTTTCTTCCCAGAAGCACCCATAGGACTTCAAGTGTGTTAGTGGCATCACACAGAGCTCCTATATTTTCTTCCCAGAAGCACCCCATAGGACTTCTAGTGTGGTTAGTGGCATCACACAGAGCTCCTATATATTTTCTTCCCAGAAGCACCCATAGGACTTCTAGTGTGTTAGTGGCATCACACAGAGCTCCCATATTTTCTTCCCAGAAGCACCCATAGGACTTCTAGTGTGTTAGTGGCATCACACAGAGCTCCTATATTTTCTTCCCAGAAGCACCCATAGGACTTCTAGTGTGTTAGTGGCATCACACAGAGCTCCTATATTTTCTTCCCAGAAGCACCCATAGGACTTCTAGTGTGTTAGTGGCATCACACAGAGCTCCTATATTTTCTTCCCAGAAGCACCCATAGGACTTCTAGTGTGTTAGTGGCATCACACAGAGCTCCTATATTTTTCTTCCCAGAAGCACCCATAAGACTTCTAGTGTGTTAGTGGCATCACACAGAGCTCCTATATTTTCTTCCCAGAAGCACCCATAGGACTTCTAGTGTGTTAGTGGCATCACACAGAGCTCCTATATTTTCTTCCCAGAAGCACCCATAGGACTTCTAGTGTGTTAGTGGCATCACACAGAGCTCCTATATTTTCTTCCCAGAAGCACCCATAGGACTTCTAGTGTGTTAGTGGCATCACACAGAGCTCCTATATTTTCTTCCCAGAAGCACCCATAGGACTTCTAGTGTGTTAGTGGCATCACACAGAGCTCCCATATTTTCTTCCCAGAAGCACCCATAGGACTTCTAGTGTGTTAGTGGCATCACACAGAGCTCCCATATTTTCTTCCCAGAAGCACCCATAGGACTTCTAGTGTGTTAGTGGCATCACACAGAGCTCCTATATTTTCTTCCCAGAAGCACCCATAGGACTTCTAGTGTGTTAGTGGCATCACACAGAGCTCCTATATTTTCTTCCCAGAAGCACCCATAGGACTTCTAGTGTGTTAGTGGCATCACACAGAGCTCCTATATTTTCTTCCCAGAAGCACCCATAGGACTTCTATTGTGTGTTAGTGGCATCACACAGAGCTCCTATATTTTCTTCCCAGAAGCACCCATAGGACTTCTAGTGTGTTAGTGGCATCACACAGAGCTCCCATATTTTCTTCCCAGAAGCACCCATAGGACTTCTAGTGTGTTAGTGGCATCACACACAGAGCTCCTATATTTTCTTCCCAGAAGCACCCATAGGACTTCTAGTGTGTTAGTGGCATCACACAGAGCTCCCATATTTTCTTCCCAGAAGCACCCATAGGACTTCTAGTGTGTTAGTGGCATCACACAGAGCTCCTATATTTTCTTCCCAGAAGCACCCATAGGACTTCTATTGTGTTAGTGGCATCACACAGAGCTCCTATATTTTCTTCCCAGAAGCACCCATAGGACTTCTTGTGTGTTAGTGGCATCACACAGAGCTCCTATATTTTTCTTCCCAGAAGCACCATAGGACTTCTAGTGTGTTAGTGGCATCACACAGAGCTCCTATATTTTCTTCCCAGAAGCACCCATAGGACTTCTAGTGTGTTAGTGGCATCACACAGAGCTCCTATATTTTCTTCCCAGAAGCACCCATAGGACTTCTAGTGTGTTAGTGGCATCACACAGAGCTCCTATATTTTCTTCCCAGAAGCACCCATAGGACTTCTAGTGTGTTAGTGGCATCACACAGAGCTCCCATATTTTCTTCCCAGAAGCACCCATAGGACTTCTAGTGTGTTAGTGGCATCACACAGAGCTCCTATATTTTTCTTCCCAGAAGCACCCATAGGACTTCTAGTGTGTTAGTGGCATCACACAGAGCTCCTATATTTTCTTCCCAGAAGCACCCATAGGACTTCTAGTGTGTTAGTGGCATCACACAGAGCTCCATATTTTCTTCCCAGAAGCACCCATAGGACTTCTAGTTGTGTTAGTGGCATCACACAGAGCTCCTATATTTTCTTCCAGAAGCACCCATAGGACTTCTAGTGTGTTAGTGGCATCACACAGAGCTCCTATATTTTCTTCCCAGAAGCACCCATAGGACTTCTTGTGTGTTAGTGGCATCACACAGAGCTCCTATATTTTCTTCCCAGAAGCACCCATAGGACTTCTAGTGTGTTAGTGGCATCACACAGAGCTCCCATATTTTCTTCCCAGAAGCACCCATAGGACTTCTATTGTGTGTTAGTGGCATCACACAGAGCTCCTATATTTTCTTCCCAGAAGCACCCATAGGACTTCTAGTGTGTTTAGTGGCATCACACAGAGCTCCGATATTTTCTTCCCAGAAGCACCCATAGGACTTCTAGTGTGTTAGTGGCATCACACAGAGCTCCTATATTTTCTTCCCAGAAGCACCCATAGGACTTCTAGTGTGTTAGTGGCATCACACAGAGCTCCTATATTTTCTTCCCAGAAGCACCCATAGGACTTCTAGTGTGTTAGTGGCATCACACAGAGCTCCCATATTTTCTTCCCAGAAGCACCCATAGGACTTCTAGTGTGTTAGTGGCATCACACAGAGCTCCCATATTTTCTTCCCAGAAGCACCCATAGGACTTCAAGTGTGTTAGTGGCATCACACAGAGCTCCTATATTTTCTTCCCAGAAGCACCCATAGGACTTCTTAGTGTGTTAGTGGCATCACACAGAGCTCCTATATTTTCTTCACAGAAGCACCCATGGACTTCTAGTGTGTTAGTGGCATCACACAGAGCTCCTATATTTTCTTCCCAAAAGCACCCATAGGACTTCTAGTGTGTTAGTGGCATCACACAGAGCTCCTATATTTTCTTCCCAGAAGCACCCATAGGACTTCTAGTGTGTTAGTGGCATCACACAGAGCTCCTATATTTTCTTCCCAGAAGCACCCATAGGACTTCTAGTGTGTTAGTGGCATCACACAGAGCTCCTATATTTTCTTCCCAGAAGCACCCATAGGACTTCTAGTGTGTTAGTGGCATCACACAGAGCTCCTATATTTTCTTCCCAGAAGCACCCATAGGACTTCTAGTGTGTTAGTGGCATCACACAGAGCTCCTATATTTTCTTCCCAGAAGCACCCATAGGACTTCTATTGTGTTAGTGGCATCACACAGAGCTCCTATATTTTCTTCCCAGAAGCACCCATAGGACTTCAATTGTGTGTTAGTGGCATCACACAGAGCTCCCATATTTTCTTCCCAGAAGCACCCATAGGACTTCTAGTGTGTTAGTGGCATCACACAGAGCTCCTATATTTTCTTCCCAAAAGCACCCATAGGACTTCTATTGTGTGTTAGTGGCATCACACAGAGCTCCCATATTTTCTTCCCAGAAGCACCCATAGGACTTCAAGTGTGTTAGTGGCATCACACAGAGCTCCTATATTTTCTTCCCAGAAGCACCCATAGGACTTCTAGTGTGTTAGTGGCATCACACAGAGCTCCTATATTTTCTTCCCAGAAGCACCCATAGGACTTCTAGTGTGTTAGTGGCATCACACAGAGCTCCCATATTTTCTTCCCAGAAGCACCCATAGGACTTCTAGTGTGTTAGTGGCATCACACAGAGCTCCCATATTTTCTTCCCAGAAGCACCCATAGGACTTCTATTGTGTTAGTGGCATCACACAGAGCTCCTATATTTTCTTCCCAGAAGCACCCATAGGACTTCTTGTGTGTTAGTGGCATCACACAGAGCTCCTATATTTTCTTCCCAGAAGCACCCATAGGACTTCTAGTGTGTTAGTGGCATCACACAGAGCTCCTATATTTTCTTCCAGAAGCACCCATAGGACTTCAATTGTGTGTTAGTGGCATCACACAGAGCTCCTATATTTTCTTCCCAGAAGCACCCATAGGACTTCTTGTGTGTTAGTGGCATCACACAGAGCTCCTATATTTTCTTCCCAGAAGCACCCATAGGACTTCTAGTGTGTTAGTGGCATCACACAGAGCTCCTATATTTTTCTTCCCAGAAGCACCCATAGGACTTCTAGTGTGTTAGTGGCATCACACAGAGCTGCTATATTTTTTTCCCAGAAGCACCCATAGGACTTCTAGTGTGTTAGTGGCATCACACAGAGCTCCTATATTTTCTTCCCAGAAGCACCCATAGGACTTCTAGTGTGTTAGTGGCATCACACAGAGCTCCTATATTTTCTTCCCAGAAGCACCCATAGGACTTCTTGTGTGTTAGTGGCATCACACAGAGCTCCCATATTTTCTTCCCAGAAGCACCCATAGGACTTCTATTGTGTGTTAGTGGCATCACACAGAGCTCCTATATTTTCTTCTCAGAAGCACCCATAGGACTTCTAGTGTGTTAGTGGCATCACACAGAGCTCCTATATTTTCTTCCCAGAAGCACCCATAGGACTTCTAGTGTGTTAGTGGCATCACACAGAGCTCCTATATTTTCTTCCCAGAAGCACCCATAGGACTTCTAGTGTGTTAGTGGCATCACACAGAGCTCCCATATTTTCTTCCCAGAAGCACCCATAGGACTTCTAGTGTGTTAGTGGCATCACACAGAGCTCCCATATTTTCTTCCCAGAAGCACCCATAGGACTTCTAGTGTGTTAGTGGCATCACACAGAGCTCCTATATTTTCTTCCCAGAAGCACCCATAGGACTTTAGTGTGTTAGTGGCATCACACAGAGCTCCTATATTTTCTTCCCAAAAGCACCCATAGGACTTCTAGTGTGTGTTAGTGGCATCACACAGAGCTCCTATATTTTCTTCCCAGAAGCACCCATAGGACTTCTATTGTGTTAGTGGCATCACACAGAGCTCCTATATTTTCTTCCCAGAAGCACCCATAGGACTTCTAGTGTGTTTAGTGGCATCACACAGAGCTCCTATATTTTCTTCCCAGAAGCACCCATAGGACTTCAAGTGTGTTAGTGGCATCACACAGAGCTCCTATATTTTCTTCCCAGAAGCACCCATAGGACTTCAATTGTGTGTTAGTGGCATCACACAGAGCTCCTATATTTTCTTCCCAAAGCACCCATAGGACTTCTATGTGTTAGTGGCATCACACAGAGCTCCTATATTTTCTTCCCAGAAGCACCCATAGGACTTCAATAGTGTGTTAGTGGCATCACACAGAGCTCCTATATTTTCTTCCCAGAAGCACCCATAGGACTTCAAGTGTGTTAGTGGCATCACACAGAGCTCCTATATTTTCTTCTCAGAAGCACCCACAGGACTTCTAGTGTGTTAGTGGCATCACACAGAGCTCCTATATTTTCTTCCCAGAAGCACCCATAGGACTTCTAGTGTGTTTAGTGGCATCACACAGAGCTCCTATATTTTCTTCCCAGAAGCACCCATAGGACTTCTTGTGTGTTAGTGGCATCACACAGAGCTCCTATATTTTCTTCCCAGAAGCACCCATAGGACTTCTAGTGTGTTAGTGGCATCACACAGAGCTCCTATATTTTCTTCCCAGAAGCACCCATAGGACTTCTAGTGTGTTAGTGGCATCACACAGAGCTCCTATATTTTCTTCCCAGAAGCACCCATAGGACTTCTAGTGTGTTAGTGGCATCACACAGAGCTCCTATATTTTCTTCTCAGAAGCACCCACAGGACTTCTAGTGTGTTAGTGGCATCACACAGAGCTCCTATATTTTCTTCCCAGAAGCACCCATAGGACTTCTAGTGTGTTAGTGGCATCACACAGAGCTCCTATATTTTCTTCCCAGAAGCACCCATAGGACTTCTAGTGTGTTAGTGGCATCACACAGAGCTCCTATATTTTCTTCCCAGAAGCACCCATAGGACTTCTATGTGTGTTAGTGGCATCACACAGAGCTCCTATATTTTCTTCCCAGAAGCACCCCATAGGACTTCTAGTGTGTTAGTGGCATCACACAGAGCTCCCATATTTTCTTCCCAGAAGCACCCATAGGACTTCTAGTGTGTTAGTGGCATCACACAGAGCTCCTATATTTTCTTCCCAAAAGCACCCATAGGACTTCAATTGTGTGTTAGTGGCATCACACAGAGCTCCTATATTTTCTTCCCAGAAGCACCCATAGGACTTCAATTGTGTGTTAGTGGCATCACACAGAGCTCCTATATTTTCTTCCAGAAGCACCCATAGGACTTCTAGTGTGTTAGTGGCATCACACAGAGCTCCTATATTTTCTTCCCAGAAGCACCCATAGGACTTCTAGTGTGTTAGTGGCATCACACAGAGCTCCTATATTTTCTTCCCAGAAGCACCCATAGGACTTCTAGTGTGTTAGTGGCATCACACAGAGCTCCTATATTTTCTTCCCAAAAGCACCCATAGGACTTCAATTGTGTGTTAGTGGCATCACACAGAGCTCCTATATTTTCTTCCCAGAAGCACCCATAGGACTTCAATTGTGTGTTAGTGGCATCACACAGAGCTCCTATATTTTCTTCCCAGAAGCACCCATAGGACTTCTAGTGTGTTAGTGGCATCACACAGAGCTCCTATATTTTCTTCCCAAAAGCACCCATAGGACTTCAATTGTGTGTTAGTGGCATCACACAGAGCTCCTATATTTTCTTCCCAGAAGCACCCATAGGACTTCAATTGTGTGTTAGTGGCATCACACAGAGCTCCTATATTTTCTTCCCAGAAGCACCCATAGGACTTCTAGTGTGTTAGTGGCATCACACAGAGCTCCTATATTTTCTTCCCAGAAGCACCCATAGGACTTCTAGTGTGTTTAGTGGCATCACACAGAGCTCCCATATTTTTTCCCAGAAGCACCCATAGGACTTCTAGTGTGTTAGTGGCATCACACAGAGCTCCTATATTTTCTTCCCAAAAGCACCCATAGGACTTCTAGTGTGTTAGTGGCATCACACAGAGCTCCCATATTTTCTTCCCAGAAGCACCCATAGGACTTCTAGTGTGTTAGTGGCATCACACAGAGCTCCCATATTTTCTTCCCAGAAGCACCCATAGGACTTCTAGTGTGTTAGTGGCCTCACACAGAGCGCCTATATTTTCTTCTCAGAAGCACCCATAGGACTTCTAGTGTGTTAGTGGCATCACACAGAGCTCCCATATTTTCTTCCCAGAAGCACCCATAGGACTTCTAGTGTGTTAGTGGCATCACACAGAGCTCCCATATTTTCTTCCCAGAAGCACCCATAGGACTTCTAGTGTGTTTGTGGCATCACACAGAGCTCCCATATTTTCTTCCCAGAAGCACCCATAGGACTTCTAGTGTGTTAGTGGCATCACACAGAGCTCCCATATTTTCTTCCCAGAAGCACCCATAGGACTTCTAGTGTGTTAGTGGCATCACACAGAGCTCCTATATTTTCTTCCCAGAAGCACCCATAGGACTTCTAGTGTGTTAGTGGCATCACACAGAGCTCCTATATTTTCTTCCCAAAAGCACCCATAGGACTTCAATTGTGTGTTAGTGGCATCACACAGAGCTCCTATATTTTCTCCCCAGAAGCACCCATAGGACTTCAATTGTGTGTTAGTGGCATCACACAGAGCTCCTATATTTTCTTCCCAGAAGCACCCATAGGACTTCTAGTGTGTTAGTGGCATCACACAGAGCTCCTATATTTTCTTCCCAAAAGCACCCATAGGACTTCAATTGTGTGTTAGTGGCATCACACAGAGCTCCTATATTTTCTTCCCAGAAGCACCCATAGGACTTCAATTGTGTGTTAGTGGCATCACACAGAGCTCCTATATTTTCTTCCCAAAAGCA
Source organism: Lithobates sylvaticus (assembly GCA_028564925.1). NCBI lineage: Eukaryota > Metazoa > Chordata > Amphibia > Anura > Ranidae > Lithobates > Lithobates sylvaticus. The sequence goes on along the minus strand of CM053029.1, from coordinate 510,311,351 downwards.
CCCATAGGACTTCTATTGTGTGTTAGTGGCATCACACAGAGCTCCTATATTTTCTTCCCAGAAGCACCCATAGGACTTCAATTGTGTGTTAGTGGCATCACACAGAGCTCCTATGTTTTCTTCCCATAAGCACCCATAGGACTTCTAGTGTGTTAGTGGCATCACACAGAGCTCCTATATTTTCTTCCCAAAAGCACCCATAGGACTTCAATTGTGTGTTAGTGGCATCACACAGAGCTCCTATATTTTCTTCCCAGAAGCACCCATAGGACTTCAATTGTGTGTTAGTGGCATCACACAGAGCTCCTATATTTTCTTCCCAGAAGCACCCATAGGACTTCTAGTGTGTTAGTGGCATCACACAGAGCTCCTATATTTTCTTCCCAGAAGCACCCATAGGACTTCTAGTGTGTTAGTGGCATCACACAGAGCTCCCATATTTTCTTCCCAGAAGCACCCATAGGACTTCTAGTGTGTTAGTGGCATCACACAGAGCTCCTATATTTTCTTCCCAAAAGCACCCATAGGACTTCAATTGTGTGTTAGTGGCATCACACAGAGCTCCTATATTTTCTTCTCAGAAGCACCCATAGGACTTCTAGTGTGTTAGTGGCATCACACAGAGCTCCTATATTTTCTTCCCAGAAGCACCCATAGGACTTCTAGTGTGTTAGTGGCATCACACAGAGCTCCTATAATTTCTTCCCAGAAGCACCCATAGGACTTCTAGTGTGTTAGTGGCATCACACAGAGCTCCCATATTTTCTTCCCAGAAGCACCCATAGGACTTCTAGTGTGTTAGTGGCATCACACAGAGCTCCCATATTTTCTTCCCAGAAGCACCCATAGGACTTCTAGTGTGTTAGTGGCATCACACAGAGCTCCTATATTTTCTTCTCAGCAGCACCCATAGGACTTCTAGTGTGTTAGTGGCATCACACAGAGCTCCCATATTTTCTTCCCAGAAGCACCCATAGGACTTCTAGTGTGTTAGTGGCATCACACAGAGCTCCCATATTTTCTTCCCAGAAGCACCCATAAGACTTCTAGTGTGTTAGTGGCATCACACAGAGCTCCCATATTTTCTTCCCAGAAGCACCCATAGGACTTCTAGTGTGTTAGTGGCATCACACAGAGCTCCCATATTTTCTTCCCAGAAGCACCCATAGGACTTCTAGTGTGTTAGTGGCATCACACAGAGCTCCCATATTTTCTTCCCAGAAGCACCCATAGGACTTCTAGTGTGTTAGTGGCATCACACAGAGCTCCTATATTTTCTTCCCAGAAGCACCCATAGGACTTCTAGTGTGTTAGTGGCATCACACAGAGCTCCTATATTTTCTTCCCAAAAGCACCCATAGGACTTCAATTGTGTGTTAGTGGCATCACACAGAGCTCCTATATTTTCTTCCCAGAAGCACCCATAGGACTTCAATTGTGTGTTAGTGGCATCACACAGAGCTCCTATATTTTCTTCCCAGAAGCACCCATAGGACTTCTAGTGTGTTAGTGGCATCACACAGAGCTCCTATATTTTCTTCTCAGCAGCACCCACAGGACTTCTAGTGTGTTAGTGGCATCACACAGAGCTCCTATATTTTCTTCCCAGAAGCACCCATAGGACTTCAATTGTGTGTTAGTGGCATCACACAGAGCTCCTATATTTTCTTCCCAGAAGCACCCATATGACTTCTAGTGTGTTAGTGGCATCACACAGAGCTCCTATATTTTCTTCCCAAAAGCACCCACAGGACTTCTAGTGTGTTAGTGGCATCACACAGAGCTCCTATATTTTCTTGCCAGAAGCACCCATAGGACTTCTAGTGTGTTAGTGGCATCACACAGAGCTCCTATATTTTCTTCTCAGCAGCACCCACAGGACTTCTAGTGTGTTAGTGGCATCACACAGAGCTCCTATATTTTCTTCCCAGCAGCACCCATAGGACTTCTAGTGTGTTAGTGGCATCACACAGAGCTCCTTTATTTTCTTCCCAGGAGCACCCATAGGACTTCAATTGTGTGTTAGTGGCATCACACAGAACTCCTATATTTTCTTCGCAGAAGCACCCATAGGACTTCTAGTGTGTTAGTGGCATCACACAGAGCTCCTATATTTTCTTCTCAGCAGCACCCACAGGAATTCTAGTGTGTTAGTGGCATCACACAGAGCTCCTATATTTTCTTCCCAGAAGCACCCATAGGACTTCTAGTGTGTTAGTGGCATCACACAGAGCTCCTATATTTTCTTCCCAGCAGCACCCACAGGACTTCTAGTGTGTTAGTGGCATCACACAGAGCTCCTATATTTTCTTCCCAGAAGCGCCCATAGGACTTCTAGTGTGTTAGTGGCATCACACAGAGCTCCTATATTTTCTTCTCAGCAGCACCCACAGGACTTCTAGTGTGTTAGTGGCATCACACAGAGCTACTATATTTTCTTCTCAGCAGCACCCACAGGACTTCTAGTGTGTTAGTGGCATCACACAGAGCTCCTATATTTTCTTCCCAGAAGCGCCCATAGGACTTCTAGTGTGTTAGTGGCATCACACAGAGCTCCTATATTTTCTTCTCAGCAGCACCCACAGGACTTCTAGTGTGTTAGTGGCATCACACAGAGCTCCTATATTTTCTTCTCAGCAGCACCCACAGGACTTCTAGTGTGTTTAGTGGCATCACACAGAGCTCCTATATTTTCTTCCCAGAAGCACCCATAGGACTTCTAGTGTGTTAGTGGCATCACACAGAGCTCCTATATTTTCTTCTCAGCAGCACCCACAGGACTTCTAGTGTGTTAGTGGCATCACACAGAGCTCCTATATTTTCTTCCCAGAAGCACCCATAGGACTTCTAGTGTGTTAGTGGCATCACACAGAGCTCCTATATTTTCTTCGCAGAAGCACCCATAGGACTTCTAGTGTGTTAGTGGCATCACACAGAGCTCCTATATTTTCTTCTCAGCAGCACCCATAGGACTTCTAGTGTGTTAGTGGCAGCAAACAGAGCTCCTATATTTTCTTGTCAGCAGCACACATAGTACCTATAGTGTGTTAGTGTCAGCACCCATAGGACCTACAGTGTGTTGTGAGCACACATAGGAGCTCTATTTTTTATACTATATACACTACCGACTACAATGGCTGGAAGACCACCAAGGAGAGGCAGAGCGTGCAGAGGCAAGAACACAGGGCAGGCAGGCTCTGTTTCTAGAGACAACAGTGCTAGCCGTGGACGTGGTCGTGCATCGTCATCAGCACGTGGCCATGGGACATGCTTGTCTTTGTTTTCGGCAGCTGGACATGTGGAGCCGCATCATGCTGAAGGCTTGGTAGAATAGATGACCAAGCCCTCCTCATCCTCCTCATCCTCTCTCACCCAGGCTCAGGGTACTGGCAGAGCAGCTGCCAACGCGTACTCAATGGCATCATCAGCCACCCCTTCCCTAGACCCACCATGTCCTTCTGAGGAGTCCCCCGAACTCTTTGAGCACAGTGTTGGGTACATGCTCCAGGAGGATGCCCAACGATTCGAAGGCTCGGATGATGATACCCAGCTTGAGGAAGTCAGTAGTGTGCGCGCAGAGAGAGGGGATGCTGAAGGACAGCAATCTGGCAGTACTGTTCCACCAGCTGCAGCTTACTGCCAGGTTTGCTCTAGTGGTGAAGAGGGAGGGGATGATGAGGTCACTGACTCCACGTGGGTGCCTGAAGGGAGAGAGGATGAGGAGGAGGACGAGGAGGAGGAGGATGCGGCGTCACATGTCCAACGAGGCAGGATGCCCCCTGGAGGCCAGCTAGAGGCCAGCACAGCAACTGTACCACACCGCAGAGCTCCGCCTGTGCAGGGCGCTGCCTCTGCACGTTATCAGAAAAGTTCTTTGGTGTGGGCCTTTTTTGAGACGAGTGCATCAGATCGCACCACTGCTATTTGCAATATTTGTCTCAAGCGTATCTCGCGTGGCCAAAACATCAGCCGCTTGGGCACCACAAGCATGAGCAGACATATGTCGACCTGCCATGCAGCTCGTTGGCAAGCACACATAAAAGACCCACACCAAAGAACAAAGCGGACCTCTCCTTGCTCCTCATCAGCTGGGATCTCCATCCCCACTACATCTTCAGTCCTCTCTGAAAGCTGCTCTGAGAGGACTGAAGGTGTAGAATTAGGTGTGTCACAACCAAGTACTTGCAGTACACCGACGTCCGATTGTAGCAGGCAAATTTCCCTGCCCCAGCTGCTGGATCTTCGAAAGAAGTACACTCCCAGCCATCCACATGCCCAGCGGTTGAATGCTAGCTTGGCTAAATTGCTAGCACTTCAACTGCTGCCTTTTGAGTTGGTAGACTCGGCCCCCTTCCGTGAGTTTGTTCAATGTGCGGTTCCTCAGTGGGAGGTTCCCAAACGCCACTTTTTCTCACGGAAGGCGATTCCGTCTCTCTACCGGCATGTGGAAGGCAATGTCCATGCCTCGCTGGACAGGGCGGTCAGCGGTAAGGTGCATATTACCGCTGACTCATGGTCCAGCAGGCATGGACAGGGACGTTATCTTTCTTTCACGGCCCATTGGGTCACTCTATTGGCAGCTGGGAGGGATGCAGGACAAGGTGCAGTAGTGTTGGAGGTTGTTCCGCCACCACGCCTCCAAAATGCTACTACTGCTACTGGTTGTGACACACCTCTCTCCTCCACCCCCCTCCTCTTCTTCTTCCTCCAGTGCTCTGTCCTCGGAACCAGCGGTGCTCCGTAGGCGTACAAGGGGCTACGCAAGTACGCAGGCAAAAAGATGCCATGCCGTGCTTGCGCTGGTGTGTTTGGGGGACAGGAGCCACACTGGGCCAGAGGTTCTGGCAGCTCTGCAGGGGCAGGCCGAGAGGTGGTTGACGCCACGCCAGCTTAAGCCAGGAATGGTCGTTTCTGACAATGGCACCAACCTCCTCTCCACCCTGCGACAGGGGCAGCTCACCCATGTGCCCTGTATGGCTCACGTCCTCAACCTGGTGGTGCAGCGGTTCTTGGGCAGGTTCCCAGGCTTACAGGATGTCCTGAGGCAGGCCAGGAAAGTCTGTGTGCATTTCCGCCGATCTTATAATGCCAGTGCTCGGCTGACTGAGCTGCAAAAGGAGCTGAACCTGCCCAAGAACCGCCTAATATGTGACATGCCCACCAGGTGGAACTCAACGTTGGCCATGCTGCAGCGACTGCACACGCAGCAGAGGGCCATCAATGAGTACCTTTGCGACTACGGCACCAGGGTAGGGTCAGGGGAGCTTGGCTTTTTTTCCCCACGCCAGTGGAGCATGATCAGGGATGCATGCACTGTCCTCTCACCATTTGAGGAGGCCACGAGGATGGTGAACAGTGACAGTGCATGCATCAGTGACACTGTACCTCTTGTCCACCTGTTGGAGCATACGCTGCGTGGGATAATGGACAGGGCACTTGAGGCAGAACAGAGGCAGGAAGAGGAGGACTTCCTTGCCTCTCAAGGCCCCCTTTATCCGGACAGTGTTCCTTCTGTCCCACCCATCACACAGGAAGAGGAGGAGGATGAGGAGGAGGGAGGAGGAGGATTGTGTGAGCATGGAGGTGGAGCCTGGCACCCAGCATCAGCAGCAGCAGTCTTTTAGGGATGATGTACAGTCCCAACAAACCAGTGGACTTGTACGTGGCTGGGAGGAGGTGGCTGGCGATCATGTCATCCTCAGTGACCCAGAAGACTCCGGACCGAATGCCTCAGCTAACCTACGCTGCATGGCCTCCCTGATCCTGCAAAGCCTGCGGAAGGATCCTCGTGTTCTTCGGATCAAGGAGAGGGACCATTACTGGCTGGCCACTCTCCTTGATCCACGGTACAAGGGTAAGGTTGCGGACCTTATCTTGCCGTTGCAGAGGGAGCAGAGGATGAGACATCTCAGGGAGGCCTTGCAGAAAGGTCTGTGCAACGCGTTCCCAGAAACTGGGAGGTTACAAACTCCTGGTCCTGGACGACGAGTTGCTGAGGCTTCGGTCAGTAGCAGAAGGAGCGGTGGGGAAGGTGGACGTCTGACCGATGCGTTCAGACAATTTTTTAGTCCGCAGCCCCAAGGTATGATCGGTTCCAGCAACCATCGCCAGCGTCTGATATACATGGTGCAGGAATACCTAGGGGCAAGGTCAGACTTGGACACCTTTCCCACCGAAAATCCTCTGGCTTACTGGGTCCTGAGGATGGATCACTGGCCAGAGCTTGCACAGTATGCAATTGAGCTACTGGCCTGTCCTGCCTCCAGCGTTCTTTCCGAACGCACATTCAGTGCTGCTGGAGGATTTGTCACCGATCATAGGGTGCGCCTGTCCACTGACTCGGTTGATCGACTGACCTTCATAAAAATGAATCAGTCTTGGATCACCACCAGCTACCAGGCACCTGAAGCGGATATAACAGAATAATTTATAATGTCACATCCCTTCAAGACTGCCTATGCTGATGCTGAGTGACTGTCCTGTTATGTTCACTGACTATCCTCTTCCTCCTCCTCAATGATCCATGCCACCACACCAGTGCCTAAGGCACAATTTTTCAGCCCCTGTATAACAGGGGCGTGTACTTACAATTTTTTTTTTAAATGCTTCGCAACACGTGTGACTGCTGTGCTCCAAGTACAGTATCTGTGAGGGGTTGCAGTGTTGTGGCACCAGCACCAGTGCCTAAGGCACAATTTTTCAGCCCCTTTTGGGGCGTGTAATTACAATTTTTAGGCAATGCTTTGCAACAGGTCTCATTGCTGTGCTAAGAGTACAGTATCTGTGAGGGGTTGCAGTGTTGTGGCACCAGCACCAATGCCTAAGGCACAATTTTTCAGCCCCTGTTTAACAGGGGCGTGTAATTACAAATCTTGATCTAATAGTTCACAGCAGGGCCCATTCCTGCGCCCACCAAGAGTAACTATGAGGGCCTACAGTCTTGTGGCAACACCGTCCACCACCACCACCGCCAAAAGCCCAATTTTTCTGCCCTGTTCAACAGGTGCATGCAATTACAAATCTTGATCTAATAACTCACAGCATTGCCCATTCCTGCGCCCACCAAGAGTAACTGTGAGGGCTTACAGTCTTGTGGCAACACCGTCCACCACCACCACCACCACCACCAAAGGCCCAATTTTTCTGCCCGGTTCAACAGGTGCATGCAAGTACAAATCTTGATCTATTAACTCACAGCAGGGCCCATTCCTGTGCCCACCAGTCTTGTGGCTACACCAACATCTAATAGGGCAAATTTCTGCAGAGTATATACGCCAGGCCCCTACTTTCAAACATCCAACTTACAAACGACTCCTACTTGCAAATGGAAAGAGAAAACAGGAAGTGAGAGGAAATCTACCCCTAGGAAGGGAAATTCTATCCTGTTAGATTTAATTTGGGAAAAAGGTATCTCCTCTCTACTGATACTTTATCACCAATCCTTGTTTCAATTAAAACCCCACTTTTCCAAAAAAAACATTTGTCATTGGGACGGAAAGTGAGGTGACATGTTCTGAACAGATGTGCAAAGACAGCAAATGTTACAGGGGTGATAACCCCTCCCTATGTTCTCCAAAAAGCTTAAAAATAGATTTTTTTGGGATGGAGCTACACTTCATAATGTACCTGTTCAGATTCTACTTAAGAACAAACCTACAGTCCGTGTCTTGTTTGCACCACCTATATACTGCTGTTCAGAGTATATAGGGTTGTAGGTATAGGGTTTTATTTTGGGTGCGGGGTCCCCCTTAATATCCATACAAGACCCAAAGGGGCTGGGGTGGGGGGGGGGGGGTGATGGGGTAGCCATGCCATTTTTTCTCAAGGATTTTCAGCCATATGGCGGCCAGGACAAGACATGACATTAAAGCCGCAAGTGGTTTTAAATGGCTCCTTTTTTTCCTTTACAAATGTCATTTTGTGCAAGGACAGTTCTAAACACGGGAAACACATGCCACTTCACAGGCATACTTTAGACACCCCCCAGGTACCATATTTAAAGGAAAATTTCACTTTTTTTTTTTCACTTTATGCATCATTAAAATGACTGCTCCCGAAAAAACGGTAGTTTTTAAAAGTTCTTTTTGCATTGATATATGTCCCCTGGGGCAGGACCCGGGTCCCCAAACCTGTTTTATGACATTAACATGCATATTGGCCGTTGTAATTAGCAATTTTGATTTTGAACGTTCGCGTCCATTATAACGAATAGGGTTCGAAAATTCGCGCAAACTTTCGGTCCGTTCGAAGGTTCTGGTGCGAACCGAACCCGGGGGTGTTCGGCTCATCCCTAATGTACATGTGTATGAATATATGCATGTGCATATTATCACCACAAGGTGTGTGAAAATTAGTGGCATACACATGGACCATCCAGTATGTATTGCAGCTAATTCTCTTTTTTTTGATAATTGCCTGTGGTCAATCAAGACAATTAATGGGTGGAGAAAAATAGTTATTTTATCCAGTGGCTATCCACACACTTATTCAAGCTGCGTGCGGTCACTGAGTCACTCTCTATCCACCCTGGGGGACGGCACTCCCAGTCTGATGCGGTGCATGCCGCGATGAGACCAACAGGAAATAGCAAGACTATAGAGTGATCTCTAGCTTAGCTGCATGGATACAGACTGATCTTTCAAGCTTAATGGACAATGGAAAATGAAATATGACAGATCACAGTCATGTCTATTACCTACAGAGCATCTACCCTCACACCCGGATAAGGAAGATCACATTATAGGTACATTCATTGCCAATTGTGCTCTCTGCTGGAAAAAAAATAATAGCAATAACTACTTTTTAGAGTATAATGAAACAATTTTAAAGTATCTTTGACTAGGTTACAGAGCTCTCAACATCTATCTGTACATCAATGCTGGAGATACAGTGATACCTCAGTTCACAAACGCTTCTGTTCACGAACAACTCGGTTTGCGAACAGAAGAGTTCAGAAAAATTAGCTTTGGTTCCCGAACACGAGCCGCGCCCATCTTCCCTGCTCTGACACATTCATATTGAGAAGAGCAGTGCAAGATGAGAGTCTTATGCCGCGTACACACGTGCAGACTTTTGCCGGCGGACTTAGTCCAGCGGACAATCCCGCCGGACTTTCCAGCTGGGTCCGCTGGACTTTCCGAGCGTGTGGACTTGCCCACACACGCACGGACTTCTCCGGCGGATAATCCGCCGGCCAAAAGTCCGCGGGACTTTTGAAAATGAACGGACTTGCCCACACACGGAGCAGTCCGTTCATTTAGAACATAACTTCAGGTTACGTAGCTAGCGTAGGCAGTAAATGCCGCCGCGCTAGCTCCATGACCTGGCATGGATTTAAAGGGACTCCCCACGCCGAAAAAAAACGGCGTGGGGGTTCCCCCCAAATCCATGTCAGACCCTCATCCGAGCACGCAGCCTGGCAGGCCAGGAAAGGGGGTGGGGACGAACGAGCACCCCCCCTCCTGAGCCGTACCAGGCCGCGTGCCCTCAACATGGGGGGTGCCCTGGGGAAAGGGGGGCCGTGCGGCCCCCCCCCACCCCAAAGCACCTTGTCCCCATGTTGATGAGGACAAGGGCCTCTTCCCGACAACCCTGGCCATTGGTTGTCGGGGTCTGCGGGCGGGGGCTTATCGGAATCTGAGAGCCCCCTTTATAAGGGGGCACTCAGATCCCAGCCCCCCACCCTATGTGAATGAGTATGGGGTACGATGTACCCCTACCCATTCACCTAAGGTGTAAAATGTAAAGTAAAAAAAACACCCACACTTTTGAAAAAAAAAATAGTTTATTGCACTGCTCCGGGGGTCTTCTTCCGTCTTGGGGGTCTTCTCGCCGGACTCCCCCGCCATTTACCAAGCTCTTTTACCGAGCGGGGGAAGTCCGGCTACCTTCTTCGTCGTCGCCGCCGTCGTCTGGGGGTCTCGATCCGCCTTCGGGGGTCTTCCGGGGTCTTCCGGGGGTCTCTTCTGTTCTTGCGGCGGTCGTCGTCTTCCGCGCCGCCGGCGCCGCCTTCTTCTTCTTGTCCTTCTTCTTGTTCTTCTTCTTCTTCCGATGTTGACCCGATGCTCTCTCTGCCCGGAATGCCTGTGCCGCGCTGCGCTGGGACTTATATAGGGGCATGGGGACAGGGTCACATGCTCATGTCACATGGTGACCCCGCCCCTTGCGATGTCACAGTCCCAGCATCCTCCGGGACTGTGACAACACAAGGGGGCGGGGTCACCATGTGACATGAGCATCCCCACCCCTTTCCTGGCCTGCCAGGCTGCGTGCTCGGATGAGGGTCTGACATGGATTTGGGGGGAACCCCCACGCCGTTTTTTTGGCGTGGGGAGTCCCTTTAAATCCATGCCAGCTTACGTAGCTAGCGCGGCGGCATTTACTGCCTACGCTAGCTACGTAACCTGAAGTCACGTGCTAAATGAACGGACTTGCCGACGAGCGGCAAGTCCGTTCATTTAAAAAGTCCGGCGGACTAGCCTACTAACGGCGGGATTGTCCGCCGGACTGCCAAGTCCAGCGGATAGTTTTAAAACAAAACTTAAAACTTTGGTCCGCCGGACTTTGGCGCCAAAAAGTCCGCCGGCGCCCACACACGAGGGGATTATCCGCTGGACTTCAGTCCAGAGGATAATCCCGCGGGATAGTCCCTTTGTGTGTACGCGGCCTTAGGAGAACCAGTCCACTCAGATAGGGGTTTCTGCCCCCTGACTACCATGAGGGTGGGCTCACTTGATTGGTGATAATGGAAAAACAGTTAATAAGAATTCTATAACATTCATGCCCTCAGATGACCTTTTCCTGGATGCACAGTGCTGTTTACTGCCCCCTAGATTAGTCATTTAAATTGGGGTTTGGGATTGTTTCAAACAAGTATTAAAGAGGAGCCATAGTTTTTTTTTTTCTTTTTAGATGTACATATGAAAGAGGTCAGCTTAATGTAAAAGACTGTATGTAATATATGTTTAAAATCCTTTTTTTTTGTACACACATTTCATAATTTTACTGCATATATAAAACAAAAAAAAACGGATTAACCTGATTTACATTGAACCCTATGTGAAAATTTGCCTTGTTCCAAACCAATTCGGTTCGCGACCAGAGTCGTTTCACAAATTAAGTTTGTGAACTGAGGTACCACTGTACGTAATTATTCAAGATGGCCACAGACCGTTTGTGTTAGGTATTACATTGTAGCATAAGTCTAGACACTGGTAAACATGGCAGAAAATGATATTTCACTTACCCCAGCATATTCAAGAGGTTCATATCCAGGGATGAAGACATACCCCTTCTGCTGACCCTTGGTTCTTTTTTTTTCTTTCTAGATATACAATTGCCGTAATCATCTTTAGTAATAACTTGTCTTTGTACTCTGTTACAAAATGGTGAATGACAGCCAAAGAGATCTTCCATAGTACTGCCATCAATGAAGAGTTATGTCATTCTCCCGAGGGCTAGTTTACGCCACAATTTCTGCGTGTAGCACCCCCAAGCATTGCTAGAGCGCTAGAGCCAGGTTTTGTTTAAGTGTAGTTAAATCTGTGCAGGTTTGGCTGGCAAGCCTGTGTGTTTTTCTGGGTCAGGGTAGAGTGACTCAGGGAGGCTGGATGACTCACAGGCAGCATCTCTGATACCTCCCCCTACTTCTGGAAACTAGCAGAAGATTCCAGAAGAATGGGAGTAGAGGGGGGTATGAGCTGCCTGACTTTTTTTGTTTGTCAGTGCCCCCTGTGAAAACAATATTTGCCATTCATAGCTTGATACCTGTAATTGCCACAGTGATAGACTGCATGATATGGAACTTCAATCGAGTGAGACAACCAAGGACAATGTGGTCCCACAGACACGCCGATATCATGTCAATACAGTCTTTACAAGGGATTCCTCACAGGTTTTGGATAGCATAGCCTGTGAAGTGGAGTTTAAACAACCTACTTCTCCATATGAAATCAGAGGTCACCCTGTGGTGGGATTTTACCAGCTTAAATCAGTATTTGGGTGAACAAATGATGCCACGGGGATTACGAATTAAGAAGATCCCCGCTACAGTCTGGAACCTTTGTACAGGAATGGAATGCCATTTTGTCTAACTTTAACTCGTTTGAACTGATGAGACTGATGCCCCGTACACACGAGTGGATTTTCCGTCGGAAACAATCTTGGATGTTTTTTCCGACGGAATTCCGCTCAAGCTTGGCTTGCATACACCCGGTCACACAAAAGTTTGCTGAAATATCGACCATCAAGAACGCGGTGACATACAACACTACGACAAGCTGAGAAAATTAAGTTCAATGCTTCCGAGCATGCGTCAAATTGTTTCCGAGCATGCGTAGGGATTTTGCGTGTTAGACAATCGGAATTTCTGATTGGAACTTTTTCCGACCGAAAAATTGAGAACCTGCTCTCAATCTTTTGCTGGCTGGAATTCGGTCAGCAAAAGTCCGATGGAGCTTACACACGGTAGCATTTTCCGACCAAAAGCTCTCATCAGTCTTTTGCTGGATGAATTTCCGATTGTGTGTACATGCTATTAGGCTTCTTTCACACTAGGGCGCGGGGGGGTCGTTCGCAGGCTAATTTTAGCTACAATTTATAGCTGTTGTAGCGGCACTTTTCAGATGCTACGGGGCGTTTTTAACCCACGCTAGCGGCCGAGGAAAGGTGCCCAAAAAGAGTCGCTGCTGAAGCACTTTGCAGTCGCTTTGGCAGCGGTGCCCATTGATTTCAATGGCAGGGGCGGTGTGGGAGCAGTGTGTACACCGCTCCCACACTGTCCCAAAGATGCTGCTTGCAGGACTTTTTTTCCTGTTCCGCAGGCACATCGCCCCAGTGTGAAAGCACTCGGCCTTTCACACTGGGGCTGCAGAAGAGGCAGTTTACAGGCGCTTTTCAGGCACTAAAAACGCCTGTAAAACACCTCAGTGTGAAAGTAGCCCAATTGTCCAGTATGAACAGGATTGTTTAGACAAAATGAACTCAAACATAAAAGATCAAAGAGAAGCAAAGTTTGTACATTTACCCGCATTCACGGAGTCACATTTACACTGTGGCTTTTCAATAAATAGATTTTTTAAGAGCAACTACCGGAGTGCGGATCATCTTTCCTACGTCATTCTCCATATAGCTGTGTCAATTTGAAATAAAATAAAAAAGAATTAGGTAAGAGGTTACAGAAAAAATCTTTTATGTTATAATTTTAGAGAATACATTTATTTTTTTAAAGATTCATGTTACATTACTACATTATGTGCCTGAATAAATAGGCAGTATTTTGCTGGCCATGTTGGACTTGTATTCAACAACAAAAATGTAATCCAGCCCCCTGTCATTTCTGTGGAGCAGATGTACTCTGTAAGTAGAGACCTTGACACCTTAAAAAAATACACACATACAGAAATTACCTAACAAGCCAATGTAGCATGTTTCAGGCTTTTTTTAAACATATCTTTCCATAGAGCTAGAGTACACAGGCCGCAGAATCAGAAGGTTGTTCAACATGGTTTGCATTTTCCAGAAAATAAGTTATAATTTAACTCATGGTAATTTTTTATTTTTTTTCTCTTTAGAAGATAAAGTGTCCAATACTAATGCAATATTCAACGCAACCATTAAAAGTGAGAGATCTGTTAAAAAAAACTTTAAAAAACAAACACTCACATTGGGCACAGTGCACAGGATGATGTTTTACCCGAAGCACCCCTCACACTAACCCTCTCATTACAATAACCCTAATTACACAACCCTGTAATCCCAACCTTAAAGTGGTGTTTCCACCAAAAAAATTAAAAAAATTACTTAAAATTCATAAAAAAATGTAAAAAAAATAATTTCGGAAAAAAAAAAAAAAAATGTACTCGCCGGTTGCTAGGGGGTCCCTCGTAGTCTGCCTCCTTCAGTGCCCGGGCACTGACATCACTTCCCCTTGGCGCAGTCAGTCATCTGGGACATGGTCCCAGATGACTGCGCGGCGTATCACATGCGCAGTGGGTGCCCGGATGTGAAGCCACAGCCGGGTGCCCACAGTAAGAATGCCGGCACCGCGAGCGGAGCGGGGAACGAGGGGGGGCTTCGTTCCCCCGCATCGCTGGACCCTGGGACAGGTAAGTGTCCGAATATTAAAAGTCAGCAGCTGCAGTATTTGTAGCTGCTGACTTTAAATTTTTTTTTTTTTAGGGCCCACTTTAATGCTAAACTCCCAGTCATGCCTCCCTGTAAAAGTAAAGTGTTTGTTACACCTGTATTTCATATTCTTGATATGTGCCTGTTGTACTTATATGAAAAAGTATCCTGCTCTATTTGTATTGCTTCCTTTGTGTGAAATCCCTGCTGTTCCTGACAGTGCCTCTGTTTTCCTATCAAAAACTGACCACACTAAGCAGGAGAGCACACTGGGGTCAGTTCTCTAGCTATGCTGGGTACTCAGTGCGCTCTCTTTCAATGATCAGACTGGTCCTGACATGTCCCCCCCTGCACAGCCTTTCACAGGGAAGCTCAGTGTACTGTTCCTTTTCCTTTCCCCAGCTCTTATGCAGCTGAGAACAGAGGGAATGTGATCACTTATAAAAAAAAGGGGAAAAATGTATTTATAATATTTTTTAAATATTTTTTATATCTGTACACAAATGTTTTGCCTTTCATTTCAGTTTTAAAATGAATGGGTTGTTTTACAAGGTGATCGTTTACAAATCACTTTAAATTTAACCTGGTCGTTCACACTTGTTTCACACAAAATACTGGCACTTATTAAACGCACATAAAGCAGTAATGTGCGTTAAGGGGTGTGGTTGATAAGCGTTTATTGAGCATTAAAAAAGCTCCCCCAAATGCCCTATGCACGTTTGCGGCACATTAAAACCACACCACAAACACTGATTATAAGCTGTCATGTACTACCGCGCTGCATCTGCGGCGCAAGCGCATGGCGGCGTGGTTGCGGCGCATTACTATAGACTTGAATGGAAGGAGCTGAAGTGCTTCCACTCTTTCAAACTTGACATGAAGCTTCAATTTTGAAGCTAGGCGATGCTAACGTTTTGATAATGTGAACAGCACTGTGTGCTTCCCATAGTATCATTTGCATAGGCATTTGAGAGGCATTAAAAACGCCCCTCAAAGCTTGCTTTCAATGAGTAAGACCTCATCTGGAATATGCAGTTCAGTTTTGGGCACCAGTTCTCAAAAAGGATATCGGGGAACTGGAGAAAGTGCAGAGAAGGGCAACCAAACTGATAAAAGGGATGGAGGAACTCGGCTATGAGGAAAGATTAGAGGAACTGAATTTATTCACTCTTGAGAAGAGGAGAATAATGGGGGATATGATCAACATGTTCAAATATATAAGGGGTCCATATAGTGAACTTGGTGTTGAGTTATTCACTTTAAGGTCAACACAGAGGACAAGGATGCACTCTTTACAACTGGCGAAAAAGAGATTTCATCTCCAAATACGGAAAGGTTTCTTCACGGTAAGAGCTGTGAAAATGTGGAATAGACTCCCTCCGGAGGTGGCTCTGGCTAAATCAGTAGATTGCTTTAAGAAAAGGCCTGGATACTTTCCTAAATGTGCATAATATAACTGGGTACTGACATTAATAGGTAATGTTGATCCAGGGAAAATCCGATTGCCTCTTGGGGGATCAGGGATTTTTTTCCCCTGCTGTAGCAGATTGGAGCATGCTCTGCTGGGTTTTATTTTTTTGCCTTCCTCTGGATCAACTGTGGGTATAGAATTGGGTATATTGGATTGTACGATATTTTTTATTTTTATTATTTCTTTTTTTTTTAGGGTTGAACTGGATGGACTTGTGTCTTTTTTCAGCCTAGCTAACTATGTAACTATGTAATGCTAGCGTGAACTAGACCTGTAACACTAAAGCCCCATACACACGGTCGGACCGTGGACCAACTTTCCCTTGGACTTTTGTCCAAAGGGCGTTGGCCCACAAGTTGGTACTGCATACACACGGTCGGACTTTTGAGACAACCAACACGAACGTAATGACGTTTCAACGTACTGACGACACTTCAAAAGAGGACGTTCGAATACTCCAGCGCCACCTTTGGTCAACTTCTATATTGTTGTCTGATCTTTTGCATTGGTTCTGAGCATGCGTGTTTGTACTGTGGACAAAAGTCAGTTGGTACTGCATACACACGTTCGGACTTTGGTCCTTCGGACTTTTGTTGGCAGAAAGTTGGTCCGTTCGCACAGCCAACAAAAGTCCGATGCAACCTGGAAAAAGTTGGTCCGATGGAGCGTACACACGGTCGGATGTTGGTCCAAACCACCTAATTTGCATGTTGGTTGTCAAAAAGTCCGACCGTGTGTACGGGGCTTATCACTAACCCTTATTAACCACCAAATATAGTACTAACCCTCCCTGTAATTCTAACCCCAACACTATAGCTCCCAACTGTCCCTGATTTTGAGGGACTGTCTCTGATTTGGAACAAAGTCCCTCTGTCCCTCTTTCCTCCTCATTTTGGTCTGATCTATATAGTTGTATATAAAATGCACCATTTATCTTTCTAAAAGTGTTTCCTGGGGTTACATTTTTCATCCTATTTCTAAATTGCTGCATTTGTTAATTTCAGAAGCCAGTATAAAGGAATAGTAGTGGTAGGAAAAACACGGGTTTAACTAATATTTTTTTGGTATAATGCTCCTTTAAGGGGGTGTGGCAGGGGGTGTGTCCTATGCCTACATACTTTTGCTAATAGGTGTCCCTCGTTCCCATCTCAAAAAGTTGTGAGGTATGCCCAACACTAATCGTTTGTGTATCTCAAAATCTAACACTAACCCTTCATGCAACACCAACGCCTTGTCTACATACTCACCGCATCTTCCCTATCACTAATGATGTGTTTTCAACATTAACGAACGTAGAAAGTGCTCAATTTGGGGTACCTTGATTGTAATCAAGAACTGGATCTTTAATTAAGGATTTGGTTTATTTGCAAATAAGGATATACTTGGGAGATAAATGCTATATAAAAAATATCGGTTTCAGAAACCTATGGGCCCTTCCCATTTTTTAACCACTTTCCTTGGCAGGTCAGACCAAATCACATCCTTGAGGCCTGTTCAAAAGATAATAAAAGTTTAACATTGTCCTCCGTTCCTTTCATGAGACAGAAGTGCTCTGGGGGTGGTGAAACTAAATGAGATAGGACTAAATGTACCCTACTGCCAGCAGGATGGCAGCACTAGACACGTGTGAGCTCACCAATACCCTGGGAAGTATTGGAATACAATGTTCATTTGAATTTTGTGCAACAACTACATCAGCCAGTAGATGGCAGTGTTTTTAAGTTTGTAGCTGCATCTATGGTACTGTATACTCTATTGTCTATTCTTTGAAAGTTTTGGTTTCCTGTCTGCAGTTAAGCAGCAAAGCCCATGTGAAATGAGCACGGTCTGTTCTATAGGGCTATATTTAGAATTTCTAACAGGAGGTCGTACTGTATTTACTAAAAGTTCAGTGTGACTAGTTGTAATAAGAACCTGCAATGCCGATGTAATGAGGTCTGACATGATGAAGAATAAGAAGTGACTAGTAGTAAAGTCTGAGCCATGCTAAGGTATGTTTAGATCTGTGCCCACCCATATGTATGTAGGGTTGTGTCTCTTGATAGATTTCTTCCTAATGGACTTTTGGATACAACAGAATAGCACAGTGATAGCGGGTGGGCTACAAATCAGTGAATGCAGAACAATGGGTAAAATAAGAGAAGGTATTCTGTTTTCATTTCAACAGACTTAAAAATCACTGGACCTGTGTAAATGTAGGCTTTATTTCAAAATGTACCCTATTCTAAGACACTTACAAATACCAGAGTCATTTGAGAACCAAATATGTGGGTTAACATTGATCCATTGAAGGTTTTGGGCCCAGTCACAATTGTGTGTTGTGGCAATTTGCACTAAAAGGCTCCAGAGTAAATGCGTTATCACAATACATGGCAATGCATCCTATGTTCAGTGCGTTGTGGTGGCATTCATTGTGAAATGCACCCCAACACAGTATACAGTATGTCTTAAAGCACAAATCAACACAGTGCACCAAAATAATATACTGTTAATTGTGGTGAGCTGCATTGTTACAACAATGGGTAATGTACAATGTAACACTTTTTTTTTTTATAAATCTTTTTATTTGATTTCTTAATAAACAGACAGACAAAATAAGACAGCATACACATTGAACCTAAAATGTATTCATAACATTTAATTGATACAATTTCAAGATCCAATCACATTGCATATCAACTATCAATTTAAAATAAGAATTCAAAATAGAAACTAGATTTCAAGGCTTAAATCTAAGCCATCCCATTTGTCCACTCAAATGTCAAACCTTGCCTAACATATTGAGGAGAGAAAGGAAGAGAGAAAAAAAAAAGGAGGAGGAAGTAAACATTGATCCCTTCTAGCCCCATTGGCCCTTTTGTTGAGAAAAAAACTTCCCCTCTGGGTGATCTATGTACATAACAAGGATTTAAAAAAAACTTTGTTGCAGATTCCTACCTTTTGTTATTTTGAAGAAATCACTGTATGTTTGTCTGTGTCCATATGGTAAGTGAATCTAATGGGAGTTTTCAACCAGCTGCTGCACTTGCAGGGCTCTAATGAGAAAAATTGCAGGGTCTGCATCCCATTAGATGTGATTTCCTATTGGGAGTATCTCACCAAAAATGAATTGTTTGTTGCAGGGGATGCCTGATATCTAACCTGTTAGTGTACAGTTCTGGGAAAATCAATGTGCCAATCACACAAGCAGGAAATTATGTTTCTGGGGGAGCGTTCTGTACACATGTCTCATAGGAGACCATGCTAAATGCACAATAGTGCCTTTCTGAAAAAAAGCACCAAAAAACACATAGGTGTGAACCAGGCCTAAGGCCCCATTCACACCTGAGCGCTTTGTAGCTTGAAGCCTGAAGCTACAAAATGCTGTAGGGGAAAAAAATCAATTATTCTCTATGGAGATGATTCACATCTCCACTCCAAAACGCCTGAAGCCAGAACCTCCAAAACGCCTGAAGCTCAAACAGGTTCTGGAATATTTTTTTTTGGCAAATTAGGGCGTTTTTCTGCTTTTTACATTGGTGACCTTTTGACCCGCACAAAATCGCAGCAAAACGCTGTAAAAAACGCAACAAAAACGCCATAAAAAACGTGGCAAAAATCGCTGTAAAATTGCACATTTTTCTGCCTGAAAACGCTACGCTCAGGTGTGAATGGGGCCTTAGTATGCAACCATTTATAGCACCGTACATTACACCTACAGCAGGTACTTCACATAACTCAAAGATTTGGCTGCTGGCTCCTATATTGTCAGGTCCTAAATTAATTTCTATATATTCTGTACACACACACACACACATACAATTTTAAAGCCACGTCAATTATAGCAAAACTTCGGGCTCCATCTATCCCATTCCACACCTCCGACACCATCCCAGCCTCTTTTTTTTACCTAAAGCTGCAGTCACATGACACTCTTATCCTCTCTTCTACTGTTTACAGGAGATGGGGACCTTCTTTCAGTGTCCATGTCAATGACTGCGTGATGTTGACACTTTCTATTGGCTGTCCAGTGGCAGGGTCCTCTCAGGACCATGATGAGGAGTGACATCAGCAGACCAGCTGCAGTGGGTGTATCTGCAGGGGCCCCTGGCCCCCAAAAGCTGTGCAGGCAAGGGATCAGTACTGCAGACTCAAGTGAGTATTTCTTGCTTTACAAGGTAGGAAAAATAAAATGTGCAGGATGGATTGAAGGGTGTGGGAAGGGGTTTGATATTTGCCCAGAGATGGGAACTCAACCATTATAGGGTACCATCACATTACAGTTTCAATTTTTTCTCCAAAATGGCTTGATAAATATTGTTAGTCATCGGTACATAAGATTTAACATTTTCATCCAAGAAATACAGAGGATCGCTTATTACGACAGGGTTGAAGCCTTCCTTGACCAGTTCCATTTTCGTATGTTTATAGGTGCCAGTCACTTCCATGTAATCCTGAATGAAATAAACAAGGAAATCAGTGAAAATGTTTGCTTTTAGTCACATGATCACAATTCCATTAATTTTGTGTTAAAGTAGAACTAAAGGCACATCTTTTTATTTCTGTCTGTGTTGCTGTTGGAGAGTTCCCTTAGTTTCCTTTTTGGTAAAATCTGGTTAGCGGGACAGGTTTTGAGGATATCAATAAAAACCTGACACCTGAACCCCTTTTTGCAATACATTTTGAAAATTCTCAGGATACATACCCTAAAACCAAGCGTCTCCACCGCAGTTATGTCACAAGTCTGCATCCCTCCCCATTGGTGACGGTGGGTGGTTCTTGCTCCGGTCTAGACTGGTGTGCATGTTATGATGTGTGATGTCATGTTCTATATCATAAGCTTTCCATTGCAAGCCCAGGCTGCTTGATAGCGCACTCTACAGGTACGGATAACCGGAAGTGCGTACCTGTGACGCTATTTCTGGTATCCGTGGAACGCACGCTGAACCACGTGGCGGTTGCGAACCTGGATTACACTGATGCCTGTTTTACAAACTGTCTCGTGAGTGGCGTTTTATTAGTGCGCATTTTAACAGTTCCGGCAGTACTTCACTATATGCCTTTTTTCTTTTCCTCTATTATATAGTTTCCCTGGTCCGCACATCAATTACCCGTGGGAGCTTCTCCAACCCTGGATTTACCATTGTGACTCCACTAAGTGTTTTTTGACCCCTGGACTGCAAAGCTGAGGGTCGACGGGGTCACAAGAGGGGATTTTGTGCTCTCTCGCAGAGCGTGGTCTCCGAACATTTCTTTTCTATCTTGTCACCTTAGTGCTGTTGGAAGCACTTGGCACTTTACATATATATTTTTATTGTGTTATTCACCATTGGGCATCTGTTGTATTGCACTTTGCGCTTTGTTATGTATATACACTTAGTATGTTATCCATAAGCGCTGTTGAAACTTTATATATATATATATATATATAATATATATATATATATATATATTTTTTTTTAAGGTTTAGCACCTTTGCAATAGCTGCTGTGGTCTAAATTAATTCTAATTTTGCATGATATTTAGTTCACCATATGGCGCGAGTTTTAGTTTGTTTTATATTTTTTTTTTTTGCTAAATTTTTTTCCCATTAAAATTAAAGCGGAACTCCAGGCTCCCGTGTAAAAACTAAAAGTCAGCAGCTACAAAAAAAACTATAGCTGCTGACTTTTAACAGCCACTCACCTGTCCCACGATCCAGTGATAGGCTCACCTCAGCCGTTCTGACATCTCATCTTTTGTCTTTAGTGCTGGCATCTTAAGTATGGGCACCCATCTTGAGTGCTTGTGGATTCACAGCCAGGTGCCTACTGTGCATGTGTGAGTTGTGCTACTCATTGTGAATGGTCTCGTTGTCTTCTGGGACCTGTCACGTGTCCCAGAAGACTGCAGGGAGGGAGGGGGGAGAAGAACTTCTGCGATCGGAGCAGATGTGGGAGCCGGTACCTGTTAAAATCGGGTACCCCCCCCCCCCCCCCCCCCCAAAAAAAAGTGCTAGTACTGAAAGAGGAGGGGAGGAAACCTTAATGAGGAACTTCCCCTTTTGGGTGGAGCTCCACTTTAAATTAAATGTATCCTTTACCCTTCTATGCATGGGAAATCTAGTACTGTATGTAATCAGTGTGTCACATTTTTAGATACCATTACAAATTAATGTGCTCAAACTGTATGGTCAACAAATCATAAACATGTATGTATGTGCAAACGCACAGCTCCGCAGCACAAATATGAACAAAACGCCAGAAGGCTCAAAACTCAACTAAAGTGTGTACAAATGTGACCAGAGATTATAAATGTAACATAATCCTACTCAAGTCCATAATCCAAAAGTCCATATTCCTCTATGAATATAAAGGATGAGCACCATCAGCGTCAGCAGATTCTTTCCAGATTGCAGGATTGGTGTGATATTTGCTTTTAGACTTACATGTATGTAAAAGACATGGAAAGAGAAACAGCACCACAATTTAATAGTTTATCAGCAGCCCTTCTGGTTCCTTGTAAGAAGCTATAGGAAGTGCCTTGGCTTGGAAAAGGCTGCCATCTAGTGGAATTGCATTGCATGCAACTTTATGGATTACACACTGCGTGAATATTTTCTTTGTTTTTATTAGATCTAATAAACTACTACGCTTAGTCGGTGGCATGGTTTCTCTTTCCTTGCCTTTTACATACAACACAAATTGAAGCCGTTTTGTCAACACCATAACTGTCTTATTTATGAAAATTCCAACAGAAAAAGACCGATGGGCATACACACGGTCAGAATTTCCGATGGAAACAGTCCGATGGGAGCTTTTCTTCGGATTTTCCGACCGTGTGTATGCCCTTCGGTCTTTTTCTGTCAGAATTTCCAACGGACTTTGGATTGAGAACATGTTCTTAATTTTTCTATCGTTTCTATCGGATTTTCCGATCGTGTGTATGCAATTCCGACACGCAAAATTCCGACGCATGCTCGGTAACAACTCGACGCATGCTCAGAAGCATTAAACTTCTGTTTTATAGTGCAGTCGAACGTGTTGTATGCCGTGGTGTTATTGACCATCGGAATTTGTTGTGACCGTGTGTAGGCAAGACAGTTTTTAGCGAAATTCCGTCGGAATTCGGACGGGAAAACCATCAGTGCTTTTTCTGACGAGAATGCCGACCCTAGTCATAACCACATTGCAGACGTAAAACTTTGAAATAAATACATTACATGCATGTGCATATTATCACTACAAGGTGTGTGAAAATTAGTAGCATACACAGGGATCACCCAGTATATATTGCAGCTGATTCTCTTTTTTGGATAATTGCCTGCGGTTAATTAAGACAATCAATGGTTGAAGTAACATCACATCATGGCCGCCGGGCACATCATAGCGCCCCCTATACTCCTTAAAGCGGCTGCCTTACAGCTACGGCAATTCGCGCAGGGGAGCCATTCTGCCGCCGTTTGATGGTGAGCGGTCGTCAAGCGTTTAAGAAGTAACCTTCCGAGTGATCAATGTACAATGCATTGTACGCTGAGCTTAAAGTAAACGCTGAGCTTAAAATATGCCTCTAAACGTCCTAATGTGCATGGACACTTAGGATAACATTGAGCTGCTTCTACAGGCAACACACAAAATTCCTGTAGAAGCAGCAATTTTTTTTAAGGCCAGTGTGCATGGACCCTCAATGTGCACAGTGACTTTTTCATTATTAATCCGCTGATGCACTTGCAGGGTCTGCATCTCTTACAAAGTGATTAACCCTTTCTCATCAAAACTGAAGTTTTTGTGGCAATGGGTGCCTAAAATCTGACTCACAGTGTATCTTAGTGTAGACTTCTGGGAAAATCAGTGAGCCAATCGCACAAGCAGAAGATTACATTTTCTGGGGCATTCTGTACACAAACTGTGTTTAGAACTCCCCCAGGTTGCCATATTGCATTGAATTTTACAGAAAAATTACAGAACTGCACAGGTTTAAAAGGAAAGACAATTCTTAATAACATTCAATTACAATAAAGCTTATTTAGCAAATGTATATGCTACTTTTTTATTTACTTTTTTGTAGAGTTATCTTTCAAGTATGCACTGCCAGTTAATTGAATCAGTTAAGACCATGTTGCACTTAAAGCCTCTAAACCATAAGCAAAAACATCCAAATTGAATTTGTCAAACGCCTCGTTTTTTTTTTTCTTCCCTCTATGTTAGCCTATGCATCAATGCTCACATAGGCATTTACAAGTGTTTAGAAGCTGGGGCATTTAGGGCCAGAAATCTGATGGCACCAAAATTTTGTCCAGGAGTGGAGGGTTTGGGCCGAAAAAAGGATACCTAAATGCTAGGCACTTTTAGCTTTTGAGCGTTTTTTAATTTCAATGGCCAGAATAAGTTCATATTCTGGCCAATAAAATGGATGAATGCCCAAATGCTTGACGCACCTAAACATATTTGAAAATTGTGGCTTTATGCGCATTTTTAAACACAGCTTTTCTCCTGTCTTGAGAAAGGCGTTCATAAGAGCCTAGTATGCATGGGGCCTTAGGGATATTAGTAGATTTCATGCTGCTAAAAAAGTTCTCACCTGTATTCTGATAAAACGAGGTCTGGCATAATTGGGAAGATAGTCTGCAACTTTTGCATATAGTTTTTCACCAACGAATGATCTGCCTTCTTTTAGTGTAACTGATGCCATTCCAATTCTGCCTTCATGATCTGAAAATTATAACAACAATATATATAACAATCAAATATGCATTACATTTTATGTACAGTTAGTCACCTTTATTCACTTGAAGACCAAGCTTTTTCTGGCACTTTTTGTTTACAAGTTTAAATCAGTATTTTTTTCTAAAAACTTACTTGGAACACCAAAACATAATTTTTTTTTTTTTTTTTAGCAGAGACCCTAGGGAATAAAATGGTGACTGTTGCAATTTTTTATGTCACATGGTATTTGAACAGCACTTTTTCAAACACAATATTTTTGGAAAAATACACTTTAATGAATAAAAAATAAATAAAATAAAAAAACACAATCTGTTCCCCAATTTTTTTAATAAAATTATGAAAGAGTAAATAGATACCTAACATTTCACATGCATGCTCGTGGAAGGCATAACACTACGGTACTTAAAAATCTCTATATGCAATGTTTTAAACACCTTTACAGGTTACCTGTTTAGCGTTACAGAGTAGATCTAACACTAGAATTATTGTGCTTACTTGAACGTTCGCTGTGATACCGCACGAGCATGGAGGGATGGGGGCACTTTAAAAAAAATAATTCTTATTTATTTTACTTTTTATTTTTACACAGTCCACTTAAAATTTTAATTTTTTTAATCACTTTTATTCCTATTACAAGGACTGTAACATCCCTTGTAATAGAAATAAGGATGACAGGTTCTCTTTATGGAGAGATCCTGGGTCAAAAAGACCCCAAATCTCGTCTTTACCTTTTAAAAGCAAAAGATCAAAAAAAAAAGTTTTTTGATCTTTTGCTTTAAGAAAAAAAATTATTTACTTCCAGCTTGAACCGTCGCTCTGGTCCTCCAAGGCCATAGAGGTGATCAAAGAGTATCCACCATCAGATCGTTTCTCAGGCAAACTGACAGAAATGGTAAGCCCGATAAACACTGGCGAGTGGCGAGAGGGAAGGGGCACGTCCCCTCCCGCTGCCTCCGAAAGTGTTCCAGTGGCTCATGAGCCATTTGGACCAATTTCATGAGAAAGCAAGCCACTGGATGCAAAAAAACAATACCAGGGTTATACCAAAATATTTTCTAATGTAAGGCGCATCTAAAAAAAATAAAAAAAAACGTGCATAGTAGCTGCCCCTTAAACCACTTCAATACAGGGCACCTACACACCCTTCCTGCCCAGACCAATTTTCAGCTTTCAGCGCTCTCACACTTTGAATGCCAATTACTCATGCAACACTGTACCCAAACAACATTTTTATAATTTTCTATACAAATAGAGCTTTCTTTTGGTGGCATTTAATCACCACTGGGGTTTTTATTTTTTGCGAAACATAAGTCAAAAAAGAGCGAACATTTAAAAAAAAAACAAACACTTTTTTTTAGTTTCTGTGATAAAGTCATTTTTGTTCATAGATTTGGGCCAAAATCTATACTGCTACATCTCTTTGGTAAAAATAACCCAAATTAGTGGATATTATTTAGTCTCTGTAAAAGTTAGAGTCTACAAGCTATGGTGAAAATCATTGAAAATTGATCACACCTGATGCACTGACGGCCTATCTCATGTCTTGAGGCCCTGAAATGTCAGGAAAAGACAAATAACCCCAAATGACCCCTTTTTGAAAAGTAGACAGTCAAAGGTATTTAGTAAGAGGAATGGTGAGTTTTTTTTTTTCCACAAAATTGTCATAACAATAAGTTATTTCTCACACACAGCATATGCATACTTTCAATTACACCCAAAAATACATTCTGCTACTCTTTCCAAGTATGGCGATGTGTGAGACTTTTACACAGCCTGGCCACACAGAGAGGTCCAACATGCAGGTAGCACCATCAGGGGTCCTAGGAGCATAAATTACACCTCTAATTTCCTAATGACCTATTACATTTTTGAAGGTCCTGGAGCACCAGGACAATGGAATTACCCACAAAATGACCCC
This sequence comes from Lithobates sylvaticus, assembly GCA_028564925.1. Classification (NCBI taxonomy): domain Eukaryota; kingdom Metazoa; phylum Chordata; class Amphibia; order Anura; family Ranidae; genus Lithobates; species Lithobates sylvaticus. The sequence continues at coordinate 510,285,154 of CM053029.1, read as the reverse complement.
ATTTTGGAAAGCAAACACCCCAACAACTATTCTATGAGGCATATCACAAAATATAGGAATCCAAACCAACCGCCCCTATTTAGATGCCTATCCACTGCGCTCAGGAAAATCTACCTACTAAACTATAGCTGCCACTTTAAAAAAGGTACATGTAAGCGAATCTACACTAAATCTTTCTAAAATAAAGACTAAGAGTAAATAGCGGCGCTAAACATATATCAAAATGAATATGTAACTATATAGAAATACTAAATAAATAAATAATATCACCAATGGTGCTGAGTGAAACAAATATAACATGTGTGTGAAAACAAATTATATAAATAAATCACAAACGATAAGTGCACAACAAATGCAATGATCAGTATGACACTGATTTCTGCAGAAAAAACAATTAGTGAAAACATAAATCGCATAAAAAGTCCATGCAGTTTTTCACACGATGTGCAAATTAACAGATGTGAAAACTCTTCCTTTGATCTTCCACCACACCACAGTGATCCGTGCTTCCACTCCCCCAAAAGAAACGCACTCACCGCATCTATCGCCCGCACTATCGTGACAGGCTAATACACTTTTGAATTCCACCCAAGGAGGTTAGTGATCACTCCAAAATCAATCTATATCCGGATCTCTCCATATGTGAAAAAAAGAGGATTGCTCCAATAGTGTAAAATCATTTAAAACTTTATTCAAACCACACTAAAAGCCTCTCCAATAGTCACACTCACATTTGATCAAGTCAAAGCCAGCATAAGTTAAAGTTACCACAGCACAGCACGCTTCACTTCAAATGAACACACGGATAAAGCGTTTGCAGTCACGGCGGACTCGAGGTGTGTACAGGCAGTATCAGATGTTGCTCACCCCCTCCTTCCTGCTCGTGCTCCAAACAACGGGATCGATTTCCTCCAAGGGACTCCTAACGTTTGCGTATTGCTAGATCAATTGCCGCTCAGCGTTAGGAGTCCCTTGGAGGAAATCGATCCCGTTGTTTGGAGCACGAGCAGGAAGGAGGGGGTGAGCAACATCTGATACTGCCTGTACACACCTCGAGTCCGCCGTGACTGCAAACGCTTTATCCGTGTGTTCATTTGAAGTGAAGTGTGCTGTGCTGTGGTAACTTTAACTTATGCTGGCTTTGACTTGATCAAATGTGAGTGTGACTATTGGAGAGGCTTTTAGTGTGGTTTGAATAAAGTTTTAAATGATTTTACACTATTGGAGCAATCCTCTTTTTTTCACATATGGAGAGATCCGGATATAGATTGATTTTGGAGTGATCACTAACCTCCTTGGGTGGAATTCAAAAGTGTATTAGCCTGTCACGATAGTGCGGGCGATAGATGCGGTGAGTGCGTTTCTTTTGGGGGAGTGGAAGCACGGATCACTGTGGTGTGGTGGAAGATCAAAGGAAGAGTTTTCACATCTGTTAATTTGCACATCGTGTGAAAAACTGCATGGACTTTTTATGCGATTTATGTTTTCACTAATAGTTTTTTCTGCAGAAATCAGTGTCATACTGATCATTGCATTTGTTGTGCACTTATCGTTTGTGATTTATTTATATAATTTGTTTTCACACACATGTTATATTTGTTTCACTCAGCACCATTGGTGATATTATTTATTTATTTAGTATTTCTATATAGTTACATATTCATTTTGATATATGTTTAGCGCCGCTATTTACTCTTAGTCTTTATTTTAGAAAGATTTAGTGTAGATTCGCTTACATTCTATGAGGCATAATGAGTATTTTGAACAGTTCATTTTTTTCCACAAGTCTTCGGAAGACGTGGAAAGAAAATTAAAACGTGTTTTGTTTTTACACAAAGTGGTCAGTTTATAAGATATTTCTAACTCAAAGCATGTATATAGCAAAAATGACACCCCAAAATACATTCTGCTATTCTTCCTGAGTATGGCGATACCACATGTGTGAGACTTTTAAACAGCCTGGCCACATACAAAGGTCAGACATGCAGGGAGCACCGTCAGGCATTCTAGGAGCATAAATTACACCTTTAATTTCCTAACCACCTATTATACTTTTGAAGGCCCTGGAGCACCAGGACAATGGAATTATCCACAAAATTTTGGAAAACAAACACCCCAACGTATATTCTATGAAGCATTGCGAGTCTTTTGAACGGTTAATTTTTTGACACAAGTCTTCAGAATACGTGGAAAGAAAATGAAAACCAATTTTTTTACTCAGGTACTCAGATGAACTGTGACAGGTACTCAGGTACTCAGATGAACTGTGACAGGTACTCAGATGGACTGTGACAGGTACTTTGATGGGTGGTGACAGGTCCTCTTTTTTAGGGGGGCAATCAGTGCGATTGGTGTACACTGTAAGCGGTAACGAGATGTTACCGCAATCTCCTTCTCACACACGATCGGTGTGTGAGGAGGAGAACCCGGTAACTTCTCGTTACTGCGGTTTGTTGACATTCTGTGACTGGCTGTGATTGGACACAGCCGTTCACGTGGTAAAGAGCCAATTTCATTGGCTCTTTACTGCGATCGGGGTTGTGCTGTGTCAGGGAGACAAGCCTTGTCTCCGATCACTGCTCTGCACACACCCTAGAGGCACGCACGAGCGCCGTGCACATGGACAGTACATGTTATTTTTTATTGGCTCTTTACACGGATCTGGGATGGGCTGTGTCCGAGGGACACGCCTCATCCCCGATCGCAATGATGCGGACATCCCATCTGCGGACGTCATATGACTATGGCCCGGCATTGAATTGGTTAAATGGAATAAATCCACCTGTGGTATAAATAAAAATCTTAGGCGCTGACTGATAATGAACAAATACTAAATAATAAATGATGTCACATAGGACCTGGAAGTGACAAATCCACGCTTCAAGGTACCTTACACCAAGATGGCGTCTTCAGGAAATCTCCATGGCCGAAAAAGGTCTGCCGATCAGCATCTGATCAGCACTCTCAGTCAATGGCTGAGAGTGCTGAGCGATGGGCTCTGGGAGGGGTCAGAACACAATAGCTCAGCAGGGAGATTGCTGTACTAATAAACCAATGTTAATTGGATGTTATTATCCAATTATCCAATATAATTATCCAATGTTAATAATCCTCCCGAGATCTTCAACCGCTGGATTGAACAAAAAAAAAAAAAAAACCGAATAGTGTGTACTAGGCTTAAAATTTTGGAAAAAGATGGTTTAGTTAAAATGTCATTTATCACTTGTAGAAAAGTTTTGTACAAATTGTTGCATTAGCCCTGGTTCACACTGAATTTGTCTTTTGAAATCGCACTACTTCAGTGCAATTTTAAAGCTGCCGGTCAGTGTGATTTTTTTTTTTGTGTGGCTTGCCGACATATGTCTGACTTTATGCACAGATTTCTATGCAAGTTGCACATGAAATTGACAAAAATAGTGCAGGAACTTCTTCAAAATCAGCGCAAGTAGGATTCGCATCGATTTGAACGGTTCCATAGGCACATATAGATTGCGACTTGCCATGCGATTTTAAACTGTCAAGTCACATGACAAGTTGCACCGGTGTCAACCGGGGGCTTAATATTTGTAAGGATGGATTTTGTTTTCTACATTTTATATTGTTTGGAAAAAGGATTTAGCACCATGGATGTTTTGCTAAAGTTGGTCCTAAAGTTGAAAAAAGTGGGCAGAAGTTCTCCTGTGGGTTTACACATCTGTCAGTTAAGTGGATAATTTTATGCACTATTCGCTTTATAGAGCATACTGGGAATTTTAGTCCCACAACATCTTGGAATCTATTGGCTGCCTGTCACTGAACTAAAAATACTGACATTACAGTCATTTGAGTGATCTGCTTTGCCTAGAACATCCATTTCTCCCTCAAGTTTGATATACCTTGCTGGTACTTGGTTGCCTCAATCCTTAGGCATTGGGCTATAATATTTGAGCATGAAATATTGAGTATTAAAAATTCAAACATCTAAAAAATAAGATAATATAAGTATTGTAAAGCATACAACCACAGATCCTCATCTTGGTCTATAGAGGAATGTTAGACACGGTGAACTAAGCACAGGTGCATGGAACACGGGTCAAGCAAAACAAAGATGGCAACAAAAAGATTCTGAAAGTAACCAATAGAGATTACAATTTTTAACATCTAGCACAGGGGTCAGCAACCAGTAGATTGTAATCTATCAGTGGATCGCAGACAGGTAACTTTGTAGATCTCGTTCTGGGCTTGCTGACCCGCCATTCCAGAGCATCAAACAGAGTGCATGGCAGAGGGACTACTTGTAAAGTTGGAGCTGTAGTACGGAGCAAGTGCAGTATAAGCCGATGCCTCCTCTGTAGTGCTGACTCCTGTCCCATGCAGCTTGATACCAACTCCACCTCTTATCCCCGCTAGCGGTCTCCAGAGTGGTGCCAGCATCGGGAAAGAAGAGATCTTCAGGTCAGTGTAAAGCATTACACTGGGTATAATATTATAGGGCTGCGTTCACAGCTTTTGCAGTGCAGTGTACTTGCAGCTTTCCTGCGGGGTTTCTGCGCTTAGCCATAGATTTCTATTATATCCTGCGGGTTTTGTGCACTTTCTGAATGCAGGAGTTTTGGCGCGCGTTCAGAAAGTGCACCACACCTGCAGGATATAATAGAAGTCTATGACAAAGGGAAGCTCACCCAGGAAAGTCGCAGATGCATTGCTCTGCGTCTGTGATGCAGGTAAACCCCAGCCCATCAGTGTGAAATCAGCCTTATAGGGGGCTCAGAACAGGGTTCATTTACATTTGCAGTTTGGGGATTGGTAAAACCCAATAGTTACGATGTGTTTATATCACCCTTGCCCCAACCGCACCCCCTTTACTGCAGTGGCTAGGGGTGTACATATGTCGCAGCAGGAGTTATAAGCCCTATCATGGTTGATGGGTGTAGCAAGTGAATGAGGCCGCTCTGAAAGTGCCCTGCAACCTTGTGCAGTACAGCAAACAAGGGGTTAAAGCAGGCAGTATTGTATTGCTCTCACACCGCCTGCTTTAACCCCTTGGACCCCACAAATGCATGCAGTTGGGGGGCACTTGTAGAGTGCCCCCATTTACTTGAATGGGTCACCATTGGCAGGTGGTAGCACCCACCAAAAGCAACAGGGGGCTTAATTCCTGTTGCGACATGTGTACTCCTTTGGCTGCAGCCTCAGCAGCTAAAGGGGGTGGTGAATCTGCGAGTCAACTGCAGGGTTTTACCACTCCCCAGCTTTACGTGTGAATGAGCCCTAAGGGTGCCTCTGCCGAATACAAGTAAGGGCTGATTCACAAGTGCAGCAGACACTACTGCTCCCCTGAAAAGTGATCTGAATATGTTTGACAGGTGGTGAGGAGGTGATATGTTGCCCCTTCACCACGCGTGATTGCCATGCAATGCACACAATTGCAGCACGGTAGTACGGCAATTAGAGGTTTAGAGGTTTTATCAGGTAGATCTCCACCTCTTTAACCACTTCAGCCCCGGAAGAATTGGCTGCTCAATGACCAGACCATTTTTTGCGATACGACACTGCGTCGCTTTAACTGACAATTGCGCGGTCGTGCGACGCTGTACCCAAACAAAATTGACGCCCTTTCTTTCCCACAAATAGAGCTTTCTTTTGGTGGCATTTGATCATCTCTGCAGTTTTTATTTTTTGCGCTATAAACAAAAAAAAGCGGCAATTTAAAAAAAAAAAAAAAACACAATATTTTGTACTTTTGCTGTAATAAATAGCCCAATCTTTTTTTTTAAAAAAAAGCAAATTTTTTCCTCAGATTAGGCCGATCTGTATTCTTCTACATATTTTTGGTAATAAAAATCGTAAAAAGCTTATATTGATTTGTTTTCGCAAAAGTTATAGCGTCTACAAAATAGGGGATAGCTTTATGGCATTTTTATTATTATTATTTTTTTACTAGTAATGCCAGCGATCTGCGATTTTTATTGAGACTGCGACATTATAGCGGACACATCAGACACTTTTGACACATTTTTGGGTTGATTGACAATTATACAGCGATCAGTGCTATAAAAATGCACTGATTAGTGTATAAATGTCACTGGCAGGGAAGGGGTTAACACTAGGGGGCGATCAAGGGGTTAACTGTGTTCCCTATGTGTGTGTTCTAACCGTGGGGGACAGGACTGACTATAGGAGATCACAAGCATCGGTACCCTCGCTGTGCAGCGGGCGCGCACGCCTGCTATCGCGCTTAAAGGGAGCGACGTATAGCTACAACGGTTTGCGGGATCGCGCCGACCTGCCACAGTATAATGATGGGGGCTGGTCATCAAGTGGTTAAGGTTGTCTACCCCGACATAGCCAATGTGCAGCAAAGAGTTATGATGTTTTCAGTAAGGTTTCACGCTTTTAAGTGACATTTATATATATATATATATATATATATATATATATATATATATATATATATATATATATATATATTGTGACGGACCCCGTACTCAAGATGTCCGCCATAAATGCTTCCTCTGTCCGGTACCACACAATCCAAGACCCCTTAGCTCACCCAGTCACCAGACAACACCAGTGAAGGGTACATCAGGAATTATCTTTATTTGACATGTCACACATATACAGTGGTGTGAAAAAGTGTTTGCCCCCTTCCTCATTTCCTGTTCCTTTGCATGTTTGTCACACTTAAGTGTTTCGGAACATCAAACCAATTTAAACAATAGTCAAGGACAACACAAGTAAACACAAAATGCAATTTGTAAATGAAGGTGTTTATTATTAAAGGTGAAAAAAAATCCAAACCATCATGGCCCTGTGTGAAAAAGTGATTGCCCCCCTTGTTAAAACATACTATAACTGTGGTTGTCCACACCTGAGTTCAATTTCTCTAGCCACACCCAGGCCTGATTATTGCCACACCTGTTCACAATCAAGGCATCACTTAAATAGGAGCTGCTTGACACAGTAAGGTCCACCAGAAGATCCTTAAAAGCTACACATCATGCCGAGACCCAAAGAAATTCAGGAACAATTGAGAAAGAAAGTAATTGAGATCTATCAGTCTGGAAAGGGTTATAAAGCCATTTCCAAAGCTTTGGGAATCCAGCGAACCACAGTGAGAGCCATTATCCACAAATGGCGAAGACATGGAACAGTGGTGAACCTTCCCAGGAGTGGCCGGCCGCCCAAAATGACCCCAAGAGCGCAGCGACGACTCATCCAAGAGGTCACAAAAGACCCCACAACAACGTCCAGGAACTGCAGGCCTCACTTGCCTCAGTTAAGGTCAGCGTTCATGCCTCCACCATCAGGAAAAGACTGGGCAAAAATGGCCTGCATGGCAGAGTTCCAAGGAGAAAACCACTGCTGAGCAAAAAGAACATCAAAGCTCGTCTCAATTTCTCCACAACACATCTTGATGATCCCCAAGACTTTTGGGACAACATTCTGTGGACCGATGAGACAAAAGTGGAACTCTTTGGAAGGTGTGTGTCCAAGTATATCTGGCGTAGAAGGAACACTGCATTTCAGAAAAAGAACATTATACCAACAGTAAAATATGGTGGTGGTAGTGTGATGGTCTGGGGCTGTTTTGCTGCTTCAGGACCTGGAAGACTTGCCGTGATAAAAGGAACTATGAATTCTGCTGTCTACCAAGAGATCCTGAAGGAGAATGTCCGACCATCTGTTCGTGTACTCAAGCTGAAACGAACTTGGGTTCTGCAGCAGGACAATGATCCTAAACACACCAGCAAGTCCACCACCGAATGGCTGAAGAAAAACAAAATGAAGACTTTGGAGTGGCCTAGCCAAAGTTCTGACCTGAATCCTATTGAGATGTTGTGGTATGACCTTAAAAAGGCCGTTCATGCTCGAAAACCCTCTAATGTAACTGAATTAGGACAATTCTGCAAAGATGAGTGGGCCAAAATTCCTCCAGGACGCTGTAAAAGCCTCATTGCACGTTATCGCAAACGCTTGGTTGCAGTTGTTGCTGCTAAGGGTGGCCCAACCAGTTATTAGGTTTAGGGGGCAATCACTTTTTCACACAGGGCCATGATGGTTTGGATTTTTTTTCACCTTTAATAATAAACACCTTCATTTACAAATTGCATTTTGTGTTTACTTGTGTTGTCCTTGACTATTGTTTAAATTGGTTTGATGTTCCGAAACACTTAATTGTGACAAACATGCAAAGGAACAGGAAATGAGGAAGGGGGCAAACACTTTTTCACACCACTGTATATACAGCCAGATGACTCACACCTAACCTAATTAGCATGAGCTAATTATCTTAATCAACACTGGACTCCTTCATTCAATTGCAGGGTTAATTAGCACACACAACAATAGGTGAAACACTCCTACAAGCCAGACTATACTCATTTACACAACAGACAGGCTGGCTGGAGTTCATGACATTAGCATCTCTTGCTAATATGCCAAATACACATACAGAGTCTGTGTCCTGGGCGCCAGCATGGACCCGAATCCAAGCAACACCAGCCCAGGGGTCCCCAGGCATGCAGCCCAAAGAGCACCGTTCCCCCCAAATGCCAGGGCCCATAATCGCAAGGCAATAGGCTCGCATTCAGTCCCCTCCAACAGCCCCTGTCCCGGCCAGGTCTGTCACACACATATATATATATCTATATATATATATATATACACACACACACACACACACACACACACACACACACACACACACACACACACATATTAGCTGATGCAGAATGTGAGCATATGAATAATATGAGTACACATGGCATGACGGTATATTAAAACCTACACATAAGGTATGGGCAGAAAAAGGATCATCAAGTCTTGAAAAAAATTTACACAACACACTTACAAGGCACTGGAACTCCAAAGACATTACACTGTTCAATGAAGTCCATTGTTGATACAACATTTTCCACTTCAGTAGTAGCTACATTTTCCCCTTTCCATCTGAAAAAAAAATTGGGCTCACGTTTAAGAAAGGATTTCAGCAGTGGTGATCTATGTAGTGTATTTAATCATTTTAAATATTTTAGAAAGGTTTCTTTTTGCAACCCTTGTAAAAATGCCAGGGACTGCAATTAGTATTGTCCTTAATTTTACAATTAAAATCTAATTACATTAAGTATGTTTTCCTTCCTAGAAGCAAAGAATAAAAAAAACACATCTTGAGAATTAAAAAAAATAATATTATTAATATTAACATATATTTCTATTGATTATTCATACTGAAAAATTATTTGTACCCATGTCCAGCTGGATGACCAAAACCTAGTCGCAAAGTGGGTGCTAAAAATTTAGGGACAGATACCTTTTAATGAATCAAAAATTCTGCTACATAAAACTTTTTTTAAAACATTATGGTAAAAAAAAAAGGGGATACATGACATTGTTAAAAATGTACAAAAAGCCTGTGTTTGAGCCTACACAATGTTCTAGTATAGTAAAAAAGAGAGCTTACCGAAATGTGTCTCCTATTCGATCATGAAAGTAGACAAAACCCTCTTTGTCAACCACGACCAAATCTCCACTGTTGAAGTACATGTCTCCCTTTTTTAATACATTTTGAATGATCTTTTTCTTAGTCTGAGACTTATTTCCTGCATACCCACTAAAAGGGTTACTTTTGATAATTTTTGCAACAACTAGACCAGGCTCACCTGAAACAACCACAAAATATATAAAACACGGATCTTTGCTAAGTAACAATGTAAAATAAAGTTAAAGAATATGTGTAGGCAAATCAAATAAAAAAACAAAACAAAAACAAAAAACATCCACTATACAGTATACTATATCTTCAATACAAATAAAATGCTGCAACTACAGAAAAACTTGTTTATATGCCAGAAATCCACTAAGAACCTTACTGCCTGTTTAAGCAGACAACTTAGCATTTTCCTCTGAAATCTCAAACATTGTTATCAGCCTTGAATGAAGTTCAGCTATGTGGACTACAGAACACCTCCCCTCTATAATATGGAGACAAAGAGATAAGAGGGTGTTCTATAGTCCAAGCACACTTTCAGTTTTAGGATAACAATGCTGCTCTTCCATATACTGTTTACAGTAGAGGAAGGAAGTGTGCTACTATCAAGATGACTAGGTGAAAATAAGGAAAAAATTGTAAAAAAGAAAATGAATGCGGCTATCACATCTAAGGACTGATACGCTGCAATAGATTTTGTTATTCGTTTTAGATACATGTTAAAATACATATTTAGAGGAATAAGTGCAATCTAACACTGAAATATTTCAGCTGTATTTACCAGCCTAGTGTTCCTTGATTGCATGAGAGCTGAAGAAGTCAGTTAGAATATCGAGGTAGGAAGATTTTTTTGATAATTATTAACTTTGTAATTATTACATTACCATTTGCCTCCTTCATACTCGGTTAAGCCATGCTCTGCAACTTGCATTCCTAATATCATACTTTTACCTAACTTCGGCCAGACTTCCTCAACCTTTTTTCCCCAGATGGACCCTTAAAATTTTTAGGTCTTAGGGTTATATATTTTTAGCACCCTCTAGTGCTAGACTAGTGTAGGTAAATTATTTTTTGTGACTCATGGTAGTTGTGCGAGTCCGTAAATGGGTCAGATTATTCTAGGTCATGCTGGAGGGGCCTACAGGGCAGGCCTCTGATACCTTCCCCTGGTTCTATAAGCTTGAAGAAGCTTCTGGAAGCTAGTGGGCGGAGGCCAGGATATCCTGATCTGCATACTTAAGGGAATCTGGCCAACCCCCAGGCAGAAAGTCCTGGCAGGGTGGCTGGATCAGCCCTTCAATTTGGTGGAGCCTGGCCAGCATGGGAGTCAGGTAGAAGATGGAGCGAGGAAGCTGTGTCGTTTAGCCTGGGAGAGGCCCCCGGATTGATGGGGGCTATGCCTCCAGGCTGGGAGCTTTGAAAGGAAGAAGTACAGAGGGATCTCTACTATCCCGTTGTCTTGTTTGGAAGACACCCTGGCTTGTGGAAAAGGACCTATACAGAAGGAGGCCTGAACAGTTCTGAGGCAGCAGGATTTTCGGGGACAGTGTGAGTACTTCTACATTCCCCAGGGCCAGAAGGGGTTAAAGCCAACAGGTGCAATATCAAGCAATTTTTCTGGGACTGTGCTAGCAAGTTGTGACCCAATCCATTGTTCTGGGACATTTCACTAAGCAGCCAGGTAGCCTGGTATTTTTAAGAAAGGGGGCAGAGATCCTGCAGGTGAGATTCTGCAAAAATTCTACTCTGGGGCAACAGAGCCCCTGTAAAGGGACATTTCTTTGCCAAGTTCATATAGACTGTTGCTGTTTCAAAGAGAATACAGTCAAATTTATGTCCATTTTTCTGGATCACATAGAGAAGGAAGTTGTCCTCATTATTGTTCTTCAAGTTAAATTTGGTATCCCATAAATCCCATACCCTACATGCAAACCAATTAGCTTCTAGATTTTATTGTCATAGCTTAACTGAACAAGCTGAAGTAAGAAGCTGATTGGCTGCTATAAACAGCTGCACCAGATTCTGACTGCACCCATTTTAGTAAATCTCTCTCTCTCTCTCTCTCTCTCTCTCTCTCTCTCTCTATATATATATATATATATATATACACATACACACAGTGTATATAGTATATACTATTATAATTATATAAGGAGCGGCTGAATTTTTCTGGGCTTACCGATTACCTCCTCCAGCTCGTATCTCGTTGTCCTTGTCTAGGGGTTCCCAGGGTTGATTCCCAGTAACTGTAGAGACACCTGAATTCCTTTTTAGGATTTTTATTTGCAAAAACTGTTGAACAAACTCAGTATCTAATTTGGGAATAGAGGGTATAGGATGAAGTTTAGCTCAGGTGCTTGGAACTGCTGACTTCAATAAAAAAGTCTGTACATAATCCAGGAAATAGCCACTCGCAACTGGATTATTTAATTGCTGGATAAATCCTTTAGTTTGAATCTAGCAGCCAACAAGTAATTCTATCTTGGCAAAGTCTCTCACACAGACTTGGTTGAAAAACTTAGTTGTAACCAGAAGGTAAAGGTAGGAACTTTTCTTACTGTACCAGAATCTTTCAGCTGGTCCGGCGATACCGTAAGAACTGTGGATTCAATTAATGTCCATGGCAGCTCAGCTTCCAGGCTCTTACCGAGCAGCCAGCCTCGTGCGTGGCCCTCTTCTGAAGAGTCCTCCCCTGGTTGCATGTAGAGTTGCTGGGCCTCTCCAAACCCGAGATGGCACCGGAACACTTTAGAATCCTCCTTCCAGTTACTGCGCCTTGAACTAGCCAGTTCTGAGGCTCGGAAACAGATGGATCCGCACCCCAGGCCATGAGGGCCTCTGGCGGCTGGTCAGGAGGACCAGGCTCACAGAGTCGGTGGCAACTTCTGGACCAGAACCCCGAACCACGTGACTTCAGCACCTTAAGTACCCTCTCCCGGAATACACAGCGAGACAAACGCGCCCACTGTTTGGCTCCGAGCAGAGATTGGTACCCAATGCGTCCAACCAGACTGCGTTATAGGCCTGTCACAGGTGCAGATCCCACCTATGACCAGGCAGAACCTCAATACAGCCCAGCCAAACTGATGCCAAAGCATGATTTAGAAAAATTAACCCCAAAACTCAACTACAGTTTTGGGCAAAAACTAAATTTACAGACCTATCGCGTACTCATCAGGAGTACCGGCGCTACATGTAATAGAATGTATAAAACAACTGACTCCATCTTAGATTCCCTTCCATTTTACATAAAGTATAAATTAACTTTTTGTGTGTGTAAGTTTTGCCATGGTCACTTTGACTAGCAGTTTGCATAGAACCACACCCTATGAGATATTGTGGTTAAGCTGAATCTGTGTCAGCAAGTCATCAGCTATTTCTTGTTATCTAGTCAAGCAGCCTAACTCTTGATAAGAAAGTACTGAGTGTAAAATTCAAATAAGCCTTATGCCGCGTACACACGGTCGGAATTTCCGATGGAAACAGTCCGATGGGAGCTTTACAATAGATTTTCCGACCGTGTGTATGCCCATCGGTCTTTTTCTGTCGGAATTTCCGACGGACTTTGGATTGAGAACGGAAAACCTTTCTATCGGATTTTCCGATCGTGTGTATGCAATTCCGACACGCAAAATTCCGACGCATGCTCGGAAACAATTCGAAGCATGCTCGGAAGCATTAAACTTCCCTTTTATAGTGCTGTCGAACGTGTTTTATGCCGCTGTGTTACTGACCGTCGGAATTTGGTGTGACCGTGTGTAGGCAAGACAGTTTGAGCGAAATTCCATCGGAATTCCGACGGGAAAACCATCAGAGCTTTTTCCGACGAGAATTCAGACCGTGTGTATGCGGCATTAGAGATGTTTTTTACTGGTATATATAATACTGTTGTATTCAATAAAGACAGAGATCTTCTGAACATACTCCAGCTTGTTTCCCATGTCTCATGTGGTCTCTCACGGATCCGAGGGTCCCGGTGGTCTGTCTGCATAAA